>JAOYRS010000069.1:0-673106 GCA_032432895.1 Dryadula phaetusa | reverse complement strand
GTTGCGTGTGCTTTCTCTTACAAGAGCGGAAAATTGTACTTTTTGCTTCATGTTTTTATCCTCCTGCCTAGCTGGGTATACAGAAAGTACCTACTGTAAAGACAGTCCTTCGCTTTTCACCGAATCAAAGACAATGCGTATAGAGTGGTGAAACTCAACTCAACTGAATATAGTTTAAACATAACTACTCCCTGGAGTGGCTATTGAACCCATAACCGATTGCTTTACAGTCAGAGGCTGTTCCACTGCGCCACAACCGACCTTAGAAATGTAAATTATTAAAATATAATCATTTTAACGAGCGAGTGGAATCGAATCCACAACTCAATTTACAGTCAGACAGAGAGTCCGTCAGTAGGCCTTAATGGCCTTAATAATAAATTTGCTATTCAGATAAGCTTTTAAGTAACACTATGGGAAATTAATGGATTTTGTGTTGATCCAACAAGAAATGTAAATATTCTCACCGAAATTTGCTGTTTATTCCTCTGAGAGGTATTCATATCTACCAGTCACTAGTTCGATGTATTTTAGATATTTTAAGCCGTAAATAAAAACGGAAGGGAACTTTTTGTGCGTATATAGAGGAGGGAAGGCAGCGAATGAAGTGTTTTGACACTAGATTTTTGCTAACTTCCTGGATAAATACATTTTAAAGTAAGTGTAATTCTTGCAATTATAATATTCTAGATTCCGCTCCAGGTTTAGACTGCGGTATGTTTTGCTATTTTTAGACATTTAAAATGAAAATATTTTAAACGGATTAATCGCGTGTATTTTGGTAATCGAAAATACATTTTTGGAAACCTATATTCACAGGTAGTAGTAGTCTATAGTCACAGGTAGACTGCAGTGGCAAT
Organism: Dryadula phaetusa; assembly: GCA_032432895.1. Classification (NCBI taxonomy): domain Eukaryota; kingdom Metazoa; phylum Arthropoda; class Insecta; order Lepidoptera; family Nymphalidae; genus Dryadula; species Dryadula phaetusa. The sequence continues at coordinate 672,246 of JAOYRS010000069.1, read as the reverse complement.
TGACAGACGAATACCACCTATGTAGAGTATAGTTTCATTTAAAAATTAGTTTAATACTTCATATTATTTCTGTTATAATATGACTAAATTGTTACAATATCTTTATAAATTATATCCTACATGTTGTTCTGATTTTTAAGATATTACTAAAAAGTTTCGTCAAAATCGTTTTAGTAATTATATGAAAGAGTGATAAACATACATAAATACATATGTACATCCTCATAAATTTTCGCGTTTATAATATTTATCAATAATTACGTTATTTTGCGGTATAACGAGAGATAGCATTGACATCTTTATTCCATTTTGCCTTTTAATTTTCTAATAAACATTGAGTTCGTCAATAAGCCAAGTATTACGATATTTTTTACTCGCTACCGTTATATTGATAAATAAATTAGAACAATGATTGCGGTAAGGCAAATTATGATAATATTATTTTTCTTAACGTCATCATTTTGATTAATATTAGGTTCATGTTTCCATTCCACATAGCAGGGTAGGAAGGAAGTACCTAGTGTCATGACACTCTGTACTTCGCTTTCCGAATGTAACACATCACGTGTTGAGTGGCGAAACTCAACACCGCGCTTTGTCATAGCAGAGCGAGGAATTGAAAATAATTTAAATAAAATACGAAAATAATTTAAATATAATATCCCCCGAGTGGGAATCGAACCCACAACTGGGTTTACAGTCAAACACTGTCACACCGCTTAACTATACTTAACAAATGACTTATTACATTGTTCATACAAACTTTAAAAATATACGACATGTATAATAGTGAAAAAAGATAGGTGTAATAATTAGAAGTAAGTTCGTTAATCGATTACTGTATTTAGTGATTTACATGAAAATACTCCCCAAAGGACTCATTTAATTTTTTTTTATTTGTATAAGCTATACAAATAAAAAAAAATTAAATGAGTCCATCATTGCACAGTGGCATATTTGTTTGCAAACGGTATCGGTTATGGGTTATATTCATTATAATTATTCTCATTTCTCTGCTCTGGTAACACTAATTGTGGCGTTTAGTTCCGTTACTGAACTCGTAACGTATCGATTTTTGGTGGAAAGCAAAGAAGTGGCTGAATACAAAACTACCTCTGACTATCCTGCTGCGTGGAATAATGCAGGAAACTACTGTATAATTTGTTAAGATCTATTCAAATTAAGAGGCCGATCATGGCGTACTATGACAGCGTCAGACTATAACCGTGATCGGTTGTAGGTTCGATTTATACTTAGGGGAATTATTTTATTTTAATTATTTTCATTTCCTCCCTCTGGTAAAACACTGTGCAAAGTTCCGTTACTAAACATGCAATGTCTCGAATATATATCCTGTCTTCCCTACTATGTGGGATAAAAGCGTAAAGCCAAAAAAACAAAGTGAAATGCGGTATTAAATTCCGTTATTATTGCAAGAAACTAAAGTATACAGCGACTTTTACTAAATTCTAATTGTTTTTTTTAGCTTATTGATATATAATAGAAATACGAAAAAGCAATTATAAATATTTTCATATTACTCAATATTAATTTCTAATAGATTTAAATGTGTTTTTCTATACGTATTATACAATAATGTACTCATGAACTAATTTTCGAATTTTCGTCCTTGATAAAAAGAAAGCGAATTACGGAGTGTCTTTACACTAGTAACATTCTCTCTATCTTCCTGTGTCGAATAAAAGCCTAAGGCTTATCAAAAAATGGTGACTACATAGTACAACTATCGTAGTTAAGTTCGATATAGCCCAATTGTAACAGCATGATAATAAAATAAGAGCCGTCTGATGGCCATATTGGGCTCCGGCCTAAGGACTATGTCGGAAGAATATGCCTTGTTATATCTGTCTATCTTGAATTTGAACCTCCAAACATCCGATGGCAGAAAACCTATGGCAATGGCAATAGACTCCTCATGGTAGATGTTGTAGATGGGGCACAGTAGAGGAGTTTGAGTCTGAAAGCAGACCCTGTTTAGTTCGGCCAAGTAAATAAATGCCAAGTAAAATAATAAAAAAAGTATATAACATACATAAAAAATTTAGTAGTTTGAGTAGTTTCATAGATCATCCCTAAATTACAAACAAACATATAAGAAACTCTCTTACAAATTTATGATACAAAATTTAAATTAAACTTAAACTTGATCTATGAGAGTAACATGTCCGATAGTAATCAAGATTTAATCTTCTTTCTGCAAACTGAAAGTCCGAAACTTTTATGAGCTAGGATGACTTTGCTATGGCAACTTAGTGCTGACTTAAAGTTCCTTCTTTGAGTTGATTTTTTTTACTTTTTTTTAGGCACTTTTTTCTTAACTTATTAAGTACTAATACGCTACTTTTAAATTAATAAGATGTATGATTTTAACGTTTTTTACACATTTTATATGATACTATTTTAACGGATTAATTGCGTACATTTTGGTATTCAAAAATATATTTTGGAAAACTGACGTTTCGAACACTACTGTGGTTCGTGGTCACAGGTAGACTTTAGGAACATTTAAATAATTTGCTTTACGGTAACATTACGTATTGGGTAGCGAATTTATTGTCGGGTTTTGTCTTACTAGAGCGGAGACATAAAAAAATACATATTATTATTCCTAGTGAAAATCAAACCCATAACCAGTCGCGGTTACAGTTACAAAATATATTACTGCGTCACGATGGCCTAAATTACATCTGTATATTTTTTCTATTAATTAATGTAGGTTTTTTTCCTGTAAAATTTTATAATTTAAATAAGTAGAATACACTCAATGTCATTCGTAAATTACAGAGAATTCGTACATATACAATGGCAGAGAGAAAATAACGTTAAGACAATGTTGAGAGGCGAAACTCAACGCCGCGTTTGTCTATTAGTCTGAAAGGACTCTCTTAAAAAATATTTTCCCCGTGTAGGAAATGAATCCCTTACCAACACTGCATACAAACCACAAACATTAAAAAAAAATTATATAAAACAATTAAAAATTTAAACGATATTTCGTCACCTTAACCGCACGATCGCTTTAAAAATATTTTATTCAGGCAGAATCAACGAAAATCTGTCAACAAGAGATTTATAATCTATCAATCAGCCGCCGCGAAGCAAAAAATTGGAGCACTCGTGGTCGTGAAATATATGGCATTTCCATTTTTATTATTCGATTCGCATAATATATTAGCTCATTTGTCATGTGTGAGTGAAATTTAAAATCGATACATGAATACATACATACATATACGTCGTATTGACTGTCTCATGAGTCTTATTATTTTTTCGAGAAATATTTAAATTATATAAAATGTGCAGAATTGAAAATTTTGAATTTTTTATTATTAAAATATTATATAATGTATTTTTTATATATTTTATGTACGAAATGTTGTAATTTCATTAAATCCGGACACAGGAGCAAGATTTTCTTACAAAGATCATCAAAAACGTCAAGATATAAATATATGTGTTTTAACAATTACTTACTCTTACTATATATAACGGGATAGGCAGAGAGAACCAAGTGGCAAGACACTCCATTATCTGCTTTCAAATATTTATAGGTTTGCGTGACTGCTGTGGTGGTTTGGATTGGTTGTGGGTTCGTATTCTACTCCGTTAAATGATTATGTTTAATTGTATTTATCTCTCTACTCTATTACGAAAAGGCACGGCGTTGAGTTCCGCCACTTTACCACCCGGTATTATTAAAAATAACATACGAAATTTTAATCCAACAATATATTTACATGTGAATAAGTAAAGTGACTGTAATAACTTTACACGGAAACATATCAGTTTGTTCAAAGGCATAATTGAATGTCATCTTCGGTCTTGTTTCTGAAAAATTAATGTGGTTTGGTGTTAGTGACACGTCGTTATTGCTACCAGGTTATATGTCATATTCACACAAATTGGATAGTACTGTTCAAAAAGTAGTGTCATTCTTACTGAAATTTATTTCTTTTCTAGGAATTTTTAGTTTTAGTGTGCATTATGTAAATTGTATCTTCGTCGGATATGCTTAGTTAGTTTAACTGACCGTATATATCTCGCGTGAGCGAGAATGTTATAGAGAGCATGAAGAAGAACGTGTTCAGGTGGTTTAGGTACATCCAGAGAATGAACGATGAAAGAATGGTAAGACAGATAATAAGACTGAGTGGTACAAGAGGTCGGGGTGTGGCACAAGAGGCTCTTGAACACAGTATCGATGATAATCCAGGAAGGTTGCCCAATCTAGACTCCCGAAGGGAATGTATGACGAGGTTATTTGGACGAGGCGAAAAAGTATGCAGGTACCGTTGTGTTTGATACTCTGTTCTCTCTAACTATCCAGCTAGGGATAAAGCGTGAAGCTAAAGAAAATTGGTAATTGTATAGAACAATTAATTTAATATTCTAGTTGTACTGTTTTCCATTATAATGTATTCATTATAATTGAACACTACGGACGTTGCTAACGCGTACTTTATTCGTCAACACAAGCGACACTAGTGTATTTTTTATTTAGGTACATTTATTTTATAAGAGTTTTCAGTTTTATTATGGATTACGTTAATTAATTTGACAATAAACAATAACAAAAACTAATAAATAAAATAAATAAATTATATATTTTTGCATATGGTATTATGTTCTTATTTAACATAAATAAAATGCTATTGAGTACAAGAAAAGAAAATTTTGTTATAAATATATCAATATATGAACTATGTTTAACCCAAGAATAAGTAACATATAAATGATCAAGCCTACGCGCTGTATATTTGAACAACACGATGTGAATTTTTATCCTCTTTTGTACATTTTTAAAAAGTCGGTTATTTTGTACGTGACATTACGTTTGAAGCTACTATAGGTATATTTTGGTTCGGTACAGTTCAGTTCAGTTCAGTTATGGCGTTTAGAACGTGTAAGTACATGTCAATCGCCAAACTCACTTTGTATGAATAACGTATGTATGTTAGATTTTTTAGATTATAAAGTAAAAAGAGGCCGGTTTTGGCCCAGTGGGGCAGCATTTGACTGTAAACAATAGGGAGGCGATTATATTTAAATTATTTTCACCTCTTCGCTCTGGTTAGACAAAGTGCGGAGTTGAGATCTGCAATTCAATACGCAATGTCTCAAATTCGGTGGAAAGCAAAGTACGGAGTGTCTTGACTTACTACTTTCTGTACACTCTGTCTACCTTGCTATGCGGGATAAAAGCGTGAAGCTAAAAAAAACAAAAAGATGAAATTTATTAAATTGTATTATTATCTACTAAGGCAAAATCGTCCCCATATTTTACTCATAAATAGATAAAATTTTTGTCTCAATTCGTAATATTAAAATAACCGCTTTTTATTAGATAGGTTAGGTAGGATAGGTTTTTGTTGTCTGTTTGTTTGCTCCGGATAATATATGGAACGGCTTGACCAATTATGGTGGGACTTTCACATTATGAAGTAAAAATTTAATGACGTTTAATTCCTCACAGACAACCATGACCAAGTTATTTGTAAAACCCTTTCTTTACTCACTACTGGTACACTACTTCATTAGAAAGATGAAATTTACTTTACTTTTCCTGCAGCTTCCTTAATACGTGTAATGAAGCATTAAGATACTGAAATATATAATGGGATCTAGAGACTCTGAGTCTTTAAATATTTTACAGTGGATATATGGTAGATAGAAATGAGTATAGTATGGCAGGGGTTATAAATACACGCAAAGTTATTATAAATATACGCAATATAGTTAAATGTAAAAGATAGCTTTATGAAGTACACATAAAAAAAGCAGAGTACGGAGTGTTTTGACACTAGGCACTTTTTGTTAACCCTGCCATGCGATATAAAATCGTGGAGCTAATAACACACAAATAACGTAGGTATACCAGAATTTCCATAATAGAATTTAAATTTGGTAACTAAGTATGTAATTATATAATATTAACAATATTTTCATGAATATTGCTCATAAAACTAAACAATGAACTATTACCAACCACTTAATAAAATTATAAATTGAAATGACCTATTAACAAATAATATCAATAATCATATTTTGTTATTACCATACTGGGAAGCTACTATACTTTAATGGGACAGCGTTTGTATCTAAACGTGATTGGTTTAAGGTTCGAATTTTACTCGGGGGAATGATTGTATTTAATTAGTTTTATATTTCATTGCTCTGGTAAGACCTAAGGCAACTTAGGACGTAATGCAATTGCAAAATAAACTCGAATCATATACTCTCCTATTTATATCTACGCATATAAAACAAGTTAAGGTTAACAGTAGCTTAATGATTAAATTGGTAAATGAGGGTAGTTGTATATTAACAATTCTTTCATACAAATTTACTTCCAGTGTATTGGCATATACAGGTGATTTATAAAACATACGAGGCTAAGAAATTTAGAAGCAAACGAGAATATTAAAAAAATACCATAAATGGAAATCAAACTCGCAATCCACCTTATGTAAAGCTAAACTTACTTTACGTTTAATAAATTTATTTTTGTTTCATACGAAATTTGAAAGCAAAACTGTGTAGTAAACGAACGTCCACAAACTCGGTCATTTCACCAAAGGGACTATAAAATGAGAATGCATGGCGTTAACCTTGGCCTTGCCGTAAGTTATTTCCTTTCCTCATTCAAAAGAGTAGCTTGAACTGTTTTGTCAACTTGAATCGCTAAAGCAAACATTCACTGTTTCTTTCATTGTAAAGTAAATAATACCTACGTACTTGTGTTTAAATTTCATATAAATTGTTAAAGGTCATCGTGCCGCTATGGAACAATTTGATTTTAAAAGCTATCAAGTCTTGGGTTCGATTTCCAGTTGTGATATTTTAATTATTATAATTTCTCCATTCTCACAAAACAGAGCGTGAAATTGAATTACGCCACCTATCAAGCAATTTCTAGAATTGTTGAGTGGAAAACGGTGAATAGTGTCTTGATAAAGAGTTCACTCTGACAACACTGCTATGCGTATGCTATTTTTATAAATTAGAGATATAATAACGCCGGTCGTGGCGCAGTGGGAAAACGTCTGATTGTAAACACGATCGGTTTTGGGTTCGATTCCCACTCGGGGGAATAATTATATTTAAATTATTTTTATTTCCTGCCTCTGGTAAAATCAATAGTGCGGTGTTGAGTTCCACCACTTAATCACTCTCACTCACCATTCTATTAGTCTAATATTGGTGAACAAAAATATTTGAAATATGAATATTCTCCGCAGTGTAATAATGAATCTAGGACCATCGTTTACACGACCACAATGCATTTGAGGTATAGTATAGCTTAGTTACAGCCAGGTATTTAGCAAATTAAGTAAATTATTACTTAAGTGAGACTATAACAAGGGTTTAACATAGTAAATAGTTAATTTAATTTATTTGCGTTCAATATAGTTCTAGACTTTGATCTACTAAATGTATTTTGGATATCCAAAAGCAATTAATAATTTAATTATCAGTAAACTAAGCGAAAGTAACAAAATTCTTTTCGTTTGTTTCAATAACCCAGACGTTAAAATAATTTCAATGTTTCTTTATAATAAAATGAAAATGAACAAACATAACGTTAAAATTTTAATATAAATTGATAAAAATATTTCTTGTTTTAGAAAAAATATAAAATTTGAACGCTTTGTGACTCGAACTCGCGACTGTTGGAAACTGTTTAAGTTCTCTGACCAGTAAACCATACGTTGATATACCTTCTATGTCCAAATTCTTATACGCGTTTTACAACATATAAATGTGGTTATCATCTTTCTTCGTTTTTAGGATTTTCGTATACGTTTTATATTTTCAAAAAGTTATCACAAATTAATATCTTACTGGAAAAGCAATAGAGTGATAATTAATACAGTAGTACGTTCGGTTTCCAGTCAGAAATCTGGTTACTTTTAATTGATATTCTCATTTCCCTGCTCTGGAAAGATAAAACGCAGGGTTGATAGCCATTTAACAAGCGATGACGGAAAGCAAAAACTACAGAGTCTTGATGCAGTATAAGCCGTGGAGCTGCAAAATAAAAAAAATACATATTATTTCAATGCAATATATCTATCTTCATAGATGGATATATCTGTCTAAGTAGGCAGATAGATAAACAGACCATCTATTAAAATCCTATTAAAACTATCCCTAAATTAAATTTGAACCTACATTATTATACGTTCAGTTTCCCGCTGTAACAATAAACCATAAATGAGACTCGCGTTACATTTTCTTTAAGCTTAAGCATTGCACTTGTGAATAAAGTTTATTGTTAAACGCAACTACTGAACTCCTACAACAATGGGTACGGAGAAACGTTGTTTTAATTATTCTCTCTTTATGCAAATATATTATGTATGTAACCTTTGTTTACACGCAGGTAGTTGAAAGGCTTAGTTTAGTTTTTATTTAATACTAGATGTGCTCACGACTTTGTCCACATTAAATTTAATATAGTTAGATCTTTTTTTTAGCTTCACGCTTTTATCCCGCATAGCAGGATTGACAGGAAGTACCTAGTATTGCGTGTTGAGTGGTGAAACTCAACGTCGCACTTTGTCTTACCAAAGCGAGGAAATGATAATAATTTGATTATAATCATTCACCCAAGTGGGAATCGAATCTACAACTGATCGTGTTTACAGTCAGACGCTGTCCCACTGAACCACGATCTTTATTTTATAATTTTGAAATAAAAGCAATCTAAGTTACTCTTTATTATATCAGCTATCTGCTAGTGAAAGTTACGTCAAAATTGGTCGAACCATTTCAGAGATTAGCCGGAACAAACAGGCAGACAGAAAATGTAAAAAATGATATTTTAGTATGTGTACCTTATATAATGTGTAATACAAAGTGCAATACAAAGTGCGGCGTTGAGTTCCACCACGCAATGTCTCAAATTCGGTGGAAAATTAAGTACGGAGTTTCTTGGCACTAGGTACTTTCTGTCTACTAAAGCGTGAAGCTAAAAAAATATATATTATATTATGAATAAAATATTTTTTTCTTTAAAATTATCTTTTAAACTAAAATAAATATACTTTTGTAGGAAATTTTCCTAGTATATAATAATTGTATTCACCATAAGTATAATTTGTTTAAGTTCTACAAAATGTAACCAGTAACTCGCGTTAAAGTGATACTTTGATGCAGAAAAATATATTATCTTATTTTACTTTCACGTTATTTATCCTACCTAACCCAACGTCGCTCACTATCTTATTTATGTCTAAAGCGAGGAAATGACAATAATTGAAATATAATCATTACCCTAGTAGGAATTGAATCCACAACCAATCGCTTTAACAGTTAGACGCTGTCCCGTTGCGCCGGGTAGTTTTATTACCACGCTTACAATTGTAATATTTTTCCATCTTTCAAAGAATCTACTGTTTATTACTCGTTTTAAAACATATACAGTAGGTTCTTTGTGATGATCACTCACTGCGTATCGAGTAAGGTTCCATCGACCTCTTGGAATCCGACTAAAGTGATATAAGAAATTAAGTAAAGTGTCAATATTAGAATTATTTTCTCATTTTCTTGGTTGCTAATAATAAATTCTGGACTTTCTTAGGGAATACATAGGGACACTAATATCTTAAGTAATTAAAATGAATAATACATAGAAAAAAAAGACCATGTGTCTGTTGTACGTCGATAAACAAGAATAAATATAAAATTCTAACAATATGTGCACGATATCGCTTCGAAGTGACTTTATTTACACGCTCTTTTCCCATTTCATGTATTAAAACATATATTCTATTGCACTTATTGTTTCCAACTTTATTTGTTGAAAGTATATTATTCGCTCTGATCATTATTGTATACGTGTACGTCGCTTTTGTTCCATAAGCTAGGTGACTTAAATGCCACTAGTAAATACAAGTAACTTTGTTTGCTTAGATTTTATGAGCCTTACTTAGCTAGCTACTTCCCATTTTCCGATGATTTTAATTTGTCATCGAAACTGAAGTTAACCCCTTTTTTTATACGTTACAATTGTGTGCACTCTTTTACGAAAAATACGCGGACGTTATAGTTAGCATAGAAAAAAAGCCATAAAACCATATTAAAGTATATGAAAATAATTTTAAGGGATTTCTCGTGACTCATTTATTGGTATTCAAAATTACATAATTAAACATATATAAGTGATAATCAAATAAAATTTATACATTAAATTAACAAAAGTAGAATAACACACACTGCCATGTGTTTCACATACACTTCGCTAAAGCACCGCTTAGTTCACATGTCAGCGAGCTAGAGGTCTCGGTTCTATTTGATAATCTTATAACATAACGTTTTATTTTATTTGAAAAGGCACGTGGCTTTGAATAAGATTATCAAAACATAACTACAAAGGCAGTATTTATAAGTAGCAGCTTCACTCTGTATTCCACATCTCAGAATAGTCAGAGACTAACCTGAGTCAAAACACTCCGTTAAACTAAAAACACGAGGGGACTGACTGATTCTTCGCTATGGTAAGACAAAATAAGGCGTTTAGTTCTCCACCTGAAACATAATCTTTGGCCGGAAGGCCGTCAGCAAAGTGTTGACGTTATATGTATTTTGAAATAAGAATCAATTCTGAAAATATCATAGAACAAAATAATTTAAAAGTTTTAAAATCCGCCTTTTTATTTTTCAGTAATTTCTATATGTTCCACGATACACAATAATACGTCCTTAGATGAAGTGGTTTAGCAGTTATAACGAAACATAGAAACGGATATACATACATACTTATATATATGGTAAAAATATAACCCTCCTTGGGTAAACATACAGAATATGTTAAATAAAATTGCAATAACATTCTAAATAATAATTTAAACTAATTAAAATTATCATTAATTATATAGGGTGTGTATGAAAATAAATGTACTTTAAGCATAGTGTAAATACTAGAGGATAAGACTTAAAACAACTCGCTGGGTGTGAAATTAAGGCGCTCATTCCGACGGAAAACGTGAAAAGCTCGCTATCAAAGTGAATAGAGCTCGCACTGAAAAGCATAGTTGAGACGGACGCGTAGAATATTATACATATACATTTTTTTTTTAGCTTCACGCTTTTATCTCGCACAGCAGGATAGAAAGAAAGTACCTAGTGTCAAGACACTCCGTACTTCGCTTTCCATCGAATTCGAGACATTGCGTGTTGAGTGGTTGAATTCAATGCCGCATTTTGTATTTTACAAGAGCAAGGAAGAGAAAATCATTTAAATATAATCATTCCCCCGAGTGGTGATCGAACCTGTAACCGATCGCGTTTACAGTCAGATGTTATCCCACTGCGCCACGACCGGCCTCACACTGGTCTTGTTAGAGAAAATACTAAAAGCGTAATATTTTTATGGCAAATCTAACTTAATTATGTAAAAGTTAAGTGTTATATGAATATCGAAAAGAAACAATATAAACAACCTAATGTCAAGACACTTCGTTGACTGCGTTCCCTAAATCCAGACATTGCGTATTAAGTAGTGAACTCAACGCCGCACTTTGTTTTATTAGGTTTAAATAAATATTTTAAGTAAAGAAGTTAAAAAAAATGTTTTTAATACACAAAATATATTATATAGAAAATGAAACAGTGAAAGTAATTATTAAGTAGTTGTAATCAGTACCTTTAGTTGCGTGAGTTACATAAATAATTCTTCACAAAAATATCACGTTTTTGGTTGTGTCTCTAGGAATTTTAGTAAATAATTTGTGTAGTTCTTCTCCTCTCTAAGAAGCAATGATAAATTTCAATTTTTTATATACACTAATTTTGCCTATGTGTTGTCTCTCAGTAAATAACAGGAAAGCTCTTAAGCAAAAAAATATAGTAAATATTACATTTTCCAGGTTTTTTAATAGACATACATATAGTAATATGTTGTTGAATTCTTATATAATGATGTAGTGGGTTTTGTTTCAAAAATCACAAAACTCAAAGAGTATCCAAAGATATATATATATATATATATATATATATATATATTTAATTGGTTTTACTTGTCTTGTCCTGTCAAGGACATACAGTTCTATATAATGACAATGTTGTAACCCATATACGTTCATTTTGGGTCAAAATTGAGCTACAAAATATTTATAAATTGATCTCTCGATATAAGCATGTTAATAAAAATATATGAGAATTTACTGATCAATAAACTAATAAATTACACACTAAAAAGCAAAGAAACTAGAGCAAAGAAACTCGTGGCGCCGTGGGTAAGCGTCTGACTGTAAACGCGATCGGTCGTGTGTCGATAGATCTCCACTCGGGGGAGTTTCATTTTCTCGTTCTGGTTCGACGAAATGTGGCGTTGAGTTCCGTTACTAAACTTGCAATGTCTCGAATAGATATCCTGTCTATCCTGCCATGCGGGATAAAAGCGTGATTTTTAATTGCTATATGAACAAAAATAATGATAACTTGATCTAAATAAAAGATGATTGGTATATCACCTTAATGTTTGAAATTAATGTCTGTATGTTTTAAATAAAAAAATAGTTTTATTTATCAAAAAAAAAATATTCATAAAAAATATTTTTGAAAAAACGTATAAAAATCTGAACGGATCGTGATTCTAACTCGCGACTCTTGGATACTGCCCAAGCGCTCTGACCGCTAAGCCATGCGTTCTACTATCAGCTGCGTCGAAATTCTTATACGTTTTGTTACAACTTATTTATGTTGTTAGCATCTCTGTAGAGAGATTTTTACAAATTTCTACTACTTAAAGATTATTAAGAAATAATCGTTTAACAAGAGAGATTGCTATTTTATTTTAATATTTACTATTTTTAAAGCGTTATTCCACACTTAGGATTAGAAAATATTTTTGAAAAAACGTATAAAAATTTGTACGCAGCGGGAGTCGAACAATGGAGCCTTTTGGATACCGTCCAAGCGCTCTGACCGCTAAGGTAGTAGAACGCATGGCTGCAATGTTGACTCCCGCCATTTAATATGAATTGTTTAGGATTTATAGAAAGTAGAGAGTGGAGTGTCTTATCAGTAGAAGTTAATTCTTTAATTAAGAAATTTATATCTTATTCCCAAAAATCATATTACATTAAGAAAATGAACTAAAGAAATAAAATTAATCAATACAATGGTAATTCGGCGAAGTTCTGTATCTAAGGACCTTGAGAGTTTGTAGACGAAATGTCAATAAAAACACGACCAATTTACTACATTTCAAGTAAAATTTATGTAAGGCTTTTACCTGATATAATTAAATATATTTCTATCTTAAATGTGGCTTTTTTAATATTTTATGATAAACATGTTACGACAATAATTTCTTCCGAAAGGACTATGAAATGTTTTTAAGATATATTAAGAAAATCTCAATATATATATATATATATATATATATATTTATATATTTTTTTAAATCGATGAATCCGTTTTAAATAGTTTTATTTAAAATTTCAACTATCCATCAGCAGTGGTTTTGCTTCGTTATTTAGTATGTATATATATGTAGGTATGTATGTATATGTTAAAAGCTATATTTACGTTTTCGTCCGCGTGGAATTTAATATGTCTGGATCTTCATTTTATCATTCTAAAATAAAATTAGCTTCAGTTACTCTGTAGTGTCATCTATTTACCAGTGAAAGTGTCTATCTATCTACTCGTCAAAATTGGTCCAGCTTTTCCATAAATAAGCTGGAACAAACAAAAATTGTATAAATATTTACTTTATCTCATGGGCCTCGTATATCGATTTACTAAAAAGCGATTATTCTGTTCTATTATGTGATGGAACTAAACGGAGTCGATTTGAAGTTAATTATTATATTATTTGAGCGTTCTTGAAAATACTTTAAGTAAATAAGTTATATGTTTAAAAAACATGGCGTTAATAAAGGTGTAAATTTTAGTTTTTAGAAGCAGAAAGAGATATTTTTATCGTAAGATAGTGCACATTGGGCCAGCGTCCGACTGTTCGCGATCGGTTTTGGGTTCGATTCCCATTCGGGAGAATGATTATATTTAAATTATTTTCATTTCTTCGCTCTGGTGAGACAAAACGCGGGGTTGACCTCGCCATTCAACATACGATGTCTCGAATTTGGCGGACAGCGTATTGGTAATCGGTAATATTACAATATAAGCTAAATATATATCCTGTATACAAAACAAAGTAATGAACAAACAATAATCTCATCTATACCTCATTAATCATAATAAAAATCATTCCCCTGAGTGGGATCCAAACTCACTATTCCACAATAGCCTTTTTTTTTAGCTTTACACTTTTTATCCTAGTAGGTACCCAGTAGGTACGTTCTGTCTACCCTTCTATTGTAATATAGCAGCAGAACATATCTAGTGTCAAGACACTCCATACCTCGCTTTCCACCTAATTCGAGATATGGTGTGTTGAGTGGTGGAACTCAACGCCGTACTTTGTTTTATAATTAATAAGTTAAAATAATTGAAAATCTTATTATTGACTTCCATTTCTACCAACTGAGCCACACAGGTCTGTTACTCACGTTTTCCCGTTCATTTCATATGGAGTAATTTGGCCGGCGTAATCTAATAAATGTGTTATCGTTAATGCACATTAGCTTGATTAATCTCACCGAATATGTTACTTCGGGAACGCCATGTGATGATCATAAATATACTACTTCATGTAATAATATATACCTTTATATAAATATTATATAGTATACGTATAATTATATTGGAGGCCGGTCGTGGCGCAGTGTGATAATGTCTGACTGGAAACGTGATCGGTTGTGAGTTCGAATCCCACTCGAAGGAGTGATTTTTAAGGTAGATCGCAAGTGCGGCGTTGAGTATCGCCACTCAACATACAATGCATCAAATTCGGCGGAAAGCGAAGAACAGAGTGTCTTGACTGATTCTGTCTACACTGTTATGCAGGATAAAAGTGTTAAGTGAAAAAAATACTAGTAAGAGAGAACCTGTCAAGCCATTTCACTCTCCACTTTCTGTGTTTCCGTGTGCTTTGTTGAGCGGCGTAACTTAATGCCGCTTTTGGTCTGGCGAAAACGCATGAGTACAGATTGTTTGCGTTGATTACATTTGCAGTCAGTCATTGCACAAGTGTTATAACTTGCGTTTGACATACAAGCAAAAAGTGACAGTTGTTGCTATGACAACGCGTACTAGTATGCGTAAATACAAACATTTACTCGACTGGACATCAAAGGCACCTCATCGGGCGCAAAATTATATTTAAATTTAACATAACCTTAAAAATATCAACAAAATACAACCACGTGTAGAAATTACTTAGTTAATAAGTGTTATTAAAGAAGTCAGCGGATGTAACTCGAGGGACAGATAACGAATAATGTATTTGGCTTTGGTACAGCCAGTGCTACGCATTGCGGCAGTATGCAGACACATGCCCGTTTTACATGGTTTTGTACGAAATAACGGAAATTCTTATGCGAAACACGCGAATCAGCTATGTGATGTACATATATATATATATATATATATATATATATATATATATATATATATATGTATATATATATGTATATATATATATATATATATATACACACATACACAGGTTTTTATTTTTTAAATAGGTCTTAGTGCCTTTTTGGGACAGCGTCTAGTTAAAGTAAACGCGATTAGTTGTGGATTTTGATCCTCACTGATGGGAATCATTATGCTTCAAATTTATTTTCATTTCTCCACTCTAGTAAGATGTAGCACGATGTATGAGCTCACCACTAAACACGCAATGTCTCGATTTCGAGCATCTGCGAAGGGAGTGTCTTGACACTATGTTGCCTCTGACTACTGTCCTATGCCGGATGAAGCGTGAAGTTGTATTTTGTATCACATACTAAAATAAGTTCAAAGGTAAAATGATAAAATTGCTGTTTGGGGAATGCTTTACTTTGTTTTGCAGAGAGAATACCTACGTATAAAAAAAGATAACTCTTTATCTCTAAAAACAGTCAGAGAGGATCTAGTATCTGACACTCATTTTTCCTTCCGTTTAATTAAGACATAGCGTTTTGAGCGGCGAAACTCAACGCCACACTTTCGTTTTAAAAAAGAAGAAGGTTAAATATAAATATATAATTTAAACAGAACCTCTCTTTGAGTGAGAATCATATTTACAGCCGCCTTAAATATTTTTTGTGCGATTATCGTATTGAAAATATATATAATTTTATCGAATTATTTATTATCATTTATTTACTTATTTTAGCTTCATGATTTTTATCATGCATAGCAGGGTAGACAGAAAGTACCGAGTGTCAAGACACTCCGTACTTTGCTTTCAACCGTATTCGAGACATTGTGTGCTGAGTGGAGGAACTAATCATAGAGAAAGTAGAGAAAAACAAACTAAATGCCGCGATTGGGTCACTAGTAAAAAAATAACTACAATACGTAAATTAAATACTTAAAAATTTACTTACAAAAATTAAGAAAAGCCCGGCTTATAATTGCACTTAACGGGCATCTTAATAATTTCGTCAAGGCGTACAGTAGAGACGATGGAAAATTTATCTGAATTATAAAACATAAAAAATAAAGCTTTCGATTCGAGTATTTTGTTATATTCAAATGATGCTGACAAAGGATTCGAAGTCGCCATATTTTTATTGGCAAAACATCACTAACGCCTAATGCCATCTTGAGTTTGTTAAGGCCGATTCACACTATCAATAAATTCAAAGTTAAATTATTCTTTCATACCATTGTGTACCAGTGTTCAATGTATACCTTACAGTGTCAGTAACGACATAATGCTGTCAGTGATTCAAGTAATTTAAGCAAAACAAAATATTTATATATATTGAAATAAGAGGTCGGTCGTTGCGCAGTGGGATAGCGTCTGACTGTAACCGCGATCGGTTGTGGGTTCGATCCCCAGTCGGGGGAGTGATTATATTTAAATTATTTTCAATTATTCGCTCTGTTAAAAGACAAAGTGCGGCATTGAGTTCCACCACTCAACACGCAAAGTCTAGAATGCGGTGGAGAGCGAAGTACGGAGTGGCTTGACATTAAGTACTTTTAAACCGCCAATAAAGACGAACACTCGTCTATCGACATCTTCTGCATTAACAGTCAACGGTTAGTGAAATCCATTGCGAGTGAAGTAATACATAGCAAACTTATTATCTACATTTTATTCAGTCATCTTGTCTAGGGATCAAATTGCTAAATTTATATATATATATATATATATATATATATATATATATATATATATATATATATATATATATATATATATATTATATATGTTGCAGTAAAGCCAAGATAGTTTCTCCACTATAAATTTAGCTCGCAGCTTAACGTAGCGCTTAAGTAGCTTAAAACAGGTTTGCTAAGAAAACATTCTTAATAAGCTTAATATTATCATATGCATATCGTGGGATATAATTTTCAACGATTTAGTATCTAAACTTAAAAGCACTAACATTTTGTATGGTCCATTCATTATTTACCCAAACTAAATTGGTACTTGAGCCCACTATTACTTACAACTACACAACTTTAATGATTTATGATAATGTTCAAATTAATAATAGTTACTTCCATATTTAAAAATTTCTTATTATTTAAAAATTTCTTATTATATTATTATTTCTTAATATATCATTATTATTCTTATTTCTATAATAAATAAGTCTAAGTAACATCTTGAATATTCAGGCAAAATAAACCTGTAGGAAGTCTAAACTATTACAAAAAACACTCAGCAATAAAAAATGTAAATATCACTTAGATATTATAATATTGTGGCCGGTCGTGGCACCGGACAGCGTCTAACTGTAAATGCCATTGGTCGTGGGTTCGAGTCCCACTCGGGGGAGTGATTATATCTAAATTATTTTCACTTCCACGCTCTAGTCGCTATATATATATATATATATATATATATATATATATATATATATATATATATATGCATATATATGTGCAACTTAGTACAAAAATATATAAATAATAAAAAAAGAATATTAACTTTGCAGTTTAAAGTTGGTTATATAGAAAAATATCCAAAAATATAATTCAGCGAGATACGAAGCAAAAAAGACAATAACAATATATTTAGAACTATAAATCACGAAGTAAAGTCCGTAATAAATCGAAAACGCCCCATTTCACTGTTATTAGCGATGATACCAAAAAAATCTTAAACAAACCAAGCTTTTAAATTTGGCTCGAATAATACAAAAGTATGGTAAATGTATATAAAATAGACTGCCTTAATTTTTTTATACGCAGTAGTCGTGTGGTAGGTGGTTTGAGATACGAGTAGATAACAATATTTTTTCGTCCATTTATATATATATATATATATATATATATATATATATATATATATATATATATATATATATATATATATATATATATATATATATATATATATATATCATGGCGCCTGCCAGCACTTAATTATAACCATGGTTGTAGGTTCGATTACTATGCTTGGAAATGAGTATATTTAAATTGTTTAAATTTCTTTTCCGCTTTGGCGAGACAAGCTGTTGAATTCCGCCACTCACAGACTTGTTTAACAAGTTCCGCCACTTAACGCTATAGAATTCGGGTAGGAAGCGGCGGACGTGTCTTAGACACTAGTTTATCTCAGAAAAGTATACTATTATAAGAGATAGAGCATGATGCTGAAAGATTTAATAAACAATATCTTTTCTTTTACTTCTTCATATAGCTTAGATCACGCACAGCTTATAATAACTTATAATTATAGCTTCGAGACAATGGAAATTTCTCATATAAAACAGACGTCAGCTTCGCCTCTGATGTTTCAAATTACAATCCATTTATTTCAATTAGCATGAATTAAGCTAATGGAAATGATTTACAATGATTAAGGAGTGATTTAACTTTGTTAATACAAAAAGCAGATTTTACTTAATTCAGAGTAACTATTGTAAAGACACTTCGTTCTCTACTTTCCGTTTTAATTCGAGATATTATATGTTGAGAGAATATTCAACGCCGAGTTTTGTCCCACCAGAGAGACTAAATTGCAAAAATTTAAAATTATTCCTTTGAGAGGTTATCGAACACAGCCCCAATGCCTCGTAGTGAGCTAGCTTTATGTGTGCTCCAGGTACTACTTCAAATCAGCAGTAATAACTTAAATATAATGTAATAACTTAAATATTAGAATAGTTTAATTGGAAGAACTATTTATCAAATTGAAGATAAATAAAAAAAGACTTTATTTGGCAAGGTTAAAATTTATATAGCAGAGTGCAGAAGGCTAATGAATTAAATAAAAACACACATATATATATATATATATATATACACACACACAATTAATAACATAAATATAACACAAACTGCCTTGTACAAAAACAATTGTATTTTTATATAAAATAACTAACACATTGCTTAAGTTCTTTTTAATCGCTGACCACTCGACCACTCGTGTACAAGACAGATGTGGCTTTCTGACGGATGACTCTATGGGACTTACCAGCAAACCTGATGCTAAATACTAAATCTTAATTGGAATCGCCCACAGTTAGTGTGGCGGATCGTTACTGATCCATCAACATGCTAGTTAAGACAGTACGTGTTTTATTTATTTTTTAGCTTCACGCTTGTATCACGCATGGCAGGATAGACAGGAAGTACCTAGTGTCAAGATTCCATACTTCGCTTTCCACCGAATTCGAGATATTCCGTGTTGAGTGGCAGAACTCAACGCCGTGGTATGTCTTGTCTTATAGCGATGAATAATTTTAAATATCATCATTCGTCCGAGTGGGAATCGAAACTACAACTCATCGTGCTAACAGTCAGACCCTGTCCCACTGCACCACGACCGGCCTCAATTAATTAATAAATTTAATTCTCAACAGGTTTAATAATTCATCTTCTGACGTTATTTAACTTATAGTTACGTGACTTTAATGTTCTCTAACGTACAGTGTAGTACATAGTATAAATACTAAAAGGATTAAAGCCACACCTGAGTTCTTACAATCATTGCTGTATTAAACTACATATTCTTAGTTAAAACTAGATTACTTTACACATTGTATATTTACACTCGCGTAGTACAGTTGGGGTAAGTAATATTGTTTATATTGGATAATACCGATATATATATATATATATATATATATATATATATATATATATATATATATATATATATATAGTGTATGTTTATAATATTGAAATAATCGCTTTTTGTTGAATGCATTTTGGATGTAATTATGGTATTTTGGGGTCAAAATAACATTCCGTCTGTCTGTCTTCTGATAGACATTCCTTAGCTCTGGCTAATCTTCGGAACGGCTGGACTAATTTTGACGGAACTTTTACTGGCAGATAGCTGATATAATAAGGAGTAAATTAGACAACTTTTGTTTTAAAATTATAAAATAAATATCTAGAGATGCAATATTTAACACGGACGAAGTCTTAAACACAGCTTTAAATAATTTTGTATACTTTATTTAGACACATTAAATTTAGTTCAGCAAATATAATATGATGTCATATATTGAAAATAATAGTATTGAAATTATATTTATTTAGATACAGTGCGGTGTTGGGTTGCGTTAATTTCCACTTAAAATGCAGTATCTCAAAAATAAGATTTTCTTTGCTTACCCTACTATAAGAAAATTAGGAAAATTAGTAGATTTTAAAAATTTTTTACTTTAAGTTAAAAAATAATAAATGGTTAAACTTAACATTTCTAAACTAAATTTCCTATACAGTTATTAGCTTTGGAAGATTACCAAAAGCTCCACCCGCATTATTCTCTTATTACATTAGACGATATCGTTATCATTTTCATTATTGCCTACTCGCTAATTCCAACCGCAGGTGAATGATAAAATTCGCTTGCGTTAATATTGTTTTTTCACTCTGCCACGGTAAAACAAATGGAATATATTTTAGATTATACAATCAATTTTGCCATTAAAGTAGTTAATAGGCAATTATCAATATATAAATCTGTCTATGGAAAACTAATTTCCGCCTAATTTGATATTAATATTGCCCAAAACGTTTGAAATTAATTACCATCGTGGTAAAGTGGGATGGCCTCTGATAGTAAACGCGATTGGTTATGGGTTCGATGTTCACTCGGCGAAAATTATAAATAAAAAAAAATTTCATTTTCCATTTGGTAAGACAAAGTGTGAGGTTGAGTTCATCACTCGACATGCAATGTGTTGATTTCCGGCGGAAAGGGCTACTCAACGGAGTGCCTGGACACTAGGTCGTATCTGACTATCCTGCTATGCGGAACAAAGGGTCTTAAATTTATAAAGAATAATGTGTGAAGTGATCGAAAAATATATTATTTCCTTTCAATATAGAATTTGACCTACAAACAAGGAAATTTTAAAGTGCCTTACATAAACACAAAAGTATTAAATAAATAGGGTCAAAGTAATCTTCAGTACGAAACCGTTTGTTAAGCAATATCAAGCAATACAATTAACTGTATAACCGCCTCATTAGCTTCCATCCGAGATATTTGGTAGGCGTCCAAAAAGGACACTTTTTGTAGGGAAAATATTATTTTATTACGTAGTTGTGTGGGTTGGGTCGGACTGTGTTTCCATTGTTTTTAAGTTATGTTTTTGTTTATAAAGTGCGGAGTTAAATTCCGCTTAACACACAATTGCTCGATTGCCTTAACAGTGTTTTCTGTAGTCTGAAAACAGTGTCTTTTTAGCTTCACGCTTTTGTCCCGCGTTCTATGCTATGGGTAGACAGGAAATACCTAGTGTCCAAACACTCCGTACTAGAATATTTTTTAATATAGATTATATTAATATTAATAACAGTAGATATGTTATGAATATATTATTACGTACGTAGTTGCATCTACTACTGGATAAATGTAAAGAACATTTGTAAGTGGTAGCTGTTTCCTTGTAATATAATATTACATACAGTTAAATTCCTATTTAAATTCGTACTACTTCAAAAAGCGCGTGTAATTGCTATACCTGATTAAAATTGAAATAAATTTGGTTAGTATTATTATTTTTTTTTAGCTTCACGCTTTTATCCCGCATAGCTTGGTAGACAGGAAGTACCTAACGTCAAAACACTCCGTACTTCCCTTTATACCGAAGTCGAGACATAGCGTGTTGAGTGGTGGAATTCAACGCCACACTTTGTCTTTACCAGAGCGAGGAAGTGAAAATAATTTAAATATAAAGACTCCCCCGAGTGGGGATCGAACCCACAACCAGTCGCATTTACAGTCAGACACTGTCACGCTTCGCCATGACCGCCTGAAATATTGTTAATCTCTTAAATTAATTTTAATATATAAATATAGACATGTACAAGAATAAGAGTACAAAAAAAAACCTTAAAAGAGTAGGTATATTAAAAAAAGACTGCTTTGAAATGAAACTATTTTAAATGTATTATTTTAGCGTATATTTGATATTCAAAAATACATCTATGAAGATCCTATGAGTCTACTTATGACTACAGAAACTTTACTGTAGTAAAGTGATCAAAAAAAAATTAAAAAATTATTTTCTAATACAAAAATATACGCGATTAATTTGTTTAAAATAGTTTTATTTAAAATATGTATAAATATTGAAAATCAATTTCTTGAAATTCTTATGAACGGTTAGAAACAATCGTGTTATAATGCGAACACACGCTTAACTGAAAACGTTAGGGCGGCCATACGTTACGTTTTTTGCGGCCAATTTGCAACATCCCTTTTGTACGCCATGTGACATTTTTTGTACTTAATTTAAGATGGTGTCGTAAAAAATAAAAAAAAAGGTTAAACAATTTAGTATATATTACTCGAACAGTCTCGACAGTTAAGAGATGGGTATTATGTATGTAGGTAATAACCTATAAAATATACTGAGGTTGCTATAATATTAATAAATTCCACTCTATATTTATGTTATGGGGTGTTGAGTTAACGCCTTTGCTGGCATCAATACGTGATTATTTTAATATTTTAAATCGTTACTCCATACTTAAGATAAAAATAAAAACTTTGAAGAAAATATATAAATATTTAAACGCAGCAGGATACTAACCCGTAGTAGTGTTATTCCACACTTAGGATTAAAAAACTTTAAAAATAGTAAATATTAAAATAAAATAGCAATCTCTCTTGTTAAATGATTATTTCTTAAAAATCTTTAAGTAATAGAAATTTGTAAAAATCTCTCTACAGAGATGCTAACAACAAAAATAAGTTGTAACAAAACGTATAAGAATTTCGACACAACTGGTAGTAGAACGCATGGCTTAGCGGTCAGAGTGCTTGGACGGTATCAAAGAGGCGCGGATTCAAATCTCGCTGCATTCAAAAAAATTTTATACGTTTTTTAAAAATGTTTTCTAATCTATGTTTTCCAAGGATTTTGAATTTAAAAATAGTAAATATGAATAAGTATATTTATTACTTTAATAATATTATTAATAAAATTGATTTTTTACACTGTTTTGACCAATTATACTGAATGTTACGCATAATTTTCGTAAGAGATTAAATTTATTTTTCACCTATTAGTATACGGATATAAAAACGATGGCATTTATATACATATATTCTAATCTAAATAACAGTTTATATAAAACCTCTTTTCAATTCGTGAATAATAGTTGTACGTATGTTTACAAAACTTTAAGTGTTTCCTCTTTACAAAGAATCTACATATTTGCAAATGGAACGAGATATTCTTTACCTTTACTGTATATCAACGAAGCACATTTGAAATAATTTAAAGTTAAATCTATTCGTAAAATTTTCAGTATAAATATCATTCTATGTCTTTGAAATATTAGTATTAAAATATTTCTTTAGTATCATATATGCCTTGTAAGTTATCAAAACTTAAATAAATATAAATATATTTAAAACTTTCTCTAATTTAATATTTCGCACGCTTTTTCAGTGAGAACAGTGTGAAGTGACTTTTTTCTCTACTTCCTGTGAAAAATGTCTGTTAAGTGGCGTAAGTCAACGCCGTATTTTGTCTTTTAAGAGTGAATTTTATTTTATTATTTTAATCTTCAAATAATGCTTTTATCCCGCACCAAATCAGTGTAGACAGAAAAGTACCTAGTGTCAAGACACTCTGTACTTCACTTTCCACCGAATTTAAAACATTGTGTGTTGAGTAGTAGAAATCAACGCCTCAATATCTTTTAGTAGAGCGAGGAAGTGAAAATAATTTTAAATATAATCACTCCACCGAGAGGACCGATCGGGCCCATAACCGATTGCGTTTACAGTCAGACGCTGTCCCAGTGCGCCACGAGCGGCCTCTTTAATTAATACAATTTAAATTAATAAGCTGAAGAAATTAATACAATTTAAATAAAACATTTTCTCTGAGTGGACACCGAACCCATAGTGAATCGCGCTTACATTCAGAACCTAAAGTTCGTATTGCATGAAATGTAATCTCGCAAATATCACTTTCGATCAGATACATCTCATTTGCACTATGGTTTTATCACTGAATATATGATAACGTATGATAACACGGGTGAAACTAGATACATATACCTAGTATATAATACATAGCATATATATAAGTAAGCAACTTCACGCTTTATCGCGCTTAGCAAAACAGAGAGTAGAACAGACAACCTAAAGTCAAGACACTCCGTTGATAGCTGTCATAATACTATACATGTAACAGTAGCTGGTATACTTCTAAATTTTCGATTTGTAATTATAATATATTGTTATAACGAGACAAAATAAGAAATAAAAAGCGGTATAAAAGCTAACGCTTTTATACCGCATGGGACGTTAGACAGAAATTACCTAGTGTTAAGACACTCCGTACTCCGCTTTCCGTCGAATTTGAGTCAATTTGTATTGGGTTGTGGAACTCAATGCTATAATCAATCTGATCAATGCCCTGCATTGTTAGTTAAAAGCGTGAACCTAAAAAAAGTATCAGGTACAACAGTCTTAGTTTCCCCGCTATGGTAAGAGAAAGCGTAGCATGAGTTTCTGCTACTTAATGTCTATAATCCAAGCAGAAAGCGGAAACCACAGTGTCGACGATATTAATTAAAATCAATTTTACAGTAACAGACAGAATAAATAGTTATCTATAGATAATTTCACTGCCCAAAATTTTTAAGTATATCAACATCGACCTTAACTTACCTAACCTTTTAGGGAAAATGCTTTTTAATATACAAATTGAACGAACTGTAGACAAATAGAAGTGAAATAACATACTAGAATTTACAATTTAATTTAAATTATATTTGTCAAAGAGTTTACATTACAACTTTGGCGGCGGTCGCGTACGCCGTGAACGCCGTGAAACTTTGTAATGTAATGAACAAAAGGCGGAACAAACGAAAGTTGCACTTTTACTTGTTGTGAGCTTAAAGTTTTATGCACCGGGAATTTGTTAGTACTGTTTCATTATGTTTTTTTTTACGTGTCCACCTATTATGCACTATGTGCTATTACTAACACTGTTAAACACCGCGTTATCGTAGTGGAGCATCTGATTGTGTTCCCGGTTGCTTTTTTTTTAAATTTCATTTCTTCACTCTAATAAGACAAAGTGCGTCGTTAACTTCCACGACTTAACAGGTAATGTCTAAGATTCAGGCGGAAAGTGGCGAACGGATTGTCTCCATATTAAGTTTTCTTTCGACGGCCCTGGTATATGTTATAAAGTATATAGAGTCGCTTTTAATTTCGTTATTTGGTTAATAATTTATTATAGTTGAATGTAACAGAATTTGAACTTGTAGCTCTTCAGAATCTCTCATCTCTCTTTAATATTATTTCGCTATTATTGTGAATATACATCTGCCAACCATTCCTTACTTTTTGCTAGAAAGATTAATAACCGTCTATTTATAAAAAAAAAACAGATTCAAACCTTATCCCACATAGCAGGTTAGTTAGATAAATCTATGTCAGTGTACTCCGTTGACCTTTTCCATCCAAAATCGAGATCCGTTACTATTCTCCGTTAAAATTTATTTACATTTCTCCCCTCTAGTAAGAGAAAGCGCGGCGTTGGGTCCACCACTCGACATGCAATGATATCTGTAGGCCTTAGCTTTATTATATTATCAGGATTCTAGTATTAGTATTCCATCTGTAGGGAATTTTAAATATAACCAAAAAAAAAACAAATACATTTCATCGTGTACAGTGTCAAAATGTAAATGGCCGTCTGTTTTACCCCATCATCCCCATAACCCTAAAAATAGTTAGCTTTCATTCACAATATACGAGGCGATCAACCGAAGTATATATGCATGAGGGTGATGTAATGAAGTTTTTCTCTCTTTTTATATATACGTAAAAAAAAGAGATAGAAATGTTGAGTGTCCTTTTTGCTTAGTGTTTAGGAAAACGCGATGTCGTTTGTATGTTTTTTTTATTGTCAGTATTTAAATGCTATGCATTGTAGGCTTAAGAATAAAATTTTTATATATTAATACGCGAAGCAAAATTTTTATGAAAACTATGCGGATGGAGTATGAAATTTTGTACAATTATAGTTTATATAGAGAAGAAATAAGATAGAAGTATTTTAAATTAATAAAATACATGTAAAACGCACTACCATTGTTTTGACATACACGTTTATATAGTGATATAA
Source organism: Dryadula phaetusa (assembly GCA_032432895.1). Lineage (NCBI taxonomy): Eukaryota > Metazoa > Arthropoda > Insecta > Lepidoptera > Nymphalidae > Dryadula > Dryadula phaetusa. The sequence continues at coordinate 645,583 of JAOYRS010000069.1, read as the reverse complement.
GAGTACACGTTGCTAAGGCAACGCTTTGTCAACGGGACATTTAGTGTATATTCAGGCGCAGATTTGGATAATATCGGACCATACATTAGGTAGTTGCAAGTTCAAGCTACATGCAAGGGAAATAATCAGTCTTATATGGTAAGACAAAGAATTACAAGAATCCTATCACAGTTAGACCTTTTATCCCAGGTACTGGGTAATCAGAGACAACCTAGTGTCTAGACACTCCGTTGATTCCTATCCAACTGAAATCACAATAGTAACAAAAAGTATAACAATAAATTTCATCACTTCGTAATCGGCAGTAAAGTCGAGTATAGATTGTCTTAACGCTAGTTTCCATAGCGTAGCTTTTTTGTCTCCTACAAAAATAAACTAGAAAAGAAAATTTTCGCTTCCAATTTTATTTTTGTAGGAAAAATTGACTACATTTATTTTTCTTATGTTTCAAACACTAAGTAGGCAGCTGGCAAAAATTTCATTAAAATCGGTTAAGCCGTTTCTGAGATTAGCCTATACAAGCACACAGACGAAAGAAAGAAAATAAAAAAAAAACACTGTTTTGGGTTCTGACACATTGATAAACACCCTCAGTATATTCTTCTCAAGTACATTCCATGTACGGACAGCAAACATGTTTATTATATGTATAGATTATATTTATTTGTAGTTAACCTACCTGTGTAGGTCGTCCTAAATACATCAAACTACTTAACTAAACCTAATTATAATCGACTTACATCTGTATTTTCTACCTGAATATATATGTTTCAAGCATATGAAATTTCATTACAATAGACATTGTGTAGATTTTTTTTAGCTTCACGCTTTTTATCCCGCATAGTAGGGTAGACAGAAAGTGCCTATTGTCAAAACACTCCGTACTTCACTTTCTACCGAATTCGAGACATTGCGTACTGGGTGGTGGAACTCAGCGCCGCACTTTGTTTAACCAGGGCGAGGATGTGAAAATAATTTTAAATATAATCACTCCCAGTGGGGATCGAACCCAAAACCAGTCGCGTTTAAAGTTAGACGCTGTCATACTACGCCACGACCGGCCTCACATTCCGTATAACAATTGTAAAAATCTACCAACCTTACGAATCTCACAATATATGAAGTCTTTTAAGTACATACATTTAGAACGGAAATACATAGACCTTTAACCTAGTAAGTCTCCTGTAGAATATTATAATAACCAAAAATATAAGTAAACATAGAGCAATATCTGGCTTTGTGGAGTTGAACGAAGAGGAAACCAGAAAAACAGGATTGCTCAAGTTTAACACTCCTGTTAATGATTCCATTGCGGTTATCGCCAATGTATGACGATAACGTTGGAGGATAGAATGCTAGAAAAAGCTACATGCCTTGACTGTACTCAGGATTCCACACAGCTATATATGCAGGAGGTGCCCAGGATACAATGACTCAATGGTATTCCTGGATGTGGTAAAACAAGTAGGATAGTAGGAAAAAATAATTTTGATAGGGACATAATAGTTACAAGTACAACAGAAGCAGCAAATAAACTTTGAGATAGGTTGTTGGTGGATATAGAGAATCTGGTAAACAGCAAAATCCACACTTTGGCCTCAATGCTGGCAAACAGAGCACGAAAAGAAACAGAAAGTTGTAACTGGCTGATAGTTGACGAGGCCCTGATGAACTTTGTGGAGATAGTGATGGCAGGCAGAGTCGGCGGAGCAGAGGAAATATATCGGGGATTTCAATCAGCTGCCCTATATAAAGCGAGATACCATCACGCAGGATTTATTGTGTACTCATATACACTCCCTTTCTTTGAAAAACATCAACATAACACCAGTGCCGAAAGATCTGAGAGATTTTTTCTTCCACTTCTCACTATCTACTCAAGAGAAGAAGGAATCTTAAACTCAGGCCCAGGGTGAACAGAGATACTGTTGTTGTAGTAAACTGTAAATCAGTAAAATTGTAGCTTAATGATAGCATTTCCCATGATGTAGTTGCAATTTCACGTCACACGAACAGCTGCACCTACTACAGTGATAGAGAAGATGATGTGGTCAGAAGACTGATCCAAAATGCAATGAAGACAATGACAAAAGATATTGTGGAGTACAATTTAAAAATGGCCATAAAAAAGAAGGAACCATGTGGTCACGTCCTCCACCTTAGCGATTATATCCTTTTTCCGCTAAATCCCAAACACCTAAAGGTAACTTTAGATTAAATCCATCGCCTTAAGTTAAATCTTCATTATTTTAAAATATATTTAGTTTTATATGTTCAATATGAAAAATAAATAATATAATTGTGTCAAGAATTCGCATAAATTTAAATATAGATCTTTCATTCTAAGTAGCTGTTTATAATCATATGTGAATGAAAAATAAATAATAATAAGGAAAATAGGGTACGGACGCAATCTGTAGTGCATTAAATTTTATATTAATTAAAAACCCACAAAATGGGAAAATACATGAAGTTGAAACTTGAAAGTGTTTTCAAGTACATACTTGAACGCATGTTATATAGGTACAGTATAATATACGGTTAAATAAAAAGAGAAATATAAAGGATAAGGAATCGATAAATACTAACCCATTTGAATTTAATATTAGCCGAATTTCATTATAAGACAACAACATTTTTAAAAAACGTATATAAATATTAAAATAAATAAGAATTGGACTATTTTTGAAAAAAACACAGTATATTGGTTCTTTTAACCAATTGGTATTTAAAATAGGTAAACTAATAAATTTAGACAATATTGTTTATATTTCAACATTATATATATAGCCATGCATTTTTACAGTCAGACCCAAATTCCCAATCGTGTTATAATTTATCAATTTTTTTTTATTTGAAAGTTATATTTTAGCAGTTTTTATTTATATTTATGTGGATCTTTTTTCTTTACAGGATAGAAGATTGGCCAGATGAAATCTATGGCGGCGACTTTCGATTGACAAAATGACGCCGGCTGGCTTGCTGGTCTTCAGCGCGTTACTCACTAGGACACTATGTGTTATAGCTCCGCAGATACCAGGTAACTTATATTATATAGATTTAATATGCTAAACAGGGCTTAATAATCATTAGGAAAAAATAAGGAGGCCGCTCGTGGCGCAGTGTTTTCGATCCCTTCTCGGGGGTGTGATTATATTTAAATTATTTTCACTTCCTCGCTCTGGATAGGCATAATGCGGCGTTGAGTTCCATCACTCAACACGCAATGTCTTGAGTTTGATGGAACGTGAAGTACGAAGTGTTGTGACACTAAGTACTTCAGTTTCATTCAAATAAAGAAAGCTAACTATCTTGGTTATGGGTTAAAATTTACTCTAAAATTTATCAAAATCAAGAAAACCTTGCAATAAAATATAATAGTACAAAGAGTTATTTCAATAAATATATCCACTAAAGATTTCGAAACGCCAACATCGCTTGAAAATAAACGATTAATTTATCTTAGGTATCTAATGAAAGTTACAATATTTGCACGAAACTGCAAAGGAAGTATTATTTCCCGTAAACTGATACAAAAGCGAGCAATGTTTCGTTGTACAAGGCAAGGCAGGGCACTTCACTTCAACTGGGTAGCTTTAAATTTTCTTTCCCGTACTGTTTCTTTAACAAATTTTAAAACGCTCGCTTTATTTCTGTTTAATATTCGTTTGTCTTGCAGCTTGCCATATTGCGCGAGTGTTTCCACTTATTTCTCCTTTCAGGATACTCGAAATGGCAAAGTTGAAAAATAATGCGATGCTCAGAAATTTTTCAGCTTAGTTAGTTTCGTGTTTGTGTTGTTTAAATTTACGTAGTGTAATAATATTTATTACTCTATTTTATATTGCAGCCGGTCGTGGCGCAGTGGGACAGTGTCTGACTGTGGAAGCGATGGGTTGTGGGTTCGACTCCCACTTAGGGAAGTGATTATATTTAAATTATTTTCGCTTACCGGCTCTGGTAAGACAAAGTGCGGCGTTCAGCTCCCCCACTCAACACAATGTATCAAATTCGTTGGAAAGCGAAGTACGGAGTGTCTTGACACTAAGTACTTTCTATCTGCTAAGCTTTCTTTCTGTCTTTCTGTTTGCTAAAACCGTGAAGCTAAAAAACAATGCAAAAAAAATCTCATTTGTATATGATACATGATGACGGTAAAAGAAGTTATATATCTCCTTTTTTAGACTTCAAAACCGGTGACAAGAAAGTCATCAACGGGCCGTTCTGGCACGAGGTTTTCACGGAGGTATACGAAGATCCGGAAGAAGACGTATCCACTACCACATCGGAACCTCTTCCGTTCTTCGAAGACGATGCATCTACCAATAATGTGACGGCGCAGCTTGGGAGTCGTGTCTACTTGCACTGTCGAGTGCATGATTTAGGTGAAAAGACTGTAAGTAATGATTTAATAGCTATAATATTTACCATTTAATTTATTGTTTTTCTCTTATACATATTATATATAGAGCAGAAAAATAATTTATTTCAAATTTGGCTTGTTTTTAGATAGAGATATTATGGCTAAAGATAATGTTAAACTGTTTGCTAATTCCTAGTTAACACGAACGTAATGTTTTATTTCTGTAACCTACCTTGCAATAATTCTAAATTGGGAGAAATATGGGTGAACCTAAAAACATGATATAAAATATATGTAAAAAGTTGACGTAGCTCGAAAAAAACTTATAGCTTAATAAGCTACAGCACTAGCACAGTTTCCACTAATCGTAGGTTCGAATACTCCTATGTTGAAGTGTATGCATATACATATATTTTTTTACATTAATAAACATCTTTCTTATCCTAATATAAAGAAAGACATAAATACATAAAATCAACACTCTATCATAATAATTTACAAAAATACTAATAAATAAAGCATTCATTTCACAGATATCGTGGGTTCGACGTCGTGGTGAGGACCTTCACCTGCTTTCCTTCGGACGTCATACGTATTCCGCAGATTCAAGATATTCCTTAGCATTTGAACACCCCAACGACTGGAGATTACTCATTCAGTACGTGAGTGAACGGGACGAGGGCTACTATGAATGTCAGATATCTACTCACCCGCCGCTTGTCAGAAGGGTGCATTTGACTGTTGTTGGTAAGTTTTAGATAAATATTTATTCTGATTTTTATAAGACTAAGATTGATACAGCTAGATAAGATACAGCTTTACGCTTTTCTCCGTTCTTTTAGTATCAGAGAACCTCATATCAAGACTATCTGAAGAAATCAACACCACGTTGAAGTGGTTTGTTCATATATATTGTTTTACATATAAATTGTGGAGGTCATTTAAAGGTTATATGAGGACTTTCTTTTGTTTTCTTCTCGGATATTCTAAGTTTTTAAGGTTAAACAGAGCGAACTTGAGCAGACGCTACTTTGATAGAAAAAATCACAGTTTAAAAGAAAATGATATGTTGCGTATTAAAAAAGATATTGGATTCTCAAAGGACCGTACATTTGAGAATCTAATATCTTTTGTATATAGAATTATTTCCTTTAATATTCTACCATCATCGCGTTCATATTTAACCAAATATGAGTATACCGGCCATACATACATATATATATATATATATATATATATATATATATATATATATATATATATATATATATATATATATATATATATATATATATATATAATAACACATTTATTGGACAAAATTACACTACTAACACACAAAAAGTATTAACAACAAAAAAAAACAATAAAGTAAAACTTATCCTAAAAGTACACAAACACAAAAAAAAAAATTAAAAAAAAAAGAAAGGAAAGAATTTATAATATAGCAAAGTTAAGTAAGTAAATAGTGCGCAGCAGTGTAACCTATCCAAAAGGAGATCTACTCAGTGTACGTAGAAGACGTAATTGCTTCCACACTGATTTTCAGTAGTCTCCTGTTGGTATTGCGGTGCTGACAGCGGATACAAACAAAAAAGAAAAAGTAAATATAATAATAATAAAATAATAAAATAAATAAATATAACTAAAACTAATATATGAAATATATTTTGTATTAAAACTTTTAATGCGTAGGTTTTCATTTGTATTTAAGAGAGTCTAATATTTATTGAAATAATATAATTAACAAAAAAGTTATCATAAAGTAAAGATATATTATAGATATATTAAATACCTATTTTGTGTACCACTAAAAGTGAACGAGAAACAAAAAAAAATAATTAATTGATTTCTAGCAAGTAATAAATAAATCTAAAAATTAAAAGTATGAGGAATGATCACGTCTTGTTAAAATTAAATTTATTAAAATTAAGAATTTTTTTGTTTTTCCAATAAAAATAATTTAAGCTTATGTTTGAAATTTGTAATCGATTTCAAGTTACGAAAAGGAGGAGGCAAGTCATTCCAGCACTTGGTGGCGAAGAACCTAAAACGTCCTCGAAAACTTGCTGTATATATGTATATATATATATATATATATATATATATTTATTAAAATTAACAATTATAAATTTTACTTAAAAGGAAATTACTGTTTAGTGCTAATATATTTTCCCTTGTGGTATTTAACTTACAAGCCTATCTATGAACAGTTTAAGAAAGACACGTTCCACGTACATCTTTAGGATATTATAGCGAAGCTTATATAAATATTGGTTTACTCGTTTTAAGCCATAGCTAATTGAAGGGTATCAAAGTTACAGTTTGTTAGAGTTAAAATAGTTTGTGTGATGCTCATAGAAAATTTATGTAAATTGATGTTAATACAGTTAACGTACACTAACTACTGTAGTTAAAATTTTAATACTAACGCAAATATAATTGTTCCTTCTTCTAGGCATAAGTAACAGATTACAGGACCATCCTTGCTTACAAATATTTTGTTTAAAGTAAATGTTCTTAACAAAAATCTTATTGTGAACTGAGAAGCAGCTTCATGCTTTGTCAGACAAAGTTGAGATATTGCGTGTTACATTAAACAAAACTTATTTTAATAGCTTACTATTATTCAAGTGTTATTCCCCACTTAGGATTAGAAAACATTTTTGAAAACTATTTTTGATTCTAACCCGCGCCTCTTGAAAAAGCTTTGTTAACAAAGTTAATTCGACGTATATACGAAACGAATACGAAATATTTAGCAAAATATTAAGAAAGAAGATGAGACGCCATCGTGGTACAGTAGAACGCATTGTTGTGGACGCAGTTGGGTCGGTTGTGGGTTTGACTCCCGTATAAAAATGATTAAATTTTATACCCGTATAGGATGGAATGATTAAATTTTATTTTTTTCTTTTCTCGACTCTAACGCTCTCGTAAAAGCGGAACTTTGAGTTCGCCACTCAAAACACAGTATCTCGATTTTAGGTGGAAAGCAGTCAACGGAGTGTCTTGACACTAAATTGTCTCTGACTACCCAGCTATGCTGCTGCTAGAAAGCGTAAAGCGTTTTTTTAAAAGAAGATTTAATTACAATAATTCAAATATTTAGTTCACTTTAATTGACAAATGAGAAATTAATAATTTTAGGTAAATTATAATATATATTTAAAAAAAACTGTTTTCTTATATTCTAAATAGTAGTGTAAAAAAATGTCAACAATGTATACGTAATTCGCTAAATAAATATAAACAAAGTACTATGTGATTGGAACTAACACACAATTCCACCTAAAGCGCTCTCCAAATATAAATTGAAGCGTTTATTTCGATTGTTATTGAATAAAGTTTTGTTGATCTATTAATATTTTTTCAAGTCTTTTTACGGTCAATAATTCAGGAATTCTTTTGTTAAAAAACTATAATTTTTTTACTTTCATACATTTACATATAATTTCATAATTTGACGATAAGTTTTCTCTCATTTTCGTTCACCATTTTTTGCCTATTTTATATTTTGTCAAGAGAAAAATTTTTTTTTTACCTTCACGCTTTTATCCGGCGTAGCAGGGTAGATTGGAAGCGCCTAGTGTCAAGACACTCCGTAAAATCCGTTTTTAAGATGCAATATCTTAAATAGGATTACGGATTGAGTGGCGGAACTCAACAGTGCGCTGTGTCTTACCAGAACGAGGATTATTTTTCAAGCGCGAATACAGATAGTCCGTTTCTTTTATATTTGTTCCGTCGGTTCTTTCAATTTTTCTTAAATATTTCTATATTTATGAAATCAATGAAACGCCACGAACGTGGACAACCTGTGTATTTTGACGTTATTTTCCACCACGGCGTTGAGTTCCACCACGCAACACAAAATGTGGAAAGCGAAATACGGAGTGTCTTGACACTAGGTACTTACTGTCAACCCTGCTATACGGGATAAAAGAGTGAAGTTAAAAAAATACTATTAATATTCGCAATAGTAAGTATATTAGATTGCACAATTTAGTTCTGTGTTCCGTGTCTGTCTGTGACCATATCAATCAGTTGATAATATTTGAACCTACAAAAATAACATAAATATGTCGTGTTACTCTTGTCAAAACATAAATTTACTATAATGAATTGGAAATTTTAATAACAAATTCAAATATATTGAAATTTGCTTATATTAATATGCTTTCAGGCTAACAATTTTAGCCTATATAAAATTATATGAAATTTGGTTTTCTATCGTATATGAAATAAATTAAACAATTTTTATATATATTATATAAAGTAGAAGCAATTTTGTATTGTAATAAATTCGCTTGTCATAATCAGTAAGTAAGAGAAAGTTAATATTAGTTTATTTAGCTTTAGAATTTGCCTTATACGTAATTTATTAAAATATCATATGATGGCATCTGATATTGACTTTTTTCTTATTGAGTTAGTCAGTGTCTCAAGGTAAACTTGTAAGTTGTGAGTTCGAATTTATGTTGAAGGAATGATTATATTTAAAAACTATTTTCATATCTTCACACTGGTATAAGAAAGCGAGGCGTTACGCTCGCTATGAAACACGCAATGTCTCGGTTCTTGGACAAAAAGCAGGCAATGGAGTGTCATCACACTAGATTGTCTCTGACTACCCTACTAAGCGGTATACGGAGTAAAATTTAAAAAAATCATATGGTCCAAGAAGATAAATCAAACTATTAACAACGTTATAAGCCTTACCTAATCTAATCAAGGCATTCTACAAATTCTATTTTACACAAACGCCTAAATTTCTAGTTAAAGCAACATGCCAAGCGTCTATAGAGAAATTCCTACTTGAAGGTCACTAGGTCTCAGAACAATGAGCCAGATAAAATTCCGAGCACAATCTCCGATGGATAGCTGAAAGTAAACCTGAGGCGTCAAACGCCAAATATATAAGAAAAATATCTCGCGTACACAGAATTGTGTACAAAATATCTTAAATCTTCTTTGTATAAGAAATTTATTAGTTTTTTTTTTCGAAGATTTTCGCGAAATAATAGTAAAATGATATTATTTATAATTTTAATATGTTTTATTTTAAATATATATCCTTATATTAAGTGTGTGTTCTTAACACATAATAATACGCTATTGCTTGCGGATTCGATTCTCATTGAGTATGGTTATACTTAAAATACTTGTAATACAAAGCGCGGCGTTTAGTTTCGTCATTTGACAGTGTCTCGAATTTAGGCCTAGAGGTAAGAACGGAGCTTTTCGATACTAGTATTAGGTAGAAGAAGACAATAACAAGCTTTAATAGAACTTGCCATGATAGTAAGTTAATTGTATCTGAAATCTTGCAAGCTCAATTTGATCTCCTTCCCAAGTGACCCATTGAGCTGAAATTTAGAAAACTTCCATTCTGATGACATTGACATTAACAATTACATATAATGGTTATTGTTGTTAAATTAAAATGGCCGCCATAATAATAAAACAGTTTTTTTCACTACCGACCTTACATAGGTACGAAAGGAAATTCGATTAATACTAAAGTTATGAAAGAAGCTTGTCTTCACTAATCTTTTTTGAAAATTATTTAATTACTTTCCTATCCTTTTAAAATTTTATTACACACTTTGGATTTGGAAGTAAACATTTATAAAAAACGTGTAAAAAATTTGAACGGGATTCGAATCCGCGCCTCTTGGAAACCGCCCAAGAATTTTTACCGCTAAGCCATATGTTCTACTACCAGCTGAGTCTAAATTCTTATACTTTTTTGTTTACGTTACAACTTATTTACGTTGTTAGTATCACTGTAGAGAGGTTTTTATAAATTTTTCCTACCCAAAGATTATTAAGAATTAATCTTTTGGCAAGAGGCAATTCTATTTATTTCAATATATTATTATTTTTTTAAAGTGTTATTCTACATTTGAGATTAGAAAACATTTTTTAAAATCCTAAAAATGTATATAAATGCCATCTGCATACAACGCACGTATTTTACGTGGCACACAGACAGAACCGAGTGATATAATTTATTAGTTTCAACCTTTACAGAAGAAAATATAAATTCGAGAACGTTCCAAGAAATTCAAAATAAAAATTATATTATTTACTTACAATATTATTTATTCGTCTCATGCTGCCTTCATCATAAATGCATACCGCATATAGCAAGCTTTTTCATATACAAGAGGATGCCAACATTCTCGATAACATAGCAATTTTTGCGGCATTATTTCGTGCCAAAGTAGCTATATAGAATCCTATAAAATATATTTAACAGCGTAATTACGAATACTTCGCGGTAAGCACGCCTGAAAGCTATCAAAGGTAATCTTAAATAGGTGTATGGGCGTACAGGCGTTAGTATATTAGTACATACTGTTGTTCTTTTTCCCTTTTTCTATGGATAAAAAAGGAGGCAAATTAGCCAAAGGGCCACCTGATGGTAAATGGTCACCTTGGTCCATGGATATCTACAATATTAGAGTTGTTTATGCGTTGCCGGCCTTGGGATGAATGTGAAAGGAGATGAGGGAAAGGATCGGGAAAGCTTACTTACACGTCATAGACCCTGAACACATCATCGGAAATTTGGCGGATCGTTTTTGTCATGATAGAGGTCGTGAACCAGTCGGAGGATTAACCTCCTACTACCAAATGACTGGGATACTTGTCTCTTCCCAGCAGCGGAGGGGAATTGTATTCTATCCCGTCCTCTAATAGAGAAAAATGTTCTTTTTAGTATATGTTTTCTCATTCTTATAAATACAGTGTTACATTTCTAATAAAAGCAGTCGTTACCTTGGCAACGTCTCTATCGCTTTAGACGTCAAACGTATAGGTATAACTCAAATTTATGGTAGTGTAAATAAATGTGTAGTAAATAAGATTTATTTTATGAATTTTTTCATTGATCATAATGGAAAATATGGGTTTTCTGTAATTTTTTAAATCATAAAATTTGGGGTTGCCAAATTTTATAAGTTTTGTATAAAGGAGTCGTAGTTCCTTCACATATTTATATGTACCCACTTCTAAGTGTTACCACGTACATCTTACGTCGGTTTGCTTTAAACTTTTTATACTTATCCAAAGCTGGTGAAGTTACAATATGAAGTAAAATAATCCTGATGTCTTCATTAAGTTGATACTGCTTGACTTTATTAGCGTGACAAAAGTAAAAATGTTTGAAACATTTTTCATTTACGGTTCCGCTTAAACGGCCTTAGTGTGTTTTTCAGTGTGACCTTCCACTTTTAGTCTTTAACCTATCCATGAAAAAAAATTAGATCCATGTTGTAATTTCAAAAATTTACCCATATAAACAAAATAAAGAAACTAAGTTATAACAAGACTATAACAAGAGAGATTAAAATTTGAACGTAGCACTTGGACGGTATCCAAGAGGCACAGGTTCGAATTTCGCTGCGTTCAAATTTTTATACGTTTTTTTAAAAATGTTTTCTAATCCTAAGTGTGGAATAAATTTTAAAAATAGTAAATATTAAAATAAAATAGCAATCTATCTTGTTAAACTATTATTTCTAAATAATCTTTAAGTAGTTAGCTTTAAGTAGTATAAATTTGTAAAAATCTCTCTACAGAGATGCTAACAACATAAGTAAGTTGTAACAAAATGTATAAGACTTTCGATGCAGCTGGTAGTAGAATGCATGGCTTAGTGGTCAGAGCGTTTGGACGGTATACAAAAGGCGCGGGTTCGAATCCCGCTGCTTTCAAATTTTTACACGTTTTTTCTTAAACGTTTTTTAATCCTAAGTGTGGAATAACACTTTAAAAATGGTAAATTTTAAATAAAGAAACTTTCTACTTTCCTCTATAATAACTTTACATATAACATAAGTCTTCGTTACGACTAAAACTAACAACTGTTGCATTTGTACTTCTTTATGTTTATTTTTTTAAGCAAATTATTCGGTCGTCGCGCAGTGTTACAGCGTCCAACTGTAAACGTGCTCTATTTCACAATTGAGAGTTCGATTCTTACTCGAGGGAATGATTATATTTAAATTATTATCATTTCCTTGCTCTGGTAAGACAAAGTCTCGAATTCGGCGGCAAGTGGAGTACAGAGTGTCTTGACACTAGGTACTTCCTGTCTACGAGTACTCTGCTATGCGGGATAAAAACATGAAGCTAAAAACAACCAAAATTAAAAAAAATATAATTATTTTTTTAAATGTTTTTTTTTGGAGAAAGAAAAAAATTCAACTCTTTTTGCTTCAGTTATTATCATTTGAGATAGCTGTATACCATACATGGTAAATATAGTATTATTAAGTTTAAATAAGTTATCTGTGCACTTTAGAAGTATTAAAATTTTTGACAACCTCATGGCACAATGAGACAGCACCTGACTGTAACCGCAATTCGTTGTGGGTTCGATCTACATACGAAAATATGATTATATTATTTATGCCCTGGTAAAAAAAATTGGCGTTAAATTCGTTAGTGAACACAATATCTCGACTGTACTTGACAGTATTTTGTCACAGATATCTGCTTAATTCTGACAAAAAGACTTCTGTTCTTTTTCTGACAAAAAGAACAGAAGTCTTTTTGTCAGAATTAAGCAGATCTTACTTAATTTTTAAGATTATTTGTGTATAATTGTATCCATGTTGTGTGTCCATCTGAGATTTTAAGACAGTCATCAAAGTACGCGGTAATGACTTCACCAGGTAACTTGCAATGTCTCTATTTCATACGGTAAGCTGTAAACAGAGTGTCTTGACACTAGGTTATCTCTGTCTATCCTGCTATACCAAATAAAGGATAAGCTAATTCCAATAGTATTATCACATTTTTTTTTAGCTTCACGATTTATCCCGCATAGTAGAGTAGACAGAAAGTACCTAGTGTCAAGACACTCCATTCTTGGATTTCCACCGAAGTCGAGACATTGCGTGTTGAGTAGTGGAACATAACGCCGCACTTTCTCTTTACCAGAGCAAGAAAGTGAAAATAATTTAAATATAATCACTCCCCCGAGTGGGGATCGCACCCATAACCGGTCGCGTTTACAGTCAGACGCTGTCACACTGCGCCACGACCGGCCTCAATCACATTTAATAATCAATTTATGTCAACACGACTCAAAGTATTACGCTTTAAAAAAGTTATCTATATTATTAAACATAATAGCTCTTTGAATTAAAAATGGCAAGGATATTAAAATTCTTTAAAAAAAATGCGTTTTTCTGCTAATGATATTATTATATAAGAAAAACGTGAGGGTACTTCCGAGGGTCATAAAAATTACCCTTACCAAGATAACCCTTAACTAGTGGGGTAAGTTATGACAGCAATTATTTTCAGATGTTTGACTGCGATCGTAAAACATACGAAATCACTTCTTTTATTGCTTTGTTATTATTATCTGAATAATTTTTGTATTTATTTAGCATAGCGATTAGCGGCCGTATGTTTTTTTATTTTAAAGTAAATGGTAGGTTAAGATATATAATAAGCTACCTGTGACGTTTTAGAACAGATTTAGTGATATCAAAATTAAGGTTTTTTTTTAAATTTTATATGAACAAAATTAATATTTTTTTAAATTAAATTCTACAAATGATTTTTTTTATTTTAAGCAGAGACAACCTAGAATCGGGAAACTCCGTTAACTGATTTCCGCTTGAAATAGAGAGATTGCGTGCTAAGTGGTGAAATCAATGCTGTAGTTTGCCTTACCAGAGCAAGTAATACGAAAATAAATTTTAAATACAATCATTTCTTTGAGTGGGAATCGAACTCACAACCAATCGCGTTACAGTCGGATTGGGTAGATATCAAATATTTAACTTTAAGCAAAACATACAATTATATCGTAAAATGTATAACATTACAAAGATAAGCAGATTTAACTTTGCCAGATATCCCGGATTAGTATTAATTTATGGTCACCCTGCTTCCAAATAATCCGGCCATCGTCTTCAATTACACGTTTATGTGAAGATAAGGCTTGAAATTGGGGTCAAATATGTTTGCCTATTGTTTATATTTTTGCGGTTTGCTGTGGTTGTTAACATTGATACATCACTCTGACCTCTTTCTGTTTCTATAAAGACAGCATTTATTAGGATGATAATGTTTTTATAAGCCAAATTTGTTATTATTTGAATCATTTTTCTCAGATAATGTTTAATAGGGCCCTGTTTAGACACTATTTGCTCGGAATGTTGTAAGTGTCAGCGTCTAACGTCAAACTTTGGTAACTAGATCAAGAGATAATGTTTTTTGCCTAAAGCTACCGAGAATATTTTGACAATAAGAATTTCAACAGATATATCTATTTTTTTTAGCTTCACGCTTTTTATCTTATATAGCAGGGTAGACAGAAAGTGCCTAGTGTCAAAACACTCTGTCCTTTGTTTTTTTTTTAATTTGAGACATTGCGTGTTGAGTGGTAGAACTCAACGCCGCACTTTGTGTTATCTGGTGAGGAAGTGACGATAATTTTAAATATAGTCACTCCTCCGAATGGTGATCGAACCTACAACCGATTGCGTTTACAGTCAGACGCTGTCACACTACGCCACGACTGGCCTCTATTGCAATGCAATGAAATATATCACATGGAAAAGTTTAAAAAAAATGTCATCCATTTTGTTTATTTAGAACTAAAAATTGATATACAAAAATAAATCTAATAACAATCTAAGACATTTCATTCTCCACTTTATGCTCAAAATCGAAACATTGTGTATTGTATGTGGGAACTTAACGCCGCGTTTTGTCTTGTATGGGAATATAAATAATTTAAATATTAGCATCCCCTGTTTAGCCCCATCGCTGTTATTTGCCACGATTTGCTTTAAAGCGCCTAATATCGCTTATTTCCGCTTGTGTAAACAAGCTACGCAGACAAGACCGCTCTTTAAAACTAGTAATATAGTATTGGAGTGTATTGGAACGCGTCTATTGTACGATTTTCATGAAAGGTTTTGAATGCTTTGTGAGAGCTTGCCTTTAGCGTATTCTCTGTATTGCTAGTTACTGACGTTCACTAAATATCAGAACAATGTTTTGTTTTTGTCATTTTAATTGTGACACTCCTTAATTTTCAATTTAGTGTTTCTTGGTGCTATGTATTAGAGCTTAGTTAGTTTTTAATATTTTTGACTATTTTTTTAAGAATAGTTTGTGGCTTGATAATGTTGTAAATCGGAAACCACGTCGTCGTCATCGTCAAGTCACGGGAATGCACTACTGAATGACTGGCTGAATACAGTCTACCCAGTCAAATACCAGATTTTTTGTAGACGCACGTAGAGCATCCAAGCAGAATCTATACTGCTACGTTTACACCAACTATCAGTTATAGTAAACTCGCTCTAAGAGCGAAGGTTCAAGAGACTCAAGTAAGGAGCAGTATTAGTACATACTCATACTACCCAAATAACGAGTGCTTCTACTATGAGTACCCCAGAAAATACCAACAACACAATATATATATATATATATATATATATATATATATATATATATATACCACTCTCCACTCCACCCACTGGGTAACACTCTAAGAGACGGCCCGACAAGTAAGAACACAAAATATACTGTATTCTTTTTTAATATTAGTATAATCCAAACAAAATTTCTCAAGGTTCTTTTGGAAATTGTAATAGTAGTTTCAAAAGGACTATCTTTGTTTAGGTAAGTACCTATCATATTCAGTTTTATAGTAATGAAAAACATTTTAAATCAAATTACTGAGTGACTACAAATATTGCGCTGTTTGGCCAATATTTGCCACCACACTACCAAAAAATCGTCGAACGTCAGTTGGCTTGAACTAAAAATTGCATGGAGTGGTCGTTTTATTTGTAAATAATTATTTATAGTGTTTTTTGTATAACAAATTTCCTACTGACGTCATTGTGCAGAAAAAATATCTATTGCCGCACAAACAAAAGAGGCAGAAAACAAAAAATAAAGCAAAAATTCTACAATATGTACTTATATGATATATTTTAATTCATGATTTTACAGCTTAATAGATATCATATGTGGGCAGTTTATGATATGCTGGAGACAATGTATTTTAAATTTTATTAAAAACAATAGTTTTAACTGTGTCATAATATTCCTTATTATTTTTGGTAAAGTATTCAAAAATATCAACTTGTTTTCAACTTTATGACTTCTAATGTTCTATTCACTAACACATACAATATTAGGCCTTATTTTAGTTACAAGACGGTTGATTTTTTGTGTCCCATGGGTACAACCTTACAAGTGAAATCTTTTATATCCTTTATGCGCTAGTCAAAAATAGACTGGAATAAGGTTAGATTTTAATAAAATATTTAATATAATAAAAAGTCTTTACGTAATAATAGTTCGGATATCTATTTATTATTCACTGGTGCTACTTTTTAGGCAGAGTTTGTATGCCATATGTAATCTAGTGAATAGTTGATCGATGGTATTCTCATATATAACTAAATATATAAGTTATATATAGCATTTATTCCTATATATTTTTACCATTGCATCTTCCCTTTGTCATTTTATATATTGTTTCATATATTTATAATTTGAGATAAAACAGAAGCCTTTTCAATATATATCTTTGAGTAGAAATAGAACTTATTACCATTGCATATACATTGTGAAAAATTTTTAGTGCCACGATAAAAAATGCAGGAATTTAAGTGAATATCGAACATAGTCATAGTTCTACACCAGCTGTAATCTCTCCAGCACATACATCAAAATGGAACTACGATTAAGTCGACTTAAGGTTACTCGCTTTGCCTGTCTAGATTACTAGCACAATATATTTCACTATTGGCATAGTATTAGAGAATTACATATATGATGTTGCGTTCTAAAAATATTTTTTAATATATCTATCTATTTTTTTAATCTTTAATTTTTTTTGCAACTAACTACGTAAGTAGGTATAACAAGGTAGACAGATAGAATAATATCGAGGAGACAATTTAAATACTTTCCCGACTGAATATTGCACCCCTAATCATTAGTGTTAACGGTCAGAGAGTGGCAATAATTATAATTTTATTCAGATGAGATTTAGGTTCAATTCCCATTTGGGGGAATGATTATATGAAAATCACTTTAACTTATATACTGTCGCAGTACCTTGATGTACACGAAAAAGACTGAAGCTGCAAAATAAATGTTTATTAAAAAAGCAAAATTTTATATATATTAGAAAGTAAACTTTTAAGTACTATTTTGAGCTTTCACTAATGTATCTTGAATATACAAGCAATGCCTTTTATATGAACATCCCAACTGCTAGAAACAACGCATTTTTTTAATTTACGCTTTTAACCTCGTAGTCGTATTATGGTAGACAGGAAGTACAGCGTCAAGAAAAATTGTACGCTGCTTCCCGCCAGACTCGATACAATGTATGTTGAGTGGCGGAACTCAACGCCGCGCTTTGTCTATTCAGAGCGAAGAAGTGACAGTAATATTAATCACTGACCACGTTTACAGTCAGACACTATCCCCCCGCACCACGGCCAACAAAATTTAATATAAAATATTTACATAAATACATAAATGTAAATACACGAATAACAATAACAAAAGTTTGCTATTACTAACAATAGTACAAAGAATAACTTTTTATGATTTCAAAACCAAATTAGATACACATTCAAAACAAAAAGGTCGTGAGAGCGGGAAATCATGTTTCAATGGAAAAGTATTTGTACTCCATGAGACTGCAGTGATAAAGCGATATTCATTCTTATTCACCAACTGACAGAGAAATTTAGCGAATTGTACTAATTATAGAACTGTGAAGACTAAATTGTATAACCTCTTACCTGTATTTCGAATATTATATATTAATAATAATCGTATAGCAAGGTAGACAGAAAGTACCTAGGGTTGACACGCTGGGCTTCGCTTTCCATCCAATTCAAGACATTGAGTATTGAGTGATAGAAATCTACCTTGAACTTTGTTTTACCAGAGTGAAGTAAAAGTAATATAAATATAGCAATTCCCAGTTTAGGTATTGTACTTAGAACCGATCGCGCTTATAGCCGCTGTCCCACTGCGTTACAACCAACATAGGAGATGTTGGAATTTTTTTATTTGTATATTAGTTGTAATTATTTTATTTGAAAATATTTTAATTTTCAATACGGTTCAAATGTATCTCTTGCATTGTTATTTTAAGACTGAATTAATTCCAGAATGTCAAATTGTATGTAACTATGCTATTGTACGTAGAAATGGAAGTAGAGGATAATAAGGAATAAATTCGAAATAATATTCATATATAAATATTCATCATAAATTTTTTATATTAATTAAATCTTCCGACACAGATAACAGTTTTATAACTGCTTAAAAACACATATTTAAAAAAGACTAAAAAAATATTAAAAAAATTTTTAGAGACTACGTTAATATACTTAGTGGCAATTTTTTTATAGATAAAGGAGGCAAACTAGCAAAAATACAACTATATAGTAAACAATGTACGTAAAAACCCCTAGTTTTAAGTATTGAAACAGTGAAAATAATAAAAAAAAATCTGAAAAAATACTGACCACGTGTTCCTGTTAAAAGAGACCCAATTATCAAAATGTCACGTGACCTTTCAAAGCTATATATTTCAGATATTTCAATTAGCGTTATTGAAAACGAGCGAAGCTATAAGCTTCTGTTAATAGTTTTATTGTTTGTGAGATTTAAATATTTGTTATAAGTCTAGTGTCAATATAGTACTATTTTAATTGATTTTATTAATGTTTTTTTTTATTTTTCTTTTTGAGTAGAAAGAAAGTAACTAGTGTTATGACACTTTTGTTTTTAAATCGTTAATAAATGTTAATAAAGAGCTTCACGGTTTCATCCCGCATAGCAGGGTAGATAGAAAGTACCTAGTGTCAAGACACTTCGTACTTCGCTTTCCACCGAATTCGCGACATTGCGTGTTGAGTGGCGGAACTCAATGCCGCACTTTGTCTTACCAGAGTGAGGAAAAGTAATTTAAATATAATCCCTTCCCCGAGTGGAGATAGAACCCACAACCGATCACGTTACAGTCAGACGCTGTCCCACTGCGTCACGACTAGCCTCTATGTTTATGTAGAATTTTTATTAGCTTATGTGAGACCGGACGTGGCGCAGTGGGACAGCATATACCGTAACAAATTTATTATTTTAGCAAATGTCAGACGTACGTTTTCAACGTACTATGAATCCAATCCTTCCGAGAAATTTCTAATTTCTTCCCAGAAATTACAACATTTTGAAAGCAATTCCTACTTAGGGACGATTATACAGAGTTATAACCATTTTCGTATCATATAGGAATTCTAGAAAATTAACTTGTAAATCCTTAAAGGGTTCCGATTGCATACCTTTAAGCATAGTTATAGTTTTATATGGAGTACTAAAATTTTTGTCCGGAAATTTCCTTCACCTCGGTTTGCGTCATGTATTTTAGTAGAACTCCTGTAAAAAGCGAAATGTAATTAACTTTTAGGATCCGTTCTGGCCACGTCCCCTTTTTGGAATTAAAAATTTAAAAATTTATATAGCCTGAATATGTGGTGTATAAAAAAAGTATTTAGTACGAAATTAAACATTATTTAAGGCCGGTCGTGGCGCTGTGGAACAGCGTCTGACTGTAAACACGAACGGTTCTGGGTACGATTCTCACTCAGGGGGTTGATTATGTTTAAATTATTTTCATTTCCTCGCGCTGGTAAACAAAGCGCGGCGTTGATTTTCGCTACTAAACTAGCAATGTTTCTAATTCGGTGGAAAGCGGATTACGGAGTCTGTTGACACGAGGTACTTCCTGTTTACCCTGTTAGCGTGCTGTGCGGGAAAGAAAGAAGGTAAAAAGTAACACAAGAAAAACTCACTACTTGTTAGTAGATACGTAATGATTTTGTAAATAACAAAGAGGATGAAATAGTAGAATAATTATATTGTATTTAAGTATTTTAAAAAAAAACAAAATTTAAATTTTAACCGCGTATGTTTTTTAGTTTCGAAAAATTATAGTTTCCGTGGTTACGGGTAGACTGAGGTGGGATTCGTTTGTCAGTTAGTACAAAAAATTATTATATCAATCTACCGCCATCTGTTTCTTAATTACCTCGCGTATTGCCCTGGAGTAGAATACCAAAATATACGCGAGTAATCTGTTTAAAACAGCTAGATTTAAAATATGTAAAAATTTCGTAAACAAAATCTCTTATTATTGTACCTGAATAGTTATATTATTTATATATTACGAGAGAGAGAGAGATTTTATTATATTACGAGGCCGGTCGTGGCGCAGTGGGACAGCGTCTGACTGTAACGCGATCGGTTGTGGGTTCGATCCCCACACGGGGGAGTGATTATATTTAAATTATTTCCACTTCTTCGCTCTGGTAAGACAAAGTGCGGCGTTGAGTTCCACCACTCTCAACACGCAATATCTTGAATTCGGTGGAAAGCGATGTACGGAGTGTCTTGACACTAGGTACTTTCTGCCTACCCTGCTACGCGAGATAAACGCGTGAAGCTAAAAAAAAACAAAAAATAGTTATATTAGCAAGACTTTTGAATTCTGACTTTTGACTTTTGAATTGATTTTGAAAAAAATCACATAAAACCTCTATACATACACCTTACCTAAAGATAAAAATGGACATAAGTTGCATTTACTCAATTATTTCGTAGTATTTATTTTACCTGTAGAAACTGAAATTGGTTTCTTTGCTCCTAGACCGTGAAAGGAAAACTTTCGAATCCTTTTTATTCTAAATATGCAGACATAAGAATTTGAAACTTGGTAGAAATAAAGTTTGTATGGAGAAGAGTTGCAGAAAAATATTTTATAACAATTCATTAGTAATATTCCGTTGTGGCTCAGTGGGACAAAATCTGACTGTCAACCTGATTGGTGGTGGGTTCTATTCCTACTTGGGGGAATAATAGTTTTTTAAATGAATATTCTCTCTTCTCCGCTCCGGTATGAGTTCACCACTGAATACGATCTATCTTGATTTTGGACGGAAACAGTCAACGAAGTGTCTTGACACTAAGTTATGTCTGTCTACAGTGATGTACGGGATAAAATATAAAGCTACTTTTTCTTTTGAAATATTTTATATTAAATTCATAATAACATTTACATACTTTTACATAATATAATATACCTTCACGGAGTAGATAATGTGTGTCGCTTCACGCTTTATCCTTAGCGGGATATTTAGAGTCCCACCATACTTTTTTCGGTCTTTTACCTCTTCATACATGCCCTTCAGATATCCTCGTGTTTTTAACGTGACCATCGACCTTCGTCTCCACCGATGTCCCCCACTACATCTCGTACAACTTACCTTTGCCTCGTAGGCGTAGTTACCATTTCCCTTTCGCCTTTGCTAGTCAGCATAGTACTTTTTCTGATAAAAAATAATCTATACACAAACAATATCTGGCTAAATCCTATCCGATCGTACAATAAAGGCCACATTTCGGTATTTTTGAACTGATTTAAATAAACGTTTTACTCCTGTATAATAAAATATCTATTTATAGAATTAATACGAACCCTTGCTAAAGGGGCGTAGGTATATGAATTTTTTAGTCGCTTTGATGGTATTATGTTTTTTGATTCATTATAATCGTGTTATATAAAACCAGATACTATAATTATAAAGATATAGAAGTACTACTATAGTTAGGATTTGTCTGTTTGTATACGCGATTTGTGTGGAGTTGATATGCATTGGGTAACGGATTGGTAAGACAAAGTGTGGCGTTGAATTACACCACTCAACACGCAGTGTCTTAATTTTGGGAGGGAACTGGAGAACGAAATGTCTTGATATTAAGTTCTCTCCGAGTGTTCTATTATACGGAAAGAAATGTAAACCAGTAAGCATATATGTATGAATTATGACTATATTCTTTGTTGCAGTGCCAAAAGTTGAGATAGTGGACGAGCGTGGCCGGCCGCTTCAAGACAAATTCTATAAGGAAGGTTCAATTATCGAGCTGAGGTGCGTTGTAAGTGAAGTCCCACAACCCGCCAGGCAAGTCAGTTGGAAACATGGCGGGCGATTATTGAATTACGACACGAAGAGAGGTGGTGTAAGGTATAGTATATATTTTCTGAGGTATATTATTTTAATTATAACTTTGTAATAACGAATTTGGCTAGCGCTTTGGTAACGTCTATGTTATTAGCCCGCGATTAGAACCCGCGCCTCTTGGAAACTGTTCAAACGCTATGACCATTAAGCCATTCGTTCTATATCCACCTGTTTGGATCTTAAACGCTTACCTCAAAAGGCTGATTGGTAAGAGTATTAATTTCGCTGCGTCCAAATTTTTATATATAATTCTCAAGCTTTTATTTGCGGTGTTAATGGAGTTAGTTTGTTTGTATGTTGGTTAAGTTAGTTAGTTAGTATATGTGAAATCTTGTAAGGTTCATTTGACATACTTTCCAGTGCCGATGGAGGTGAAATTTGGAATACACGTTTAGTTCTGATGATAAGGCAATTATATATAATGAGTTGTTTCTTTGAAATGGCCGACATAACAAATTTCATTTTATAGTGCAATTCTTTGAATATATAAAAAAAAATAATTTGAAGAGTATTAGTGTAAAGTATATAAAAAAACCATTAAGGATGACTACTAAAGCTTGTTTTTTTAAAAAAAATGTTTATATTTTTGTTTTAGTTTGTATCAAAAAGTTTTTCGTACTCTAATTATATGAATAGCAATAACCCCTCGAAGTCCATATAAAATAATACTTCCATTCTTTTCTTTTATTGTCAACAATTCCATCTATACAAATATCAACCCGAAATAGACAGGTATAACGTAATAAGATTTGTACCCACGTGCCTTACAAAAGTAAGTAACGAAAATCGAATTTGCGACCCTCCCTTCGAGACGAACATACATTAAGGCATCTTAAAAATAATTCCGTAACAAGTTCACTGGTCGTCTCGCCCTTTCAAGTCTTTGTCTTTATTTATTCGAGTTTTTTTTATATTTTGCAATCATTAATAATTCATAATGTAGTACGTTACTTATTGAATATTTCTCAAAGAGAAATGGTTGGTTAAATGTATATAAATAAAACTTTAGTACGCGATTATATGTTATTTTTACTACATTTTTAGAGATAGAATTTTTTTTTAAAAGTCTAACTTTTTATTTAAAGACATAAAGCTTATTTTTGTTAGCCAAAACATTTTTTTTATTTTGAGGCCGGTTGTGGCGCAGTAGGACAGCGTCTGGTGAAACAAAGCGCGGCGTTGAGTTTTGCCACTTAACACGCAATGTATGTGGGATAAAAGCGTGAAGCTAAAAAAAATTCATTAAACTCATGTTTTGCATCTTAGTCTAGATATAATTACTGTTGAATTCCGTACAGTAGAGGAATTAGAGATAATTTAATGTCATGACACTCCGCGTCTCGCCCGAGATCAAGACAGACTCGACGCATGTCGATTTTCTATTTGCTATAACTTTGTTTATAACGATCTTCTATATCTATATATATATATATATATATATATATATATATATATATATATATATATATATATACTTCAGTTCAATAATTTAATAACGATTTTGAAGAAAGAGCTGGAGTTTGTAAATGTTAATTATTTATTATTTTCTCGAATGAGCAGCAAAATTTAATTAAACTTATCTAATGAATGATAATTCCCACTTTGTTCCACTGAAACTTAATTAGTACGATCTGCTATAAATCGTAACGGCACTTCAAATAAATGAGGGTTGCTTTTAAATTAGGCTATTTTGTGTAAAATAAAATATAGAACCGAGTATAAAGAATGGATGGTCAATGGGTTATTTATAGAATAGATAGAGAGAATGTTTTACTACTTTTTAAATGTTATTCCATACTTAGAATTAGAAAATATTTTTGAAAATAAAAAGTGTATGAAAATTTGAACGCAGCGGGATTCAAACCCACAGCTTTTGACTCCCATCCAAGTTCTTTGACCGCTAAGACATGCGTTTTCATGCGGTTGCATCCATATTCTTGTAAGTTTGATACTACTTGTTTATGTTTTTAAGCAATTTTGTTTTATTTTTTTATACCTTTTTCGAAAAATGCAAAGAGTGGAAGGCCATCGCCGCGCTTTGTCTTACAATGAGAGGAGAAATTAAAATAAATTTTGAATATAACTATGGAGAGTGAGAATAGTACCTTCAACCAATGGCGTTTACAGTCTGGTCTCAAAACATATAAATAGCTTAACGATTTTTTACTACGATAAGCTCAGAAAGTATACAGCACTCAGGGTCAAGACATTTCATTTTCCAAATTATAGTTCTTTAATAATGGCGCTTCGTACACCAATTCAATCACTTCGCCAATGTCACGCTGTAGTGAGAACACGTGAGGGAAATTTTGTCTTTATATTATGCGTCTACTCGTACTTTACGTTCTCAATTTTTTTTCAGTATGATAATGCGTTAGATATAATGTTATAAATGATAATATACGGCATTGTATCGAAGAGCAACCTTGTCTGACTGTGAACGCGGTTGGTTGTTGATTCGATTTCCACCGGGAGTCAATAGTTTAAACTCTGTAAGTCTTAGGAGTCGAAACTCGGCGTTGAGTTTCGTTTCTTCGAATTTGAAATGAAAGCGGCAAATGGAGTGTCTTGACATTAGGTTGTCTTTAAGTGTGGTACGCGGGATAAAACGTGAAGCTACTTTTTGTTTTTATCTACACTAACGTATTCGCCCGCGCTGATGTCTCAAACTTTGTCTATCTCCCTAACATCGCGCCGTGTCATGCAGGGCTACCAAATAGACGCAGTTTCTTAAGGAATATCCTCCCTACCCCTGATCTGAAAGGCTCCACTGAGCTGCTGCCACGGTCAGTGAATCACCTCAGCTGGGCTTCTCTCAAGTAATCGAGGGTTTTACCTTGCTAGGTGGATCGCCTGGGCAGCTATAGCCGTATAGTCTGATTTCCTGTATCCTCTATCCCTCTTTGGATAACCAGCTATTTTTTTGAACGGATTTGATTTTGAACGGACATACGGTTCTTCCCAAGACCCACCTATATTCATGGGTGGCGAAGAAAGTAACGGTCAGAGGGCCAGGCCCTGAAACCGTTACACCCTCTCCCCACAGAGATTGAGAGAGAAGAACTATTGTTATTTTTGTTTATATGTATATCCATTTGTTTACAAGTAATCGAAATAGAAAGACAAAGTTAGTAGGAAGATAAAAGTTTTTCAAACGTAACAGCAACGAACCGCGTCTTGTTCGTAATTTGTCCTACTTTTCGCAGAAAGCACTCTCAGTGAAGTGTCCATTTAAAATAGTTGGATCGTATTTACTGCTCGCATTACTTATGAGGATATTATAGTTGTATGTATTAGTTATTATAATGTTTTTATATTTTCAGTTATATAAACAATTTCAATGTGGAAATCCACTATAATCGTATATTTATATACAGGGTAGCCTATATCTATATATATATATATATATATATATATATATATATATATATATATATATATATATATATATATATATCTATATCTATGCATAAACATGTTGCAATGTAGACTTAAATGATGTCTCTGCAAAGTGTGTATATGATTATATAACTCAGATATTTTTACGATACTCAGATATTTAGAAAATTAAGTTACCAAGATTAAATTAGATTAAGAAATATAATTATTTTATATACTTATATAAAAAAAATATATTAATATTCAAAATAAACAATTATGCATTTATTATTGCGGTTGCAGCTTCGTTCGCGTGGTGTGTCGATATAAAGTATCTTAGTACTTGATATATATCGTTATAGTATGACGAAATTAAAATAATTATAAATTATAGCCTTTATGTTATTCTAATAATAACATATAACTGCATATAACTGCAATTTTATCAGCGCATTCGGCGAATATCCGTCTGTTATTATCAAGTAAATCATATTGCTATAGCTCTTAAATAATTCGACCAAATTACTTAGGCCAAAAGGTAAAGTTTATTTATATTAATTACTTCAAGTGACAAATATATTGATTTAGATAAGGATTTGATAAATATTCTAAAATGTGTATTGTAAAAAAGTATCCAATTTACTTATGTTTTGGTTCATTATTTTGTTCATAGTGGCTTCCACATAAAAGATAGATGTATACTATTTCTGACTTTTATTAAGAACTATTTAGGACATACAAACTTACTTACGTCATCTTTGAGTAACTCCAACGATTTAGTGAACGCATATCAAGACAGCTTCTGGAATTTTTGCCTACTTAATTGATTTGTGTCGTTATATTACGGACAAATTACGCAAAATCTTTATAACTTTAACGTTCCGTTGGAATGTATTTAGTAGTTTTTTTCGTGAAAAAGTAACAAACATACATACATATTCACACAAACTTTCACATTTATAATATTAGTAGAGGCCCGTCAAATAATAATAAAAGATGATTAGCGTGAAAACCTTATATAGGACGAGGTCACTGCTCTTTTTTCGGAACAATGGTCTCAGTTGTTATGTTATTAAATAATTCTAAAAGACGATTCGGCCATGACCGGAAGCTTTATACACTTTGTACATGTCATCTTAGAAAATTTTCTTGTCGAAATTAATATTATGAAAATGGTAGAATGGTAGAATATGTTTTAATAGGTAAATGTATATATTATTTTATGTTTTTGCTTAGATTTATAAAGATTTTATATTCTTTATATAATTGTCAAGTTTTAAATTACAAACGGAATAAATCAAGTAACATCCTCTTTTCTCCATGACAGCGTTCAACGACCTACTTTATACACTTAAGCGTGCCGCGTATAAATATCGTACTATTTAGGCTTTTTTATCACTAAATATGTGTTTTTAGGATATTATATTAAAAAATTAATATCTTTAGTATATACCAGATTAACAGTTGAAAGACCTTTCCGTATATAGACTTCGAAAATATAATTCACAAAGCAATCACGAACTCTTATAGATACCTCTATAATTTTCGATCAGCTTCCCTTTATCCGGCACGAAGGACCAATAAACGGAAACAATAGTAACTGCAATTTAAAGGATTCCTATCGGGAAACTTAATAATACAATTAAAAAGATAACCGCGATGTGTTTAATTACACAATGACTTTTGTTTAGAGACGAAGAAGTTATTCGCGATCCTTTCAGGAACACATATATGTAGGGATAGGCAAGATTTATTTGAAAGAAAATTGTAACAGTTAATTTGGTTGGCGTTGTTTGAGAATAACTATGGCTGAATGAATTTAATTAAAACACTGATTTCATTAAGGGTTTCTTGGACTCGCAATTTCAGTACTGTCATTCCGTGTGACTTGGCAACGTCCCCGAGTTATGACCTTTTCTCTACCAAACAGACCCATAAATTATTTAAAATGTTAACTTGGGATAGCGGCTTCTATATAACTTGATAAAGATTTTGTTAAAGAGAAACAAAGGATATTATTGTGGCTTTCTTTTTGTTTACATTTGAATAATTATAAATATTTATTGAACTTTATTTGCGTAATTTTTTATATCTTTCGTCTTCCGATTAGCCATTTCTAAAATAGATAGTAAATTTTAACAAAGGTAACTTATCTCTAGGACCTTACTATTTACCCTGAAGAGTTGTGAAATGAGCGCGAACGAATTTTAGTTTATTGTATGTAATACTTCAATATTCATCTAATAGACCTCTCTTTCTTTCTACATGTGGTTCCACTTGGTAATGGGGTCATCCTGTTTTTCTCTTCCACTTCCCTCGCTCCAGGTCGTTGTCGTCAATGACTTACACACTCACCTATGCTTCAGCACTACATCTTCCACCTTATCTTCAGTCCCACCTACTAACTTTCCGCCGGATATCAGCGCACATTTGCTTTTTTTTAAATTTTTGAGGAAAGATTGAGTTTATTAATTTAGTACCGATTGCCAATTATCTGACGTACAAAAACCTACTATTTTAAGACAGACAACCGGAATAGTGGTTGCTCCATGTACTATATTTGTAACATTTAAATCACATGATACTTTAGTGTATAAAATGAAAGGATTTCATTTATATTTTTTCATAATAATTTAATTTATGAAAAAAAATGTACATTAGTGTTGTCAAAAAAAAAATTATACAAAAAGACTGTAATATTTCTCTTCAAACATTTTTGTACTTAAATATTTGATTTATACAACAAATGGAATTCAATTGTTTTATATTAGATTGAAACAGGCAGTTAATATTTTTTACTTTTATTGCCAGTGTCAAAACAGAAGCTACATCCAATGGGGCCCTGTCGCGACTCTACATAGCGAACGCGAATAGAAACGACTCTGGAAATTACACATGCTCTTTGGCAGACGTCGCCGCATCAGCAGTATCTGTTCATGTATTAAGAGGTCGGTATGGAATATTTTACTAAATATTTTACGTAACTAAAATGTAGATAAGTTGTAGAGTATAAGAAACATTTAAATTAATGGTGGAAGCTACATATATTTGCTTTATTTTAATTATAGGGATTAAACTAAAAGGAAATTTAAACTTAGAAATTGAAAATTAGATTTGCTTGTTAATGCAAATGCAAATATTATTAAATATGTATTTTTAAAATACCATTTTTTTAAATGCAAGTTCGATACTTGTGCCAAACATTTCTTTTATATTCAGCTATCCAAATATACGAGTACAATATAGACGACTGACGTAAACAATCACATTGTTATTCATTGATTAATATTCAATTGTATAAACACGAAAGGGATTTCCCGCATTATCAATATTCAAATGGTTACAGGCGAAAATCCACTTGCAATGCAACGGGGAGATGCTTCAGTGTCACATCCATCGCTGTTTTTGCTAGCGTGCTACGTTAGCTGACATATAGCCGGCGCGGTTTAATCGCGCTACATTTTGTAAAAAATGGTTCTAGAACTATTATTATAATATTGTATTGTAATATTTTTAGTGGGAATTTTGTAGAGAAAATTACTTATGCATATAAAACTTATATAATATTGACTGATGAGCAAGTCTTGATAGAGCAAATCCTATTATTTAACACATTTTTTTCTTACTATACCCTCTAAGTTAACGTACCGTTACTTTCTCTATAGTCAAGATAGCATTAGGAAAAAGCTGGAAATAAGGAAATATAGCTAACATATAAATGAGAAAACCAAATCTTAAAATCCCGTAAAGTACTTAAAAGCTGCTTTTTGAATAAAGCTCGTCTCAATTTCATACTATGTTAAGAACAATGTACATAGCTATCCACTCAAGCGTGCGCGAGTAAACTATTCATCCGAGATTATTTTGGAATTCCGAGACTATCAACCGATTCAACTTTACTTTGAACATAGTAAGAAGTTGGAAGTTTTAGATATTTAGAAGTACCCTATACACACAGATATATATATATATATATATATATATATATATATATATATATATATATGTAAGCCTATACTTGTAGAACTCGATGGTGTCAAGTTACACAGAATTACATGACTTTGAATGAAAACTATTTTAACTTTGAAATTCCTATTAATAATTGTTTTGATGATAATGTTATTACTTTATTAGCTTTCTTAATTCTGTATATTAAGACATATTATATAGTATTATATATTATATAGTATTAAATATTATATGGAATAAATTAAATAAAGGAACATTTTAAAAAAGCTAAAAGTTAGTTATCTTCTGGACAACGATATAATGTTTCATAACGGCTTTCGCTATGGTAAGGCTGGTACAGAGTATTGTATGACATAATGACTTAGGTCTATCCTAAGTGGGATGAATACTTGAAAAAAAATAACTCATTAAGTTTTACCTAATATACAATCAAATGTTTTTCTTTTTCAATGCTTTTAAAGTAGGATGAGGTTAACAAAAAATAACCTTATATACTTAATTTTTTGTAATTATTACGAAAATAGTTAATAAAAAAATACACTTGGAATAATAATTTGATTGATTAAAACGATATAAATCCTTTTTAAATAGTAAAATTGCTATTACATATATCCTTCTAATCAACCATCCATTCTTGTAATAGACGAAACGAATTAAAAAAAGCTAAAAAGCTCTTTGAAAAAGCTTTAGAGAAACTATGATCTCGTTGAGCATTTGTTGTACTTCTTCATTACTTAAATGAAACAAAGTGTATGGACTCTGCTCAGTTGTGCAACTACAACTATACGAGGCGAACTTACTTAACTATACATTGACTTAATTTATATTATTTCAGTTAACTCTTTATTGTGCTTGAAGCGAAGTGGCTGGTTAATACAATCTTTTTCAGTTTATAAAGAAGAGAGAACCTGAAACCTGAGAAGATATACTTCGACATACTTCGTCTTATACCATTTTAACTAAAATATTTAAAAATTATTTTCTTAATATAAAACAAAGTTACAAGTATAATAAAAAGTTAAAGACAAATACGTATATATAATTTTTGTTCATATGTAGAGATTTTATTTTTATTTTACTAAATTTATATACATCAACAGCAAGTAAAATATAAAAATATATGAAATTAAAAAGTAATAAATAATAATGAATGTTTTTAAAATACAGAATTTGTCCTAAAATATAGTTCAAAAAATAAAACTTTTATTTTGTTCAGTTACATTTTGTTTTTACAAACAAAATGAACTCTACAAGTTACACTTAAAAATGTAGAACTTGAGTATAATAGTGAATACAAGTTCTTTTGTGTACATTTTACTTTAAATAACTATGTACGAAGATAAAAGAGATAACATAGTTTGCGTAAGTGGATGAATTTACAGTAAATTTTATTCATCATATATAAATTAAATTTCTTTAAACTTAAAGTATAACTTACAAATAGACACTTTTCTTGTATATAATAGTTATATATAAATTATATTTTGGATTTAAGATTCAGTACAAAACCCTGATAAATTATTAGGATAGTTTTTGTACAGTTTCCACCTTGTTATATTCAAGAGACAGATATTTGTAGAGCCAGCCCAGCTGTCTGACTTTAAGTGTTTACGAGCGAACTCACTCTACTCTAGATTAACTTTGAATTTCTACGACTACCATCGAGCTTGTACTAAGAAATTGATGTAAAATGTTGCCTACTAACAAAAGATGCAAATAAAAACGTCTTTTTTTAGCTTCACTCTTTTATACCGCATAGAAGGGTAGACAGAAAGTACCTAAAGTGGCAAGACACTTCGTACTTCACTTTCCACGCAATGTGAGACATGTTTTGTAAAGTGATGTGTCTCCACGACGCATTTTGTTTTACTAGAGCGAGAAAGTGAAAATAATAAAAATAAAATAACTCCCTTGAGTGAGAATTGAACCCATAACTAATTGCATTTACAGTCAGATGCTGTCCCACCACGCCACGGCCGGTCTTTTTTTTTAAGCAATATATAATAATGGCATACAATTTCTTTTTCGAGTTAGAATCGAATTTAGATCTTTACATTGGAATGGATATCTATAAAACGATAAACCATTTAACCTTCACAAAGTAAGAAATTATGTCAATGGCAACTATAATTTATATAGTACGAGTAATATAGCAAATATTACAATCATGTAACCGCAGTGAAACTCAAATATCAAATATCATCATCAAAATATAAAGTTTGGTTAAGTTGGGGTGAGCTTTCCAAAGGTGCCTTTGAAACGCTGCAAGACAATTTTAATTATCATACAACTATTTAATGAAAATCAATATTTACGAAGTTTCATAACTATTTAATGTATTATCATATATTGGTAGAGTCGTTTTAAATGTTAATTAGATACAAGGCATCTAGTATTTAATTCATAATAGTAGTCATTTATATATATATATATATATATATATATATATATATATATATATATATATATATATATATATATATATATATATATATGTATATATAATACAAATAACACTAATGATTTCAAAGATCATAGTTGCTTATTAACCAAATGTCAAACAATAATCTCGATAGTTATGAATACGACATCTACTTAAATTAAAAATAGTTTCAGTTCGAACTAACAATTATGATTTAAAATTATATATATATTATAAATTGTTGACATATATTTTAAAATTGTTCAAGGTCCTGAAATATCTTTAGTTCTAGGGAACACTATTATCACACTTGATTCTATAGATCCCTATATAAATATAAAGTGTACACTATACAAAGATAAAGTTGGATGCTGATGTTCACAGTACTCAGTTTTCGAGCTGGATTTTCATTGAAAACTAAATATCATTCAGAGAGGTTTCATAAGAGTAGGAGAATAGGGTTGTCAATTATGATAATTTATGCTGATAGTAGAAAGTATAGTGAAAATTAAATTTAATTTGTAAGCCTATCAATAAATTGTATTTCTAAACAGGTTCATTTCTCATTCGTTTCTTGTTATATAACAATGAATATATACATCGACCTAAATAAGTATCTACAAAATTTCCACTAACAAAACAGTATGTGTAAGCTCTGTAATCTAAACTTAGCAACTAAGATAAAGTTCGTTGTTATTTCTTTTTGTTTTTCCAAACTCTACTTTTCAAAGAAAACTAAATATCGTTTAGAAGGGATCTTCTAGGATCAGCTAGGGTTGTCGCACTCTAAATGACTTTACCGTTCGCTAACTTCAAATATCTTGTATTATAAATATATTAGAAATATAATAATATGTAAATAAATACGTATAATATGTATAATCATAATATTTAAATGGTGTTTTTTCATTAATTTAATAATTTATGGTGTTTTTAATTTTTTATTCAAAGAGACAACCCTAAATCAAGGATATTTCTCATGTAAGCTATATCGAAAGTCGTGTGCTTTAACATTGCTTTTTGAAGTCCAATGATCAAATGCAGTTGTAGCAACTTCACGCTTTATCCTGCATAGGGTAGGGTAGATAGAAAGCCGTTTTCGTGTCAAAGCGACAGATGAAAATGAATTTTAATTATAGTCACACCCTCAGTATAAAAAATTGTTCAGTTTCTTATCAGTAAAAAATGTATAAAATATTGTATTACTTATATAAATAATATGTATATGTTTGTGTTTTCTCAGTGTATAAATTATTCTGAAATATTATTATTATTATTAATTATTAATAATTTATATCTTCATATTTTATTTATTTAAAGTGTAAGAACATAAAATTGCATGTGTGTACTGGTATTAGCCTAATATAACTTTAATTAAATTATAACTAATGATTTGTTATTTTTTACAGCATCAAGCTTAATCTCGTAGCAGGGTGGCCAGAGACAACCTAGTGTCGAGACACTTCGTTGACTATCTCTCGCCCATAAATCGAGACATTGTGTATTGAGTAGCGAACTCAACGTCACGTTTTATCGTAACGAAAATTAATATAATCATTTCTCTAAGTGGGAATCGAATTCACAACTGTCCTATTAAAAATTATTAGAATCATTAAATAATAAATAAGTATAATCTATTTTTTTTGTGTAAAATTTAAGTAAATGACAATCCTACGTTTTATCACACCATTGCTAAGCTTGACACGAATGTTTCTGTGTTACAATTCCTGAGGTACGTGCGCTGACGTCTTGACGAGCCCTGTCTACAGATCTACAGTTTATTATTTTTTGTTTTATCTTATTCACAATTATTTTAAACCGCATTTTATTTTAATTACCTTTTATATGAACAGG
Source organism: Dryadula phaetusa (assembly GCA_032432895.1). Taxonomy (NCBI): domain Eukaryota; kingdom Metazoa; phylum Arthropoda; class Insecta; order Lepidoptera; family Nymphalidae; genus Dryadula; species Dryadula phaetusa. Next base: position 611,496 of record JAOYRS010000069.1, on the reverse strand, counting down.
ACTAAATAGATTTTAGAAAAATGATCGACGTTTCGAACACGTAAGTTCGTAAGTAGTTCGTGATTATCTATAAGTATGGTATTTCTTTTAGATCTGTCAAAATTGTTCTATTAAAAATGGGTAAAAATCAAAGAAATGAATGGAAAAAAATTATGAATGTGTTGATATAGGTACTTGTACACTCGCATAGCTAATACAATAGCCAGCGTTACATTTTTGTTTTATTAGTTAGTACGGTAAATATGTTTGCTTATAATTATTCCTAAATATGAGAAAGAAATTCATTACTTTTTATTTGTATGTAAAATATTATATAATAAAACCTTTCACGTTATATTTCAATAGAAATTTATTTTAGCTTCTTATTTGTCATTAAATAACTTAGTAAGGTTTGAATTAAACCGGTATTACAAATAAATTAAGCGTTCTTTGAGAAATGGTGTCAAATTTGATTCTCAAAGCGTCTAAAGCTTATAAAGACGCCTCGCAATTTTTCAAAAGTATAATTTTATTTTGATAAAAAACTTATTTTACAATATAAAATGTTAAAGAAAACTTCGCGACCTAATTCTAGAGAGAACTGTACTGTATACGAAGTGCCATAAAGAAGGAACTGAACTATTACTGAAATATGAGCTGACGAAAGAAGTATTAAATAATAAAATAAACCATTTTCCTGAGACCAAAAATTTAATTATTAAATCATGATTTTGGTCACTTTGTTAATAAATCAAGTATTAGGGTTAAGCAACCAAGATTTTTAAAAATATTTTTATGTTCTAATATACCTGTGTGGTAAATAGTCAACAGAGTGTCTTGTTATCTCTGACTACCTTCATGTGTGCGATAAAGCGTGAAGCTGAAGCGTTTTTTTTTAAACAATGCGTTCAATATTTGGAAATGTTTATATAAAATTTATTTATTTTTATAAATAAAATATTATGATTATATATTAAGCAATCGTGTAACTTATAGTTATGTTATTGTAAATAACGTTTAATATAATATAAACTTGTACTATAAATTGTTTTAACTTTAAATAATAATATAATGATTTATATAATCACAGTGACATCGCAAAGACTAATCGTTAGCTAGTAATTATCACCTGTATTTCTTCATTATATTTTGATTTATACTAACAAAAAATAATGGAAATGTCAAAGCACTTGGGAGTCACAAGACCGCTACTTGACTCTATCGCCGTAGAGGTCATCAGTAACCGGATATAGTAATCAGTTGGAAATCGAACAGTTGGCATGATTGTTTGAAACAAGAACAAAAATATTAATTGTATATAACTACGAGAGTGATCCCCTAGAAGAAATATGCTTCCAGTATAATTTTTTAAATATGAAAATTAAGTTTTTTCTCCAAATAACGTAAATTTTACAATGGAAAGCTCATGTCTTGAGTAAACCATTTAGAAATACGGGCAAGTTGAAGTTGTGTATGATAAAAAGGAAGAAATACATCTGTCTGGCAGTTAACATGTTTGAAGGAACCAACTTAAGCCAGTTCTACACTGGCCGGCAAGCAGAAATATAGAGTGTTGAGGTTTTATATTTAATATCACATCTCTCCATTAGTCGCTCCCTATCTACCAGAATATTAAAAATATATAATTTTACCATTTATTATAATTATATAATATATTATATTTTATTGATTAGTATTTATTGACATGAACATAATAAACAAATATGGGAATAAAGAATTATTATTATTACTAAGGAACTTAGAAGGAATAAAATTTTCAATAGTGACGGATTCAAATGAATTAATGAGATGTTTACAGTAGTATATCTTAACAACTTTTCTTAATTATCTTGTAGTTACCACTTGTAAATTTACGCTTTGTACATTTATCAAGGCCAAGAACAAAACGAATTTTAGGTTTGTATTTGAAATTTTGAATTTAAAGTTAATTTTACTAGAATATTTTTAATACAGGTTATAATAAAATAAAAATATATATATTCTGACTTATAATTAGTTTATAGGTTGGACATGAGTAATATATATAAAAATAATACAAATTTTATATATACCGAAAATTCATCATAATCATGCCGTAGTAGAACAACGTCTCATTTTAAATGTGTCAGCTGGGAGTTCAAATCTTATTAATATACAATCAATTATTATATGGAAAAATGCTGATTTCCTTGGTAAAACAAATCATGGAGTTGAGTTCTGTACTCGACACACAATATCTGAAAATGGGGAGCAGTAGAATGTCCTGATACTAGCTTTTCCAGCCTATGCCGTTATATGGAGAAAAAACGTACTTATGACATTAAAATTTTAAAATTCCATTCAATTTTGATCAATAATAAGTTTAACATATTATCATTTATCCCCACAAAGTTAATTCATAAATGGTGTACCACTTGTAAAATACTTAATTATGTATTTATCTCTATCTTGTTCTTAATATGTATGATATGGGAAAATAAGAGTGAAGTTGTTTTTAATAAACGTATATTTCATTCGAAAATTTGTTTTATTACTTACTGATTTCATCCTATTGTACCTATATATAGCGAAATATTGGACATGTGAAGTCTTTCAGCGTAAGGTTTTAAGTAAAAATTATGTAGCTTTTTTATGGCAAAAATAATTCTATGAATTTATTAAAAAGCAAGCTGCTTGTAATTTCTCTTAGTAACTAATAGTTAGCATTGTATTTTAAAGTTGCTCATATTTATTTTATTTTTTGATCTTTTGCATGTGTTGTTAACTTTAATATAATTTTGAGTAATTCGCTTTGAGTAAATTATATCTGTATTGCATATTTTAATAATTTTAAAACATTGTAAAGATGCTAGTTAACCTAAATAAACAAACAAAATTAATAAAAAAAGAATCGTGAAATACAAAAACATCTATACGTTTCAGCCTACGAAATAGACGAGATATAAGCACAGTGTTTCATAATATTTGTAATTTAATGATGTAAAATAAAATATAATATAAAACTCATTATAAAAATGTCACATTTTGACATTTTTCTTATAAATAAATCCCTCACCATACATATCATATTTTTTTACCTAAATAAATTGTCACGTTAAAATTTATTTTATGACTAAAGCAAGTGATAAGCATAAACCTTATATTAGGTTTATTTCAATAATACTTTAAATCTGGAGAATTTTAAGGAATTACTATAAATTTACGTTATTCTCATTTTTGAAAAAACGTATACATTTTTTTAACGTAGCGGAATTTGAGCCTGCGCCTTTTGGATACCGTCCAAGCGCTTTGACCGCTAAGCCATGTGTCTGTGGAGCGATTTTAACAAATTTGTACTACTTAAATATTATTAAGAAATAATCGTCTTTATAAGAGAGATTGCTATTTTTATTTTAATATTAAGTATTTTTGATTTTTATTCCGCACTTAGGATTACAACATTTTTTGAAAAAACGTATAAAAATTATTAAACGCAGCGGGATTTGAACCTCACAATTCATTTATTCGGAAATTCGATGCTAATAACATAAATAAGATGTAACAAAAGTGTAAGAACTTCGACGTAGCAGGTAGTAGAGCGCACGGTTTAGTGGCCAGAACTCTTGGACGATATCCAAGAGGCACGGGTTTGAATCCCGCTGAGCTTAAATGTTTTCTAATCCTTAGTGTGGAATAACACTTAAAATAAAAAGAGTAGCTGTTAAACTATTCTCATTTTGGCACTCTGGTAAAATAAAAGGTGGCGTTGTCCACACATCCTACTCTACTTGTTAGATTCTTTTTAAATACCGGGTTATACTGTAAAGCAGCTATTGTTTATTTATTCATTTATTTATTAGGTCCACCAACAAAATAGACACATGGAGTACATGACAAAGTGATATTCCCCTTACATGTAGATTCAGCCTACACTAAAAATATACTTAACTCACACTATAAACACTATAGCCATTATTTTACAAGAAATTTAACGAGAGAAAACTCCTTTTACCAAAAAAAATCCAGGAGTCTGGAAGCCTAAACACGAAGTAAAAAAATACGAAGAAGACTAAGAGACTAATAATTAAACTAAGGTTTTAAAAAATATAACCAGGGATGTTCATTTAAATATTTAAAAAGCCTTAAGTTATATATATATATATATATATATATATATATATATATATATATATATATATATATATATATATATGGCTTTAATATTTATTTAATAGTACTTAATCTAAGCTAAGCTATTTGTATTATGTAATATTAATAACATTAGTTTCACGCTTAAAGCCCTAGCCTTAACGTAGCAGGGTAGGCAGAGATAACTTAATGTTAAGATATTCTGTTGAGTTCATTCCGCCAGAAATCGAGACATTACATGTTGAATAGCGACCTAAGCGTCGTGCTTTGTCTTACCAGAGCGCCAACATAAAAATAAATTTTAGTTATAATCAATTCTAAAAGTGAAAATCGATGTATAAATAACATAAGACTATTAAAATTGACTTCTTTATCAGAAAAGAAGAGAACAAAGAAGTATTGTGTCAGTATAAAAAATATAGAATAGTCACAAAAGTTCTTTAAATCGTAACTTTAGTTCTTTGTTGTTAAACAAATTGCGTGAATCTTGTTCAAACGCCCGGAACAAGGGGTCGTTATTTACTATTTTTGTATAAAATCACCGTCTGACCCTTAAAGGGCGACCGTAATAAATACAGGTAAGTAATGTTTGGGAATTTGACCCTAGTAGCTAGAGTATAAGGATTATTTTAATTCTTATACGTTTATTGTAACTTCTTGAATTTTTATAAATTCTTAAATGTACTGTACTGATATACTAGTACAGATTGTAATTTAAACATGTCAGTGTATGTATATTATATAGAAAAATTATTTTAGATTTAATTGATTATCTTGATGAAGGTAGAGATAGAGGTCGGTCGTGGCGCAGTGGGACAGCGTCTGACTGTAAATGCGATCGGTTGTGAATTCGATCTCCACTAGGGAGAATTTCTCTCCACTAGAGAGAAAGGATTATATTCAAATTATTTTTACTTCCTTGGTCTTGTAAGACAAATCGCAGCGTAGAGTTCCACCACTCGGAGCTCGGTCTCGGATTCGGTGGAAAGCGAAGTACGGCGTTTCTTGACTTGATACTTTCTGTCTAGACTGCCTTGTGAGATAAAAAACGTGAAGCTAATAACAAATAAAGTAGGTACTTTAAATATTTACAAATACGTAATGATGTGGTTTATTAGTATATTAGTATAGGCACTAGACGATAACGTAAACATTGTTAGTTTAATGTGATTGGTTATATCGATTCTCGTGGCTTCGACTTGAACTTAAAAACATATTTGTGTTATCAATAAATAGTATAGCCATAATTTATATATTATATATTAAAATAATTTATATATTAACGAATAAATATTAAAATATATAATAGTAAATAGTAGTAGTTTAAAATGAACAGACAAAGAAAATTATTAAAGGTTTGCTGAAAATTTGGACTGTCAGTCAATATCCATTCTTAAAACAATCAAATAAAAATGGCTCTTTTAAGATTTATAGTTTTCGTTATACTTTTATATTTGAAATGAAACTATTTTAAAGAAATTTACTCGTGTATATTTTGGTGTTCCGAAATACATTAATGAAAACATGACATCTATACAATAGGAGCCTTTGCAATATTATATTTGTCTGAATTTATGTGAATTTCTTTAATTATTATTAATTATTCTGGCTATAAATCGTGTTACATTTGTAACTATTATATTATATTTATTACTTTTACAGTAGCTTAGTAAATTAATATAAAACCATTAAAAATATTAAAAAATCTTTAAGCGTCGAGGTGATTGCGTTTAAATTCATATACGTTTTTTTTTATGTTTTCTAATCCTAAGTGTGGAATAACATTTCACTTTTATCAATATCAGTACGCACTCTTTCTATGGGAAAATTTTTACTGTCAATCAAATGGATTATTTTAGAGACTCCAAATTATGACACTAAGTACTTTCTATCTACCCTGCTATGCAAGTTAAAAGCGTGAAGCTAAAAAAAAATATGACATTCAGAGCAAGCTTTACTCTCTATAACTGATCTAGACGCAGCCAGTCTTCATCTTTGATGAAGCCCAGAATTTTCATTTCTAAGTAAGATAGGGTAGATCAAGCTTTAGGATCAGGTACCAAGAAATATACCATCTTGCAGAAAATATAATTCCTGGATAATATTTTTAATAAATATATAAAAATTTGACCACAGCGGTATTTGAAACCGCACTTCTTGGAAACCGGCCAACAAGAACCACGGATTTTTAAAAATATTATCATTCCTGGTTATTAAATATTGTGTTATTAAGGGGTACAACTACTCAAGAATCATATCTAAAAAGATAGATATCTTTTATATATCGTTCAGTCAGTTCTTCATAGCTACTAACCCACCAAACCGTCATTGGAGTCGGATATTGCCCACGTTGTACTCTGCTGACCAATTAGAAGCTTTTTAGAGCTTTCAGCATAAATACAGTAAATTAGTTTAGAAGAATATTGTTCAATTGTAATAATTCTCGGTTGGAATGATACAAGGTTTTTCTAATAACCTCTCTTTGTGTACCACTTAAGTATTCGTTTTTAATCTTATCACTCTATTTTTTTTTAAATCATGTTGAGAACATCTTAATGATCTATGCCATTTTAAAAATACATGGAATTGCTAATTTGCATCTTTCGAGATAATTTTTTTGCTTTTGGACACGATGTCTTTCAATTCCTTTCCTTATACTTTGATCGTCTTTGTAGTAGACGTTCATATCTTTTTCTGTCACAAGCAGAGTTTTATTGAATCTATCAATAACCTGGTACACAAATATTTGACTAATACCAAGCGTTTTGAAGATTTTATAAATTGTTTTTGGCTCCATACCTACTTAATGTATTAAGTAGGCATGGAGCTTGATGCAATCATATCAACTCGGTTGTCTTTATTATCCCCACTCCTTCCCTATCATAAAGTATTCTGTAATATATGGACGCTAATATAAGAGAAAACGATGGCAAATAGTATAAAAATGACAGATTCCAAATACAAAAATTATATTTTGATTGTTTTTTTATTGCAACCGTATTTATGGTCTGACTAAGTTTCAACCTATTTTCTTTTTTAGCTTTTATTCCACATAGCAGGGTAGACAGAAAGTAGCCAATTATTCCATCCTTCGCTTTTCGCTGCATTAAAGACATGTCGTATATAGTGGCGAAACTCAACGCCGCATTTTGTCTTACCAGAGTGCCGAGATCGCATTCTACTGTGCTAAGACTGGCCTCAAAACTTAAACTTACAATAATAATAGAATATTAAAATTATGTTTTTAATACAATATTAAAAACATAAGGGTTAAAATAAATTCACTTCATACTTTAATACAAACATTACTGTATGAATTATTTGAAACACAACAATGCTTTAAAACTGGACCTAACGCGGATTTCATGCATCGTCGACATGATAAGCCTGAATTATTACAGAACTCACGTTTTGTGCTATAATGATATCATTAGCGAATTGTTTAGATCTCTACTTGTAGTTGAAATTGAGGGGATAATTCTGTAGGTTTGCCAAATTATAACAATACTATAAAGTTTGCTTAAATTTATGAAGATAATGAAATATATATATTTTTCACGCTTTTTTCCCACATAGCAGGATAGACAGAAAATACTTAGTGTCAAAACACTCCGTACTTTGCTTTCCGCCGAATTAAAGATTGAGTGGTGGAACTCAAGGCCGCACTTGTCTTGTCTTACCAGATCGAGGAAGTGAAAATAGTTTTAAATATAATCAAATCACTCCTCCGAGTGGAGGTGGAGCCCATAACCAAACGCGTTTACATTCAGACACTCACTGTCTCAATAATTATGACGAATAATTTTAATAAAAATTAAACATTATTCACTTTATAGTTATAGGGTTACCAAGGAGAAAATAGTGTCGAGACTCCCGTTTCAACGCTCTCTGTCAAAATTTGAAGCGCCAATAGTGGAATCTAACATATTTTTTTGTCCTACCGGAGAGAAGAAACGCAATGCTTTTAATATAACGATATACCTGAGTGGTAATCAAACTTATTACTGTCATTTAGTAACTGCTAGATGCTGTTCTACTGCACCACGATGGTTTAAAGAAAATATTATGACTAAACTGCGTGGAAAAAGAAACGTTAAATTAGGTTAGATTACTCTCTACGAATGCTAACATAAGGAATTATCTATAATATTTTTAAACCAAGCAAGCTTCCCTTTACTATGAACAGGCTATTATGAACACACACAATCTTCAATTTTATTTGTATATATTTTTCTTACTTAAGTGTAAAAAAGTAATATTATATTTTTATTATCACGCAAATTCTCTTAAAATTCCATTAGACTATAATATTTTTGTAAAAACATCAAAATTATTTCTTTATTTAAACTTGTATTATTTCCGAACTCAATATTTGAGATACCTGAGCTGTTCTCAGCAAGAAATCCATTTGATCGTTCAAATAACAACATTTGTCAATAACTTTACTATGACACTAATTGCAAAGTTGTATTACTCTTCGCGGAGCTGTCATCCTTCAGTCAACGTGATACTCGAGTCCCAGTGGAAATTAAACTTTTAACCAGTTTCCTATATAACAAGTATATTCGATACTTCGTTATGATGGCTGAGTAAATAAAACTAATTGTGTATAACCAAAAAATATTATAATAATAAAATTAAATAAAAAAAACAGATTCACGGTTTATCCCGCATATCAGGATAGTCAGAGACAACTTAGTGTCGAGACACTGTGTTGACCGCTTGCCTTGAATTAACGCCGTGTTTTGTCTTACTAGAGCGGAGAAATGAAAATAATTTTTATTTATGATCATTCTGTCGAATGAAAACAATTGTCGAATCAAACCCAAAACCAACAGCGTTTACACTTTGCCTTTCAGCAATTTGTCGATGTACAAATATTAATTATATTTTGATTATGACAAGAATATTGATAACCAAAGGTGCTAAAAGTATTATTAAAATAAAAAAAATACCTAATATGTTGGAGCCGATATCGAACGTAAAACCATCGCTCAATAATCAGACGCTGCTATGCTTCCGCCAATTGCACCAGAAAAAAATCGTACAAATTTATTCTATAGAGAGACGTAGAGGTAAATTAGATAGCATATTATTCCTTATTATTTCAAAAATGCTCTTAAAAAATCTGTAAAGGACAATAATATAATTTTGCACATTTCTATCTTTTACCATGAATAATAACTTTTTTTATTTATTTAGCTTCACGCTTTTATCCCGCGAAGCAGGGTAGACAGAAAGTACTTAGTATCAAGAAAATAATTTAAATATAATCACTCCCCCGAGTGGGGATCGAACCCACAACCGATCGCGTTACAATGAGACGCTGTCCCACTGCACCACAGTCAGCCTGAATAATAAATAATGACACGAATTGAATCCTGTACCATCTTAATAGTACATTAAGACTCACGACATTTACAAAATTGTACAACAAATTTGTAATTCTGAAAACCACAGTTGTTCAAATTGATTCTTTTCATAGTATTTCGTATACAAAAAGTTTTGGCCTTTGCGTAAAAGACACGAATAAGGAGGTAATACACTTTGACAGTTACCTTGAGTTAACAAATCTCTTTCTGACATCATACTGCTGAAAGGAAACTTTTCTTCATTTGTTATTTATTACGAGGTATATAAAAGATTTAAGGAATTACCATATTAAAAGGGCTTAGTGGGCATTTTGTTCAAAATGCGGCACTGATGATACTGTGGACTGAGTTTTACAAAAAATTACAAAAAAAAATATTATAAAGGTACCTTTTCGTGATATGTGTTAGGATGAGTTGGTCTTAAATAACTGAATGTAATTAAACGTTACTTTTAAAAACAATATTAAGCTTTTTTTGGCATTCTGAACAAATAGAACGTTCACAAAAGAATATCATACATATGATAGTGTGTATAATATTTAAATTATTAATATAAAAACGTAGCTTAACGCTTTATCCTGTATAGCAGAAAAATGAGAATAAATTTTGAAGAAATGAAAATAATTTTAACCATAACCAATCCCTCGGGTGGGAATCTAACCCATAATACAATCAGACGCTGTCCCACTGAGTCACGATGGCCTTTATCGGATGACTGTTTTATTAATATATTTCTAATACAAATTATTATTATTATACGAATAACGACTTTCTGTGTTTTGTCCTCATAATATTGAAACCCTGTGTTAGTAAACAAATTATTTGATAAATGAATCTATTCAAGACTAATAGAGTTCGGTCGTGGCGCAGTGGGATATCGTCTGTCTGTAAACGCGATCGGTTGTGGGTTCGATCCCCATTCGGGGGAGTGATTATATGTAACTTCCCCGCTCTGGTAAAAGACAAATTGCGTCGTTCAGTTCCACCACTCAACACACAATGTCTTTATTTCGGTGGAAAGCGAAGTACGGAGTGTTTTGACACTAGGTATTTTTTGTCTACCCTGCTATGCGGGATAAAAGCGTGAAGCTATATTATTATATATTTTTTGTAATTTAGAAGTATTCTCGAGATTATTTTACTATTTTTAAAGTGTTATTCCACACTTAGGATTAAAAAACATTTTTGAAAACGTATACAAAATTTGAAAGCAGCGGGATTCAAATTGTTTTTAAATAATAAAAGTTATAAATATACTGAAGAATTGAATTATTGTATTACAATTTCAAAATATATATATATACATATATTATATATATATATATATATATATATATATATATATATATATATATATATATATAGAAAAATCAAAAACTATTAACAACAAACTATTAACATTTGAACACTTGAAAAGTAGTAATACGACCCTTTTGCGTATTGTAATTTAATGAAATGAAAATTACTCATACATGTACATACAAAAAGCATAGAAAATTCTACTTTAAATTCATTACGTTTAGATTTAATATCCTTTAAGATTAAAAATGATAGAAAACAAACTTTTGGACCCGCAAGAGCCCAAAACTAGAAACGTGACACCTCTTTTAATTATATCCCGTAGACGGGTAAAGTATAAGTAAAGTTATTAAATCAAAAATGAAAATGAAAATGCCAAACACACAGTTTTATTATTAATTCTTGATTTATCTGTTTAGAAAACGTGTTATCAAGCATTTTTAGCTTCACGTACAGCAATTGCACGTGAGGTACGTGCTTTCTATTGAATTTGAGACATTGCGAGTTGAGCACATCTCAACACAACTGAACACAACTCAACGCCGCACTTTGTCTTACCAGAGCGAAAAAGTCGAAATAACACTGGCTATTGACTGGCAAACCTTAACGCCGTACTTGTCTTATTATGGTGGAGAAATAAAAAAATATATAATCTAACTTCTCCGTGTGGGCTTTAACTTTTTTATCATGGGAATTGGTCGCTTAACTGGAAACGAAATCGTTACTGCCCAATTCCATTCCAATGCTCCTTGTTGACTTCTATTTCTTTATAAAGAATATTATCAGTTTAATATTTGTTTTCAAACTATTATGTTATTATTATTAAATGTCAAATAACAAATTTATTTTCTCTGTTTCGGCTGTACAAAACGCGGCGATGAGTTATCCTCTCAACGCGCAATGTCTCGATTTTCGAACGCAGTCAAAGGAGTGTCTTGTCTACGACTATCCTGGTAAGCGGGATAAAGCGTTAAGTTGTAAATTAAAAAAAATAAGCGACAATTCCACGGGTAAAAGTGTAGTTGTATAAGGGAGTAAGGGTCTGCATTATTAAGAAACATCAATCATACCGGATACATGTGTACTAATTTATCTCATATGCGTAAGTTACACAAGCCAGCCAAGTTTAATTAGAAACCAGGAATGAAACATATCGTTCATATTTTTTCCTAACTAAATATAATTACCAATATCGCATTTTCTTTAGCAGTTAAAAGGAAACACTATTTTATTTAATTATTCTTCGTTATTAAGCCATCGTGCCACTGTACGAGTACAGGGTGTAAACGCGATAGGTCGTAAGTTCGATTCCCATTTACACAATGACTTTCATTACAAAATCCGAGCTAAACAGGTATGTGGGCTGTAATAAATCAATCACTCAAAACGTAGCGTGCCTGATTAAAAAAAGAGTTACTAGTCTTTTTCTCTGCTTATTATAATAGATATGTGAAAAAAAACAATATATAAGTCAGAAGCAGCAGCAGTCAGCAGCAGCAGCAGTCAGCAGCTTTACACTTCATATCGAATAGCAAGAAATTCCGCTCGACCTTATTACTAGAGTCAATTTAAAAACAATCATATCATCATCAAGTAATAGTCATAATAAAGTAATAAAGAATAATAATTATAAAGAAATCAAATAGAACGTTTAAAATACTGTACAGATGTTAGTAAGTATTTCAATTTTAGTAAGGATAATAGTTTAAAAATATTCTTACACGATATAGAGGATGCTAATAAAGGTATGTTAAAAGATGTATGTGAAGTACTTTTATTGTGATATTGTTTGTGTATTCTATCGTGTATAACATTTTAATTAATTTAAATTTTAATTTAATTTAAATATTCTATCAAAATAATGAGAGCCATAGTGGTGCAGTGCCACAACGTCAACGGAATGGTTTTGGACTCGATTCCTCTTAATAAATTAATTATATTTAGCTCTAATAATTGAAAGTTTAATGTTAAGTTCTGCAACTCTTTTTTTAGCGTCACGCTTTATCCCTTGCGGGGTATTCAAAAAGCACGGAGTGCCAAACGCTACGGTCCCTGCATACCTCTTTTGCCTCGTCCACAGTCATTATCCTCTTTATAAATGCCCTCCGGGGGGTCCTCATGCTTTTTACGTGACCTTCCCCCAGTATTTTCGATACTGTGTTTTCGAAGGTCAACCGAGGTCTCCCCCTACCTCTCGTACCATACACCTTGGCTTCATAAGTCTTTCTTACCATTCTTTCATTGCTCATTATTTCTTCTTCATTCTTACTGTGACATTCACGCTCACACCTGCCATTCTGCGTATCTCCTCGCTGCATAAACGGTTAGCTAAACTGACTCCGCATATCCGACGAAGAGATCTCATCTCTACTCCATTCATCTTTCTTTCATTCTTCTTTTGACACACTCACGTTTCGCTGCCATATAACAACGTCGGTATCAGTACAGCATTGTGAACGGCAAGTTGTGCAGGCACACTAACGTTTTGCCGTCGCATCAATGCAGCAAGAGCACCGTTAACCCTGCTACTGGCAGCAATACGCCTTTCCACATCCATTTGGTATCTTTCATCCTGTTCTAATATCTTTCTATCTACCATAATCTTACATTCCGTTCTTTCTTCGTCTCTTTCAAATACAAGAATCTTAGTTTTACTCGTATTCAGGTTTAGACCATTACTTTCACACCCTTATTTCAGAGTGGTGTGGTACCAATGTCTGCAACTCGCATTCTGATTATACAATTAGCACTGCAACATCTGCGTACAATAGACAGTTAACTGTCAAACTTACACTCCTATGGCACTATCTTTCACTCCTTGGAGACAGCTATCCAAATACAAATTGAACGGCCAAGCTGACATGGCACAGCCCTGCCAGCCAGCTTTGACACCCGATTGAATATCAAACTGAGGCGACATGCCAGTTTCTAATCGTACACAGGCTGAGTGATCCCAATAAAGAGATTTTACAGCCTGCGAGGGTCCGTTCATCATAACTTCTTTCTTATAATCCTATCAAATGCCTTTTGTAAATCCACAAAAGCACAGAAAATTTTCTGGCTTACAGCCAAAAACGTTATCGTGAGATCATGTGGAGAGAAAACCTGATCCATTCACCCTTTTCCAGGTCTAAATCCACCTTGAGCCTTCCATAAAAGATTTTCTGATCTCTCTTGCATTATTCTCGTTAGGAGCTTAGCATAAATTTTACAGTCCAAGCTAATAAAACCAATAACCTTATAGCTTGCACAGTCTATCTGTGAACATTTCATTGTGCCTTTATACAAAGGCATAATGAAATGGGGCCTCGTGAATCATCCGGGACCTCTCCCGTTTTCAAGCATAAATTGGATAGAAAAAATAAAAGGTCCAAGATGCGCGGCCCACCATATTTGATCATCTCTGCAGTAACTCAATCTGCTCCCGCTGCCTTACCACATTTCAGACTTCGTATAGCATTTTCTACTTATTTTTTTACCGATTTTGCCATCTGCTATATCAAGACTTAGCATATTGCTGTCGCTCGAGACAGAGGCTTCATCACATTCATACAGCTTCTTGTAGAATTCCGCCCATCGTTTCAAAACGTGTGTTCTTTCAGTAAATATTTCAGCCCATACATTCTACAGGCTAGCGAACAATGCCGAGAAGCACTAACTTTTCGCCAGAAAAGCTTCGTGTTTTTCCGGAAATTGTTTGTCAATCGGTCGTCTCTTTTATGCTCTGACTTTCCACGCTTCATCTTTATCAGTGCTTTTGTGAGGTGCTTATGCAAGTTATATTCTTTCTTCTTAATCTCTCTCATATTTTTATTCTTACTCGAGGCTGTATAATCCTGCCATACCATTTCTTCTTTCTTTCTATTGCCTCTTTCTCTTCATCATCCCACCATTCATCACGTTTTCACTAAAGCCTCTTTTCCCAATGCCACACACCTCAGTTGCAGATTCAATCAAACAATTCCTAAGATTCTGCCAGCATACTTCAATACTTTCAGTACCTATTTCGCAGCTGTTTAGCTTCTTGGAAACCCTTTATTCATATGCCTCTCTAATCGGTAGGTGTTGAAGCTTCCAGCTTCTTATGTGATTATTCGCCTCCAAGTTTGGCAACCTCGTGTAGCTGCGCCTACCAGCAAACAGACCCTTTATTCTAGCAACTACTAGATAGTGATCTGTTCCCAAGTCGGCACCCCTAAACACACGCGTGTCCATAACTTGGTTACGAATACGCTGATCCACTAGGAATAGATCAATCATGCTATTCTCTTCCATCTGTTCCCACGTGTACATGTGAATTTATTTGCGGTCAAACATAGTGTTTGCCACAAACAAATCCTTTTCCTTATATAATTCCAATATGAGCTTACCGGCTTCATTTACTCTTTTATCACCATACTTCCCTACTACGCTTTTGTAATCATGTCATATTGTTCTGACCCATCGATTCAAATAAACACATACTACTAATTTTTCGTTTCCTCTTACACTACCTAGAACTTCCCCGTCACTCTCCCAGAACTCCTCTAGCTCATTTGATAGAGCTGAGGATACCTATTCATACGCCACTAACAAAAATATTTTTATTATCCCCAGCTTGTAGTGAACCTAGAGCAGCCTCGGGTTGATCACCTTATATTCTACCACTGCACTTCACTTTCTGGAACTGCCGCCCAGAAGGCGACTTGGTTACCCGGCAAATCGGTCATGCTATTGCCCTTTCTTTTGGTCTCAGTCACACAAACAACATCTAAATCTCTTTCATCCATCACGTCTAATCTTTATTCTTTATTGTATTAATCTTTTGTTGCATCCCTCCTCTTACATTTCACGTAGCTATTTGTAGCTCTGTTTTCCACTTCTCGCCGTCCCGGACATGGCGTGCTGGGTGGAGGTCCCCAACGCCACACTCTTCGCAACTTCTCACACCAGCGGGGACGCACTGGTGTGCGTCGCCTCGGGGGGACGCTCTAGCATAATGCACCCTGGTGCTTGCGGCGGATGGAGCCTTACACAACTGCTGATGTAAGACTGGCAGGGGTCACTACGTGCAAACTTAGATAATGTATATATCTAAAACAATGTAAAAACTAGAGACTCATTCTCTGGAAATGCTGGACTAATTTTGACGGTACTATGACTTGCAAATAGCTGATGTAATAAATAGTAACCTAGTCTAGGTTTTTAAGAATTTTAATATAAATATCCAGTGATATTGAATTTCACGCGGATGAAGTCTCATGCATACCTAGTTTAAAGTATAAACACTTCACCGAGTGGAAATCAAACCTTACGACCAGTCGCGTTTACAGTTAGACTCTATCCTACTGTGTATGAAATCCTTGTTTATTAATATTTTACTTAAAAATTTGAAATCCGATAAACATTCTAATAATAAACTGTGGACATACGTTCAGTACGGTACAAAATTTTATTTGTGTTTAAATGAAATATGAGGAATGTTATTATTAAAAATATTAGAAATATTTTCGTTATCTGTTTCGGATTGGAGAGTAAAAATATAGTACAAAGTGATCTTTTACTAGATTTTTTCAATATATAATAATGAAAGAGGGAAATGCGAAAAGATAAAAGAATTTTTGCTTCATCTTGTTTTCCGGATAGCAGAGATGTTAAAACACTCTCTCCTCCAATTTCGTAAAGAATGGCGAAACTCAACGTTGTGCTTTGTAAGATAAAGAAAAATTAACATAGTATAAATATAAGTAATCATTCTCACGTATAGAAACAGAACCTACAAAAATAAAAAAAATATATTTATTAATATTTTAAAAGTAAACTCCATATCATCCAATTAAGAAAAAAATAGCTCCCACAACTTAATTTCAGTGAAAATGACAATACCACGCCATAATTTAGCAAGGAGCAAATAAAATCTGAAGGCAATTTTTCAAGGAAGTCCGACAATATATCAAGTTCTCCGAATTAAGATGTACACTTGCGGACAAATAAAAGGTGAAACTTATTTTTTTGTAAATAATAAAATGTTATTTCAATTCTCCTTTCCTAATATATTTTATATAAACTTGTATTTTATAATTATTGCCTATGTATAATTATTTAGGAGTGTTATGTCACTACTAACGAAGGCATTACTAACGAAGGGGTGATGAAATACCTAAATTCGTTTTCTTTTCTTTTTTACTATCGAACATAATCACCTAAGTAGATGATCCTCTTTAACCTTACCTTTGAATTGATCATCAGGTCTTATTCCCAAAAAAAACAAAATTGACCTATAACAGCCTCAAAGTGACTCTTTTCTTGCCAAAGCGTAGCCTTATCAACATAAAAATATATATTTTTTTTAGCTCTACTCTTTTATCCCGCACAGCAGGGTAGGCAGAAAGTACCTAGTGTCAAGACACTCCGTACTTCATTTTCTACCGAATTCGAAACATTGCTTGTGGAGTGGTGGAACTCAACGCCGCACTTTGTCTAGCCAGAGCGAAGAAGTGAAAATAATTTAAATATAATCACTCCCCCGAGTTTGGATCGAACCCACAACCGATTGCGTTACAATCAGACGCTGTTCCACTGCGCCGCGACCGGCCTCAGTAATATTTATAAATAAATTAATATATTTGTAAATAATTAAAAAATAATATTTATAAATAAATTAAAAATGTATACTTTCAATGTAATGCAGTAGACGTCCTTCTTACAAACAAGATCATGGACTTCTAAGCCTCTTGGATAATTTTAAACTTTGACATAATAATTTATATTTAGGAAAAGAAATATATCAAATAGATTCATTTTAGCTTTATTTTTACCCCGTCTTTACTTCATTTCAAATTTGTCAAAGAAAAAAGTACTTGCTTATTTTTTTAATCTCGCCTGTTCGGAGGCTCCTAGAGAGAAAAAATATTTAACTAAATGGTATGGAAATATTCCTGTTTTCCAATTTTCATCTGGTCTAGTATATTATGAAAAGGGACCAATTGGTTTTTTAATTATTTTTTTAACGCAGACTTTTTGCGTTAGTGTTGTTTTTTTATTAGTTCATTTTGTAAACTTTGAAGAGTTTGTTAATTTTTTTTTTTAATTATTAAGATAAGTATTTACTCAGTGGAATTTGATATACCATTACCTTATTATAAATATACGAAAGCTAAAAATGGTTGAAATTAATAAATTTTTGCAATATTTTAACGTATACCGGGTAAAATTATTAAAAGAATAATAGTATGTAATGGAAATTCATATTTTATCATTTGAATAAAAATATATACGTAATATACGAATGATTTAAAAAATTCCTCACTCTGGGAAGACAAAAAACGGCGTTAAGTCCTGTTACTCAAAAAAAAATGTCTTGAATTCCGCGGAAAGCGGATCTTGAAACTAGATACTTCCTGTCTAGCTTGCAATGCGAGATGAAATCGTAAAGCTAAAATAGATTAATTGTATGATTTTCATTAATTTTTAGTGTTTCGAGTTGAAGGGAATTTTAAAAATATGCAAATTTTATTCTAATGTATAACGGACGACAATTATGCTAATTATAATATTTATGAGAACAATTATGACAATTATGCCGTGAGAAAATATCGATGATTCTACGTTGATTGTGATTCAACATCGCTAAGAAAAAAATAAATAATGTGATTATTTTCATTTTACGGTTACTAGAATTGCGTTGAGTTCCGCTAATTTAAATGGCAAAATTAGGGTACGAAGGGTTTTAACTCTATATTCTGAATACATGGCATCCGGAATATATATGAATTAAATTGCAAAGTAATTTTCACTGTTATACTTTAGTATTACAATTGTTTGAGTTATTTCAATTGATTCACAAATATTTTAGTGTTATAATAGTTAAAATTAAAAAAAAAATTGATAAAATATATCTTACAGGGATTTTTTGAATTTTCTGAAGGTTTTGTTTTCATTGTATACAAAATCAACGAACGAAGTCGTAAGCAAAGGTAGTAAAAATACATAATTTACTATAATTACTTATCTGATTGCTTTAATTAATTCCATTCCCTTCAAAAAGCTTCCACTTAAAGATGAATTGGTCACATAACAAGACATAAGCGTGGGTGTTATTTGAAGTTATATAATGAAGAGATGATTTGGTAATAAATTTTCTATTAAGTTGAAATCGTTACTCTTATTTATACGATCTTATAAGAGCCTAGTAACGACCACTTTTTTGGAAGATATTGAATCCAATAGAAGTACCATATAAATATATTTTTTATAACATTATTATTCTTATAGAGGCTGGTTGTGGTGCAGTGTGACAGCGTCTGACTGTAAACACGATTGGATGTGGATTCGATTCCCATTCGGAGGAGGATTATATTTAAATTGTTTTCACTTCCTCACTCTGGAATAACAAAGTGTGGCGTTGAGTTCCACTAATGAATTCGTGATGTCTAGAGTTCGGCGAAAAGCGAAGTATGAAGTGTCTTGACACTAGTTACTTTCTTTCAACTCCGCTCTTTCATTCATTTCTGATACTACATCAAAATTATATATATATATATATATATATATATATATATATATATATATATATATATATATATATTCTCCAGTGTGATCTATATATATATATATAGATAGATCACACTGGAGAAATGGTAACATATATTTTTGACTTCATACAGACTGAGAGGTCCTAGTGTTAAGACACTCTGTTCCAAGCTTACAGCCCTTATATTTGCCCTTACAGTTTCAGTTGTGACGGTTTTTAGTAAATACTAATTCGATTCTTCTAAAAGATTCATAATAAATTATTTTAAAATTAAAAAAAAAATGTTCCAAAACAAATAAAAATTCAAACAAACGCGATCCTCCAATACAATATTAGGATACGATAGCAACGACGTCATTGCCTAAACTACAATAAGCCATATTGGAAAGACGATTTCTGTAAATGGCTTTATAAGGGCTTCGAAGGGAAAGCGGAGAAATTGGATCTTCTGTTTATATTATCATTTAGATACCAACCATTGGGGCGCAGTGGTAATATGTTTAGGTTTTTATAAATGTTATATGTATTCGTAGATTCGATATTCCATGTCTCTTACTTAGCAAAGAAAATATAAAACTACATACTGTTTATGTAATACATAGTGACAACGTCTGACTGTAAACTTGGATTGGTTGTGGGTTCGACTTTTACACAGGGGAAAGCCCATCAGGAATGTTGATATACTCGCTCTGATAAGACAAAATTCAGGGTTGAGTTTTACGACTCAACAAGTGATGTTTTGAATTCGAGTAGAAAGTGATTAACGGAGTGTCAAGACACTAAATTTTTTCTGACTACCCTGGTATGCGGGAAAATAGATGCTATTAAAAACATCCCTTATGATAGTTAAATAGATTACACATATTGTTTTTAGTTTTAGAGGTTTTAGTACCCACTAAATATATGTATACCCATACAGACGACGTTTTGAATCCCATATAACCCTTCGCTAATCTTGAACGGAGTCAGATTCGTAAGGTATTTGATACAAATTGTTCATTGTTAGTATAATTTAGATATAAAGCCACGGTCACATCTTGTAATTATCAGCATCTTAAGTACATACGTTATCATTGTTTACTTTAATAGTAGGTTAATGTGTATTGTTTATATTTTCTTTTAATTATTTATTGCACTGGTTTTCACCCTTATAATAACATCACCCACTTCTACAAGTTGGCTGAAAGAAACCTCTTCTACATATAAGTCCACCGTTGGGGACTTTACTACTATAATGTTTTTTTTCTTTTTATATGTTTTGTTAAGTGCAATAAAGAATATATAAATTTAATAATAAGTTTATCATTTATTATTATATGTGATTATAATTGTAGTATAAAGAAAAAATCTTAGGAGTACCCATATGAAAATTAAAAAGGCGTAAAAGTTTAGAAAGTTAAAGATGAAATAAAAATAATGAATTGATTAGATCCACTCGGATTCCTTTTCAAATAAGCAGCCGGCATAAGTAGCAGTAGTTAAATAAGAAAAGGCAAGAAACAAATAGGTTTTCTGAGAATTATTAACAAATATAAAAATAAATTCGGCGAAGTTATGAAAAATTTAGCTTAAAAATACTAACATGTGAGCCGTGAAAGGCTTTCTTATCGCTAATTAGCAATTTCCTTCAGACAACCTTCGGGTTAGCGAATGTGAAACACAGAAATGAGGCCTTGTAACGAATATACATATGTATATATATATATATATATATATATATATATATATATATATATTTGTATTTAAATTATTTAGATTGTAATATTTATTTATATTTCATATATATAGGTACAATTATCGAATAAATATATGAAAATAGTAGGCTTATTGGAGCGTTTACGTTAATGTATTTCTAGTTGATAAATTTCATTAAAAATATATTTTAGATTTTTATAGCTTCACGTTTTATATCGTAAAGCAGGGTAGATAGAAAGTATTTAGTGTCCAGACACTCTGTACTCCGCCTTCCATCAATTTCAAGACATTAACATTTCAAGACTGTCTTACCAAAAAGAGGAAATGAAAATACTTCAAATATAATCATTCCCCCGTATGGAAATTGAACTTACAACCGATTGCATTTACAGACGCTGTTCCTACATCACGCCAGGCCTCTATAGATAATGAATGTATAATAACAAAGGGCAATGTTACCCTTTATCTACCTTTACTGAAGAAATTAAAATACAATTTTTTATCAGATACAATAAATAAATAACGAGTTCCAAATAGAATTTCAAATTATAATTGTAATATATCATACATATATTTTGAACGTAAAAAAATGATATAAGAGTTAATTAAAATAAATTCATAGGCCTTACAATGAAGTGGCCGTCGAGGCGCAGTGGGAGTACAACTGTAAACGCAATCGTTGTAGGTTCAATTTCCACTCGGGAGAATGACTATATACAGACTGTATTGGGAGAATGACAGACAAACGGCACGGCATAGAGTTCCGCCACTCAATACGCAATGTCTTGAACTCGGCGGAAAGCAAAGTACGGAGTATTAGCGTATAAATACGATTGGTTGTAGTTTCGATTTTTATTCGGGGTAAATGATTTTTCATTACATTTACTTTAATTTGGCCGTTTAGATAAGACAAAGTACGTCACTGGGTTTTCCACTCAACACGCAACGTTTTGATTTTAGGCGGAAAGCAGTCAACGGAGTGTCTTGACACTCGTTGTCTCTGGCTGCTTTACTATGCGTGATGCAACGTGAGGCTGTAAATAAAGCATACATTTCCAATGTAAACAAGCAAAATAACAATTAATTAGAAAATTAAATTTTCATTATAATTAGAAGAATTAACAAATGAGGTCGACCATTCTATTCATTTCAAACATAATATTACATTAGAGTACCATTATTAGATAACAATGTAAGCTAATTATAAAAACAGTTCAACAATTGATTTAGGCCAATATGGCATAGTGGGACAGCGTCTCACTGTGAACACGGTTGGTTGTGAGTTCGATTTCCACTTGGGGAAATTATTATACTTATATTGCTGTAGCCTGTTAAGTAAAACCTTGGCGTTAGATTTTGCAACTTAACGCGCAATGTCTTGTATTAGGAAGGGAAACGATATAAGAAAATTCTTGACACTAATTGTTCTCTGGCTACCCTGTTATATAGTACAAAAAAATTATGCTTTTTTAATATTATGCTTTTTTAATATTCACAATTTTAAAGTGTTACTCCACACTTAGGATTAGAAAACATTTTTGGAAAAAACCTATAAATTTTTTTTTTCAAAAATGTTTTCTGATCCTAAAATAGCAATCTCGCTTGTTAAACGATTGTTTATTAATAATATTTAAGTAGTAGATCTCTCTACAGAGATGCTAACAACATAAATAAGTTGTAACAAACGTATAAGAATTTCGACGCAGCTGGTAGTAGAACGCATGACTTAGAGGTCAGAGCGCGGATGGTATCCAACAGGTGCGGGTTCGAATCCCGCTGCGTTCAAATTTTTATAGATATTTTCAAGAATGATGGTTTTTTATTAGTGGCCAATGGAAAATGGTATCACTAACTTAGTTTTTTGTGACTAAGTTTTAAAAATTATAAATCTGAAAATGCAAGCAAGCAATGAAGAAGAAAATGCACCATGCACATTCATTACCATTATGGTAATGAAGAAATACGGAATTCTGACAAGGATTCGGTATCATACTCTGGAGATATAGAGTATTGTCAAGAGGGTAAAGACACTTTTGTACCAATAAAATACTTTGTAACATATTGATTGATAAAGTGATACAAGTGAAGATAATAAAAGCAATTTAATTAGACTTGGCGTGGCGCAGTAGGACAGCGTCTGACTGTTAACGCGATCGGTTGTGGTATATATATATATATATATATATATATATATATATATATATATATATATATATATATATATATATATAATTAGCGAGGTCGCTTATTGTACTATTTTAAATATAAAGATTAATTATGTTTTTTTTTGGTGTACACTAAAGAGTATTTTACTTTACAGAGTTTATTCCCATCCTCAAAAATAGGATATTTTTTATCCTTCTTGCTTAAGTAATACGTATCTTCCACGTAAGGCGTCTATCTAAGTAATATTATTAAACAAAAGTAATTAATTAACACAGCTTTCAGAATTTCAAAAGATTAAAATATTATGTAAATAAGTAATTCCACACGCAAAATGAAATAAAAACAATGAATAAAATACTCTCCAAAGAAATCTTTTGTCGTCTTTGTTGAGATAAAGAAAAGATTTCTTTCACACTTACTTTCATTCATTGGGAAAGCTCTGAATTTAAGTTGTTTTTTTTTTTCAAAAGTTTTAGACTGAGTTGTGTTTAACTGAATGTAACACTTCAATTACTTAAAATGTATCTACATATATTTAAATGCCTTACATATTTGTGTAAAAGTGTTTTTAAAGGTCTGCATTAAAATAAAAAAAATCGTTTAAATAATAATTTTTTTACTCCAATTTAATTTTTTGTAATGTTTAATATTTGTTATTATTTGTTTGTTGGTCGGTCATGGTGTAACTCGTAACAGTGTATGACTGTATACGCGTTCGGTTGTAGGTTCGATTCTCACTCAGAGGGGTGATTCTATTTAAAATTATTTTCACCTCCTCGTTCTGGTTAAATAAAGTACGGCGTTAAGTTCCACCACTCAACATGCAATGTCTCGAATTCGGTGGAAAGCGGAGTACGGAATGTTTTGATATTAGGTGCTTTCTGTCTCTCATGCTATACGGGAGGGAGAAAAGCGTGAAGCTAAACAAAATAGAAAAATAAATATTTATTGACATTAAATAAAATTATTAACTGTTATTATTACCTATATTTTATTAATAAATGTATATTGGTATTTTTAATCTGGCAATAAAGGGATATTATTCTTATTATTAACTAGTTGTAGCCCGCAACCTCGCGTTTGTTACGTCAGTCATTACAGTTTAATTCCCAATATTTTCAGTTCCACTGGGAATTTCGCGAATTATCTCTTAATGCTTCCCTTTTCCTATTCTCTAAAGCATTCACAGGCAAAATATCAAATTACCAGATCCAGTAGTTTCGGATATAAAGTCTGTCAGTCACTCGGTAACGTTAGAATCTTTTTTTATGCCAATGAACGCCCGCAATTTATGCGGACTTGATTTTTATAACAATATTGTCGAATTAATTAAAATAAAATGAAAGCTAAATATTAAAGGATGGTTATAAAAATACAAAAGCGAAATTTCTTCATTTCAAGTTATTTTTTGTTTTCTGGTGAAATAAAAGAGTTACCTTTTGCATAGGAACTGACCATGTCTGTATAACGGTGACTATATTGTAAAGTATTCTTTGTTTTAAGCGAAAATTCTTAAAAATATATTCTCACAGGTCTTTTCGTTTATATTTAAAATAACTTGATAAAAATATAATATTTTTACGTAGAAAAATGACACAATATGTTTTTTTAACAAAAATGTATATTAGAATGTCAGGTGTGGGGTTCGAACCCACGCTCCCTCTCGGGAACCAGAGCTTAAATCTGGCGCCTTAGACCACTCGGCCAACCTGACTGATGTCATAACTGTCAAATAACGCGTAAGGCTGTTTTTTTTAGTTACTATAGTTTACATATTGACGTTTGTTTTAATTAAAAATATGAAAACATATCCGCATTCTATGATAATACAATATTTTTATGGCATGAAGCAAAAGTTGGTTCGCAGTGGTAAATGATCGGTTGGGGGTTCGATTTCCACTCAAAGTAATGATTATATTTAAATCATTCTTAATTCGTCACTCTGGTAAGACAAAGCGCAGCGTTGTGTTCCGCCACTCAACATGCAATGTCTTAAATTCAGGGGAAAGCGAAGTTTAGAGCATCTAGGACAATAGGTAGGTAGCTAAGCACTAGCTACTTTCTGTCTATGCGGAATAATATGGTAAAGCCTAAAAAAACATTGTAATATTTTTTATATAAATTGTTTTTTAAATTATTACCAAATTATTTTTCATGTAACTTAAATTATTACCAAATTAATAATAGCTAATATTTAATTTATTTAATATATTTACGGTACCACCTACTACCACCGCCACCACCACGTATAAAGAGGATTAAATAATCTTTAAGGATGTTAAACATTTCACTAACACATATATATATATATATATATATATATATATATATATATATATATATATATATATATATATATATATATATAATTTTCTCGAGTGGGCATCGAATCCACATTTAGATCCTGTCACTTTGCGCCAAAACGACCTCAAAACGTACATAAAATTAGGGTAATTTATTCAATTATACGAAGATTTTACGAAGAAAACAACTATTGTTACGGTATGCTTATTACCAACGTTCGTACCCTCAAGTAGCTAAAGTAATTTTACATATGTAGCGCTTTCTGAAAATAAAAAAGCAGCTTTACGCTTTTCCAGCATTCAGCACTCTCCGTTGATTGCGTTCCGCCTAAAATCAAGACATTGTGTATTGAGTGGCAAACTGAACGCCGTGCTTTGTCTGAATAGAGTAGAGAAATGAAGATGAATTTCAAATATAGTTATTTCTGTGATTAGGCTTCGAACCCACAACCATTCATGTTTACTACTGTACTAAGATGGCTCTCAATCATATAACCGTATACTCTATCATTGTAAGGAAGTATCAATAAACACGATGGTGGATTCGATCCTTACTAGAGAGCAGGTATAAAGTATAACAGAGCACCAACACACTATCCCGGAAAGCAGTGTAATCAAAGTGAATGTATTCAAAATATTCCGTTCACCGTGTTCTGACCAAATTGAGACATATTGCGTGTTAAACAACGGAGCACAACGCTGCGGTTTGTTTAACCCAAAGCGGAATGTTTGAAATAATTCATATATAATTTAACTATTCTCCTCAGTAGTAAAAAAATTAAATGTATTCGTATTCCTGAGTGAGAAATGAACCAACAACCAATGGCGTTCACAATCAGGTGCTATTCCATTGCGCCACGACGGCGCTCCTCAACTGTAATAACAATATATAAACTTTTAAAAATAATTTATTATATTAAGTAAATAATATTCAATATTTGATAATATCATACATTCGTAAATATTTACTTATTAAAGAATAAATTCAAATATGGACTGAAATAATTGAAAATAGTCAAATTTATTTGCGTATACATTTTGATTATAATATGTAGATTTTTTTAGATTCACGCTTAATCCCGTTTAGCAGGGTAGCATAAAGTACCTAGTGTCAAATCACTCCGTACTTCGCTTTCCACTGAATTCGAGACATTGTGTGTTTAGTGGTGGAACTCAAAGCCACACTTTGTCTTACCAGAGCGAGGAAATAAAAATAAATCTAAATATAATCACTCCCCCGAGTGAGGGTCGAACCGATTGCGCTTACAGTCAGAGACGCTGTCCAATTGGGTCACGGCCGGCCTCATATGTTGATCCAAAAGACCGTATAAAGTATATTTTATTTAAACAATGGAATTATTCTAGTTTTATACGTTGACAGCTTTACTCTATTTAATGCATAGCAGGGCAATTAGAATTAAACTCATAACCAATTAATTAAATCAGATGATGGTTTTTAGAGCCAAGATGGTCTTATGAGCAAAAAATATATAAATATTATACCATTATGATATACCCTATAAGGGACTATAAGGGGACGGGGTAGAATACAATTCCCCTCCGCTACTTGGTAGCGTCCTGTGAGAGGCAGTTTACTCAGTAATTTGATGGTAGAAAGTCAATCTTCTGACTGGCTGGCGGGCAAATATGGCTGATCGTTCTTGTCATGATAGTAGTCGCGAGTCTGATGATGTGTCCTTATGCAAAGGTGTCTACTTAACATCAGATGGACCTTCCGCTCGTTTGCTTCCTGTTTAAATAAAAAAATATATATTGGTTAGTATTGGACCGATATTGTATACCATTATGGATAGTATCGGACCGTCTATATTGTAATTATGAGTTTGAATCCTATTCCGGACCATAATTATTTTCATAACTAATTCTCGGTCAGCTGAGTTTGGACTCGTTGGTCATAGACAGAACTTTAAAAAATTGCAAAGAATGGAGTTCGGAGTGATGTAGTAGTTCTTTCTGTTTAATATGAATGTTTTTGATTTTTTTTTTCATGCATCTCATGGTTTGTAAGCAGGCAGGAAATTTAAGATCGAATGCAGCATAAATCAATGTAGCTTGTTAATAATACGTAAGTGTTTTATATAAACCATTTCTTTTTCCATACTAATTAGTGTTACATAAAAATATTTCAGAGAAGCTCTATGTAGAAAGAGCCTTACACTCAAGTTGGTTTTCATTTTAACACAATAACGAACGTCCGTCTTCATTTCTACTAATAAGCCATGGTACAATTGGAATGGATACGCTTTCAGATATCTACAAAAGTATATAATTTTCTATTCTTTCTATAATATGCTTTTTATAAATGTTTTTGTAAAGATAGGTCGTGGTGCAGCCGGACAATGTTTGATTGTAAAAGGGTTTAGGTCCGCGTTCGATTCCCACTCGGGGAAAGAACGTCAATGAGTTTTCGACTCAACGTGCAGGGTCTCGATTTTAGGCAGAAAGAAGTCAACTACTTGTGTTGACACTAAGTTCTTTCTGACTAGTCTGTGGGATAAAGCATAAAGCTGTTTTATAACTATTTTTATTACAGACGTTAAAAACTCTTGAGTTAGTAACGGAGTACTTAATTGAAGTACGAAATATGGACTGTCTTGACAATAGGTACTTTCTATCTATCCTGCTATTCGAGATAAAAGGGTAAAGCTAAAAAAATTAAAAAAAAGAAATTATACTGTCAATTTTATTTTTGTATACTATATATTCTTCAATGGCTTCAACTTTATTCCGCATAACAGGATAGTTAATAACAACTTAGTGTCAACACACTCTGTTGACCGATTTCTTACGAGAGCAGCGAAATCCTTTCCCCGAGTGGGAATTGAACCCGCAACCAATCGTGTTTACATTCAGACGCTGTCCCACTGCACTACGATGGTTTGTTTAAATTCAGCACTAAAGTAAATGGGATAACATCCATATATGACCTTAAATAATGTCGCTCTACAGAACTTTCATGTCGGTTGAGGCAACTAGGCCGTATTGCTCTTTACGTAATAAAATTTAAATATGAACACGTCAATAAAAGTGAATAGGAATCCGGGTATCGCGCTGAATATCGGACATATTCGTTACGTGACAATTTTAAAGTTTAATATGTTTTTTTGTGGACAGTTTCGTATTTTTTTTTGGTTTAACGCTTTTTCAGGTGGCATGTTGGCCAGAGAGAATCTAGATTGTATCGAGGATATTACTTATTCAGTGGTGGAACTCAACGCTGCACTTAGTATTTCTAAAGCAGTCATAGAATTTACATACAAACATTTCACGGAGCTGTAATGTAAATGAAGCAGTTCTTAAAATTAAGAGGAAAAATTTTGCTCTTTGTAGAAATATCATACTGAAAATAGTTTTATTTGAGCTTTCAAATTTTAATTTCCTTTACCAAATATTACTTTGCTATGATTAAGTGAAGAGATTACATTAGGGGAATGCACGAGTCGAGATTAAATACAGAGTAAATTGAAGTTAACAAAACTAAGATTATTATGATATCTTGAAACGTTTAACTCAAAGAAACTCTTAATAAATCTCTTTACATAGATGCTAACAAGTCTGAAGTCAGTAATAACAGGGGTATAAGATTTTTGACGCAGCCGGTTATAGAACGCATGGCTTAGTGGTCGACGCCATCGGTCGGTTTTTACGAGGCGTCAATTCCAATCCCGTTGCGTTCAAATTTTTATTTTTTAATATTTTTGTATATGTTTATTGAAAAAGTTTTCTAATACTAAGTGTGGAACAAAATTTTAAGAACAGTAAAATAAGTACTAAGAAGTATACACTTAGAATATTGACTAACTATAGAATTTTGACACAGCCGGATATAGAACGCATGGTTTAGTGATTAAAACCCTTGGTTGGTTTCCACTAGTTGGTGTAAAATTTTTGTTTAATTTTCTTATTTTATAAATTTATTTTTTATTAATAAGTGTGGAATAACAGTCTAAAAATAGTAAAGTAAAATAAAATAAATAATTTTAATACTATATATTGATGTTAATATAAGAGGTATATATTTTCCCCTTTAGAATATAAAGATATTAGGCGTATGAAATGCTTAACATATGACTTCTGTTCCGGATATTTTTAACGTTGATCATAACGCCTCATTCATAGTCGGTAAGCTAGGCTTAAGGATTTATAAGGATTCATATAACTTATAATACAAAATATAATTCTTGATTTTTTTTGAATCAATTTATATGATAGCTTA
Source organism: Dryadula phaetusa (assembly GCA_032432895.1). Classification (NCBI taxonomy): domain Eukaryota; kingdom Metazoa; phylum Arthropoda; class Insecta; order Lepidoptera; family Nymphalidae; genus Dryadula; species Dryadula phaetusa. The sequence goes on along the minus strand of JAOYRS010000069.1, from coordinate 581,805 downwards.
CTATTTATATTGTTTTTTTTAAGTTATATAATTACTTACTTTTCAAGTTATAATATACTATGTTTATTAACATAAAAATAACCTTAATTATTCTTCCTAATATCAACTAGCTGTTTAACAATCGCTTTAACCGTTTCGAAGGTTAATACGGTAAAAACAGAAATACAAACAGATATCAGACATTTATCAACGGAAACGTAAACAGATTCAGTATATATATTTAAAATTATATTATTTCCCACAACAGTTAAAAGTAATTTCAAATATTTCATACAAACTAAGTTACGATCAAAGAGACGATTTAATTTCATGTAAAATAAAATGACGAAGCATATGCGTACTAAACAAACCATTAAGGTTGAATTTGGGTTAAGATTTTCTGTTAAATTACATAAAATTCGATATAATCAATGAAAGTTAGTAAACTAAGTTTATATGTTTTTTTTTAGCTTCACACTTTATCCTTGGCGGAGTAGTCAGAGAGTACGGAGCGCCAAACGCTATGGTCCCTGCATACCTCTTTCGCCTCGTCCACAGTCATTATCCTCTTCATGCATGCTCTTCGGGGGGTTCTCATACTTTTTACGTGACCTTCCTCCAGTATCTTCAATACTGTGTTTTCGAAGGTCAACCGAGGTCTCCCCCGACCTCTCGCACCACTCACCTAGGCTGATTTATTTATTTATTGTATTTGATATAATCCTTATTAGAAAAATATTGTAACAATATTGTTATTTACAAAAAAGAAACTAGTCTTGGGATAGCTTCTGATTGCAAATGCGGTTTATTGTGTGTTTTATTTGTATTTTAATTAATTTAATTTATCCGTCCGATAGTAAGACAAAGCTCGGTGTTTGGTTCCGCAAACCAATTAAAAAAATAAAATGTGTGTAAAATGAAAAAAAAAAAGAAATTTCCAACGAATTGCTTTAAATATATATTTAAGAAGCTAATCAATATATAATTACTTTTGCAGGCAATATAGAATAGTGTTTGACGTAAATATCATACATTATTACTATTAAAATATCGAAGTTTTACTTCGAAAGTGGTTATTTTAAATGAAAACAAAACTCCCGCATAGCGTTGTTAGTTTAGTTTGCGTGACCCAAGTGATTTAATATTGTCAATTATGTTAACATGTGACGCATTAAGCGCATTACTTTTAAATTTGAAGGTATTTGTTTATAGTTTTAGACGGAAATTATCTACTTACAAGACACTCCGTAATCCACATTTCACTGAATTCGAGATATTATTACATAATATTTATAAAATTTCATATAAACTTGTGAGAGTACTTAAATATTTAAAATCTCTCCCTGTTGTAAAAGTCGTTTTCAAAGATACATCTTCTACTTCCAAATTTTATGTTACCTTGGACAGTGTGTAGGAACATGTGATTTCATACATCCACTTGCGACATCATGATCCACATGTGATTTCCGTCACTCACATGCGGTGCGACGGTTTATATGTGATTCCACTCATCCACATATGACACCATGGTCTAAATGTAATTTTACCCTTCCATATATGACATGTGTTTTTTCTCATCCACATACGACATAATGGTCCACATTTTCAGTGATCTGCATATGAAATCAGTATCCACATGTGGTTTTATTTATTCACGCATGACACCATGGTCCACATGTGATTTTACTTGTCCACATATGACGTCATGATCCACATGTAATTTCACTCATCCACGCACGGCACTATGGTCCACATGTGATTTTTCTCATCTACATATATTACCGCCCGCATGTGATTTCCACTCTTCCTTATCATCAAAAATTATAATTTTATCAAATACACAAATAATAATAAGTCTTAAAAATAATCCACCTACCAACTTACACTATATAAAAAATCTTTACATACCTGCTACTTATGTAATTTATAGTATTATAGTTCATACATCAGAATAACAAATAGGCTACAATTTATAATGATCTTGCGTAATTAGGTCGTAACAATACATATATTGACTAAGGAAAAGGTGTGCCCTCTGAGAGCTATCTTAGCGTGCGCTGAATTAACCATCGGAATTGCACAAATATGATGTAAAGTATCATTGTTTGTCTTAAATAGTTCTAAATAAAAGTTCACAACAGCATTCATCTATATTTTATGTGGTTGAATTCTATGAACAAAAAATATACCATAAACATAATTATTAATACTTTTTTTGCAATGTAAAGTTTAGCAGGTCGTGGCGCAGTGAGACAGCATCTGACTGTAAACACGATCGGTTGTGGGTTCGATCCCCACTCGGGGGAGTGATTATATTGAAATTATTTTCACTTCCTCGCTCTAATGAAAAGACAAAGGGCGGCGTTGAGTTCCACCACTCAACACGCAATGTCTCGAATTCGGTGGAAAGCGAAGTACAGAGTGTCTTGACACTAGGTACTTTATGCTACCCTGCTAAGCGGGATTAAGGGTGAACCTATAAAAACAATATATTATAATCAAAATGTATACGCAAATAAATTTGATTCTTTTCAATTATTTTAATCCATATTTGAGTTTATTCTTAAATAAGTAAATATTTACGAATGTATGATATTATCAAATATTGAATATTGTTTACTTAGTATAATAAATTATTTTTAAAAGTTTTATATATTGTTATTACTGTTAGAGCGCCGTCGTGGCGCAATAGAATAGCGCCTGATTGTGAACGCCATTGGTTATTGGTACATTTCTCAAACAGAATATTTATCACATTTTTATCAGAATCAATGTACTTGTCATTTTAAGTATTTAATGTAGATAATTTTCGCTTTTTACAATAAAGCAATTGGTCGAATACTTCAAAAGTTATAACGATATGATTAGCTTGAGCGCCATAAAATTTTATATTTCATCGACCCCTAAAGCTCGCGCACGTGTACCATCTAATATCTATAAGTGTTATTAAAATTAACTAAATTATACGACGAACTTAATACAATTTTATTAGCAATTTTGATATATATATATATATATATATATATATATATATATATATATATATATATATGTGTCTAAATAATAAGAAAATCTTTAAGAGTGTTCACTCGATTTGTATTGAGTTTAAACATTTTTTTTAAATTAATCTGCTTACTAAATGTTTATGGGAGATTATACCTATAATGTAATAATGTAGGGAAACAAAAAATCAATTATCATCAACCAGTCGTCTTACTATAAAGAAAGTAATTTTAGTAAAGTTTATTATTAACCACAGCGTCTGACTGTAACGCGATCAATTGTGGGTTCGATCCCCACTCGGGCGAGTGGTTATATTTAAATTATTTTCACTTCTTCGTTCTGGTAATGCAAAGTGCGGCGTTGAGTTCCACCACTCAATACGCAATGTCTCGAATTCGGTGGAAAGCGAAGTACGGAGTGTCTTGACACTAGGTACTTACTGTCTACCCTGCTATGCGGGATAAAAGCGTGAAGCTATTTATTAACATTTATTAACGATTTAAAAACAAATTTGTACGACGCAAAATTCATTTATTTATGTATTTTTATACATTCTCTCAGTCTAGTCACCTCTGCTCTATGAACGTTGGGATTTTTCAACGCGACAAAACTCAACGTGACTTCCATTATTAGACTGGGTGGTTTAGAAAAATATACAAATTTAATCAAAGTTTATGATGTAAGGAAGAACGGCTTATTCGAAACTCCACGAATAAAAAATCCCTTGTTGCTACAATAGACATCGAACAAGGAAAGGTGTGTGCTAATAGTGTTATTATTTAAATGAATTCCGTTAAAATACAGCTATTAAGTATATTTACTGCTAATATCTAACGTTATATATTTATCATTTAAATTCACTCTTTTATGCCAAATAGCAGTTGAGAAAGAAAGAGGCTGGTGTCGAGACACTCATTATTCCACTGTACTAAATAAACTATTTATTAATGTGTTAAGTAAGTGAAAGTCGATCGTAGCGCAGTGGGATCGTATCTGGCTGTAACCGCAATCTGTTGCGGATTCGATACGCACTCAAGATAATGATTATAGTTAAAATATTTTTATTTCTTCACTCTGCCAAGATAAAGCACGGTGTTGAGTTTCAACACTCAATGTTATAACCTCGAATTCAGCGGAAAGCTGATTAGGAAGACTTGAAACATCCTATCAATCTTACTGTGCAGGATAAAAGCGTGAGGCTAAAAGAAACACATACCCTATGGTAGTCTAATACTCTGCAATATGGGATGTATTATGAAGTAGAATAAGTAATTGTGTAAATCTAGTAATAAATTATTTTTTATCTACGTTCTACAAAATATATACCTAGGTATAGCGAATTGGCAATCCTATAATTTCTATTTAGAACAAAGTGACGAAACGAGAATTTTTAAAGCAAAAAAGATTTTCTAGAGAAAAATTTTAGCCCGAAAACATAGTATATAGACAGACCAAGTCCAACTACGCTTCAATATGTTATTATTCATAAAATCTTAAGAGATTCTTTCCTCTCACGGGTCATATTTCAATACGTATATCTAAAGCCAATAAAGATATCTGATACTTTGCTCCTAAGACAGTGTCTTTGTGGGCTTTCCGTTGATACACAGATTCAATTTTGTTCTAGAGAAATGGGCCCTATTTGATATTTCTAGCTGTAATTTTTTTTATTGTTTTATTATTTTAACTTCACCCCGCATAGAAGGATAAACAAAAAATATTTAGTGTAAAGACACTCCGTATTTCAATTTCCACTAAACTCGAGACATTGCGTATTTAGTGGTAGAAATCAACACCACACTATATCTTATCAGAGTGAGGAAGTGAAAATAATTTAAATATAATCTGTCCCCCGAGTGGGAATTGAACTCAAACCGGTTGCGTTTACTATCAGACACTGTCACATCCGGCCTCCAGCCAGCGCCACGACCGGCATCTAAAAACCGTTTTAATTCATTTTTTTATTGTTTTCCATAATAATACTTAAAATAACATAATTTTGACATAAACACTGAAATTATTTTAAAATAACTTTTAACTAATGCAGAATTACATTATAATACGTCGAGAATAGACACAATCTGTCTTTAAAACGTGATTGCTATTTATAGAACATTTTCAGTCTCCTCTTTTATAAAAATCAAAATTAAAGTAGTCTCTATTCAAACAAGCTACTACTTCCAAAATAAATTGAATAAAAAAAAATGTCAATCCTACAGGTGACATATGCCTGATAAGCCTTCCTGTATAACTGATAATATTGCCTTTTTACGTTAACTTATGATATGAAAGTATTTGTAATATCCTATTTAAATAAAGAATATTTTGATTTTAATTCTTTCTACATAGGAGGCTATTTACGAGAAAAACGTACATATAAAAATATTAAAGTATTATAAAATGGATTAATTGCGTATATTTTAATATTTAAAATTATACTTTTGAAACCCGGACGTTTTGAACACTACAGTGGTTCGTTTTAACACCATACTCTCAGGTAGACTGAGTCTGTCTATGTATTTTCGAATACTAAAATATACTCTATTAATTAAAAAACTATAAACTAATAAGTTTAAATAAACTAGGTTAATTTGAAATGTGTTAAAATTGCTTAAATCAAAAAATTGTACTATTAAGTAATATATATTTTATTTAGCTATATTTTTGTTCGAAACCCTTAATTTTTGCGTGTCGACAACACGTCGCGTGTAGTCTATTACCAATATGCGTGTTATTTTTCCTTTGGTTTGGGCTATGACTAATATTTTTCAAAACCAAATTTAACTATAGCTTGTCATGCTCCTCTTGAATAAATGGGAAATTATGTAAATATATTTGAATTATGTATTTAAGTGAAATATGATTACTTAGTAGTTACAATCTCGTCGTGACGCCGTAAAAATGAGACCGGATAGGGCTATATATATTTTTATTCTTAGTGGAAACTATATTTTTTTTATATAAAAATACAGTGTAACCACTCATAGTTCAAAATATAACTATGAAATACAGTCTATAATAATCATACATATATTTATTAGGAATTAATTTTTCGTACAATTTAAATTATATGGAAAAAATAATATAATTGAGTCCATTTCTTGAAAATAATATATTTTATTATTTAAGTGTATATTTTGTTTTAGTTTCAATACTATTCCACTTAGCAGGGTAGTTGGGACGACCTTTTGTCGAGAAACTTCGTTTTACCTGCTTTTGACCTGAATTCGAAACACTGGGTTTTGAGTGGCGAACTGAACACCGCGCTGTGTCTTACCAGAGGGAGAAGGAGAGAGAATCGAAAATAAATCATAAATATGTTCATTCCTCAGTGGGAATCGAACCAACAACGAATCGTGCTTACAGCCAGACAATCTGCGGGTCAACGATGGAAGACTTGCGCGCAGTGACCCCTGCCAGCCTTACATAACTGATACAGTTGTGTAAGACTGCAACATTCCGCCTCGAGCACCAGGGCCACTATGCTAGGACGTAAATTAGTATGTGGTGATTTGAATGAATAGTTAGGAACCACACGATATTACAAACGCGTAGTAGGGAAGTATGGTGATAAGAGAGTAAATGCAGCTCATATTGGAATTATGTAAGGAAAAGGATTTGTTTGTGGGAAACACTATGTTTGACCACAAACTAATTTATATCTACACGTGGGAACGGATGGAAGAGAAAAGCATGAATGGTCTATTCCTAGTGAATCAGCGTATTCGTCACTAAGTTATGGACACGAGTGTATTTGGGGGTGCCGATTTGAGAACAGATCAATATCTAGTAGTTGCTAGAATAAGGGATCTTTTTAAAGGAAGGCGCAACCGCACGAGGTGTTCAAATTTGGAGGTGAATAATCACATTAAAAACTGGAAACTTTAAAATCCACCGAATAGGGAGGAATATGACAAAAGGTTTTCCAAAAAGCTAGACAGCTGTGAAATAGGTACTGAGAGTACTGAAGTATGTTAAAACTGAGGTGTGTGGCGTTGAAAAAAGAGGAGTTAGTAAAAATTATGATAAATGGTGGAATACTGAAGTGAAAGAGGCAGTAGAAAGAAAGAAGAAAGCAAGCTATAAAACCTCGAGTAAGAAGCACCTAATAAAAGTACTGATAAAGATGAAACGTGAAAAGTTAGAGAATGATAGAGATGAAAGATTGACAAATAATTTTATCTGTAGAATGAATGGGGTGTTTTCTGAGGGTGATGAAATACTTACTGAAAGAACACACGTTTTGCAACGATGGGTGGAATTCTACAAGGAGATGTCTGAATGTGATGATGCCTCTGTCTCAAGCAACAGCAACATACTGACTAGAAGAATGCAACAGACATCCGAAAATCTTTTATAGAAGGAAGATTTAGACCTGGAAGAGGGTGCATGGATCAGGTCTTTTCTCTTCGCATGATCATGGAATTTTTTTTGGCTATAAACCAGAAAATTTTCTGTGCTTTTGTGGATTTAGAAAAGGCATTTACGATGTACGAGTAGGAACTTACATGTCACCTTTGTTTGATATTCCATCGGATGCCAAACAGGGCTGCGCCATGTCAGTTTGGCTGTTCAATTTGTATTTGGATAGCAATCTCCAAGGAGTGAAAGAAAGTGGCATAGGAGTGAAAGTTGGTGATTTGACTGTAAACTGTTGTACGCAGATAATGCAGTGGTAAATGCATCATCACAATGCAATTTGCAAACTTTTGTCACTATCATGAGAGAAGGGTGTGGAAAGAATTGTCTAAACCTGCATATGAGCAGGTCTAAGATTCTCGTCTCTACGAAGAAAGAGCGGAATGTAAGATTAGGATAGATAGAATGATTTTAAAACAAGGTGGTATATTTGGGAAGTATATTTAGTAAAGAAAGGCGTTTTACTGCGGGTAGTTGCTCGCTAGGCCACGATGGCCTCAATCTCAATTTAGTGTAATTAAGTTTCCCAAAATCATTTCACAATGACCAAACTTTTCTTTTCCTTAATTAATTATTATTGAAGTTACTTTGTCTAATTAAATCTATGCAACATGTACATGGTGCATTTATTTAATACATGATAATATATGATAATACATGTTAATACTTGATAATACATGTTAATACATGTTATATTATATGTATCCTTTTATTACTTCGTTTATACACGAAAATCGGGGTATTATTGACAGTATTTGTATAAAAAAGCTTAAGGTACACAAAGCTAAAAGCTCACAATATCCGGCAATGTCAATCTATAGACCACAATACTAAAGCAAGGTTTATTTAAAAAATAAATCGTTCTCGGCTGAATAGTAAAGTAAGCTTCGTCACGTCTATACCTATGTTTGACTTATATTCTCTACACAATGCATTTATTTGCATATGGCAAGATGAATTTGCACAAGTCGACGATGTTTAGGGCTTTCCGGCAGTTTGTTCTAAGTTTTTCATCTTTGACAAATAAGAAGATACATGACGTTTCGTAATAGTGCAGGGACGAGAGGTTTCTGAAGTAAATTAAACTGTGATGGATGTTGTTTTTTTTCTAATTTGTTGATTGTTTTAGTATATTTTTTTAGTGTAATAAGAAAACAGATCTGTCCTTTTTTATATTTTTGCTATAATAGAAATAAATTAACGATCTTGACCCCAGGCTATGTCTAACTAACATGCTATGCGAGATAAAACGTGAAACTGCCTTTTTACATGAGTAACAATTATCTTCCATTTCAGCTCCGAGCTCAATAGCTTCGATTTCAGTTAGACTGTGCAAAATGTATGTTTAATTTACATCAATCGATATATCAATATAGGATATCGTAAGGCTCTCTGACAACGTCTCACTATAAACACGATTGGTTGTGGGTTCGATTTATTCTCGAGGAATGATTATATTTTAAATGTGTTTATTTCTCCTTTCTGGTACGGCGAAGCTTGACGATGAGCTTACAATTCACCTCGCAGTGTCAAATTTCGGGCAGAAAACAATCAACGGAGTATCTTGACACTAGGTTTATATTTATTCTGCCACTAACTGCGATTACAACAATATTGTTATTGCATATAATGGTGGGCTTAATGCTGAAAAGCGGGCTTAATTCTCTTTCAGCCTACCCTGACTGATAAATAAAGTTAAAAGTAAAATACTCTTTATTGTGCTTAAAATAAAAAATATACATAATCTGTCTTTGTATTTAAATAGTACAATAGGCGACCTCGTGATCGCTAAACGAGCGATCTCTTCCAGGTAACCTTTGGGTAGAGGAGAGAATGAATGAAAAGGGGAGGGCGTACAGAGTAAATAGATATAAATATATAAATACATATGTAAACAAACAAACACATACATACATATATATACATAACATATACAATACATACACACATACATATACATACACACACATAAACACATACATAGATTTTTTCTCAATTCATTTTATATATGAATGTATGTATATATATACATACATTCATATATATATAAATAGAAAAAAAAAATGCAATAGATTTATATCTGTGTTAAATAAAATCTTTTAGCTTTTTTTTAAAAGTTTGTAATGTTTTAGCTTGTTTGACTCTCAGTGGTAAGGAATTCCATAAGCGAACGGATTTTATAGTGAAGGAATTTGTATAGAAGGAAGAAGAATGGCGAGGAATATTAAGAGTTAAGTTAAAGGTAGAACGGAGAGAAAAATTATGTGATTCACATAAAAACTTTAATCGCTCTTTAAGATATGATGGGTAAGACGGATTGAAGAGAACATTATAAAGAATACAAAGAACGTGAGTATTCCGGCGAAGCCGAATTGGGAGCCACTTGAGCTTTCTGCGAAATTCGGAGATATTTGGTGGTCATATTTGCGAAGACCATAAATGAACCTTATGCAGATGTTTTGGAGACGTTCAAGTTTGTTTAATTGTTCCTCTTTTAAATCAAGATAACAACAGTCAGCGTAATCAAGTATGGGTAGAAGTAGTGATTGTGCCAGCGCAACCTTAGTAGGAATGGGTAGAAAGTTACGTAGTCGGCGTAATGTTGCAATAGCTGCAAATATTTTACGACTTACCTCAGTAATTAATGGTTTCCAGGATAGATATTGATCAATAATAATACCTAAATTTTTGACTTTATCAGTAAAGGGAACTATCGTTCTATCAAGCACTATAAACGGTAATTCTTGTAGAGAAATTTGAGGAATAAGTCGTGAACTACCTATTATAATAGCTTGAGTCTTCTTTGGATTTATGTTTAGTCCTATTAGTTTACTTTTAATTGAAATATTTTTTAACTCTTCATTTATTGCTGATATGAAATTTGGCAGTTCATGCAACGAACATTGACGATAAATTTGGAGGTCGTCAGCGTACAGGTGGTAGGGAGAAGAAATATTGTAACATAAATAGTTAATAAATAAAGAAAATAAGAGAGGAGACAACACGCCACCTTGTGGAACGCCAGCACGCACCAGGGACCATTCAGAATAAGATTCCTGAATACGAATACGTTGCTTGCGACCATGCAAGTAAGAGTGAAGCCAATTAATCACTTTAGGAGATATGTTAAGAGAATACATAATCGCCAATAGAATGTCAAAGTCTATGGTATTAAAGGCATTACTAAAGTCGAGCAGAATCAATACTGTAACTTGATGATTTTCCATACCCAGGCGAATGTCATCTGATATGTTGACTAATGCAGTAGTCGTACTATGACCAGGTCTGAAACCGAATTGTAAAGGATTAAATAGGTAATTTGTACATATAAAAACTACGAGTTTTTGAAAAAGAACTTCTTCTTTTTTAGATTTACGCTTTATTTCGCCTAGTAAGGTAGACAGAAAGTACCTAGTATCAAGACACTCCGTACTTCGCTTCCCACTGAATTTGTGACGTGAGTGTTTGTGTTACCAGAGCGAGGATGTGAAAATAATTTAAATATAATCATTCCTCCGAGTGGGAATCGAACCCTCTCTATAGCGTTTACAGTCAGACGCTGTCACACTGCGTCACGACCGTCCTCATTTTTATCTTTAAATTAGGTTTTTATTATTTGAAATAATACAGTATAATTATTGGAATAAAATATACAAATTTACAGATATAACTAGAACATAGATATATTAGGAAAAGAAAAGAAGCTGCCTTCTAAAACCCGTCCCTTACTATGCTGCTAGGAAAAAATATTATTTAACATTCATATCATTTAGTCGTCAACATGAAAATGTTTTCTAGCGTACTCGAGCGTGCAGAATGTCGTTGAGAGCTCTTAAAATATAAATTTAATTTATTCATTTTATATTTGAAACTTTCATTTTTTTTACTATATATTTCTTTCTACATATTAAAAATTACGGTATACGGAATGTTTTCACGTTTTATTCCGTATAGCCGGATAGTCAGAGACAACCTAGTGTCAAGACACTCAGTTGATTACAATTCGACCGAAATCAAGACATAGTATGCTGGACTCCTTACCAGAGCGGAGAAATGCAAAATTTCATATATAATATCAATTTCATATATAATATTACCTTTTTTCAGTGGGAATCGAACTAACAACTTATTTCGTATGCAGTCAGACACTATCACACAGCGCTACAACGGCCTCAACGAGAGTCTTGAATTAAGGTTCTCTCTGACTACCCTGGTTAGTAATGAAAGGCGTGAATCTGCTTGCTTTTTAACGTTTCACTTATAATTTTTAGTATAACACATTTTTTTTATTTTAGGCAGAAAAAGTTAAGTATTAGGACTTTTGTCAATGATGTTACTTTTATTAAAATAGATCACAACTTGAAGTCAAAAAAAAATCATTTGAGATGTTATTTTTAATATCAGAATGAATTTAAAATTCAAAGTCTATAAATAAATACCAACAATTATAAAGTTGAAAACGTTATTTTGCTGTAGTATTTTACGTATCATTTACTATGAGGTACTTCAAGCCGGAAGTGCTGAAATATACGCCTACATATAACCTTTCGACATTTGTAAACCGAAATAAAATAATTTTAAACTCGACGCTTTAAATTAATTCGCACGTAATGCGACGTTTTTATATGGGTTTTAACTTACAGTAAAATATAATATATATATATAAATATAATATATTATAAAATTAAGATCTTTTATATATTTTAAACGTATGACCTAAACCTGTGACCACTGACTACTTTACATTGTTTGAAACGTTAGGTTTCCAAAATAAACGAGATTAATCCGTTTAAAATAGTTTTATTTAAAACATTTAAATTTCTTCTTCATACATAGTAACAAGTAAAAATAAATCAGCTCAAGTGGTAGTGTGCTGTTCTCTATATCTGCTGCAGAATCCACAACCATTGGGGTTAACCTATTCTGGAGTGGTCAGTACGTCAGCAAGCGTAGTGTAGTAAGCCCTCCTATACAGGCGACAGAAGTTGAGAGTGATCTAGCTACTGAGCTACTGAGCTTGACATTGGAGAGACCTAGAGGTCCAGCAGTGATCAGAGAATGGCTGAATGATGACGATGATGATGGAGTCAAGATCTAGTATATAAACTTCCACTTCTTCTATTCTCTCTACCTACTTTAAAATATTTAGAGTTTAAAAAAGTTAAAAAAATTAAAGTGTTAGAGCCTTATTATGTATGTATATTAAGACTAAGTATATAATATGTTAATGAAATTAGCAAATCAAAAATAAATGTGAGTTCTCTTAGCATACAGGCGAGTCCTATTCCCGATAAATTTTTAAGATGGTTTTGCCATTTTTACCTTAAAAAATGATTTCATAGAACGGTCTGTTAACTACCCTTAGCAAATATTTTTTTTGTAAATTAAAAATATAGCTGAATATAAATGCAAGTGTGTAAATTTTTATGTTCTAGATATTTTTTACTGCTTGTTCTTGTAAAAAGTTAGTTGACAAAAGAAAATCATTACAAATAAAATCACTTTGAATTGAAAAAAAAATATATTTTTTATTTTTGCCTTTACGCTTTAGGCAGAAAATATTCCTAAAGCCTTCAGCTTGATTTCAAAATATTGCATGATATGTGACGAAACCAAATGCCGTGTTTTATCTTACTACAGCAGAGAAATAAAAAAAAATAAGCTTCACGCTTTATCCCGCCGAGCACGGTAGTCAGCGACCACTACGTGAACTTTTCGCTGGAAATCGATATATTATTTATTGAGAGGCGAACTCAACGCCGCGTTTGGTCTTACCAGAGAGGAAGCAGAGAAATGAGAATAAAATATCTGAGTGCAAATCAACTACACAATCAATTGAGTTTACAGTTATTTGTTACACAGTGCTATTTAAAACAAAAAAAATATTGTTTATAGTAAGACGATCGCGAAGTCGCGATAGTCACAGAAATTATTCAAACAATTAAATCCTAATAGCGGTAACCCAGATCTCATTTTCACACTTGACTTACTGCATCAGTTTCTAAGGAGTTGAGTAAATAAAATGGCGATTAGAGAACATCAGATAAAACTCTTAATTGGATATTTGCCAAAAGAAAATAGCTAGGATTTTTGACGCCAATAAAATGTAGGCGTAAAACGCTGAATTTCGTTTACATGTTGGTAAGAGATTCAATCTCAAGTAAAAGATATGCTTTTATTTTAAATAATATATATATATATATATATATAATATATATATATATATATATATATATATATATATATATATATATATATACTTTGGTTTATATATATTGCTAAAGAGAGATGAACAACGGACAACAAAGTTTCTCTGGGCGCTTTCTGAGCCATGCGTTCTACTACTACCGGCTGCGTCGAAATTCTTATACGTTTGTTACAACTTATAGCAGAAATTTGTAAAAATCTCTCTACAGAAATGCTAACAACATAAATAAGTTGTAACAAACGTTTGAGAATTTTGACACAATCAATAGTAGAACGCATGGCTTAACAGTCAGAGAGCTTTGACGGTTTTCAAGAGGCACAGGTTCCAATTCCGCAGCGTTCAAGTTTTGTACGTTTTTCCAAAAATGTCTTCTACTATTAGTTTTAATCTCCCAACAGTTCACCACGAAAGAACACAGTGAGAACTTACAAGTCGTATGCCCACTCCATAAAGAGTAAAGAGCGTGAATATAAAAAAGGAAACAAGATTATCACGCAAGGTCATATCCCCGATTATCACGATTTACTGTAACGCCCTGCCAAAATACTTCGATTTCTAAGGAAATGTCAATATAGATGGCTCGCGTTCGTAAAATTTTATACTATTGTTTCGTCCATAAACGTATAGGCACTGTGCAGATGGTATGAAATGGCTCTCAGAATTGTTTTGGGAAATTATTTTCATTTCCTATATAATTGAAGGGTCTAGTATAAATAATTGTATTATCTCGTTGCGTTCTTAAGTAAGTGGGTATTAGAAAATAATGTAAAGGCAACTTGAATATTATTTTTTTCGAAGTGAAACTTTTTTATCGACGGATGGGAAATGTTATTAATGTTAGTATTGTTAAAAAATTGTAACGTTTGTATATAAATGTATATATATATATATATATATATATATATATATATATATATATATATATACACATATATATAACCAATTCCTGAAAAGCTGTAAATGGTAAGTCATTTATTGAAAAATGATAACATAAGATAAGGATATTTAAATTTCACTTCTTACGTATACACGCTAATAGACATATACATATATACACACACACACACTCACTCACACTCTTACACACACACACACACACACACACACACACACACACACACACTCACACACACACACTCTCAAACAAACTCATTTTTACTGACAATCTGTTTTTAAAGAATTATTTTTCCGTTAATGTCATACATAAATTGATAAAATATGCGTTGCATTGGCAACGTCTATGTTATTTTTTTCAAAAGTGTTTATAAAATTTCTACTCAATTTGCATTATTAATTTAAAAAGTTTTCATATATATATATATATATATATATATATATATATATATATATATATATATATATATATATATACATATACATATATATATATATATATATATATATATATATATATATATATATATTATTTATAATAACAAATACGTACGAAACAAACATGTAATTATTCTTAAGGAGGTATTCTTCAAAGATAAGACTAACTCAGGCCACACAGAAGTGTAGATAACAGTTGACTTTTAGATTAGTAGTAGGAAATGACTGAGTATATTATTATAACATAGATAATTAGTCAATAAATATGTTGATAATGGACATGTAATTGATAATAATTGTATTTATCTTAGCGCCTTTGTGACGCATCTGGACGGATAACATTTAAAATCTGAAAGGGTATATATATATATGTATATATATGTGTATGTGTGTATATATATATATATATATATATATATATATATATATATATATATATATATACATTAAGAGACAGCGTCTTAGTCTAAAGGCAATGGTTATGGATTCGATCTCCACTCAAAAAATACAAAGTACAGTGTTAATCCCCGCCTCTGAGCATTAAGTGGCAGTTGTAACGCTTTTTCTAAAACTATATATATCCCAAATCATATGGTAACACTACTACATGCGTTATTTTATTTTATTAATTTAATTAATGTATTTTTTCTCCATAAGAACTGTATGTAATGCCCAATGTCACACCACTCCGTTTATTATATTTTTCCTCTACGTATTAATATAAAGATGATTTTATTATAGTTTTGTCCTAAAATCGAGTCTATTAAGAGAGTAAAAAATATTAAATCACTAACACTCCGTCAGACGCATAATGTTGTAGAACATGATCGGGCGAACTGAGCTTGGGAAGCACGCTTTGATCTGCTAATCTTTTCTACGCATGTTCACATTCTCTTAAAAGAGTTTGTCGTGATTTACGAAAATAACTTAAGTTTAAATGAAACTATTTTAAACGGATTAATCGCGTATATTTTGGTATTCGAAAATATATTCTTGGAAACCTGAGGTTTGTAACGCTACGTAATATACATAAATATATATGTAAGTATATAATATACTTTGTACAAATAATTTAATAATAAAGTTAAATATTGTTTTATATAATATTTTTAGGTAGTAATAACATAATTAATAATTTAATTTTATAAAATATAATTCTGGCTGAATATATTACTGGCAGTCTAGAATGATGCAATGGATTTTTAAAAAAAAAAGAGGATAGGGATTGGCGGGAGCGTGATGTGCGGAAAAGGACGCTTGAATAGAAATTTGGAATAATAGAAATATAATACGTTAGAAGTGAATGTAATAACAATATTGAATGTCGGAAATACATAGGAATATGATTATTATTGTTTTTGTGGTATTTGTAGTCGGTAAGATTTACTTTTGTAAAATATGAAGAATTTGTTGGTTAGTTCATTTTCCATTATTTTATATAAGAGTGTCATTAAATTAATATAAAATTATTATTAATAAAGTAAAATAATTATACAAAATATATTAAATGTTTAGAATGTACATTCTAAGAAATATATGAAATTTGTAATACAAATATACCAAAGCCTTTGCCGCCATATTTGAATAGTGTTGTATGAACATTTTAAAAGAAACTATTTTAACCGGATTAATCGCGTATTCGAAAATACATTTTGGACACCTGACATTTCGAACACTTTACAGCAGTCCTTGGCCACAGGTAGACTGAGGTGGCATACGTCTGTCAGTTTATACAGAAAATTAATTATATCAAACTACCGCCATCTGTTTCTTCGTATTGCAATCAGCTGTGTGTGAACATAAAATGAATAAGTCCAACCTTTACATCAGGTTTGATAAGCCACATATCCTCGCTAGGGAAAGTAGATATATTCCTAGAATGATCCGTGAGGCTATTGACATTCAAAAACATCCAAATTTCAATAGAGAAGCTGGTTTAAAACTTTTTACCACCTGAGACCCACTTATAAAAAATTTAAAGTGTCAAATCCACCACACTAGAGACAAAGATACAGTGAGGTCATTCTGCAAGAATCCAGAGCAGTACGCGAAGCAATTAACAGACAGATGGCGGTAGTTTGATATAATTAATTTTTTGTATCAACTGACAGACGAATGCCACCTCAGTCTACCTGAGACTACGGACTACTGTAAAGTGTTCGAAACGTCAGGTGTCCAAAATGTATTTTCAAATACCAAAATATACGTGATTAAGCCGGTTAAAATAGTTTCATTAAAATGTATAAAAATCGCGAAAATCAAAGATCTTATTGTATCAACATATATGCATTTACTGAGTATCATAAAATATTTGAATATTATGCTAAGCTCTGCAAACACTAACTAATAAATCATAATTAATATAATATCATGTATTGAACGAATAAAGCATTTTATGGTTATATTTATAAAATATTCTTAAACACAGGAGATCCGTCATGTACTCACGTTACGTGACTGTCGGGGTTCGGTGAACGTTATAGCTTACTGATAACTGATGTCGCTGGCGCAATCCAACGTTGCTCAGCGTCACTGAGGCTGCTATAGTTGACTTTGTTGAATTGCTATAGCGATGTTGGTTGGTTGTATCGAGTCTGCTGCTGTCTCGCGTTGCGTGAGCGATGCTTGTACGGCGTCGGACGTTGATATAACTTGCGACACGCGACCGTCGGGGTTCGGTGAGTGTTACAGCTTATTGATAACTAATGTCGGTGGAGCAATCCAATGTTGCTTGATGCCACTGAGGCTGCTATAGTTGGCTTGAGTGAATCACTATGGCGATGTTGCTTGGTTGTATCGAGTTTGTTGCGGTCTCGCGTTGCGTGAGCGATGCTTGTATGGCGTTGGTTGTTGATATTGCTTGTGACATGCGACTATCGGGGTTCGGTGAACTTTATAGCTTTCTGATAACTGATGTCGATGGCGCGACTTGTATCTTCTCTGATGCTGTCTTGCGTTGCACATGCGATACCTGTACGGCGACGGACATAGATTCTATGTTATTTTACACCCCTGGTGTGGGATGAATGATTATGTGACGCCATTAAGTCTCGTGCGTTTTGACGTATGTTTTAGTTGCCTCCTTACGAGGAGAGCTATACTATTATGTCACGAAATGCTGTAGTACGTAATGGTGTTCGACTGTTTGTCTAGTGTCTTGTTTGGTGATAGAACGGATAACCGAGTTTAATTATTGGTTATGACAAACGACTGCTACGTATGTGCTGTGCGTTAATATAAAACGAACGAACCAATATACGATATATAATGGTCTAAGGCACCAATCTACGACATACAATGGTCTAAAGAACCAATCTATGATATACAATGATCTAACGATTTTCCCTTCTGTTATGACTATCAGCTAAGGATACATATAACAGACAGGTTAAATAAGATGCATCTTCGGCTTTCCTTGGAAAAGGTGGATCTGCCAAAAACGGAATATCTAACATACTACAATCTCTTTGGGGAGTCTACATTTCTTAACACTGTTGCCTCTAGATCTCTAAAAGATCTTAAGTTATTGCGAACACGACGTTAATAGGTTCTAGCCGCGATGTATCATGTGCCATAGTATTTAAATAGTAGTACTTAAATACTTTTTAGCATTGTTTTAGGGGGGGGGGGGTGTAGTCCATGGTCACAGCGTTGCCACCTCAGTTTTCTCCATGTATTTTTGAATACTAAAATATACCGGATTGATCAGTTTAAAATAAATGAAAATTAAAGAACTTAAATTTCTATGAGAAAATGAATATAGTCTATTAAATGAGTAAGGAGAAATAGTCATTAAGTACTTATTTTTTAAACATGAAATTGTGACAAAATAAAAACTTAACACCATTGTTTCTCAGAGGACAATTATAAACGAGATTCGTTAGTTCGATTCCCCTTGGAGTAATGATTATAATTAAATTATTTTCATTTCCCCACTTTGATAAGATAAATCGCAGTATTGATATTATATTTATATTAATTATTATTATATTTATATTATTATTATTAATTTATATTATTATTATTAATTAATTGTATAGCGGGTTTTTCATTTTTTTCTATGCGAATAAAAAATATTTATGCATAAATATATGTATTAGATTTATTTTAAACAAACATATATATAATTAAATAACATATCAAAATTTAAATTAACATTTGAACCTACGACTTCTAGCTACCATCCAATAATAGCTCCAAATAAGCGATCCGTTCATATCTCACCACAGCAACATATCTATGTGTATATATTTCTAATAATATTATTTAATGATAGTATACTTAATTCGATATTACTCAATCAAATACTGTGTTTAATAGTAATTAATTAATATTAATCATATTTAGTATACCAAAGAGATATTGTAATAAGTAGGTTAGCATATCATACCCTTTGAGAACAATTTATGTTGTTATGTAATTATATTACGTTTAACACAAACCGGCGTTTAACTAAGTAGTTAATGTATGAACATTAATACAAGGAAAAAATGAATTTTGCATAACAAAGTTTACTAGATGCCCTTTTGATGCGTAAACTAAGCGTTGCCTTGGCAACGATTTTAATAGTATATATGTATTATTTAATAGAAACATTGCATTCTAGTTTTTTTTTCTTTATATATTATAACTGTACCAAATTTCATACTCTTGTGCATGCGTATGTCTCGTTAATAAGTGTACAAATGTTGCTTATTTTATAAATATGTAGAAGAACACAGTGAAAAATAACAAATATTTTATTACTTAATTAGTAGTAATTCAATATTTTTTTAGCTTTTACTCTTTTTATCCCGCAGCAGGATAGACAAGCTAGTGTCAAGACATTCCGTACTTCGCTTTCCACCGAACTCGAGACATTGCATGTTGAGTGGTGGAACTCAAAGCCGCACTTTGTCTTACCAGAGCAAAGTCAAGATAATTTTCTGCTGTCTCACTGCGCCTTGGCCATTCATTTTAAGTTCAATAATTTAATTAGATATTAATTAAATAAATATTACATATATTTTAATACAAACTTTTGCATTAAACGATATGCACATTGTTAACGCAACACTTAATTCACGTATCAATGGCATCTTTAGTACTTTTAAATAATCTCAATACTACAAAATTATAAAAAAAAGTATTTTAATTTTGAATAAAACTTTTTTAAACAGATTGATTAATCCCGTTCATTTTGGTATTTGAAAATTTATTTTTGAAAATCCGTCGTTTTTAACAATTTACAGTATCTACCTGTGACTACGGACTTTCATTTGAAATATATAAAAATCGCGAAAATCAAATATCTTATTAAATATTTTTATTGTGTGCAGCAATTAAAAAAAATTTTGAACATGAAATCATATAAATCCTTTTATATTAAATAGTTACCTAAAGTAAGATTCGAATCCAAAACCATTGCATACAATATAAATCAATACGTAACTTTTACGCGTGTTTTAGACATATAGGTATGTATGTATTTATTTATATGTATTTTTACTTTATTTACTTTATACGCCCCTCCCCATTTCATCCATTCTTTCCTCCACCCAAAGGATCTGGAAGGAACTGGAATAGATTGTTCGTTGCGTTAAAGTCGCCTATTGTACCAATCTTTAATTATTTATCTATTTTTTAGCTTCACGCTTTTATCCTGCATATCAGGGAGACAGGAAGCACTTGGTGGCAAGACACTCCATACTCCGTTTTTCACTGAATTCGAGACATTGCGTGTTGAGTGGTGGTACTCAACGTCGCACTTTGTTTTAAGAGAGCGAGAAAGTTAAAATAATTTAAATATAATCACTTCTCTGAGTGGGGATCGAACCCACAACTGATCGCGTTTACAGTCAGACACTGTCCCACTGCGCCATGACTGGTTACTAATACTACTGTACTAATGTAAATACAAAATTAATCATGTATTTTTTTGTACAATAAATAATTATTTATTTATTTATTTAAAACACGATACCTTTTTAATTTCATTAAAACAGCAGAAGTACTTCATTAGACTGAAGAAGTATAGTGAATTCTGATATCGACCATTGCTAATAATATTATCATAATTAATTCATTAAACAATCCCTTCTAAGTATTACGTAGAACTAGAGGTGTAATTGATTAGTACAAAATTAAGATATGTATGAATATATGTTGATTTCTAAGAAGCTCATTGTCTCCTGGTTTATTCTTTCTCTTATTCCTGGTCGTATTTTTTTATCAATTTTGATATATTTATGCTTATATCCTGTACATGAGGGTAGTTAGGTTAGGTTAGGTTACGGAGTACTGTTATGGAGTACGGAGTGTCTAAACACTCTGTACTCCTCTATCCACCGAATTCGATACAATGCATGTTGAGTGGCGGATTTTAACGCCGCGCTTTTTTCTTATCCCAGCCGGGAAATGAAAATAATTTAAGTAGAATAATTCCCCCGATTGGGAATCGAACCCGATCGTGAAAGTCAGACGTTTTCCTGTTGCGCCACATCCACGTTCTTCAGACTTTAATCGAATTTGAAACATTGAATTTTAAATGACTAAACGAATAATAAATTAGTCCCATCTTAAAAACGCTTTTAAATCTCCTCACATATGTCATTATGGAAAACCTATCTAGATTTTTACAATATATATAAAGATTTGCTCACATATTGTCTTCGAGCTTTGAATATATTAAGAGGTTTCAGTCTCTAAGGATTTACTCGTATTGTACAATATAATATGAGTTTTATATCTTTTCCATTTTCAATTTTGTCTTAGGTATGTTGTAAACAGAATTTTGGATTTTTTATATAAAAATTATATTCGTCGAAAAAAATGGAATTCATGCCTCTTGGCAATTAAAACGCTTCCCAATTACATTATACGTTGTTATCGCACTGAATCGAAATCGTCATAATTTTTAATAAAACTATTTGAAACGGATTAATCGCGTATATTTTAGTATTATTGACAATAATGTACATTACAGTAGTCCGTGGTCAATGGTAGACTCACCTATCTGTGACCACGGATACTGTAAAGTGTTCGAGGCGTCCGATTTTCAAATATGTAGTTTCGAATACAAAAATATACGCAATATACGAATATAAAATAAATAAAATATTTCTGATACAAAAATATACATATAATACGCAATTAATTCAATTAAAACAAAAATTATATTAAAATCGCAAAAATCATAGATCTCATACTGTTACATTACTGTTATAGTCATACTGTTGTTTAGTTTTTAGACTTTTATTAGAAGATTTACTGGTTTATACACTTCTTTTTGAGTTCTTCAAGTGAATATTAGTGTGAAAAGTTCAGAACACAAATGACTTGGCTAAAGTCACGTTTTACCGAAAACAAGAAGAATATAAATCGGTATGAATTGATAAAATTTAACTATGATATATTTTCTGTTAAAAGGAATCTACCTATGTTTTTTATAAAAAAATATATAAAATAATCAATTCAGTTCTACGCTGATCCGCGCATCCGCACAACATGCCTCATTCGATTTACTTATTGAAAATGAATCTGTATATATGTTTTAGTTATATAACTTTACAATTTATAAAAGGAAACTTGAAAACAAAAAGTAACAACTAAGTTAACTTAATTCTTAATAATTATATTAAAAAAAAAAACATTTTTTAAAGGCAACACGTATAAAAAATTGAAGCAGCGGCAACGGAATTCGTATTGGCGCCTAATATTAATAATAAAATTCTATATATAAAAAAAATTATATATCGCCTATACAAAATATAATTCTACAAATAATTTTTGATCAGCTGATTAAAAATATACTATTAGATTAAGTATATGATATAAATTAAAATAATGGAGCGGGTAACTATTTATTAACAGGAAATCATTGTAAAACTATATTTCCCATCAAAACTGTCTTTGGGCTGTAGTTGCTATCTCTAAGAGTGACAATACTAACATTTTATGTTGATTGGCAATTGTGAAAGTGCTTGTAATTGCCTATTTGAATAAAGAATTTTGGTTTGGTTTTTTGTTTGACACCACTATTCTGTAGCTTTTTCATAATCAACTCCGTTCCATTATACTATCGCAATTCATAAATATTAGGCTGCATAAGCAATATAGATCTATCCCACTTTTAACTATGGATTGTGTAGTGGGAGTACAAACAATTACCATTTTACTGGAATAATTGAATATAAAATCAAAGAATAATGGTTGATATTTTTTAAGTGTTATTCTACACTTAGGATTAGAAAGCATTTTTGAAAATCGTATAAAGTATCGTTGAAGCTTAAAATTTGAAATTGATAACAACGTAAATAAGTTACAACAAAACTTAAAAGAGTTTCGACGCAGTTGGTAGACGAACGTATGGCTTAGCAGTGAGAGCACTTGCACGGTTTTCAAGAGGCGCAGGTTCGAATTTCGCTGTGTTCAAATTTTTTTTTTTGTAATGTTTTTTGAATAAATTAAGTAAAAAGAAAACAACACTCTTGTTTTCTTATAATGCTTTGCTATACTGTTGAATATTTTTCATTTTATGTTATAAAAAAACCAATAATATTTTATATATCGGAGAACTCAAAACACATACACGCAATAGGGGCATATTGTGTGTATGCATAAAGAAAAAAATTCAATCGATAAGTGTTGTAAAATCAATTTTTAGATGCATGCATGTTTATTGATATTACTTTGGTCTCTAGTTAATTTAAAATCAACTTTCATACCTTATTTAATTGTCATATTTGAAACAAGTTAGTTTAATATAACAAAATATTATAGTTGATAGATTATCAAAGATGTAATAAGATATTGATTGATATTCGCGATTTTCACACATGACTATTGTAAAAGGATTAATTGCGTATATTCTGTAATCAAAATGTTTCAAAACACAACGTTGAACACTACAGTAGTTCGTGGTTTAGTTTAAATTCTTATCTACTTTTAAGGACAAATTTATTTGCTATATTTTAAATAAAGTAAATTGAAGAGTAACTTAGAAATACATACGGTTATAAGTATACTCGATAGATAACCGCTAGTAGACTAAAATCATACTTATTATGAACTCCAGTTATATACATACAGTATCATTTGCAAAAGATTTTTTTAAAACATAATGTAACCCAATAAAAATGGGACGCAAATAGAATTTTTACTGCTATGTAATGATGTAAAAAACTACACGATTTTAAATAAAAATCTGTTATGTAACAGTCTAAACTGATATTAAAATACCATTTTTTAATGCTTGACATTGAGACTGCGATTAACGTTATATAATAATTTTATTTATTCAAATGAAGCTAAAAATAAATATAAAAATTAACATAGGTATACAAATTTCGCGATATGATAATACAGTGTTCGTCTCTCAATATGATTGGTTGTGAGTTCCTAGTTAATTTTTATTTATTTTCGTTTGGTTTGTTTCTGGGGCGGTCGTAGCGCAGTGGAACAGCGTCTGACTGTAAACGTGATTGGTTGTAGGTTCGATCCCCACTCGGAGAAGTCATTATATTTAAATTATTTTCACTTCCACACTCTGGTAAAAGGCAAAAGTGCGGCTTTGAGTTCCACCAATCAACACGCAATGTCTGTGTTCCACCAATCAACACGCAATGAATGTGGAAAGCAAAGTACGGATTGTCTTAATACTAGGCACTTTCTGTCCGTTCTGTTTTCTGAAATAGAGGTTTTCCAAATGGCTTAATTCGAATACACCAAAATATACACAATTAATCCGTTTAAGCTGGTTTCATTTAAAAAAATATGATGTGATTACATGATGGGACATGTCACATGTGCATACAAGAACAATGAGACAGAGAAAAAACTAATAGGGTGGTATTCAAACTTTCAAAATTATTCATATTTATTCATTTCCATATTTCTTTATGACAAATTTGCTAGTATAAACTAATTGATCTCAATTTCAGGTCTAGACTGTATTCGTGTGAATTTCCCTTATATTAAAATGCGGGTGGAGAATAAAACGATACGAAACGATACGAAACGAAACGGGCGTGTAGTTTACGCGGGCAAAGCTATACGGAAGTCGTTAGTTGGCAATAAAAATATTTTTACTTACTTAATAAATATATATCTATGAATATTTTTCAATATTTTGATAGTCTAACTCCGTTTCGACGAAACGCATATCTTTCGCTTTTAAATAAGTGAAGCTTTGTCTCGCATAACAGGATAATCCCCTATCTAGAGCCGTTGACTGATTTCCGCCTGCGATCGAGATATTGCCAGAGCGGAGAAATGAATATAACTTTTAACACAATTTTTTCCCAATGGGAATTGAACCTACAACCAATCTCGTTTACTGTACTGTCTAGATTATATATGTATTATTATATCAGATGACACAGCTGGTGGGAGCAAAACATATTTCAAGCCAAGATTGCGGCAATAATGGCTTCAATGCATTAGTAACAAATGTCAACCAATACACGTCATCAACACACACAAGTACATATATATATATATATATATATATATATATATATATATATATATATATATATATATATATATATATATATATATATATATATATATATATATATATATATATATATATATATATATATATATATATATATATATATATATATACCAAGGTTTATGCCCACTTTCATTTTCCACTCGACAAGATTTGCAAGAAGACGTAACGCGGTGTTGAGTTCCGCCACTCATCTAAAAAAGTTTGTATCGTTTAGAGGTGACAGTTAAAATATAGTGTTAAGACATACTGTAAAACCCTGTGTATTTTATAGACATTTCTAGCTGCTGGCTTGTCAACACAATTTCAACTAAGCACAACTTAACTCAGCCTTATGTTCTACTAGATCAGTGAAATATGTATATATTTTTAAATATAATTACATATTTTTAAAATTGATGAACTACTTTTATTGCGTACTGTTTTATATTTCTAGTTATCTTAAGTCTTATTAATATCATCATTTATTCAATTAGAGCGTGACATTTGAGACTACATTAATTCGCCAATGTCACCATGTGTGGAGAGCACATGAGGCAGTATATTCTGTTATATACAAGCCACTTTTTCCATTACAAAAAAAATATATTTACAAATATGCATAGTAATGGTCTTTGATAATTATATAATTATACGGTGAAAGTTACGCAAAATCCTGTATAACAAAATTGTTCCCCTCTAAAAATTCTAAAAAAAACCTTAACAACACATATCTAATTTTTACGGCTGACTCACTAGAACAATTTGTATGTACATATTTTTATATCTAAAATAATATATAATTTGCGAAGGTGTTTTGGTAAACTAAATATTAATCCTTATCTAAATAAATATGTCATTAATTTTTACTATTGAACAAATTACCTTGACAGTATTTGATTACAACCAATATGCAAGGAAATGTCATTTTAAAATAATAACGTCAAATATCACGTGCGCCATTAATGGGAGCGGTGTGTAAAGCTGGGAGGCGGGAGGACGCCGACTGACAGGGTCGAAAGTCTTCTTACTAATATTTAAAAGCAAAATTTTCTGAGGATGTATATTTGATTGGATATTATATATATTGGATATAATCAGAATAACATATACTAAAATATTTGTGGAAGCCACTATGAACAAAATAGTGAGCTATAAATTTAATTAAATCGAATCGAAAACTCTTATCAAAATCAATACATTTTTCACTTTATGTATTTAATATAGATCATCTATGACGTTAACACCAAGTGATTTGGCCTAATAATTTAAAAATTATAACTATATAAACTTGAGCGCCATTAAGTGTCTAATAGATGAGGACTAATGGCGTGGTAGAGAACAATTTCTGTGATAATATAAGGATAACTAACATGTACAAATATAGTTTTTATCAACACACCGTGCAGGTGAAGCCGCGTGCGAAATCTAGTGTATAATAATAATACAAATTAAAAATATATTAATATTTACTATTTTTAAAGTGTTATTCTACACTTAGGATTACAAAACATTTTTGAAAAAACGTATATAAATTTTGAACGCAGATGGATTCGAACCCGCGCCTCTTGGACGGTATCCAAGAGGCGCGGGTTCGAATCCCGCTGCGTTCAAAATTTTTATACGTTTTTTTCAAAAATGTAAAACTATATTAGTAGGTGAACTTTAAGAGTGAGGACATCATAGTATATTGAATTCCATACCATTACGATAAACTCCAGTGAAGAAATAAACGAACAGTGTGAATAATATTAAATTTCAGAACTGATCTGAGTTTACAATTGAATAGAAAGCTATAGGATGTAACTTCAAGAAAATCCACACTTTGGAAACTCTCCAAACAACTTTAGATATATGAAAAGGATCCGTCTCGCTGTTTTATTTAATAAAATGACAGAAATGTGTCGTTTTCAAGAATTTTTTCGCTGATACTCATATTAATATATTGAAATCGAATAGTGAAATGTATTGCGGAAATACGTAAAAGGGTGTATGTATTTTAGAAACAGTGGACCTTATGTCGATTTATCCAATTGGTGGTCTAACTCATTAATGTTTGGGTTCGATTTTTTTGATAATGTATTAATACATCAATTTTATTTTATTTATTATACCTACATATGTTTATTTTACAACTCCATGCTCTATCCTGTATAGCAGAGTAGTCGATGATATTCTAGTGTCAAGACACTCTGTTAACTGTTTTCCGCTAGAAATCTAGACAGCGAGAAAAATATCAAATATAATCATTCCTCCGAGTAGAATCAAAGCCACACCCAATCGCGATTACAATCAGACACTGTCCCACTACGCCACGATGACCTCATAATATTCACGAGTTATTTAAATGTTATGATTTGATTTACAATCACTTATTGATATGTAATACATTAATGTAACTTGTATATATGCTTAGAAGAATAAAAATAAAGAAATAATAAATAGATAAATAACAAATAACAAATAAATAATAATAAATAATAAATAAATAATGATAAGATCTTTGATTTTCGCGATTTTTATACATTTTAAATGAAACTATTTAACCGGATTAATCGCGTATATTTTGGTATTCGAAGTATTTTTGGACACCTGACGTTTCGAACACTTTACAGTAGTCCGTGGTCACAGGTAGTGTTCGAAACGACAGGTGTCCAAAAATGTATTTTCGAATACCAAAATATACGCGATTAATCCGGTTAAATAGTTTCATTTAAAATAAATAAATAATGATAAATAATTATTAATAAATAATAAATAAATAATAAAACTATAAATAATTAAAAGAATAAAAATAAAAAAAACTTTAAATAAGGTTAATGAGTCTACCGGTATTTTATGTTCAATTACAAATCTAATTAAATTTGCTAGCAAAACATAAAAATCTTAAATATTCTCTCTAACATTGGCGAAAAGAAAAAAATGCAGTATTGTAACTTTCTAAATATTTCTGAGGCCGGCCGCGGCGCTGTGGGAGCAAAAACGCATTTAGTTACGGATTCAGTGCTCACTGGGAAATGGTTATCTAAACTATTTACATTTCCTCGTTTGGAAATGACAAAGGGTGGGTTTGAGTTCCGCCACTCAACACGCAATGTCTCGAATTCCACGGCAACCAGAGTACGAAGTGTCTTGACACTACGTACTTTCTATCTACTCTGCTACGTGGGATAAGATACAAAATAGTATGCAAATATGATGAAATATCCTGGCATGTATTACTAACACCTTATGAAATTTAATATATCACAAAACGTACAGTGTGCAGCTAAATACGCACATCCATGGTCTGTAACCGGGCATCAGTTTTCCTTCCACGTCCCATCTTTGTAGGGTTGAACATTTCTTTTAGGAGTCTTTTATTTATTTATTTAAGGGAAACTTAGAAATTAAAATCATTAACCGAGTGGAAATCGAACTCAAAATTAATCACGTACAGCCAAGCGTTGTACCACTGTATATTAATGTAATTGTAAATATGAAAAAAAAACGTTAAATATAAGGAAATATAACAAGTGAGTAATTATTTGACCTTGAATTAATCTTCGTACAATTGTACATACGATTATATTAGACATATTTCTGTTTAAGATCAAATCTGACTTATTAATATACATGATACTTATTTAGTTTGTTTATATATATTTTTTACAGATTATTTATAGAGCACAACAGGACAACCAGAGACAACCTAGAATCTAAACACTCGTCGGACAGCTTTTTGTTCGAAAACGAGACTTTGGTTGTTAAAATAGCGGATTTCAACGCTGCCCTTTGTCTTAGTAAAGCCATTTCCTAGAGTGTGAATTAAACTCATAACCAATTGTAAATGTATTGAAACGTAACGTAATGAATAAATTATTTCTACTAATATAATATCAAATTATTAGCGTTAACTTTATCTATTAGGAAATTAAAATTAAAACTACTTTCACAACCCTAAACGTGGCGATTTCAACAAAGTATTGGCTCTCTGATTTACGACCACGTTATAACTATCGATGATTTTTATCCACTTTTTAGGGTTCCACGGCGAATGTAAAAACGGTACGGATATAGATAGGGAAGTTTATATTTGAAGATAACGACGGGCAACTTAGGGGTCTGGGAAGACATAAAATGTTCTTTACTTACCTTGAGCTGTCTTTTTAAGTCAAGTGGAATTTTGGCACGGAAAAGATTTTGCTTTCAAGATTCTGGCACTCTGATATAAGTTGATTTAAAAATGCTCTTTCTTAAATATTATTCAAATGAATAATTAAATTAAAAATATACTTGAGAAGTTGAAAATATGTAACAGAATGGAAAGAAATAATTAAGTTCTTTTAGTATGGAATGACCGAACTAAAAGAATTTTATTATTTCCTTACGTTTCTGTTTCTACAGCTATTTTTTTTAAATATAAACTATATATTTGAAATTAGTACATAAAATATGAATTATGAGACCTTTTTTTACTTTATAATTTTTCCCGCATATAAGGGTAGTTGATGAGAGAATGAACTTATTGTCACAACACTCCTTTCTTCGTTTTTCACAAAAATCCGAGCTATAAAGCTTTGTAGCATCTGAATGGAATAAAACGCTTTGTTTAACCTAACCGGGGCAATAGTTTTTAAAAATAATCATTACTTTTAATTAGAATCGAACCCGAAATTATTGCGTTTATATTAAGATGTTTCCAACCAACGTGTTAAGTATGAAATATGTTTAGACGCTTAATAAGGTAAGGACAACTAACAGATAGTGACTAACATACAACAAAAAATATTTTTAAATCTCGTTCAATTGAATAATTTTAGTAATTCCCAATAACAAAATATAGATTAATTGTGTAGATTTCTTAGATAGGTATTTGACACGAGCTTAAATTTACAGTATGTTATTCTTTGGCTAAATTTAAAAAAAAAATCTTAAAAGGAAAAACAAAGAAAATACAGATTAGATTGCACAATCTAATCTGTATTTTCTTTGTTTTTCCAGTAAGTCCGAAGTTTTTCTAGTAAATCCGAAGGAACTAGAACCAAAATAAATTTGTGTAAATCTTTAACACAACATATGTACACACTAATCGTATTTAAATATATGTACATTATATAATGAAACCTAATATAAATGAAAATATTATTTGATTTCTATAATATTTCTTATTTTCTTTTATAAAACAAGAACTGAATGCTTTTTTGTATATACTAATAGATAAAAGTTTTGACCTTTATTATCTTAAAGCTTTACATATATACATTTAGTCTTTCAGTTGCTGAGAAATAATTCGCATTGTACAATTTATATTGTTCATGTTTTACGTCTCTTTTCTTTCATAATATTTTTTTATAAAATGATTAATGCCTACGCGGTCAGTGCTGACCGATAGCATATTTTCCCTAAGGGCCTAGCAAAAATCACAGTTCTATTCAAATTTGAAGCAAATGTTTTTTCAACAACTTTTAATATTTAATACAAAATTTTATCAAATTTAAAAAAATGATTTGAAAAATGTATAATTTATGCATCCTTCATACATACATTATCCATTTTTTAAATCATTTTCAGTCCGGTCGTGGCGCAGTGGGACAGCATCCCCACGGGGGAGTGATTATATTTAAAATGATTTTCAACTGCTCGCTCTGATAAGACAAAATGCGGCGTTGAGTTTCAACACGTAATGTCTCGAATTCAAAGAAAAACTAAGTATAGAGAATCTTGAGACTTGGTTCTATTTACCCTATTATGCGAGATAAAAAGCCTAAAACTAAAATATAATTATTATATTAATAGTTTTATTTAAAACTTAAAATTAGCTGATCAGTTGTTGTCTTTTGCAAAAATAGTACTAATTTTAAATACAAACTATTTATAATATAATATACAATTATAATTCAATTAATAAGTTTTCCATATCAACTTCTGTCATTCCGCGAGAGGCATAGAATTCTATTTAAATAACTACTTGACTTAACATTACAATGCATTATTATATCAGATATTGTTATCATATATAACCACTTGAAGTTTTCTTATAAACGGTCCCGGAACTAACAAAGTCAGTATTAAAATATAATTAGCTATAACTTTTGTTATAATGTGCAAAACATCAAAATTATTTATTTGCTTATTAATTTTTGTTCATGGAAATCACGCAGCAAAGATACTTGGAGTGTTTCCAATACCATCGATAAGTCATCAAGTGGTATTTCGCCCTGTTATGATAGAACTGGCCAAACGAGGCCATGAAGTGACTGTGATAACTCCTGATCCAGCTTTCCCTGATGGTAAAAGACCACCAAATTTTACAGAAATAGATGTTCATGACATATCCTATGCATTATGGCGTAAGTTTATTGAAGATCATGGAAATATTAGTGACCAAATCAAATTAATGACTCTTATACCCACTTTGTTATTTAATGTATTCGAAGAACAGCTAAAATCTGCAGAAGTAAATAAGTTGCTTAACGACAAAAATAGAAAATATGATTTAATATTTGTAGAGTCAGCAGCAAAGACGGCGTTGTTTTTCTCTTTTATTTATAAAGTACCTGTCATTTCATTTAGCTCCTTGAGTGGAATTTTTGGCAACTTTGAGATGGTGGGTGCGCCCACACATCCGCTTGTCTATCCCAATCCGTTACATAAAAGAGTATTCAATTTAACAATTTGGGAAAAAATATCAGAGTTACGCCTCCACCTTAAGTCAGAACATTTGTTGCTAAGTGATGAACCGAATCAAAAGGAAAAATTAAAGAAATATTTTGGACCAAATATACCAAATTTATCCGAATTAGAGAAAAATGTTCACATGTTATTTTTGAATGTGCATCCTATTTGGGATTTCAATCGGCCAGTTCCACCAAATGTTGTATATTTAGGTGGGTTACATCAAAAGGAGCAAAAGCCTTTACCGCAGGTAACACTTTAACATAAATTCAATTATTAATACCGCGTAATTCAAAGTATATGATCTAACATAAATTAAAATGTGGATTCAAAAAATGCTAATTAAACAGAATAAAACTTTATCATATAATATGTTCAGTCATGCTATAAACAAAAAAAAGCGATCTGCTAAATTATTATTTGTTTATATATTTTTTTAATTAAACAAGAAATATTTTATAATCAAAATTAATTTAGAAAAGGAAATTGAATAAGGGGCAATAAAATACCCTTATATCAAGTACTTTTACAAAGATGGAAAAGCAACAGAATAATTGAAAACTTTTTAGTTATCAATTATTTTGTTATCATTACTTGTGTTATTAATAACTACTTTATTTATATTAGACCGCTGGAATTAATTAGTATACAGTTATAGTTTTATTTACTTTAGTAAGAACAATTAAATTACACGATAATAGAATTCGGTTGATTTATCAAGTAATTTCAGGATCTTAAAACTTATCTTGATTCCTCACAACATGGAGTCATATACGTAAGCTTTGGTACAAACGTCAGACCATCTTTGTTTCCACCTGAAAAATTAAGGATATTTACTAATGTTTTCGCCAAGCTGAAATACGATATTTTATTTAAATGGGAAAAAGATGAACTTCCAGGGCGCAGTTCAAACGTGAAGACATCAAAATGGCTACCGCAGTCAGATCTATTGCGTGAGTAAATTTGTAATTTATAATAATTAATACTTTGTAATTTCCTGACATAGTAATGAAAGTTGCCCTAATTGTGCAGTGGAAACATTATATAGAAAGACGAAATAGAAAATGACAGAAAAAAGGTGTGTAGTGCGTAGCGTTTGGATTTGTTTGTATGTCCCGAATAATGCGTTAGTAATCTATTATTTGAGACACGTAGCAAGTGATCAAATTAGTTTTAATAGTTAAAGAATAGACGACGAAGTAACTTGTTTGCAAATTTTCTCTTATTCTTTCCCAAATATATATGAAGTTCTAAAATATAAATATTAAACATCTGAATAATAAAACTATCTCATTGATTATTATTATTGCAGGTCACCACAAGATTAAGTTGTTTGTAACTCAGGGAGGCCTACAATCGACAGATGAGGCTCTGACAGCTGGCGTACCACTTGTTGCAATTCCCATGCTTGGTGATCAATGGTTTAACGCCGAACAATATGAACACTTTCACATTGGAAAGAAGCTTCTCATGGAAACTTTAACTGAAGAAACATTGATAAATGCCATTCACACTGTAATTGATGACAATAGGTATACTTTTAGAAAATTTTACTGTAATGCTACAATTATTTCTAAAGTAATTAATTCTGAAGCGATTTCATATTTGATCAATTAAATTAACATTATGATCGTTCTAACTCAAATAAAATGATATACCTCACTTTTTGGGTTTGGCACGGAAAATAGATAATAAGTGATTAGTTATCTTACTAACCTAATTACCTATATTTAACACGAAATTCTTCAATTAGTTTAATTTATCTGACGTTATAGTTTATCTCGAACGTTCTCAACTCAGTTTTTCCGCGGATTCTTACTTCTCTCAGCCGAAAACTTTGGGATTTAGTTGCGAATGATCTGTTTGTAAAAAACATATAGATAAAAAATAACAGGCGCATAATAAGTATGTATTTTTTAATTACTGAACTTGTTGTTTTTAGTTATCGTGAAAGTGTTGTAAAACTTCGTAACATAATGCATGACCAGCCTCAAACACCACTAGAACGTGCAGTGTGGTGGACAGAGTACGTGCTGCGACATGGCGGAGCTTTGCATCTTCGAACACCAGCTGCTGATATGCACTGGACCAAATACTATGAATTAAATTTAATTTTGATTGTATTAGGTATAATTGTAGTAATTAAAACTATAGTAATGTTCACATTATATAATTTTATATTAAAATATTGGTCTGGAAAATCTAAACTGAAGAAAATTTAAAATTTTGATAGAATTATATTTATTATTTATCACTTTGGATTTGGTTAAATTCTGTAAAGAAATTTTAATTAATGTACGTGAAAATTATTTATAAATTATGCAAATATATCTTCGTATATATCGTTTTAGTGTTTAATTGTTTTTACACAATAAGTATTATCCCCTTTTGAAATACGTTATTATTGGTGTTAGTAGAACAATGTGCCTCACGTATAGCCGTGAGCGGAAACTTACTAACTATATAGTAAATAAGATATCGTTGATTATATTTATGAACTTAAAAATGGCAATCTCTCGAAGAGACATGGATGCGGTCCGCAAACTAACTGGACCTAGAAGACCACAAAACGGACAAAACCCTCTGGAGGGACTCCTATATATTACTATATTTTTATAAATCATATATATTCTGAGTTCTATTTCTGAGTTCCTTGCAGTGTATAGTAAAAAAAATATATAAATATCACAAAAATTATAAATAGGATCGTAAATATTCATGGATAAGTGATTAATAAGACCTTGGTGTGTAACAAAAAACCTCAAAACAATCTTACTTATCTCATTAGCGATGCGCGATGCCAACCAATGATTTTAGACCAGAAAGACTTCACTTGCGGTCGAAATAACTATCAAGCTATACTTTTTTCGAACGTATAATTAAATCCATTTTAAATAAAAATAACTCTTTTGTTTAACAAAAGCGCGCTAGAGTTAAAAGCTAGAGGTACAGGGCACTGTGCCCAAAAATTGATTTCGCCTGTGCCAATCTATTATGGAAATAATTTTAAAAACTTTTGTACTTTTTAATCGCTCATCTGCTGTCATAGATTAGCTTGAAATATACATGATATCATTCTGAAACATGATGTTTGCAATACAAAAATTGATACAATCATTAAACGATTTGAGCGTAGTCTTACTATAATACAATAAAGTAATTAGCTAGATTTCTTAGCGATAAAGAACTACGAGCTTTTATATGGTAGCTTGGTAGTATAAAAATATCTATCTACAAGAGGTAATTTTATCAGGAAAATTAATGAAACATAGATTATATCGTACAAATAGTTATGCCCATGATTTCGTCGGCTCAGAAACTCGGCAAAATTATGATTTGTCCGATCAATATTAAGTGAGACAGCCATTAATTTTCCTTTGAAATCTTTTTAAACATAAGCCACGTTATTCATAATTGTTTATTTAAAGAACGCTTCCATTTAATTACACTTTGTCTGTTGCATTCTACTTAGTTATCGTACCAACAGTACCTGCATAAACCTAAGAGAATTTTTTTTAGCTTAACGCTTTATCCTTTGTGGGGAGTAGTATTAGAAGGTAGTCATAAGGGACGGAGCGCCAAACGCTACGGTCCCCGCATACCTCTTTCGCCTCGTCCACATTCATTAGCCTCTTTATACATGCCCTTCGGGGGTCCTCATGCTTTTTACGTCAACCAAGGTCTCCCTAGACTTTTGCTTCATAAATCTTCAATTTATAATTAATAATGTAAATAATAGAAATAAAAACTGTGTCTGTCTCCATTCAAAATCTTATAAAACCTGTTTGCTCTCATACATCTGATTCATTAAGGTCATTAGATATTTAAATAACATAGAAAGTGTTTATTTTGCAAAACATTACGATTTTATAATCAATGTCTTCAAAATCTTATACCTTGATAAATACCTGTTTCTATTCTCTTATAACATTCCTTTTTTTTAATATTTTATACATTTTTGTTTTGTTAAATTCAAATTCAAAGCATTTGTCACTCCGATAGTTAAAATTTTAGATTTTTACTTTTTACACTTTTTTATAGCTAAAATTATTTTTATAAGTTTTTTTGTACGTTTTTAGGCAATCGAGTCTATATTTAATATCTATAAAAACAGATTTTAATAATATTTTAACTATTTGATCTTAATTTTCTAAATAAGATTCTCCAATACGTTGTACACTAGCCACTCTCGATTGTACGGCAAGAATTTCTAGGAAAGCATTATTGTAATGGTCTTTGTGTTCATGAATTTGTGCCAGGTTTGGTGATTGTATCTGGACTTCCTAGTGAATTCCTCCGTGCTGCCACCTACCTGTCTTCAACCAGCAGTTTTCTCATGCCCAGTATACTATCTACTATTACAAAGTTGAGTATTTGCGTCGTCATCATGGTATAGTAAGATTATCTCTATCTATCTATCATCTATAATACTAGTGAGGGAATAATCATATTTTGAATTTATGTTTCGAATTCGGTGGAAAGTGAAATATAGAGTATTTTGACATTAGGTACTTTCTGTCTAACCTAATATGCGGGACTAGAAGCGTGGAAACTCATATACGTCTTCTTAAAGCAGATTTTCTGGTGATAATTCTTATAGTATTCTCTTTCATTTTCACGCTAGCAGTTTTTATTTTTTTTAATCACTAACAAATTGATATGATTTAATTAAATTATGGAGTTAATCAAGATGATCTTTGAAATAAATAAACTATTATTCAATGCCTCAAAATAATAGAAATTTGGCGGACCTGATCATTATTATTCAGCATAGATATTCAAAATATATAAATATATAGCTTTACCAAGCGAAATGACACTTAAATTTAGGATTTTTAAAAAAGTGTTAATCGACTTGTGCCTTTATTTGACGGCCTATATATAGATAGATATGGAATTTTTAGGGGTAAGACCAAATTAATGACTTTGTTACTGAAAGTCTTCGATGCACAGCTAAAATCTGCAGAAGTATAAAAAAAACCTAAGGATAAAAGTAGAAAATATTATTTTATAATTGTAAAGTCAAGTAACAACTACCTTTTGTAGTTACCTTCATTGCATTCCGGATTACCCTTCGGACCGCGTCATCTTCGCCATTACTATAATAGGTGCAGCTGTTCGTGCGATGTGAAATGCAATATCATGGGAAACGCTATCATGAAGCTACAATTTTACTGATTTACAGTTTACCACAACAATGGTAGCACAGGTCTTATTTTTGTTACGAACTACGGACTTACGAACTTAATTCCATTAATATTTACGATCCTATTATATAATTATAGTTTTTTTTAGAATGACGGGTGTAGAGCACCCGACATACTGCAAGGAACTAACAAATATATATAATATAATAGAAGAATCTCTCCAAGGTCTAGTCCGCCGATTGTAGTATTCTCAATGGTTGTTGACCACTGGTAGCTCATGTGTTTATGGTCAGTACGTTGTTCAGTTAGTTTGCGGACCGCATCCATGTCTCTTAGAGAGATTGTCACTTTTAAGTTGTAATCAACTATATTGGTTATGGAAGATTAGTTTGCCTAACCGATGAACATAAAGATTGCGTCTTTTTCGGAGTCTGTCGTGTACCATACACGCTTTTGGTAGATTTTGTCTGAATGATGCCTACGGACGCGTATGTTAGTCCCTGAGACTCGTTGATAGTAGGGATGTGTGAGCGTACTTCCCTTGCGTACCCGTGGTATAACGCTGATCAGATCCTGGGCCTCATGGACTGTTAGTACCTTAGAGCCTGACTCCCTATCCCTGGCTAGTCATAGATTCTTCCTCCTTTTGATTAAATGTAAGATAGATCTAGAAAAAGTAAGATATTCACCACTCATCACTAAATGTATCAATTTTCGGTCGACAAGTAAGCAACAGAAAATCTTGACAATGATGAAGATATTGATAAAATAATTATTATATTAAATTAATTTATTAAAGCGTAATGCAATTTAAGGAATTCAATAGTTATGTCTGTTCCTCACAACATGGAGTCATATATGTAAGGCTTGGTTCATTAACGTATTCGCTAAGCTGAAATGTAGTTCAAATGGGAAAAAGATGTATTTCCAAAGTGCAGTTCAAACATGAAATTGTCCAAGTGGCTATAGCAATCAGACTTGTTGCGTATGTAAAAATATTTACTTGTGATTTCTTAGTCACTTAGAAAAAAAATCACGTCAGCTCTATTGATCAGTTGATTTTTGTATAACTGCATACCAATTTAAATGATAAACCAGAAGAAAGAAAATATACAAGTAAAAAAAATAGATAGTTAAATAAGTAAGCAGTAGCTGGCTACATTTAAATGGTTACGCTGCCTTTATTCTGTTTATTTCGCATAACTGCACAAAAATTCATAAAATCTAGTACGTAGCATGTATTTAATAACGTGAACTCAGTGAGGAATCGGCGAATACTACTTTGTTTCTTGAATTTCTTGAATTTTTTTATATCTGTATTCTTGTCCTCTGCTAAGGTCAAGAGAATAAAAATAAAGATATAAAAGTTATGATATATAATTATGACGTTTTTTAACTTTTGAATAATATTACTATTTCAATTATCGTTATACTTGTAGACCATCCAAATATTAAATTATTTAAAAGTCTAGGAGGCCTACAATCAACAGATGAAGCTCTTGCAACTAGTGGATGGTGATCGATGGCTTTAATGCTAAGTTATATAAAGAGCTTAATATTGGAAAGAAGTTCCTTATGAAAACTTTAATCGAAGAAATGTTATTTAAGGACAATAGGTATATTATACTAAATTGTATTTTACCTTTATGGTTAAATTTCTTAAAGTTACATTTATAATGAATCATCATCACTATGTTTGATCATATTAACAACAAACGAGATGTTAAATCTTGTTTTTTTTTTAAATTTGGGATAGGTAAATAGAAGATCATAACATACCTTACTAAGTTGACCTTATGATGACCTTCAAACTATTCCATTAAATTAATGTGTCTGAACTAAAAGAAGCAAGATGTCCTCGTATTCAGCACGTATTCATTTTTATTGTTTAGTCTGTTAATGTACGTATGGGAGATTTATACGTAGTTAAAAATAGCTGTATATTTAAAATTTTTGTGTATTATATTAAGGTTAAATCAAATTTAACAATGCTAGCGACTATGCAAGCTTTGCCTGCAAGAACTGCACATATTGTAATATATAATATTTAATTTTATTTAAATTCGTAGTATCATTATTGACTGTGATAATTTTGAAAGGATAATACATTAAAGAATAATTTACACGGTACTGTACCGTATCTGTGACATTAAGATGGCGTTAGGTGTCGGTGACGTTTTGGTGAAGAAAATATGCTGACTGTGATTTGTCTGTTAGTATCATTAGAATTGAACAAAGTACGCAAATATCCGAATTTTGAGGATATATATATATATATATATATATATATATATATATATATATATATGTGTGTGTGTATATATATATATATATATATATATTATAATTTTTAACATCAGGGGCAGACCCAATCGATACTTTACCTTTATGTAACTTTCACCTATAAGCTAGATTTCAATCGTATTTACGGTAGCTATTGACGACATTATAAATGTAGATTGTAATAATAAAATAGATCATTTTCTATTTGTTTGCTGTTTGTTTTCATTTATCGTGAAAATATTATAAACCTTCGTAACATGACCAGCTTAAAACTGCACTAGAGCCGAAAGTGCGGTGGTGTGGTGGTGTGTGGTGTGGTGGTGTGTGGTGTGGTGGTGTGTAGTGTGGTGGTGTGTGGTGTGGTGGTGTGTGGTGTGGTGGTGTGTAGTGTGGTGGTGTGTGGTGTAGTGGTGTGTGGTGTGGTGGTGTGTGGTGTGGTGGTGTGTGGTGTGGTGGTGTGTGGTGTGGTGGTGTGTGGTGTGGTGGTGTGTGGTGTGGTGGTGGAAGGGAATAGAGTACGTGCTGCAACATGGTGGAGTTTGCATCTTCGAACACCACCTGCTAATATGCACTGGACTGAATACATTTAATTGATTTAATTTAAATTGTATAAGGTGTATTTATAGTAGTTAAAATTATAGTAATTTATTCCTTTTGTATATTTTTTTATTTAAATTTTTGAATAAGTTAATTTGTAAATATTTTTTCTGCCATAATTTCATTTTACGGTAATTTCATTTTCATTTCCGATGTTGGACTGAGAGTTCAAGTGTTCAACCTATATGTCATCATTACATTAATAGTGTATAAGATGTATCTATACATCTATACACAAGAATAAAATTTGAATGGTTTGTTTGTATCATAAAAAATACTAAATATACTGATGTATATGGTACATATAACAAAATAATGTACGTCTGTCTGTCTGTCTGTTCTGGCTTACCTCTGGAAATGCTGAGCCGATTTCGTCGAAATTTTCTCTGGCAGATAGCTAATGTAGTAAGGTATACTTTTATTTTAGAATTATCAAATAAATAACCAGAGATGTTAAATTCCACACGTACAAAATCGCGTTGTACAATTTGTGTTAAAACAATATAGTATAATAGTACAATAAAACAGCTTGTATTAATATAATATTATGAGATAACACTTTTTTATTGTTTTTACACAACAAAAATATTACTTTTCATACACCTTTAGTGGCTTCACACTTCTTACCGTCAGACTTTTTGAAAATTGGCAAATTTGTCCCCAACCGATGACTACTGTTGTGAGTTCGATTCCCACTTGGGGGGAATGAAAATATTTTAAAACATTTATATTCATTTCCTCGTTCTAGTAAGAAAAAGCATGACTTCTGCCACCTGGACCTCAACACCGGTCTTTATCTATTATATTTAATAGAGTTTTTATGCATTGCGACGTTAATATAACTTAGATCGTTAAACATTTAAATTTAATAGTCTCGCTATATGCTAGACTTAAAGAAATAATTTGCATTTATTTTATTTTATTTTTTATTAGCAAAAAGATTATTAGTATATTGATACCTTTGCTAACAATAATTTTTGTTACAAAATTCAATATGGACCCCTTACTACGAAAATTATATAGATGGAAGAGTATGAAATGTTGTAAACTTGAACAGGAAAACAAGCGCAAATCTGTCTTTAAACGCGATCGAATGTGGGTTCGATTCCCACTCGGTGAAATAACTGTTTTTAAATTAAATTATACCTCGAAATGAATTCCTCACTCTGGAGAGACAAAACTTGGCTTAGGGTTCCACCAATCGGAGTACGGAGTGTCTTGTCACTAGGTACTTTTTGTCAATCATGCTATACGAGATGAAAAATAATAATTTAATATCACTGCCCTTTTATTATCTTTATCTCCTTAATATAAGATTACATAATGTACATTTTATAATTTTTTATAGAAACGAGATATTTTTTTGTAGACATTACGAAATATGAAGTATTTACTATTTTTAAAGTGCTATTCCACACTTTAGATAAGAAAACTTTATTAAAAAAACGTATAAAACTTTGAACGCAGCGGGATTCCAACCCGCGCCTCTTAAATACCACCCAAACGCTATGACCGATAAGCCATGTATTCACGCATATGTTTTTCCAAAAATGAAATATTTAATGATAATTTTATTATAACAAACATGCTAACCAAATATTTATTGTTTAGACAAATTAAATACTGTGTTTCATTGTTCATTGTTCTCTAAGAACACCACAAATATAATTACAAATACATAGAGACAGTAGGACAATATGTTTCGGAACAAACATGAACAGATGATAAAATAACAATGTTATTTAATTTGAAAACATGACGGAATGGCTGGCAAAAAGTATATGTATTTTATTATTTTTAAGGTGTATATTCCACACTTAGAAAAACTGATTAGAAAAACCTTTTGAAAAAAAATGTATAAAGTTTTAAAAGCAGCTGAATTTGAAAAATAAGGTGTATCTATGATATGCGTATGTTATAAAACAATATATATATATATATATATATATATATATATATATATATATATATAATATAAATTGCGTAATGAAAATATGAAATTCGAATACAAGTTTTTAAAAATTGAATTATTTAAAAAGGAATTAAAATTGCGAAAGCCAGTCTATATAACGTCAAAGGCACCTATTCCAGCAATTCGATTTTATTTATTTCGTACAGTTAAAAGTCTTACGTATATAAATATTTGTGATAATATTTTCAGTAAATTCAGTCTAAATATTTTTTCACACTTAATTGATAGAAGAATGTTTTATCAAAAACTTAAAAGCCTATTTATTTTCCCAGGTGAAATAGAAGTAGATATTTCATTGCGTTACTTATAAAAAAGAAGAAACTTATAAAGATACTTATAAAGATTCCGAAAAGTAAAGTACAGAATAAGTAGTTATCGGAAATTAAAATATCTTACTTCGATGGTAAAATACTTTCAAAACATTTCTTGTTGAGCGGCGGAGCTCAACGCGGCGATTTGTCTTACAAGAGCAAGAACATGAAAATAATTTAAATATATTCCAGTCCCCAGAGTTGGAATCAAACCTATAACCGATCGCGTGTATAGTCAGTCGCTGTCTCATTGTAACTTGACCAACTTTTTTTATATAGAGATTTTACATAACAAATATAACAATAAAATATATTTGTATCTACAATACTACTATATGAGAGAAGGATTATTGTATTTAAATATATACTTTTAGAGATTATCTGAAGAATTAATAAATAATTAACGTATAATTGTACAGTTAATTAATTTTTAAAAATGTATAAGTTAAATAAAATTTCAATTTTATACAATTTTATATAAATCTCATTTATCGTGGTCTTTCTAACTGAGAGAACCTAGTGTCAAGGCAAAAGTGTATAGCGTATTGAGTACTCAATGTCGCGCTTTGAAAATATTTTTTTAAATGTAATCATTACCTGAGTGAGAATCGAACCCATAACCAATCGCCTTTACAGACACACATCCTGTTGCGACACTTTGAATGAACTTATAATGTATGATTTTTTTTACCATATCTTTAATCAAATCAACTTAATGGTACAGTGGAACGTCGTCTGACTGTAAACGCGATAGTTTTGGATTTGATTCCTACTCAGGGAAATTAAATTATATTTCAATTATTTTTATTTCCTCGTTCTGGTAAAAGAACGCGGCGTTGAGCTTTTACTATTCAACACGAAATATCTTGAATTTAGCGAGAAGCGGAGTACGGAGTGTCTTGACAATAGATACTTTCTTTCTACCCTGCTACGCGGATTAAGAGCGAGAAGGTAAAAAAAACCTTATATAATAGTAACAAGTGTTCTCAACTCTTCTAGTTACCTCATAAAAGCTTTTATGATAGTGCTTAAGAAACCGATACCGCACACCGCTGGATCGTAGTGGTGGACAGAGCACGTACTGTAATATAAATGCCTTAGAATCTGAGGCTAAGTAGTTTGAATTTATGAATTTAAGCACAAAAACTATTAATAATATCAGTAAACAAAAACGATGTGACAATGGATGTGAGTTCGATCTTCACTTGGGGGAAATGACGACATTTCAATTATTTTCGTTTTTCACTTTAGTAAGACAAAGCACGGTGTTAAGTTCCGCAACTCAACACATCAAGTCAAAAATATGAGAGGAAAATATAGTACAAAGCGCCTCAGTGCTAAGCTCTCTTTAGTATGCGGTAAGTATAAAGTTGCTGTTTTAGAATGTAGACAGATATTATTATTTCCTTCATCGCGCGTAACAGGGGAAGCGGAGACAACCAAGTGTCAAGACACTTTGCTGAGTTATTTCCAACCAGTATCGAAATACAACACGTTGAATGGCGAATGTAACGTCGCTCATTGTCTTACCAGAGCTGGGAAATGGAAATTAAATTTAAATATAAACATTCCCCTGAATGGGAACTGAACATACAACCAATCATGTTAAAGTCATAATGTTTAATAACGATAAATTAAAATATATATTTAAAACAACATATTTTATAATTCAACTGGTTGAAAGAAAACAAATTATTATATTA
Organism: Dryadula phaetusa; assembly: GCA_032432895.1. NCBI lineage: Eukaryota > Metazoa > Arthropoda > Insecta > Lepidoptera > Nymphalidae > Dryadula > Dryadula phaetusa. The sequence continues at coordinate 537,720 of JAOYRS010000069.1, read as the reverse complement.
ATTTAAAACTGTACTGTATATTAGGGAATGAAGAAAACTTTTTGAAAAAACGTATAAAAAATTTTGAACGCAGCGGGATTCGAACCCGCGCCTCTTGGATACCGTCTAAGCGCTCTGACCGCTAAGCCATGCGTTCTACTACCAGCTACGTCGAAATTCTTATACGTTTTGTTAAAACTTATTTATGTTGTTAGCATCTCTGTAGAGAGATTTTTACAAATTTCTACTACCAAAACTAAAGAAATTAAGAAATAATCGTTTAACAAGAGAGATTGCTATTTTATTTTAATAATTACTATTTATTTAAAGTGTTATTCCACACTTAGGATTAGAAAACATCAAAAATGTTTCCTAATCCTAAGTGTGGAATAACACTTTAAAAAAAATAGTAAATGAAGACAACTTTTAAGACAAGGAAAACTGAAATAAACGCGGCGTCAAATTTAGCTACGGTTTGTCGCAAATTGGACAAAAAGCGGAGAACGGAGTGACACTTGATTCTCTCGTACTACCGAGCTAAGCGAAATTAAGCGTGAGGCAATAAAAATAAAGTATTAGGTTAAATATTATCTTAATATTCGTATTTTATTTAACATTCATAGATTTTGAACTAAAAAAACATAAATTTTACAATGTAATAAAAAAGTTATTCGAGTAATAAATATTACCACGAGATAAAACAATAAAAACTAAATTATTTTTATACTGTACATACTTAAAAGTGTGAATAAAATTTTCATTTTATAGTAACAAATAAATAAAAATAATTTAATAAAATCTATTTTTACATTAATACATCAGTTTTATATTTTCATGTAGTGAATTCAATAATACTTAGTCAAGTCGGAGCTAATATATTTTTTATTATGGATATAATAAGGAACTAATCACATTCTGAGTGGCTCTTAATTTTAATATATGATAAGGTCTCTGACAAGATGAAGCGCGGCGTTGAGTTCCGCTCCTCAACACACATTGCGTCTCGCATTCAGCGGAAAGTGGAGTACGGATGTGGTTGGTAGGTACTTCCTGTCTACTGTGCTATGCGGGATAAAATATTTTTTTTTAGTTTCAAAAAATTAAAGTAAATAAGATAATGAATAGATTTTATCATTTATAATTTCGCTTCATCTGTTCACGTATAAAATATACATTTCAATACACTTATTTTTTAGACCTTCCGATTCTGTAAAATGATCACGTATGATAAAAATCAAATAATAATAAAAATCAAAAAATTAATTTATCGCCATAACTTTATTTAAATTAAATTAAATATGTGCGTTAAATCAATGTGGGATGAATAATAAGATGTTATAAAATAAACTATGACTTTATTATGACTCAATAAAAAGATGTTAATAAAAAAAATTGATTATGGAATAAAACACACGAGGGCTAAAATAGTATAAGCAAATAACTATTTATAATTTACATTTTACATTAAGATTTTACATTAGTTAAACTAGGTAAAGTAATTTGACAAAATATTTGTTTAAACTGATTCAATTATATTATTAAGGTATTAGTTTTTGATAATAACAATTGGACTACTTGTCAGTTAAGTTAGGATAATTATTTTAAATAATACTTGCAGGGAAGTTAAAATCGAAACTACGTACTCTTTTTACAAAAATCGTACGGAGGTGTATGACAATTGGTATAGTTAAGGTCTGTAGAAGAAAAAGAAAAAGAAAATATATATATATATATATATATATATATATATATATATATATATATATATAATTTTATAAAAAAAAATAAAGTAATAAAATAAATATTTCATACTAGTTTGTTTGACATACTCGGATGCATTTGTATAAGTCATATAAACTTAGCAACATAGCGACAAACGTAAAGCGTTTTATGATCAACTACTTGTTTTAAAACACGTGAGAAAGAAATAATGTACCATTTTATACACATATGTATGTGGCTCAATGAATACAAAGTAGACACAATCAAAGTAAACTTTAAATGACGGTATTTTAAAAAATATCACTATAATATGTATATTATTTTTGACAACATTAATCGTATCAGTAAGCAAATTTCACAATATCATATTAATGCTGGTGTTCTGCAAGGAGGTGTGCTTCTTCCTTTGCTCTTTTCTATTTTCATCAACTCTCTAACTCATCTCAAAGATGATACCATGATGAAAGGTCATCATGGTATCATCTTTATGCGGATGACCTACAGATTTATAACATTGCCACTGTAAACGATATGCAGTTGTTGATAACATTAATTCTGACATAAACTTATACAACTGGAGTAAATTGTTCAAGTTAACTATAAATCCGAGACAATCTTAAGTCCTTAAGCAACTTCTTTTATTTCTTTTATTTATACTTCTTCTTAGAGCTTACTTTATGTGTTAAAAATTAAGAAATCAAAATAGACAGTATACTCAACGATAGCCGTAAGATATTAGCGATTGCTGGACTGAAAAGAAAGAAAAAATACCCTATCATCAAAGACCAAAATATCTCTTGCTCAACACAGTCTTCCTATACATGATAATACTGACTCCATTTACTTATATTTATCTCTCCAACAACGTATTAACCTTAAATATTTAAAAAAAATAACTTTAAAAATAATTATATTCAGTTTTTCTTTGGTTTAAGGAAGTATGGTCATGTGACTTGATGCCGTACTCATTTGGTCGGTTTTAAGTTCTTGGAGTCGAACACAGTCCTGTCCCAAAATCATTGCTCCTGTACAATAACTATAATAATATTCTCAAAGTACTTTTGGGTAAAACGAAATGCTACTGTAATACAGTAGAAATAGTAACTTTGAAATGCGCTGCCAATTGAGGTGAGGTGACCTTCACTCTTTTGGTATTTTTAACGTCACCTTAGACATCAATATTTATACTCAGCAGCACCTAAGCATTATAACAAATAATAGTCTGTGTAATCTAATTTTTGTATTAAATTAATATTATTTATGTATTGTATGGTAAATATACATATATGAATTTAAATATATATATATATATATATATTATATTCACGATATTCTATTAGTTCATTGTTGCTTTATAATGAATCTACTTGCTTGATAGAAATAGCTTTAGCGATAACGCCGCCATTGTATATTGAGTAAGGTACTTACATATAAATTATAGAGTATTATTGTTATTATCCTAATATATAAATAAAAGTATATTAAGAGATTATTAATAATTTGTTTGAAAATTTAATAACACTTGCTTCAAGAAGTAAAAATATGTTACTAATAAGACACTTTTAAAAAAGAAATATATAAGTTTATGACTAAACAAACAGAGATACAAACTGTAGTCCAAATTAAAAATATATGATCACATTAATCAGGACAAAGCTAAGGTCTGGTACGTGCTTGCCGGGCTTCCGAATGATTTTTTTTCCTCACTCTGCTAGTGCCGATATAGTGACTAGAATTAATCCTTAGGGTTTTAGGGACCTTGAATCTGTAATAAATTTACATATTTTGCGTATATATATATATATATATATATATATATATATATATATATATATACATATACATATTTATATGTATGTATGTATATATATATATATATATATATATATATATATATATATATATAGGCTATTTTCTGAACTTTTCACTATGTATGCAAAATTCTATACAAAACTCACGCATGCGCAAAAAGGGCGTCCAGATGGAAGAATTATATTATTATATATGTTAGTCACTTTATTCGTCTCGTTAACATGCACAGTACATTAAAGTTTTTAGCAAGTTACATTATATTCTTAAATTGGCCTTGATTTTGTGCCGATTTGATCTCTACCGGCATAGACTACTTACCATTAAAATTAGAATAAAATAGTGTATACTAACATTCAAGTCATGTATTTTATCAAGGGATCCGTAACTAGTTGTAGCTCGCAGCATCGTTTATGACGAAACATTCAATGGAAAGCGAAATCCAGTGTCTTGACACTAGTTACTCTGTACCCTGCTATGCGGGATAAACGTGTAAATATATATATATATATATATATATATATATATATATATATATATATATATATATATATATGTATATATATATATATATATATATATATATTAGAAAACATTTTTGAAAAGACGTATAAAAATGTTTTCTAATCCGAAGTGCGGAATAACACTTAAAATAGCAAATATATATTAATATATTCTTCAATATTGAGAATTTTGTCAAAAATTAATCTATGACTCGCTTTATGTAAATAGACCTGAAAATATATATTACTTCATTTAATGAACCCATAACATTTCCGTGCACACTTTGTACGTACTTTCAACTACGCCACAATAAGGTCACGGATTAGATAAATTGCTATGAACAAGAAACTGGTCTTGCTCTTTTTTTCATATATATTGTATTATATTTTTAGATTTATCATTCGAACCTTGCATTTTCATAATGGCTGCGCTATAGTCAGCATGTAATTCGTAGCTTGTGTATTTCGTTCGACTGTTGTGTTATTTTATTCGTGGATATTCGTTAGTACATTTGAAATCATATAAATATTATGATGTATAAAATATTATTATTTTTTTTCTACGTTATTAGTATAAGTGAATCGAAAAAAATATTAGGTGTCTTCCCAACACCTTCAATAAGCCATCAGGTGGTATTTCGTCCTCTTATGCTAGAATTAGCAAAACGTGGACATGAAGTGACTGTGATAACACCAAATCCAATATTTCCTAAGGGAGGGAATCCTGCAAATTTTACTGAAATAAACGTACATGATATATCTTATAATATATGGAATGAATTTTTGAGAGCTGAAAAAGGTAAAGCAGATGGTCTCGTGGAACAAATGAAGTTAGTCTTTGATTTATTGCGAGTAGTGTTTGAAGCTCAAGTCAATTTACCTGAAATTCAAAAACTTTTATCTGATAAACAGAAGAAATTCGATTTAGTGTTTTCTGAACATTGCGTTAGATTAGCATTGAGCTTTGCCTATTTGTATGATGCTCCTGTGATTGAGTTTAGTTCCTTGGGTGGATTATTTAGCGCCTTTGAGACATTAGGTGCCCCTTCACACCCAATGATTTATCCTGTGGGATTTCAACGAAAGATTAATTTTCCAACAATATGGGATAAAATCTCCGAGTTGCATCTTTATTACTCCTTTAATAAATTTTATAGTGAGCTAGAAATTATAGAAAATAAGTCACTGAGAAAGCTTTTTGGTCCAAAAATGCCAACTTTGGCTGAACTTAAGGAAAAAGTTGATATGCTGTTTGTGAACATGCGTCCTATTTGGGATCTCAATCGTCCCGTCCCGCCTAATGTTTTATATTTAGGAGGATTACACCAAACCACGCCAAAGGAATTACCTAAGGTAAATGATTTACTTACAATTTAAGGTCATGTAAAACATTTTTACTTAGCAATTTAATTAGACTTATAAATTTATACTGTTGGATATATTATATAAGTAAATGTAATTACGTAGTTATTAGTTGGATAAATTTCAATTATTAATAACGGATTTGTTTAAACTATTGACAATATAACTATGCCAGTTTATTTTTTTTTTTTCACTTTGTACTTGACAGTTCTTTTTTCTAATATAGTATACAATGTTTCAGGATCTGAAATCGTATCTTGATGCTTCTAAGAACGGGGTTATCTATATAAGTTTCGGTACAAATGTAAAACCATCTTTATTACCTGCTGATAAGTTGAAGATATTAAAAAAAGTATTTTCTGAATTACAATATGATGTGTTGTGGAAATGGGATAGCGATACTTTTTCGGATTGCCCTGAAAACATTAAAATCGGCAAATGGTTTCCACAAGCAGATTTGCTGAGTAAGTCTAATTTTTCGATATTAAATCATTTTATCATCATCTTAGCAGTTCAATTCAGAGGCTGGTCGTGGTGCAGTGGAACATCGTCTGACTGTAAATTCGATCGGTTGTGAATTCGATCCCTACTCGGGGCAGTGATTGTATTTAAATTATTTTCACTTTCTCGCTCTGGTAAAGACAACAACACGCAATGTCTCGAATTCGATGGAAAGCAAAGTATTGTGTCTAGACACTAGGTACTTTCTGTAGCAGGGTTGCTATGCGGGATAATAAGTGTTAAGCTAAAAAAAGAACATTTATGCCTATGTAATCCTAATCTACCCAAAGAGAATATGTTGTCGTTTTTTAGCTTCACACTATCTCTCGATGTGAAGTACGCAGACAGAACCAAATGTCAAATTACTCAGTTCTCCGCTTAGCTTCGGAATTCGAAATTTTTCATATTGATAAAACTCAATACCGCGTCTTGTCTTACTAGAGCGGAGAAATGAAAATAATTTAAATATTTGTTTAAGGGCAATAAGCTATATTCATTTCCTGTTATTCGTACATATAAAAGCTATTTACTAGATCTAGAGTGATGAAATTGTATATAGTGAAAGTTAGTATTTAATTCATAAGGCTGTTTCTAGCTGACACAGATAAAATAGCGATAAATACTCCTAGATCAAACTGATACTTCATGGTAACAAACCTTAATACAATAAAAATCTTGGCGTCTCAAGTAACACTTTAAAAAAACAAAGTTAATTTTGCAACTCAATCTTTAGACATTATACTGTGCTAAACGCAAATAATATATATATATATATATATATATATATATATATATATATATAAGTATGTAGGTCTTTATTAGTAGAGTTTTTAATTTGAACTCAGGAATATTATTAAGACTTATAATTAGTTTTTAATGCAATAAAATTACATAAGCTGTAACATACTGGCTGAAGTCGTTAGCTTAGGCGGGCGAAGACGAGAGCGGGCCACTTGTTGAGTTATATTAGTATCTTTAACTTAGAAAAATCTTTAATTTAGAATATTTTAAATTCAATTTACTTATATTGCAATTTGCCAATAGCGGAATATTTTCTGGATTTAAAATAATCTAACAAAAAAACGCGAAATAACACCAGTTTTTTTTAAAGTAATTATTTATATTAATTTCTAACAAGTTCATGTTTATTATTAAATTGTATTAATTATTTTATTATATATTTTATTCTTGATTTATATAATACAATAAAACAGTAAACATGTCTATTTGTTAAATAATTTTAATTACAAAAACAGTAAGAGAGATCAACAAAAATAGGGAGAAGCTACTTGTATTATTGTTTTTTTTTATTATTCTAAAAGGAAATTGTATTATTGTTATAGGTCTGAATTTAAACTCGATGTTTGTATACTTGATGTCCACTTTGTTATTCATTTTCTGCTTTCATTTTTAGACATCCCCATATCTAAATGATTTTAGGTACTTAACACCTTGCTATGTTTAACTTAAAATATATATTCTAGGAATAAATTCTAAATGTTCTAGTAAGTACAGTAGTTGCAGATAAATATGCATAAATGATCGTCAACTAACCTGAATTGAAAATTATGAAATAGACTTTATATTATTTATTATAATACTAAAACTAACTGAAAGATTCAAAATGTATGCAAAGGGTTTTATCAAAACGGGTTAAGCAGTTTTGCCTTTTCACCTTGAATAAGCAAACAGTTTTCTTTATATATAAATATATTTTTTATTAAAAAAAAAACATTTACATATATAGATTTTATACGTCCACATAGTGTAAGCGTAAGTGTTACTCACAGTTATATAGTACTTAGAAGCATAAAATTTGTTGAACATAAATATTTATAAAGTATTGTTAAAGGTTACTTTGTTTTTTATTATCATTGTTTTGAGGTTAGTATTGCACATTGGCTTGCAGAACGACTTTACCACAAATATGGTAAATACATTTTTTTACATATATTATGTATATATTATACTATTCAGATTATGGGCGGTGTTAAGATCACCATACAGTATATAATACTTCTAAAATTACTAGATGACAGATTACGAATTTTGACTGTTCTTTTTTTATAAATATCCTAATATTATTGACTATTTGCATATATTGAAAGTGTTATTTCAAACTTAGGATACTAAAATATTTAAAAAAATCAAAAATTTGAACGCAGCGGATTCGAACCTGCTACTAGAACTAGTGAAGCATCTTTGTAGGAGATTTCCCTAAAAATCTCTCTCTAGAGATTAGAATAATAAAAAATAATATTGAAATAAGCGTATGGGAATTCAGCCGAATATAGAGTGCATGGCTCAGTGGTCAGATCAGTCCAAGTCCCAGAGTGTTCAATATTTAAATATATTTTCTCAAAATATATTCTTACTTAGACTCTTAGTATTGTACATCATTATAAATTTACAAGTGAAATTGTTTTTTTTTCAGAACATGAAAAAATTAGACTATTTATAACACAAGGTGGATTACAATCGACTGACGAAGCTCTGGCTGCAGGTGTTCCTCTTATCGGAATACCGATGCTGGCTGATCAGTGGTATAACGCGGAACAATATGTTATACAAAAAATAGGCTTCAAATTGGACCTGGAGACTTTCACTGAAGACGAATTAAGAAATGCAATTTATACTATTACAAATGGTTCAAGGTAATTATTTCATTGGGTGATATGCAAAGAGACGATTTTTCGTTCAAAGTTATTATATGTTTCTTACAAAATAATCAAAAATTATGTATGTATATCTATTAAAAGAACTATATTTCAACATGCCCTAATGCTGAAACATAGTTCTTTGCACAGTGGGTCAACGCACTGTTAATACAATGGTTGTGAGTTTGGTGATTTTCATTTCCTTAATCTAGTAACATTTGAAGAATTCAGATCTCCTTGAGAGTCCTAAATGTTTCAACGGAACTGAATTTGAATTGAGGGACGGAACCAGCTCAAATACGGACACAGTTACTTTACTGTGAACCATGAATTTATAATACATTTTTGCCAAACATATTAAGCCTTTTTGGCATAATTTTACATATAACTATAATACTTTACAGTATTTTCTTGTTTTATCATATTAACAAAGTGATACTAAAATGAATGTAGTCAAATTTGTTGATTTATATAATACTTTTTGTAAAGACTCCTTTTTTATATCGTTTCTGTAACTGTAATGCTATATTTTTATATATTTTTTTTTATTTTAATATTCATAGTAATCTAATATAGATAACCAATAATCGTAACATCTTGACAGATACTAAAATGTCTGTATTTATCTATCTGGATAATAATGCCCCATCTGCACTTTCTAGTAACTGTCCACCTTCATGATGGCGGGTTAAATTTTTTTAACGTTAGTTTACATTGCAAACAAATAGTACCACATTATTTGTGTTTGTATCCCTTCATATTATATATTCATATTATCTTTAACAATGATAATTGATTGATATCATATGTTTATTATCAAGATAGATATTACTTACAATGGACTGGACTCACTTCGCCGGTGCCCATTGCGGTGAGGAACTCGGAACAGGGTCAGACTCTTGTGTATGTTTATGACACACCTTTAAATGGCGTTACGATTCCTTCCATTATACGAGCTATTCTATCACTATCGAGCTCGATATTTTTAAATGGGAATCTAACTTATGTTCAAAGTACAATCATCATTACAGTTATCGTGATAACGTCGTAAAGCTGCGCAACATAATGGATGACGAGCCTCTCCCGCCGCTTGAACGCGCCGTGTGGTGGACAGAGCACGTCCTGCGACATAAAGGCGCTTCACATTTAAAGGCCAACGGCGCTCATATGCACTGGACACAATATTATCAATTAGAATTATTATATTTTGCTTTATTTGTTTTAACAATATTTACAATTATGGTAGGTTTTGTAATATTTTATGTAGGTAAGAAAATAAGGAGCAATACCAAGTTAAAAATGAAATTGAATTGATATAACAATTGTATAAATCTAGGTCAAATTACATAAATATATCTTATTATTTTAGTTAATTGTAAAGCCTCTTTCGCAAGCTACAAAGGTGACGGGTAATTGTTTTGTTATGTCTTCCAAACCAGGCTTTTTATGTTGCAGTTTTAAAATGTCATAAATTTAGATAGATAGAAGATATAAAAAATAACTATTGTTGATAATTTTTATGTTTTTGTTGTTTTGAATACTTATTCTCATAAAACTTTGACACTGACAAACCGTCTTTTAGCGTTTCCTTAAATATCTTGTAAAATCTACATTTTATTGATGATTGAATTTAGAATTAGTGAATGAGGTAGTATATCTAGAAATTATATTTAGTAGAGATGTAATATACGAAATATATTTGGAAAGGCGTATTGCTAATGGTAATAGGGCTAACAGTGCGCAGGCTGTATTGATGCGAAGGCAAAATATCAGCATACCTTTACGCCTTAACGTTCATAATGTAGTACTAATATGGACGCTGCAGTATATGCTGATGCTACAGCAGCGAAACATGGTTATGTCAAAAAAGAAAGATGAATGCAGTAGAGATGAGATCTCTTCGTCATATATCGTGAGGAGATATGTCATACCCGAAAAACGAGAATGTCATAGTACAAAATTAGAATAATTTGCTCAGATGGTTTGGATACGTCTTGTATGATGTAATGCAAGGGTGAGTGGTACAAGAGGTCGGAGGAGGTCTCTGTTGACTTTCGCAAACACACTATCGAAGCTACTGGGCACGTAAAAACATGAGGATTCCCTGAGAGGCGTGTATTAAGAGGTTATTGAATGTGGACGAGGAGATATGCAGGGTATGTGATGATTGGCACTCAGTCCTCTTTGTCTATCCTACCAAGGGTAAATATAGCGTGAAGCTAAGAAAATCCACGTGTCCATTTGGAAGGTGACGGCTGTTCTGTACCGGGCTTCACAACTTTAAAATATATAATAGTCAAAAATTTTATATAATCGGTAGTTTATAAAAAATTAAAATAAATTTAAAGTTTTAATAAATAGATTAGATTTCAATTATGATTTATAAATATGTATGGATGATTAATTGCGGTAGTGACTCATTAATTTCATATATACGTCTTAATTGGCAAGTGACCTTCGAGAGCTTAAATTCCACTAGTCTATTAAAATTTGAAGTATATTTTTAGACTTCTAACATTTTATAAATATTTCAAATAAAAAAAATATTAAACTGGTTAATTGCGTTTATTTAAAAAAAAACTACCTACAGTGTCATTGATGACTGATCTAATGAACTAAAAGGTTCTAAACGTCGGATTTTCATTAACTTTCTTTTTAACTTCATGCTTTTATCCGGTATTGCAGGGAAAAACGAAAAGTACCTAGTGTCAAGGTTCTCCGTACTCTACTTTCCATCAAACTGAAGTCATTGTTTTCTAAGTGACAAAACTCAACGCCGCGTCTTGTCTTACTAAAGTGGAGATATTTATTAGAACTTATCAGATATATTTAAATAATAAAAATTAACTTAAATATAAGAATTTGAATTGTCAACCAATTTTCTTAACTTAGAAAAAATAATATATAAAAATAATTGTATATATTTATAATATTATATATTATTTAATTGTATATATTTATAATTTTATACATTATAAATTGTATATATTATTATATATTTACTATACATATATTTTTTATTTAATTTTCTCACTTATATTATGTTCATGCGAAAATATCGTGATTGTAACATCTGGCAATTACAAATGGTTGGCTTTAAGATAGCATTAATTGCAAATTAATATATTTTTAATGATTATTGTTATTACAATATTAGCGATTCACGAACTAAACGTATATTGAGGACGTCGTGAGTAGGTCAGTGGCTACCCGTTAAATCGATGGTCGTAGATTCGATCCCAATTCAGGGAAATCATAATATAAGTATTATTAGGAAACATCTACCCTCTTCTCTTCATAGTGTTTTTTGTGAACTTAGTTTGATACTTATAATATAAGTCAATATTAAATCTACAGGGTTTTACTCATTAATATTCTAATAGATAGTTGTCTGCGGTGAAATCTCTTTTTAGGGTTCTGTACTTCTTAAGAATAAAAGGTACCCTTATAAGATCACTTTGTCCATCCGGCAGTTTCTCTATTTGTCTGTCAATCTCAAGAACGCTTTATTATATCGAGTTAAAACTTAATTCATATGCTCAAGTTTGCAGTCCCTTGATTTCTTAAAAAAAATGTATTTCTTTCTACATTTACTTAAAGAAAAATTAATAGCCTTTTATACCACAAAATGCATATCTCTTTAACTTTTTATAAAAGGAATCCAAATTTATAAGGTATTTCCGGTGGACCTAGAATTATTAAAATTGGCAACTAGTATCTACAAATAGTATTAATCTAGGAAAAAACATGAAAACTACAATCTTGTGGTTAAATCCTTAAAACTAAAAGCCTTAAAATGAGGACAAAATTCGGTAATAAAGCCGTTAGTTTAAGTGAGGCATTAGATGAAAGGGTCTGCATATTCCAATACATATTTTATTCACAATTTATACCTTACTTGTTACTGTATGGTGTCAGATAAAACGTGAGAAGTGGGTGGATAGAGTAGTTTTAAAGTCTGTATAAAAATTAATTCGGAGGATTTTAATTTAGTTTAAGCAACGATATGGACTCTAGAACATCAGATATTTAACCTTTATTTTGTATTGCAAGCCGAATTTCTGAAAAAACTAGAGACCTCCAATTTTAGTATAGGACCCTTGATAGTTTAACCGATTAACGCTTGTCTGTTTTTTTTAATCTCATAGTTATTATATATTTTTAAAAATATAATATCACTTGTGTCTTCTAACAATAGATACTTTTTATAGTATTATAACTTATATATATATATATATATATATATATATATATATATATATATATATATATATATATATATATATATATATATTAGACACATTGTATCTATATTTACATATACGTACAAAATAAAAACTTACAAAAATAATAATCGTGTTATTTACATTTTAAATTATTATAATTAATTCACCGCGCTTTGTCTATAGGCCTATTTTTTTTAATGAACATTAACGTCACATATTTGAGAGACAATGCTCAATGAGCTAAATTAGTTACGAGACCTTGTGGAAAATTTCTATGGATGAATTGTAAACAAAAGTTATGACAACTGTATCGAAATTTCTGATATAATAATATCATATATAAATTTAAACGCAAAAAAATATATTTTAAAATGTTTTCTAATCCTAAATGTGGAATAAACTTTGAATATCGTTAAATATTAAAGTAAAATAGCAATCTCTCTTATTAAACGATTGTTTCTTAATAATCTTTAAGTAGTAGAAATTTGTAAAAATCTCTCTACAGGGATGCTAACAACATAAATAAGTTGTAACAAACGTATAAGAATTTCGACACCGCCGGTAGTAGAAAGCATGGCTAAGCGTTCAGAGCGCTTGAACGGTTTCCAAGAGGCGCAGGTTCAAATTCCACTGCGTTGAAATTTTTATACGTATTTTCAAAAATGATTTCTAATCCTACGTGTGAAATAACACTTTAAAAATAATAAACTATTAAAAATACTTTTAAATATAAAAGTTATAAATAAGAATTTTAAATTCAACTACAATCTGATCTCTCGATTGCGAAATCCGCTGTATAATTATAACGATGTTAATTTGGCGATAAAATTTCTTATTTTCAATATTACTAAAAACCGAGGCAGACTTACTCAAAAATAAAAAAAAACATTATTATTATGAAATGCTGATCTTAACTTATAAAAGATACAGAAACTTCTGACATCTTATTAAAAAAAATCGAACGCGAATACGTGACCAAATAATAAAAAACTTTAGGAGGTTGTTGCAGAGAGATCTTAGCTATTTTTCTAGATCTTGCTAAGGCTTTCGACGTGGTCTCGGTACCTATACTTATTGGAAAGTTAGAACGCCTAGGGATACGTGGAATTCCATTAAGCGCCCTTTCGGATTATCTACGTAATTAGTATCAAAGGGTTAATATTGAAAAGTTAATTAGTGGGGATGTTTTGGTTATGGAGTTATCCAGGGCAGTATTTTGGGCTCCAGCTCCTGGCTCTGTTCTTTGTTCTATGTGAACGATCAGCACAACGTAAAACAGAAAAATGGGAAAAAGAAGCTTTTTCTGATGACACGGCTTTCTTCTTTTCAGTGTTAACGCATTGGAAGAAGTCTATAGAAATGTCTTAATCGGGTTAAACTCTATATCTCTTTGGTTAAATAAAAATAAACTTAAGATTAATGTCGGTAAGAAAAAATAAGTCCACTTCTCTATCGTGGCCCATACTAAAATTGAACCTCCTCCTTCTCTGATAGTTCGTGTTCTTGTCCATCTCTGAAAAACGTAAATGTAATTATATATTAGGAGTTGTGACAGACAGCACGCTTAGATACCACGTAAACCAGCTTAGCATGAGAATTCTATTTTTTTTTATTTTAGAGAATTACGTCATGCCACTTTAACCTCAGTGCTGAAACCAGTATATTATTCCCTATGCCAATGATTTCTTTCTTACTGCATCACGTGTTGAGGTGGTGTTCTTAAATCCTACTCTAATAAAATTAGAGCGTACCCAAAGATTCATTCATTCATTCAAAATAGTTTACTGTCTTCGTTCAATGTATTCCACATCAGCCTTATACAAACACTGCATTATGTTAACATTCATCGTAATATTCATTGAGAAACACGAAGAACAAGGCACGAATTGTTATCAATTGCTCGTAATAGAAAATCGGTAGCGGTACTGAACAAGAAACTCGGTTCTTATAGTGATGTGTAGGTGTTCTTATCTGGTTTTTTAGTAAAGTAATCCGTAGATACTAACCCTAGTGTGGAGGGTTATGCAGGGGTCCGGACCATAGCACCGCATTATGACATTATCATATTTGTAGTTTTTTTCGATAAACAGAACAACTAATTTCGTTGATTAACCTATTATTGGCAATCCATCGTTGTCGAAATATGTCTATCATGGTTATCATAGATGTTTTGCTTGTCAGAAAAAAACAACTTAACATTTGAATCCGCATAGTAGGGTAATCAGAGATAAAGAAATGTTAAGAAAACTCCCTTAGGTTCTTTTCGCTTGATATTGAGACATGTGTTTCAGTGAGTGACTGGCGAATTGAAGGCCGCTTTTTGTCTTACTAGAGAGGAGAAATAAAAATGAATTTTAAATATAATCATTCTCCAAAGTTAAAATTGAACCCACAATGTTGACGTAATGCTAACTTCAGAAGCTGTCCGACTGCACCATCATGGCATCAACCTTATTTGTTGTTTGACATGACTTCGTTAACCGAAGATGATTTTAGTTTGCTACAGAAAAATTGATTAATGACAATAAGCTAATAATAAATTGGTTAATGACAATAAGATAATTAACAGCACCGAATTTTAATACTTGAAAAGGAAACTTTTAGTATAGTTTCAGTATCAATTAAAAGATATATTTACTCTGAATAACTACCGAGAAACAAGAAATTAATTTCAAAGTTAGCAATCAAGTAGACAACTAAACAGTTTGCTGTAGCTTTCACATAAAGCAAATCCTTACCGAATCATATAGCAAATATAATATATATTTTTATTAAACGTAAATTAAATAACAATTCAACTGAGTGTCTTGACATTAGGTCTCTGAATACACTGCAGTACCTACTAAGACAGTATTGTAAACATGGTGATAAAGAAATTTCTCGTAATTTTTGTACGGTAACAGACAAACAAGATCTAATATTTATGTATGAATTTTACTATCAACTTTAATTATTTATTTTAATATCTTCGCAATTGCACTCTTATTAATGCTTTGCTATTGTGTTTTTTTATGTCATAAAGCTAAAAATAGTTTTGTATATACATTATTCTACTGCTTTTCAGTCGTTTTGTATTTTTTTTAAACTTTTATCCCGCATAGCATAACAGACATTTAATCATGACCAAGTTCACGTTACCTCAACGTTTGGAAAGTGTCCAAATTTTCTATCACAATTCGAGAAGTATTGTCTATACTCAAAAAGCATTTCGTGCTAAATATGGTCGTCATGGTGCACCGTCTGAGCTTGCTATACGTCGCATAATCCAAAAACTGGAAAGTGAATATTCTTTGCACGATAGTATGTGGTATACTATCGTGCAAAGAATATTCACTTACAACACTATACTATAACGGACAGGCTGTAGTGAAGAAAATGTTGCCGCCGTATCAGTCAGTGTCGAAGAAAATCAAAATGTTTCCGTTTCACGACGTGCACAAGAATTGGGATTATCCAGAACGTTGTCATCCTGGCGAATTTTACGTATGGATCTTGGCCTACATCCATACAAGATTGTGTTGGCACACTGTTACATCCTGAAGAATTGACTGTTTGGTGCGGATCATGGTACGGTAGAATCATTGGCCCGTACTTTTTCGAAAACGACGAAGGCCGTACTATTACTGTCAATGGCGACCGTTATCGTGACATGTTGAATGATTTTATTTTCTAAGTGTATGAAATCGATGCGGATGATATTAATTTTCAACAAGATGGTGCAACATGCCACACTGCGACCGTCACAATGGATTTATTGCGGGATAAGTTTGGTGAGTCGGTTATTTCTCGCAACGGTCCTCACAATTGGCCACCAACATCATGCGATTTAACACCCTTAGACTATTTTTTGTGGAGGTATGTTAAATCTCAAGTGTATGCCAATAGGCCAGCTACAATTCAAGACCTTGAACGCAACATTCGAGCGACTATAGCGGCCATACCAGCCGAAATGCTACACCGAGTCATCGAAAATTGGACTGATCGTATTCACCAGTGCAAAAAAAGTCGTGGCGGTCATTTGAACAATATTTTATTGAAATCAAAAATAGCATAAAATTTACTATTAAATAAAACTATTTAACACGAAATTTGAACATATATTACATGCTTTATTTCAATTTTAAAACATATTGTTCTTATTGGGAAACCTATTACCTAGTGTCAAGCCATTCCGTACTCCGCTTTACACCGAATTCGAAGACTTGCGTGGTTAGTGGCGGAGTTCCAAACCACAATTTTTAAATTTTAATATATTCATTTATTCCTCTGAGAGAAAATTGAATACACGAGCGATCGCATTACAATCAGACAATATCCCAATTTGCCACGACCACCCTCAAATTTTTTATTTTATATTTTTAATTTTTTTTATTACGGATTATTCAAAAGCTGTAATAAAATCTTATATAATATTTTGATAATTAAGAAAATTACTAAGAATAATATGGTTTCTTCTTCTTCTTCTTGGTCCAGCTTACCCTGGGTCTGTCTTCCCACTTTACCTACTCCACTTTGCACGGTCTTTGGCATCCTTGGTGGTATGAAAGGACTTGCTTTGGCTTTCATACCCTGTTTCACGACATCCAGCCATCGCTGCGCTTGGCGTCCGGAGGGTCTAACATTAGGGACAGACATATCAAGGCATATTGGTCCAACATAGTTCTCAGGCCAGCGTGCAACGTGTTCATACCATCTCAGGCAATGCTCTTGAAGCTTATCCGCTACGTCATAGATTCCAAGACTACCTTGTATGAATGTGTTACGTATGCGGTCAGCCCACGTTACGCCACACATCCACTTTAGTATCTTAGTTTCCGTGACGTGAAGTGCCGAGATAGTGCTGGCCAACTTTCGCTGCCATATAAGAGAAGCAGTCGGATTATGCTCTTGTATATCTGCCTCTTGAACTTGGGCGGTATTTTGCGGTCTCGGACCACACATGCGACCTCACACCATTTGGCCCAAGCAGCAAGCGGGCATGGATATTGTAATTAATGCCCCCAGACTCATGCACGATGGATCCAAGGTACCTGAACTTCTCCAACTTAACGGCTGGTTAAGGACCTATATGAATAGTGCTAAGATCCAGGCTCCGATAAATCATGTACTCGGTCTTCGACACATTTAGGTTAAGATCACCGTACCCTTCTCAAGCGTACCCTTCCAGAGGTTCACTCTATGGTGAGAGCCGAGTTAAGCTGGAAGTTTGACTCGGCTCTCGTCAATGAGTTCTATTACATCGGTGTAAATCATCAGCCAGGGAAGCCTCCCTTCCTTGGTCTTGGATATAAGCCGAGATAATATCCAGCACAGCCTTGGAGAACCTCTCCCGTTATCAGGAAGGGTTTCATCTCACCAACAGCAGTCTTAACCATTGAAGCGGCATCGTGGTACATATCTCTGATAATGTCAATATAGACGTCAGGGATCGATAGCAATGCGCACCAGTTGCATTAACGAGGCACATAGTCAAAGGCCTTCTGCAGGTATAAAAATGCTATATGCAGAGCTCTCCTTTTTTCCCTGTGTTCCATAAAAATTCTCAAAACAAAAACGGTATCCACGGTACTCGATACTTGCTGAAATCTATACTGACACTCAGAGACAGTACACTTTCGGCGAAGCCTGAAGTCGATTACGCATTCAAAGAGCTTTATAACTACCACAATCTTGAACACTGTCACTGCCTTTGTAAATAGGGGTTATAAAGCTATACCGCCACTGACGTGGCATCGTTTCAGTGTTCGAGATAAGATTAATAAGGTCAGTAAGCTTGAGCTTACTAAGAATTTGCGATTCTTCATGCCTCGAAGACAATTCCGAGTTTCGACAGGTGCTATAGGAGTATTGGAGTCGGAAGTTCGGTCGGAAGACTGCACGGATGATGAGTATTCAGTAGCTCCTTGATGTAACAACTCTATCTCTCCTTCACAGAGACATGATTACACAGCAGAGTGCCCCAGGATTCTTTGACGCAAAGACATTTTGCGATGTCCTGGGTCCCTTTATTCCTAGCACGTCCCAATTTATAAATGAGCTTCTGCCCCTCCGCAGTTTCAAGTTTATCATATAGTGGTGACAACTTTTTACTGCAGGCTCTGGCTACAGCTCTTTTACTGGTACGTTTGGCTGCTATATAACCTAATCTGTCTTCAGGAGAGCCAGTAGTCTGCCACTCCTGATAGGCAGCCTTCTTTTTACCTATCACCTCCTGCACTTTATCATTCCATCACCATTTCTCCCTATTGATGACTCGTTCTCCCCTAGAAAGATCAAGAACTTGCTTACCCACCGCAATAATTACTGACTGGGCTCGATCCCAAGCTTCCTGGGCAGTTTGGTTTTGGTTGATAGATTTTGACTGCTAGAGAATCGGTCTGCATCAGTCCATTCAGCAACAAGCACTTGATTCTAGGTTAACGTTTCTCAGCTACTTTCTTTTCCGAGGTAAAGACATAGTCCATGACAAGGAGACAATGTTTTGCCGCCGGGCTTTCACCCGGAAGTAATTCCGGGTGAAAGCCCGGCGGCAACAATTTTTTACAATTCAACACTCTGCTTATATGACACCGCCTGGTCTGCAGATAATCTATTTGAGTTGAGTCGGGCCAGCTCTTATTCGTGATAAGGCGCTGAGGATTCTTTTGGAAGAACATGTTCACGACAGCCAAGTCAGACAGAATACAGGTTCTTAGAATATTTTCTCCCTCTTTATTTTGACGACCATAAGCATAACCGCAATGAACACATTCATATGGCCTTACCTATGTAACCGATCAAATCATCTCCAACTATGATTACTTCGGCAGCCGGTATAGCACGTAAAACCTCTTCAAACTACTCCGAGAATGACTCCTCATCAGCCACGCTGTAGCCCCAGCCAGTAATTACATCCTCAATCAGCAGCCTCACCCGCATTAGACGCAGCGACGGTCAACTTCAAGGAGACCATTCCTAAGCTCTTCAGATAGCACTACCGCTGCACCAGCCTTGCCTGAAGGCGATCCAGTGTATATAAGCTGGTAACCCTGTCCGATGTTACGGGACTTGTTGCCTCTCCAGCGCGTTTCCTGTAGTAAAGCACACTGGACCCGACGTCTCATGAATATCTGCGAGTTCTCTGCATCATCCGGTTAAAGAGCAAGATTCTACATTGCAAAGTGCATATGCTTGATATTTTTATCATAATATATTTTTGCCCGTTATTGAAATATATTCACTTATTATACAAAAAATAGTAAAAACGTGTATAAAGCAACGTTAATGTATAATTATACTTATTTCATTATTTACAGCCATAATTTTGATGAAAATTCTTTTAAGTAGCAGTGAGAAACTAATATTATATAATATAAATTTACTTACGTAACTAAAAATGTACATTGCATTTTGTGTTCTATGTTTTGTCGATAGCGAGCCAGGACGAGAAAGAAGTAAAAATATAATTTAAATATTCCCCCAAGTGTGAATTGAACCCGCAACCAGTCGCTTTTACATACAAATGCTGTCCATTGCGCCACGATCGGCCTTTAACATTTGGCATTTATTTAAAAAGGTTTGTAATTCAAATTATATTTTTAAACATTATATTTTATTACTTTTGTAACACATAGAAACATAAAAACAGAAGCGTAATTATATACAGTGACTAGTATCTTATTATTAAATATGCTTAGAATATGAACTAACACGTTTACAAGAACAATCAGTTATAAGATTGTTTCCTTACAAACTTATCTTCTGTTTCATTTGGCTCTTTAAATTTCAATATAAATTGTTTATATACTATATCAGGTGATATTAGTATAAAAAAATATTTAGTCATAATGTATAAATTATATTTTTTAGTTTTTTGCTTTTTAAATAACAGCGAATCAAAAAGTATTTTTACCGTGTTTTCGACACCGTCAATAAGTCATCAAATTGTGTTTCGTGTACTTGTTCAGGAATTAGTCAACCAAGGACATGAAGTTACAACGATAACGACAGATCCAGCATATCCCAAGGATGAAACACCTAAGAATTTAACAGAAATTGACGTTCATGATATTTCATACAATATTTGGCAGAAATTTGTAGAAGGAACCGATAAAGGTACTACAAACAGCCTTATTGAACAAATCAAAATGGGGTATAGTTTACTATCAATAATTTTCGAGGCGCAAGTGAGAACTCCTGAAGTACAGAAACTTTTATCAAACAAAGAGAAGAAATTTGATTTGATAATAATAGAACACTGCGTAAGGCCAGCACTGAGTTTTTCTTACGTATATAATGCACCTGTTATTGAATTTAGCTCCATGGGCGGATTAATTGGTACATTTGAAGCAGTAGGAGCTGCATCACATCCTTTTGTTTACCCCATGTCATTTCTAAGGGGTTTCCATAATCTTAGTGTATGGGATAAAATATCACAAATCAATTTATACAACATATTTAGAAGTTTTTATAAAACGCTAGAAATATCGGATAATAAAATGTTGAAAAGTCTTTTTGGTGAAAACATACCGGATTTAGCTGATTTAAAGAAAAATTCGCACATAACATTTTTAAACGTTCATCCTATTTGGGATCTCAATCGTCCTGTACCGCCTAATGTCGTGTATTTAGGGGGAATACATCAAAAACAAGCAACAGAATTACCTAAGGTATTTCGAAAATGTGTTTTCTAAATTGTTACAACATTTAATACTGCTTTAATTTACAATAACTATACATACAAAAGAGACAGTAACTTTATAGATATTAATCTATCATAGAATCACTAATTGAAATCTCATAAATTCAACTAAATACTAAGTAAGAAGTTAACAAAATAAAACAGCATCTTACATTATAACTAGCTCCTTTATCCTTAAAACTACGCTTTTTATAGAGTTGTATAAAAAAATCAGTTAGTTAAAATTAAAATCCGTTCAGTAGTTGCATATATTTTCGTGTACATACAACTAAGTAAACAAAAATATTTCCAATAATTATGTTCTCGGAAGTTGAACCGGCAATCAATACAAGTACGGCGGCAGTAGTTATATGGCAGTAGCATAGATATTTCGTAAACTATTTTTGTATTTCTAGGATCTTAAAAATTATTTAGATTCATCTCAAAACGGTGTGATATACATAAGTTTTGGTACGAACGTAAAACCATCCCTATTGCCGGCCGAAAGATTGAAATTATTGACAAATGTGATCTCTCAATTGCCTTATGATGTTTTATGGAAATGGGATAAAGACGAATTACCAAGCTGCCCTAAAAATGTTAAAATTGCGAAATGGTATCCCCAATCAGATTTATTACGTGAGTGCTAATTTTAATTTAAATCAATTCAGTCAAGTAAATTTGTCTTGTGGTGTTCATTTTTGTTAGAGATTGCTTCTGTCTAGAGATTTATATATGTACAATATATCTGCTAGCTAGATGTTTTTTTTATCTTCTTTTTAAATAATATTTTTAGCATTGTGTGTAAACCTGATGCTCAGATGGAATATATTTATAATACCAATTATTTGTTCTTTTTTAGCTCACTTTTATCCCGCAAAGCAGAATAGACAGAAAGTACGTAGTGTTATGACACTCCGTACTCCTCTTCGCCCGCCAAATTCGAGACATTGCGTGTTGAGTGGCGAAACTCAACGCCGCACTTTGTCTTATTAGACGATGAAAGGAAAATAATTTAAATATAATCTAAATAAATCTCCCGAATGGTAATCGAACCCACAACCGATGGCGCTTACATTTTAGTACATACTAGAGAATTACTAAGATATGTAGCTTTGAGCTCTTTACTTTTCATGTACCTGTCATTAATGAAAAGTGCTGAAATGCTCATCTTTATCACTTTCCAGTTCTGTAAGGAAAGAAAGAAAATAACTGAAATATGTTAAAATATTTTTTTTTCAGGACATCCTAAAATCAAACTGTTTATAACACAAGGTGGTATACAGTCAACTGACGAAGCTATAACTGCAGGCGTACCCCTTATCGGAGTACCAATGCTTGCTGATCAATGGTATAATGTTGATCATTATGTAAGACATAATATTGGAATTAAACTTAATTTAGAAACACTAACTGAAAATGAGTTTTTGCAAGCCATCAATACTGTTATTAACAACCCAAGGTAACAAATTCTATTTATATTATATTTAAAGCCGTTAAAACACATTTAAGAGAAGATTTATTCATTTTATATTCAATGCTATTATCATGTAAATTTAGTAAAAATGATTTCCTTTATTTGGATATTTCTATTATTGGTTGCAGGTTCGATTCCCATTCGGGGGAATGATTATATTTAAATTATTACCATTTCTCTGGTCTGCTACGATAGAGCGCGGTGTTAAGTTGGAACGAAATAAATGTTTAGACCTTAGGTTCTTTTCGGTCAACCTAGTTATATGGGATTTAATTTCTAAACTAGAATATTATTTTCTTAGCATCAGGATATTTAAAAATAAAAATTATTATCGCCTCAACAAAATGTAGAAGAAACTTAAGGAATCAATACTTGACTTGCAAAACTATACTGCGAATAGAATTTGATCTCAAAAATTATTAAAAAAAATTAACAATGTATCTTATAGATTTACAATTATTTTCAACTGTTACAGCTATCGTGATAATGTCGTAAAGCTACGGAACATAATCAATGACCAGCCTCTCTCATCACTGGAACGCGCCGTGTGGTGGACAGAGCACGTCCTGCGACATAAAGGCGCTTCACACTTAAAGGCAAACGGCGCTCATATGCACTGGATAGAATACTATGAAATAGTATTAATATTGTTATTAGTTGTATCATTATTCATATTCTTACTAATTTTAGGCATAATAATGTATTACTGTAGTACAAAACTGAAGAAAAATATTGTTTATAAAGTTAAAAGTAATTAAAATAATCAATATTGCGGTACATATTTCAAATGATATTTAAAATTATTAACATTACCTGGTAAGCTCTGGTAAAACAAAGTGCGGCGTTGAGTTCCACTACTAAACACGCAAATTCTTGAATTCGAAAAGCGAAGTATTTAATGTCTTGACACTAGGCACTTTTTGTATACTCTGCTATGCGGATTAAAAAGCGTCAAGCTAAAAAGAAAATATTTTGATAAAACTAAGGTACAAAGTTTTCAACTAAATAGGCAGTTTTTGAAGCGGTAAAACTGTAAAATGAATTATCATTCATTTATAAACGATATTGTTAACAATATTTTTTAGTTATTATTTTTTTTGCTTTACGCTTTAATCCCGCATAGCATGGTAGACAGGAAGTACCTAGTATCAAAATATTTTATTTTTTACCGTATTCCTGTTTATGCGAAATTCGAGACATAGAGTGTTGAACAGCGGAGCTAAACGCTGCGTTCCCTTTTTGTAGAACCATACAACCGACGAAATGTTTATTTACGGAAATTAATAAATATATAAGTAACTGAAGATAAAACATTTTTATTATTAAAACAAAAATTGAACAAAAACAAAATTAACATTGAATTGATTAATTACGAAGGTTTAAACCCAATGTTACAAGTTTTAATTTTATTTGTTATTGTTTTATTCGTTTCTTTATTGTGTGTTTTGTCATGGTTTTGTTACAAAAAAAACATAAATATCGTTTGCATTATATATGTAAGTGTGAGAGCGCCAGTACTTGAGTGTAAAACGTTTATGTCCCCATATTTTCTACATTAATTAACATAATTTTTACATTTATAAATAGATTTTTTAAATTTATTTTTACATTAACTATTATTTTCTTATATTTACTAGAATAATTTTGACTTACTTGAATATATTTAATATTATGTGTGATTATCGTTTATCAGCAATTTATTTTTAGTAAATGTCACTTTGTATAAACGTGTATGTAAAACACATGGTAGTGTGTGTTACATTGTTTTATTTATTTAATATATTTTTATGCATTAATTTAAAAAAATATTAGCACTCTGCACTCCTTTTTCTATATAAACTATAACTGTGCCAAATTTCAAACTCCTCAGTTAAAAAAAAAAGAAGAAAAATGAATGGTGCCCTCAGCTTATTCGAATGCTACTTAAACACATTTTTAAACTGCTCGGTTAATTCATTCTGCCATAGTAATTAAACTATTTTTCTTATAACGCCACCCACAATCCTGCTAGAGATTTAACGCTACAGTGATCACGCTCTGTTCCACAAATTAGATCGCATCTCGTGTGACCGAATCTAGATTTATGTATTGACTATTTGTGTTTTGGGCACTCTGGGAATTTTTGAAACTATACCTCTTTTAGAATGGCTAGCAAAATACGCAACATGTCAAACTGATGACCATTTTTTACGTTCAATTGAGCTAATTTTTTGCGACTTTGTTTTAGTTGCAATTTTTAAAGCTTAATATCTAATTATACTGTATATATAGAAGAAAATATATTTAATTATCCAGCTTCACGCTTCATCCCGCATAGCAGTATAGTCAGAGACGATCAAGTGTCAAGACACTCCATTGACAGCTTCTCGTCTAGAATCGAGACATTTCGTGTTGAGTGGCAAACTCAATCGCAGCATTGTAATAATAATAATAATAATGTTTATTGTAAGTATATATAATTTATAACAGATTAGAGAAAATAAAGACTCTTTTTATTTTATTTTATTTAAATATTCTTAAAATACTCATATGGGTTTAGTCCCTAAGAGTTATTAAACTCAAACCCTTCATGTTTACATTACTTTTCTAACAACACCGCCTTTTAAGTGGAAAGTACCGATTGTACTATATCCAAAATGTTATTCCACATTTACAATTTTATATCAATATTAAACGTAAGTTTTTGTAAGCAGCGAGATTTGAACCCATGTCTCTTGGAAACCGTCCCCTCTAATTTATTGCTAGGCCATGAATTCGATTATAAATTCAAGTCTTTTAATTTTTTTTAGCTTCACGCTTTTATCCTGCCTTACCTTGCTATCAAGGTAAACGGAAAATACCTGCTGTCCAGACACTCCGTACTTTGCTTTCCACCGAATTCAAGTGAAAATAATTTTAATCGAACCTACAACCGAGCGTTTATAGTCAGACGCTATCCAACTGCGCCACGACCGACCTCAATTTATGTCCCCTGTCAATAATCTAAAAACTTATACAGATATATAATCCTATACTTTGTATGTTGATTTATTACTGTTTTACAACGGTTCTCGCAAAGTAGCTAAATTTAAATATAACTCGCCTGAAATTCATGAAAATTTACGTGAGGTCAGATATAGAGTGTGCAAATAATATATAACATAAAAATATTGCTTTTGCGAATTAAATTTTAATGCTGGGAAGCTTTTGCCGGTATATATTTTATCATTTCACTTCGCACTTTTCTATTAAATAGACTTTGGGGAATGAATCATTATACAGAAACCTAACAATAGGTACGTTCTAGTAATCTATAGTCCGTTCGATGTTTATTTTCTCAACATTCTGTGCAGTAAAAATCGTGAATTCTAATATTTTCACTGTGGTATTTTTAAAACGAAACTAACGCATGAAATATGCACGAAGTGGTAAAGTCCAGCCAATTTTTGAATAACCCCCAAATTCACATTTTGACACGCAAACAATTCTTTTAACTGTCTAGCGCGCAGGTAAGTTTTTAGTCCATAATTCATTGCTTATTTTTTACTTTGAATTTGATATTTTATTCAGAAAATTCATTTTTTAAAATTCAAATTGAATTTTCAGAACTTTCTATTTTGAACAAAACTTCACATAATTTTTAAAAACTATAAATAAATATTTTGTTTATATTTAAATTATTATATTATTGAATATAATGGTTATTTAAATTATCTTAATTTTCTCGCTCTGGTAAGATAAAACATTGCGTTGAGTTCCGCCACTCAACATGCACTGTCTTGAATGTCGGCGAAAAGCGGAATACGGAGTGTTTTGACACTAGGTACTTCCTATCTACCTAGCTATGCGAGATAAAAATGAGGAGCTAAAACAAAATATTATGTTTTAATAAAATAGTTTATTTTTGTAATTATTTGAAATTTAAATAATAAATATAATCTAATAATCAATTTTAAATCTATACATAGATAGGAAATCGGTAGCTAACCATATAAACTTTGACTCAGGCTTTATCCCGTAGCAGGGTAGACAGAGACTATCAAAAAAATCCTCTTTGATTGCTTGTTGCTTGCTTCTCAACGCTTTGGTTTTATTAGTGCAAAAAATTAAAATATTTTTTTATAATATCCATTTTTCCGAATAGGAATTGGACCTATGCTTCGTACTTATAATCTGACGCTGCCACTGTGCCATAGTGGCCATTATAAAAATTGATACTTAACGTTCCTGACGAGCACTAAAGGTGGATTACTTTAATTTGTATAGAGACAGGAAATATTAGATTATTGAGATTTACAATCGTAACACTTTAAGATAATAATAAATAAAAAACAAAAAAAACCGACTTCAAGATTATTAGATTTAGTTAAATCGAGTAACATTTTTTTTAGCTTCACGCTTTTATCCAGTACCTAGTTACCTAGTGTCAAGACACTCCGTACTTCGCTTTCCACCGAAGTCGAGACATGTTAAGTCGTGGAACTCAGAGCCTCGCTTTTACAGTCAGACGCTGTCACACTGCGCCACGACCGGCCTCAAATTCTCTCAAATCCATTAAATACACATTTTATACTTTTGAAGTAAAATAGGATTATATAAAGCGTCGTTGTCAGTCCCCCAACATTGAATGGTGCGGGGAAAGACGTGATACCCGACATACCTAATATTTTGTGTGTTCATAGTCAGATATTGCAGTAAAGTTATCCTACCATATACTTATCATTCTTGTATTATCTACTTTGTAACAAAAAAAGAATTATTATAATCGGTTTATAAACAAACGTATCGAGTGCCATTTTGTATGATATTAAATATCTAATAAATAAACAGTATACAGGAAGTCGCAAGAAAGGAAACTGGAATAATAGAAACAAATTTATCCTGGTTGTTGTGAATGTCAATATGTACTTCATAATAACACGCAAAGGCTTATTATGATATTGTTCTATAAATTACTGTTATTATCAAGCAAATTAAATTGCTTGATAAAGCTATAATTAAATATAATAGTAGTACAAATTATAAATCATTTTATCATGACTAAGATGATTTAGTTGATAACGTAGATTAAAAATAAACTGCACGTGAATTTAGTATGCCGTCAGTTACGTATCCATTCCGCAATTCATCCGGAGAAAATATTTATAGATAAGAACGATATGTTTTGAAATTGA
The DNA here is from genome assembly GCA_032432895.1 of Dryadula phaetusa. Taxonomy (NCBI): domain Eukaryota; kingdom Metazoa; phylum Arthropoda; class Insecta; order Lepidoptera; family Nymphalidae; genus Dryadula; species Dryadula phaetusa. The sequence continues at coordinate 509,672 of JAOYRS010000069.1, read as the reverse complement.
AATAAAACATGTAATATATGTTCGAATTTTGTGCTCAATGACTTTATTTGATAGGAAATGATATTAAATGCTATTTATAATTTAAACAAAATATCGTTCAAATGACCGCCCCGACTATTTTTGCACTGGTGAATACGATCGGTCCAATTTTCGATGACTCGGTGCAGCATTTCGGCTGGTATGGCCGCTATAGTCGCTCGAATGTTGCGTTCAAGGTCTTGAATCGTACCTGGTTTATTGGCATACACTTGAGATTTAACGTATCCCCACAAAAAATAGTCCAAGGATGTTAAATCGCATGACTTGGTGGCCAATTGTGAGGACCGTTGCGAAAAATAACCGACTCATCAAACTTATCACGCAATAAATTCATTGTGACGGTCACAGTGTGGCATGTTGCACCATCTTGTTGAAAATAAATGTCATCTGCATCGATTTCAAACACTTCAGGAAAAAAATCGTTCAACATGTCACGATAACGGCCTTCGACGTTTTTGAAAAAGTACGGGCCAATGATTCCACCGTACCATAATCCGCACCAAACAGTCAATTTTTCAGGTTGTAATGGTGTTTCATGAACCACTCTTAGATTTCACTCACTCCAGTAACGACAATTCTGTTTGTTTACATAACCATTGAGCCAAAAGTGAGCTTTATCTGAAAAGATGATTTTCCTATGAAATTCGGTGTCCGTTTCCATCATTTCAAGCGCCCAATCAGCAAATTCACGACGTAATAGATGATCTGCTGGCTTGAGTTCTTGTGCCAGCACAATCTTATATGGATGTAGGCCAAGATCCATACGTAAAATTCGCCAGGTTGTCATTCTGGATTAGCCCAATTCTTGTGCACGTAGAGTAACGGAAACATTTAGATTTTCTTCGGCACTGGCTGATACGGCGGCAATATTTTCTTTACTACGGCCTGTCCGTTGCCGTGTTGGTGGTCTAATATCGTGCAAAGAATATTCACTTTCCAGTTTTTGAATTATGTGACGTATAGCGAGCTCAGACGGTGCACCATGACGATCATATTTAGCACGAAATGCTAGCTCTTTGAGTAGAGACAATACTTCTCGAATTTTGATAGACAATTTGGACAACTTCCAAACGTTGAGGTAACGTGAACTTGTTTATGATTAAATGGCAAACATTATTGCATACAAAACAACACAAATGTCAAATGTTAAACAACCAAAATGGCGGCTGTGAGCTATCAAAATCCTATCATCCCTATTAGGAAACACTGTATATATACATGTATGTATATATATATATATATATATATATATATATATATATATATATATATATATATACATATATTGTAAATTTAAGAAAAAAAATAAAAATAAACTACTTTAAAAACTATACTAATACTATAAGGAGGAAATATTTGTATTTTTGTCACGTTTTCACGCAAAAACTAACGGACCGATTTCAATAATTCTTTCACCATTAGAAAGCAGTGAAGACTAAACAATATATGCTATATGACATTTTCAAAAAAATTGGTATCTCTAATAAAAATGCAATTATGTAAGTCAAGGTGTGAAAAAAATGGCTATAAAAATTTACAATCGCGTGCGCTGCAAAAACTATTGATAGATACTATGCATAGAATAAAAAAATGTTCTACAGTATTATAGAGCATATCTATATTATATATACGAAAAAGTAACCGATGCCGTATATCCAACTATCGTAGTTATGCAACTATGACTATTTTTGTACATTTTAAACATCGGAAATAAAAAGGTTACAAGAATTAAATCAAATTACTCATATTTCTGTAATAATCCTTAACCAGTGAAACAAATTTAAAAAAAATATAATTTCAATACCCATAAAGTACTTTTTAAATTATTAAAATCGGACGTTCCATTCAAAAGATATACCGAAAATAATTAATGTAACAGTAGAATAACGCGGCGTATGTGGTCCGGCACCGCGTAGTGGGTGACACAGCGGGCGTGAGGGGAAAGGGGCATCGATATTTGCAATATAGGTTTATAGCCGCGGCTCCTTACGTAGTGTATGGAATCGCGGTAGAATGTTTTGAGTTTTCGAAACGCATTTTTTATTCCAGTTAAAATGCTTTCTTCTTTATTCTATTTAATTTTTGTTATATATTTTATTTTTTTATTTAAATTTTATTATTATACTAGATTTCGCTTGCGGCTTCGCACGCAAGGTGATATTGATATAGCTATATATGTACTTGACAGTTATCTTTATATTATCAAAGAAATCCTTTCTATAAGGCACTTTATGGCGCTGAAGTCAATCATACCGTTATATTTATTAAACTATTCGGCCAAATCACTTGGTGTAAAACACATAGTTAATCTATACTAAATACTTAAAAGTTTGATAAATATTCTAAAATGTGCATTGAAAGAAAGTATTAACTATTTTGTTCATTATGGCTTCCACATAAAGAATGGATATATGCTATACTCGGTGTTTAGTTAGAACTATTTAAGACAAACAATCCTACACTGCATCGTGTTTGTAACTTCAATGGATTTTTGGGCGACTTAATTGACATGTATGATTATATTACGACCTAATCTCATCTGATTTACAACCTATAATACAGTAAAGTTTCATCCAAATCAAACATACATCCTCAAAAACTTTTGCTTCTATAACATTAGTTAGAAGACTATCGACACTGTCAGCCAGCGTCCTCCCGCGCGTGGTATTTGGTGTTATTATTTTAAAACAATAATAATTCCTTGCATAATGGTTGAAATCAAATATTATTTAAGGAAATTTTGTTCAAAAATAAGTGTCCGTGATAAATAACTTATTTATTTCGATAAGGATATATATTGAATTTATAAAAACACCTTTGCAAATAATATTTTATTTTTGAACTAAAAATATATACAAAAATGGTTATAGTGAGTCAACCGCAAAAGATATATGCTGCCCGGACTTTTTTTAAAACTTTTAGAAGGAAATAATTTTGTTAAATCGCACGCGCATTTTTTATTACTGCTTCAACCTCATTAGTCGTAGAGTAATATTATATAGCCTATCCTATCCAAAGTCCTGGAAACCAAATCCACAGCACAGTTAGTGCGTTGCTGAATATTATGGAGGACATTCGGTGTGCTGTGGACAGCACCAAACTAGTCTGTTGATTATGATATACTTCTTGCTACTCTTCGTGCAGTTAACATCTCTTCCAAAGGTATAAACTGATTTAATTCTTTTCTGTTTGGTCGCCGGCTAGCAGTACCATTGTAATGAACTTATTGTTGTCCTTATTGAGCTTATCCCCACCCCATTGAGCTTATCGTAATTTTGGTTTCTAGGACTTTGGATAGGATAGGTAGAATGGATATGGGACGGTAGTCTCTGACAGTAATAGGTTTTATATACTAATTTAGGCAATGGAATGACGTAAGCATTCTTCCACTGTGACGAAAAGACATTATGCGACAGTGAAAAATTTATAATTTGAGTAATCACTGATGCAATATCCTCCAACACAGGAAGAATGATGTCGACGATGAGATTGTCACTACCGATGGCTTTTGTGGAGCTGGTGTGGGCATACTTCTTGACTTCGTCTTCTGTTACAGTCTTTAAAAAAAGGGAATGGAGTCTGATAGTTCACAATGAAATAATAAATCTAATGTTCATATTTAAAATTGAAGTAGTAAAGTGGTAGTTTAAAACATTGAGATCCACTGAGATCTGATGACGCTCAGTGGATTTACTTACACCAAGTGACTCCAAGAATCTCTAATCTTGCGCCTGACAGAGATTCTGAATAGTTTTATAATTATAGCGACGTTTAGGACCGCTGCATAATCTGTTGCAGATGTTACGCAGTTTTTTGTATGCCAAGACGTTTTCTTCAGAATGATATCGTTTGTTTTTAGCTTTGGCTCTGTTTCGTTTATTCATAAGAAACAAGTGGTCTTATAGGGGCATGAATAGATGACTAGTCGATGTTCCTCAAATTCTCTTTGAAGTGTTTCAGATCTATATGCTTAAAATTGCGCTGAAGAAATATTTTGCCTCTAACCTTAGGAGGGCATAATTTCTATGAAAGGAAGTATGCCCTGCTAAGGTTAGAGGGCCTAAGGTTAGAGGTCCTAAGGTTAGAGGTTAAGTCGTAAATTGAGAAGGGGGCCGTCATTTAACCATGAGAAATAACATGGTTAGGGTTGGAGACATGATATCAAATCATGATAGCAAAGAAATAGGTAGGGAAGGACATAGGTAAAATATATAAATTATAAGACTCGTTGAGTGCCTTTAACCGTTTGAAACGATATCACCCATGTAAATTATGTGCTCATACTAAAGTAAAAGACTTTCCAGAACATCTTCCAAAGCAATAAAATTTGGGGAATAAAAGACTCCAAGAAGAGCTTTTTTATGATGCAAATTTATTTCCAATAAGAGGTATTCCAGAGATCCCACAAGATTGGGTGAACAACAGACGACGCTAGCAGGAATGTTCGAACGGAGGTAAATACCTACGTCGCCACCACCGTGCCCAACGCGGTCATTGCGGAATAATTGATATCCTGGAAGGGAATAGCACACAGATGAAAATGGAGGAGGAAAATACGGACATAAGTATATCGACTTCGCCGGATTCGAAGGATGTGAGAAGATCTGTGTAATGAGCAGGGATATTCTGCGCGTTAATATTTACCAAAGAAAAGGCAGGAGAAGAACTGTTAAAAACGTCCGACAACTTGTCTACAAGTGTTTCAGTGTCTAAAAAAGAAGCGTGATTACTATCACCACTATTATAATAACTTGATGAGTAAGAGAAGAACTCATCGTCACTATTCATATTTTAATAAAATATACAAAAAAATAGAAATAAATAAAAATATAAAATGTACAATAAGTAGATAAATATGTAAAATAGAAAAATGATAAATATTAGTATGTAAATATAAATATTAAGTAAATTATGTATTATAAAACAAACATTTAAAAAAAATAAAAAAAACACATGCACAAGTTGAGTCATATAAATTACTCTTTTAAATATAGTTATTGCATAAAAAAACGCTAACACAAAAAATAAAGAAATTATTAAATAAAGTAAAAAGACCTAGGGTTTTTCAACGACAACAACTCATGTACAATATCTGAATATAAGAATATAAAGATATTCTATGACACAAATGACACACACTAAGTATGCCAATGGTGCTCGGAATTCTTAATAAAAGTATGACATTCTTTTATTTGGTTAATTATTATTATTATTTTGTTACTTATTATTTAAAACATTGTTATTTTATCCAAATACAACAAAATTTAGCTTAAATTATAGAAACAGTGCACAAAGAGTCGATCAAAGTAAGAAAAAAGATAATTAAGGAGGTGATAAATGCGATAAATATAAAGGTGGTAAATATAATCCGACTAAGTTGAGATGGTAAATAAACCCAACTATTTTGGAATTGATTTCATAATCGGATTTTGTTTTATCAATAGTTTAAGTTCTGGCACAGAAGAGATCTTGACTTTAGATTTGTTTGCAAGTAATATAACTATTAAGCCATCAGCTGACCAGCATGTTTTTGTTCCAAAGTTCTTGCGAGCAGTTGTGATATCCTGGCAGGATTTAGTTAAAAATTTGCTTACTTACTTTACTGCCTTTTAATGTCGTTTTTGCCTTCCACACAGTAGACCGCAACTGTACACTTAAAAACATAACAAGGACTGGCCTAGCAAATTCCTTTTTAACACCGAGTCTATGACACGATTCAATTAATGTAGCCTAGCCTGACAACTTAATGTGCCCATTTCATACATCCTTTGCCCTCCGCAAGATGTCCTCATCTTTTTCTTCGTTTATGCCATGGAATAAAAGCACTTTTCTTCTGGAGTGTGTCTCTAAGCGTTCTATATTATGAACCAGCTCCACTTGTGACTTTAAAAGACCGAGTGTCTTCCACACAGAAGCCTTAAATGTATAGAAATCTGCACTCAATACCTTTATTGTAGGTGTGGGAGCTGCAGAACTAGGCTGAGACAGGCTCTTCTCAAATTCACCTATGCGAGAAGAGAACATCGATGAGAGTTCATCCAAGCTTCTGATTAATTTGTCCACAGATGTTTCCATTTTTAATTTTTAAGTAAATTGTGTAAAAATGGTTTAGAAAAGTTTAATTACAGCCAACTTAAGCACAGTAAGTTAGATTTTTAAAAACATATGTTTACTTTTGAATTTAAATTTAAAAAATAAATTGAGAGCTCTAAAATATAAATATGCACTTCCATGTCTACCCGCTTTGTCCGAAAGATATGACGAATTTAAACATTTCTATCTAAATAAAATAATGAGGAACATCGATATCTGTGAATAGGTCTCTACCCAGTGGGTTCAACTTAAATTGAATATATAGAGTTTTGAGATTTCACAGCACGATCCATTTAAAAACGTTTGTTCCATTTAAAAAGTTATTTTCTAAAATACTTATAAATTATTTTATTGATATATTCCCTCACTTCACTGCGGCGAAGTTACGAGCAGGTCGCTACTAATATGTATAAGTTAACAAAATATAACCACTTTAAAATCTCTATTAAAGTAACATTTTATAAAGATTTACACATAAATAAATAGAACGTAATGATATCAAGACAACTCTCATGAGCCTAATTAACTTTATATTATGCAAGAAAAATCATCTGCCTTTGTAGTAAATAACCTCAAAGCGACTCAACCACCCGTAGTTGGCTTAAATCCTTTTCATGGTGCTCTCTCTAGTTTTCCTTTGTGGAGCGTTGATTTTTTCTACGTGCGGCTTTTAGAATTTTTATTGGGTGAGTATTTTTCACGAGGATTAAACTCAAATTAAGGGCAGAATGAGCTTCTAGTACGTTTTAGTTTGACGCAAGTTTTTGTTTTTTATAGTTTTTAAAGCTCCTAGATGTACGATTTTACTTGTTTGTTTCTAAAATAACATTTAAGTGTGTAACAATAATGGCGTCTTAAATTTTATAAATCCCGGAATTATTGTATTCGACGGTACACAGCTTTCTGTATTTTGTAAAAAAAAATATATATATATATATATATATATATATATATATATATATATATATATATATATATATATATATATATATATATATATATATATATATATATATATAAAAAAATATATACTAAAACCTAAGAACGATATTAAAATTTTTAAGTACAATATAATAAATACCAAGAATAGATTTGAAATAAATATTGGGTCTCTAAAATGCTGTTCTTATTACATATATTATTACATTTATAAGCGGAGCACCTAGTGTCAAGACACTAGGTGCTCCGCTTTCCACCGAATTGAAGACATTGCGTGTTGAGTGGCGGACTCAACGCCGCACTTTGTCTTACCAGAACTACGAAGTGATAACAATTTCAATACAATCTCTCCCCTGTGTGCTAATAGAACCCACAATCGATCGCATATACAGTCAGACGCAGTCACTGCGCCACGAGGGGTCTCATTTAAAATTTATAAATAATTTTTTCTGATCTATTATTCATCAAATAATAAACGCTGTTCTTGTATCTCTAATGGCCTTTGATATATTATTTTAACAGACGTTATTGTTACAGCAATAGGAAATGTATTGACAAATATGTATGAAGTATTTACTCTATAACATATCATTCTATTTTAGACTTTATTGAGCAATTATAAGATTTAATATTGTATGTATAATAATCTACGTACGCAGTAATGGGTGTAGTGTATATATTAATTGCAAGCATCTTGTGTTATTAACGTTCTCATACAAGATATATGTGAATGGTAATGATGTGATATATTCAAGTATGTTTGTGTAAGTATTGAAATGTATGGCTCTTACTTGATGAATAATACAAATGTAACTAGGATTGAATATCTAAAGTGTTGAGGATTTAAAATTAAGCATATGTAGTTAGGTAACGTTAAAAAATACGCCGTCTGACTGTAAACGCGATTGGTTGTGGGTTCGATTCCCACTCAGGGGAGTAATAATATTTAAAATTTTTTTCACTTCCTCGCTCTGTCTTTTGTCTCGAATTCGGCGGAAAGTGAAGTATGAAGTGTCTTGACACTACTTTTCTACTTTCTATAATACTAATTAATTCTTACAATAAACCTCTTTAATGATTATTAAAGAGGTTTACTGTAAGAATATATGATATACAGTTCGATTTAAATTTTTTTGCAGACTCCCGCATAGCAAACTTGTGAAAGAGAACTTAGTGAGAAAGCACTACATTTTACACTTTCTACCCCAAACAATATATTGCATGATGCAATTCAATATTCATCACTACGCAATTAACAGAATGTCTCACTATTGATTTTTACTCAGAAACTCCCCCATTCGGAGGAGTTAACTCGGAGGACATTTAAATTATTTTCACTTCCTCGCTCTGGCAAAAAACAAAGCATGGCGTTGAGTTCCACCACTCAAAACGCAATGTCTCGAATTCGTTAGAAAGCCAAGTACGAGTGTCTCGACACTAGGTACTTTCTGCCTACCCTGCTATGCGGGATAAAAGTGTGAAGCTAAAAAAATCCAATATTGAATTGATAGCGGTCAAAGGGATGTTTTGACACTAGGTTGTCTTTAGCTCCTTTGCTACGCGGATTAAAACGAGTAGCTCAAAGTAAAAGTAATTTAAATATAATAGTTCTGTAACTAGGGGGAAGTAGGAAATCCGTTTGTGTTTACAGTTGGACGCTGTTCCACTACCTAAGGATGGGATAGCCTCTGGAATTACAAATATCTTTACACTTAATAAAAATGTAACTAATCGCTCTCCGAGCATGAAAAAATTAAAAAAAAAAAAATGTTTTACTACTTTTAAAGCGAATTCCACACTTAGGATTCGAATTTTTTTTTTAAATATGTAAAAACGCATCAAGATACGAATCCGCACCTGAGGAAAACCGCTCCAGTGCTCTGACTGCTAAGCCATGCGTTCTATATCCAGCTACGTCGAAATTTTTATACGTTTGTAACAATTCAATTATGTTGTTAGCATCTCTGTAGAGACATTTTTACAGATTTCTACTACATGAAGATTATATCTAAGCAATAAACCATTTGTCAAGAGAGATTACAATTATTTTAATATTTTTTGTCTTTTTATTACAGTGAGGATTAAAAATAAAATTTGAAGAGAAATGCGCATATAATTTTTTTTTTATAAAATCTTATATTAAGGACATTTATCAGCGTAATAAGTATAATAATGTCTGTGCGTCTGTTTATCAGCAACGGCTTAACAAATTTTAATGCAGTTCTTATGTTTTGCTTATCAACTATTATATTTGTGTTTGTTTGCTGGATGTTAGGCTATCAGGCGATATTTATATATATTTGCTATACATTCTAAAGTAAATAATAAAAGCAACACGCAGACATATGAGACGAAATGCGTTATTGTAATTCAGTTGTGTATTCTAAGATTTATTTCTTTCACTTGACATCACGATGTGAGCTATGAGGATTCCACGAAAACGTTTCCAGTAGTTTGTTTTTGATTAAACCAAGAGGCTCAGGGTCGAATACTACTACGTTAATTTTTTAAATGCATTTGCAAAAATATTTCTATATCTGAGTATAATAAGTAATGCCACTTTAAAAATAATAAATGGCATTATCTCTTGTCAAACGATTATTTATTAAAAGTATTTTGTAAGAAATAACTATTTGATAAGAGTATATGTGGGAAGTATGTTTAGTAAAGGTGGAAGATACGAAATGAATGTAGAAAGGCGTATTTTCGCCGGTAAAAGGCTAAAGGTGCTTTGGCTGCATTGATGCGACAGCAAGACGTCTCTCGATCTCTTCGTCGAATGTGCGGAGTCAGTTTAGCTGGTCTTATATGCACTGAGGAAATACGCATAAGCGTGAATGTCACAGTAAGAATGAATGTGCTGGGCACATTGATAGAATGCTAAGGGTATGTATGAAAAGGTAAATCTTTTTTTTTGCATAGGAGAAATTTACAAAAATCTGTAGTTTCTGTATTAGTAAAAATAAGTATTCACAGACGTATGAGCTGAGCGGTTAGAACTTGAAAAGTTTTCAAGACTCGCGGGGTTGAATTCCTTTTTATATTTTTTTAAATATGTTCTAATCCTAAATGTGGACAAAGACAATAAAAAATGGTGAAACTATGAAATCTTGTAATTAATTTTTACCAAGGACTACGGTGGACTTGACAGACAAACCACAATTACCATATTTTCTTTAGAAAAACGTTACTGACACCTAACTATTTGACTCTTGAATTCGTTAGGGCTGATTCATACTATCAATAAAATAACAGTTTCAGTATAGTACCATGACAATTATTCTAGATTATTTATTGAGCGTATCCCATTTAGTGTAAGACACGGTGCTCTCTATTAGGGATATAAGGCTCACAGGTGAAGCCGCGAGCAGGCCGCTAGCCGTTATACAAAATTTATTTCTAAACATTTTACTTATAATAATTGAAAAATAAAAACTTGGGTGACAGAATACAGTGGTACTGTAACGATACTCATATGAATAAGTACATATTTAAATTGGCACTATTTGAACACGTATTTGATATTGCATTGCTGGTATCATTCATTCATTTAAATATGAGCCTAAATATTAAAACAGCTAAACCTAGTTCAAATATGAAGCACATCACTGCCTTTATCACGCTGTATATTAAATACATTTATTTAAATGAAAATGTAATTTGAACAGAAAATGGAGTGTCTTAACATTAGATTCTCTCTGACTACTGCTACTGCTATTCAAACAAATATTATATATAATATCATCCATGGATGGGTAAATAAACCCCACCACCATTATTTTAACTAGAAATTATTTTTTTATCGCCTATAAAATGTATGTACATTTTTAACGTTAAAACGAACTTGATGTTGCATTATATACTTTTGCTTTCAATTTTAACGAGCATCCTCAACTTTGTATGAATACACCAAATTGTATGGCCGTTGCATTAATCATTATTATTTCAGATATTCCATATAACAATACTTTATAATTTTGTATTGAATCTTAGAATGAATATAAGATGGTCGGTCGTCTCTCTGTATGTCAAAACATTACATTTCTTTTTTTTACTTCATCGCTCTGGTAAGACCAAGTGCAGCGTTGAATTCCACCACGCAATGTCTCGAATTCGATATAAAGCGAAGTACGAAGTGTTTTGATACTAAGAACTGTGATTCTATCCTAGTTTGCAGGATGAAAGCGTTGGGCTAAAAAAAAATCTTATCATATACTAATTAGGGAAATTGATAGAATGTACCTAAAAAAAACTACTGCTTGACGCTTTTTTCCGTATGCCAGGGTAGTCAGAAATAACTTAATGTCAAGACACTCGCTGACCGTTTTCCACTAGAAACTGAGACATTGTGTTCTAAGTAGCGAACTCAACACCGCGCTTTGTCTAACCTAAACGAAGAAATGGAATTTGAAATTTTACCTATACTTAATCATTTCCCCGAGTGAGGACCTAAGTCAAAACCAATCGCATTTACAGTTAGACGCTATCTTACTGTGACAAGACGGTCTTAATTTTTTTAGCTTCACACCTTTTTTTGTCCAGGATAACGAGAGAATCATTCTAAGCGTTTTCCTTTAAGTTCATTTTGTAAAATAATTTGTCAATACTTTAGCTGTGATAAAAAACAGCTGTGCATTTTTTCTATTTATCAAGTTAGTCAGAAATAACTATTATTAATAGTGTACTATTTTTAAAGTGTAATTCCACACTTCGGATTAGAAAACATTTTTTGAAAAAATGTATAAAAAATTTGAACGCAGCAGGATTCAAAAGGTGAGGGAAGAAACCACCGTCGCCATCAACATGGAGGGGCTCCCATACATCCTGAGGTATGCTCCTGCGTACCTTCCACGCCAAGGCCTACGATGGCCTCCTAGAGTTCGTGGCTAGCTCTTCCTCTTCTGATCTGGCGCCGAGTCTGACAGCTGTTCCGTGGAGGTAGATTTTCAAATGGTGATATCGAACACCGCTAAACGAAAGGCGTAAAAGGCCCCTCAGGCCCTCGTGCCATCTAAAGCACGTAAACTTTGTCGCTTCTCAAGCGACGCGTGTGCTTCCTCCGCTCGATCCGGTGTCCAGTGTGTAATGGACTCACTCCCCGCATCAATACGCCACCTCCCCGCTCGATATTACCGCCGCCGGTGTACATCCAGGAAAAAGGAACGAAGTAACCGCGTGTATGCTTCATAATCAAATTAATTACAACTCCGCGAGGCTGACATCGATCGGCATTAAAGTTCAGGTCCTATCAGTCGCGGACCACCGCGCTCTCACTCGCCGCATGAGAGACACCGGCGTGGATTTCCATACCTACGCATTAGAGGATGAACGGCAACTCCAGGTTGTCATTAAGGGTGCCCCCCGCGAACTCGACATCGAATTTGTTGAAACGAGTCAATTCTCGACTCCATACTCGTCGTATTAGAGTGAAATGACGCGGGAAAGGAGGTCTTCAAAATCCGATCCGTTTGCAACCTGACCGGGATCAGGGTAGAAAGTCCCCGCTACAAGGGTCTAATAGGGCAATGCCAAAATTACGCGGAGTAACCACACAAAGTTCCCGACCCCGCGATTCCTCCCAGCTGCGTCCTTTGCGAGACGCAGGGACACCCTGTGAATTATCGCGATTGCGTCCGCGCCTCGCGTAGGTGCATCGGAAAGGGTGGATATAGAAAGAGTGCCGGCTCCGACTCGCACGGTTACGGCCCCTCGGCCCTCCCCGCGCCCTCAACCCCCTCAGGGTAATCATGCAAGCGACCGATCGCTCGTGATAGACTTCGCGAGCGCGTTTAACTTCAAAGTGCTTAGCATAATGGCGGCTAAGTTCCGTAACACAAACGGTACAAACATGGCACGTATACAAGCAAATAATAATAGCAAATAGAAATAGCTGAAAAACATAACGCGGCCACCATTGTAACGCGGCCCAGTTCGTGCCCTAATTAGTAATCATATTTTATTCGTGTACTTAAATCGTGTACCTTACAAGATCAATGGAATAATCATATGTATTCCAAAGCTCAACAAGCCGAAGAACCTCCTCAGCAGCTACAGGCCTATTAGTCTGTTAAGTTGTTTAGATAAAATTTAGGAGAGGATAATTATTAGACTCCCTGAAGTAGTAGAGACAAAATCACTGCTATGTAAATAGATATTTTTGATATAAAGTGGAAGGTATTCTATCCTTTCCCCGCTTAATCCGTGCTGGTGTCCCCCAGAGCTCCACATTCTCTCCTATTCTATATGCGCTGTACACCAATGACATACCTAAAGTAGATAATGTTCACCTGGTTAAGTACTGGCTGGTTATGGTAACTAGCTGTGTACGCCGATGACACCGCCCTCAACACTACTTCCCGCCACTCTTTCATTATTTCCTAGAAACTACAGGTGGTCGCCGACGCTCTAAGCGCTTGGTACCGTAAATCGAGGATCGAGGTCAATCCTGAATAAAGTACAGCGGTAGTAATCCCTCATCTTAGACACGAAACAGTTTCTACCATATTTGTTTTAAATAAGTCTATACCATGGCAGAAATAAGTTAAATACCTCAGAGTAACTTTAGACTCCCAACTTTTCTTCAGAAAACACATTAGTTGTAATAGAAATAAGTTGACACTATACACAACTTGCATAAGGCCCGTCCTCACTTACACCAGTGTAACGCTCGCGTACACTGAGCTTAAACCACTTCAAGTGGTCCAAAATAGATTCTTACGAATCGCATCGGGTTGCCCCTGGTACGATCGTAACGTCGATCTTCATAAGGACTTCGAACTAGAATCGATCAAAGAGTTTCTGAACTGGCATATCCAGGCGTTACTATTAATGCGCAGACACTCCCGCGAATCCCCTCGTAGTACGGGCGAGTAGTTACTCACCATCCGCGCACCCTAAGTTCAGACACCTGCGTAGCGTCCTATCAGACCCCGACGACCCCATTACGGTAGCCAACGGTAAAATTGTAGGTAGGAAACACTCCATCCCCACAACACACACACCGTCTACGGAAACGACGGCGAAGCTAAATTTATTTAACGTCTCGTCCAACGGTTAGGGACTGTTACGCTCCCTTAGAATAGTCAAAATTTATTTGCGACTTCACGCCTCGGCTGGTTTGTGTAGCATAGGGAAAATCCCTAGCCCGCTCGCCGATCGCAAGCCGAGGTTGGACCCCCGCAGAGGACGCCCTTGCGGTTGTTGACTTCCTCTAAAGCAGCCACGTCAGTGCTTCCTATTTTTCAGAAAGACAGAGTACCCTCTTCCCTCTCCCTCCCGGTGTGTGTGTAAACACCAACAGAGTCAACAGCATGTATTATTTTGACAGAAAAAAGGGATCCGAACCCACGTCTCTTGGAAACCATCAAAGCGCTCGGACCGCTAAGCCAAGCGTTTTACTACCGGCTGCGTCGAAATTCTCATATGTTTGTCACAACTTATTTATGTTGATAGTATCTCTGTAGAGAGATTTTTACAAATTTCTGCTATTTAAAAACTATTAAGAAACAACCGTTTAACAAGAGAGATTGCTATTTTATTTTAATAGTTTACTATTTTTAAAGTGTTATTCCACACTTAGAATAAGAAAACATTTTTAAAAAAACGTATAAAAATTTAAACGCAGAGGGATTTGAACCAGCGCCTTTCGAAGACCTTCATAATCTTTAAGTAGTAGATATTTGTAAAAATCTCTCCAGAGAGATGTTAACGATATAAATTAAGTTCAAACAAACGAAAAGAATTTCGACGTAGCCGGTAGTAAAACGCATGGCTTAGCGGTCAGTACACTTCGAGGGTTTCCGAGAGGCGCAGGTCCGAATCCCACTTCGTTCAAATTTTTATAGATTTTTTCAAAAATATTTACTATTATTACCTTATGTTAATTAAAGTTAGGAGAGCACAAATCACACACCAGAGTATTTTTAATTTCAATTTCTAATAAATTATAAATATTGTGTATTAACATAACATAGAAATTGATTTTTTTATAAGTCATTTATAAATCAATTGAATATATCATAAATATGTATGTAACCTACCTGATTATACCTGACAAATATAAGATACTCCTTTCCTCGCCCCTTGCGCAACGTTAATAGTAAACAAACACTTGCCTGCAGAACATAATTTAAGCCGGGACGCAGAAGGATTTTAGTTAGCTAGACGATGGTAGTGTATAAAATTATACATATTCTCTTTTGTTTATGGAATATCAGGTAGATTGTTATTCTTCGAATATTTGAAATGTTTTTCAAATTTGACTTCTTATATATATATAGATAGATAGATAGAGCAGACTAATAAAAATAAATTATATATTTACAATCATTTCTCCGAGCAGGAATCAAACCTACGACGTCATCGCGTTTACAGTCCGACGCTGTCCCGCTGGGACACGATGACCTTTTCTCTATTTATTTCTTTTTTTATTAAACATTTTAACCTTTCTATGACAGTTAAACTCGATGTATACAAATCTTTTTACTTATGTCATTCAATTAGCACTTCTAGATAATGTAGGCAGATAGAACAATTTAGACTTATAAATATCATACGACCAACTTCTTACTGGAACGGTATAACTTAATGTCATACCAAATTTGAGAAACAATTATTTAGAAAACGAATAGGAAAATATTTTTATATAAAAATCGCGGGTTCGAATCCCGCTGTGTTCAAATTTTTATAGGTATTTTCAAAAATATTTCCTAATCCTAAATGTGGAATAACACTTTAAAAATAGTAAATATTAAACAAACACGTTACGTTTTAACACGTCCATTGCCAATGCGGTCAGTTCTGACCGACAGCATGCTTTCTCTTAAGGCCAAGCGAAAATCACAGTTCTGTTCAAATTTGAAGCAATAGTTTTTTGATATTTTTTTAATACTTTTAATATATGAAAATGTACTTTTTTATTATCAAAAGGAAATTCCGTTACTACTGATTGGTCAGCACGGACTGTTACGGCCTAAACGGAAAATTTAACCATCGACCATCATTGACTGACCGCTAGTTTGGTAAGACGCATATTTTTTCTTTGCGTTTACCGTGTTAAACGTGGTTTAGGATGATATACTCTCACGTATACTATATAACCTTCTTCCAGTATATTTATTTTTGTTTATAAAGATTATTGTTTATTCACTTTTGTAATCTAACTGTACTAAATTATTTAAAAAAAGTTTTACTATTTTTAAAATGTACAAATTTTAGTTAAGAAAATTTTGTTAAAAAACGTAAAATATATAAAAAGTATAAACGTATCGAGATGCGAATCAGTGCCTAACAGATGCTAACAGTAGAAATAAATTGTAATAATCGCATACGAATTTTGAAACATCCAATGTAGAGCGTATGGCTTTGCGGTCAGTGCGTTTCGACAATTTCTAATAGTCGCGGGTTCGAATCCTGCTGTGTTCAAATTATTGTGATTTTTTTTTATTATTATAAAGTGTGTCTAGACATGAATGTATGAAGAAAAAATATTCTTGGAAATTAAAATGCCAGTATCTTTGAAAATAATTATAATATAATATAATATTCATATATAATATAATATTGAGCAGTTTTGCGTTTTATCCCGCATAGCAGGATATCGAGAAAAATCAAGGGTCAATAGCTCTGCAGATGTCTCGAACGTCGAGCCCAACCACATCCAATTGCGTTTACAGTCAGACGCTGTGACTGCACCACGAATTCACAATGGCAGTAAGATTAAATGTGTAATAAACGTTTTATTTCCAATTTTTATCTTTAAATAGCATGTACATATATATGTATATCAGGTCCGATCTCTTTATCTTTATTCGAATATATATAAAGATTCACATTTTATAACTCACTAGGGTACAGCATAGAGTGTTTGCAAACCAAATTTTTGCCGAAGATCGCCAGCGGGCTATCGTAAATATGTAGGTAATAGGACAATAGGGCAGTACACCTAATACGGTTTCTTTGGGGTCGTTTGAGAAAATAAACATACTTTTGTAGGTTTTGTTTAAAAAATCTTGTTTAGATAACAACGCATTGAATATTTTATCTATTATCTTTACAATTATCTACATTTATTTTATATAAATATATATTTTTAAAGTACCTATTGTGAAAAAAAACTATTTTAAATGCGAATAAAACAATATGGTTGGGGATTTCGAAAATGGGCGTTTTATATGGTTTTTGGTCCCAGGTTTTAGGGATATAATATTTGAGTTCTAGCTTATATCCCTTTCAGATATATTTTTATAGCAAAAATATCTCTACAGAGATGCTAATAGCGAGAATTTCGATGGAGCCAGATGTAGAACACATAGTTTAGCGGTTCGGTTAGGTTAGGGTGTTTTGGATTGTTTCGGACGTGGATTCAAATCTCGCTGCGCTTTTATTTATTTTTTGTAAATCTTCATTTTAGACATATTATGTATTAAATATCGAAACCTAACACATTTTTTAAAGTTATAATTAGGAATTTAAGTTGGTCTTACTGCAGTATACTAAGACTGTACTATACTGTAGTAGTTGAGTATTTTACATAATTTGGACAAAACACTTATGCATCAAGCTTGCTAAATCTTTCTCAGGAGAATTGTAGAAATGGTAATCATACTAAAGCTTTCTTAAGCTAAATGGGTAGAGGAACTACTACTTTAGTAATGAATATTAAACTATACATTATACATCTGTATGTAAACTATATATATATATATATATATATATATATATATATATATATATATATATATATATATATATATATATATATATATATATTTACATGTATAATAGAAGGACAACGCTGTCAATCTGTGACTGTAAAAGTAAGTCAGTCAGTCAAAGATTATATATTCGAGGTAATTTTTATATAAAAAAATATCATTATTAAAAGAAATCATGGCACCAACTTCAGTCACACAACATGCTTCTCAGGAGACGGCGGAAAGGGGGGAAAGGAGTGATTTGAAACTAAATTCTCTTTGTCTATCTTTCTAAGCATGACATATTGATTGTGTAATAAACTTGTGTTAAATATTATGCAACTAATTAAGACACGATCATATTGACTTTAAATCTTCTAATGACAATAAAAATACATTTTATCATTCGCCCAAATGAGACCCCACGACCGATCATTTACAAAGAAACGCTGTACCACTTTTCTATAGTTTAAAATTAAATATTTTATTGTATTTCTTCACATAAGCATATTTTTTTATTTAAACTAAAAGTAGCCCGAGTAACTTTAATTAAATTACCTATTTTTCAGGGAAAACCCCGTAAAAACAAATCAAGCTATTCCGGAGAAAAGACGAAACAAATCTGTATGCATAGATATTGTTTCATAAACATAATAAGATTAAAATTGCTTCTAAAATTATGTTGTAATAATATTATTAAGAATTCTAGTTAAAAAAGAGAAACCCTTCTTTTAAAAATGGCCTATTCTAATTTAAATATTTAGAATTGTTGATAAAATCTAATATAAGCATTAGAATATAGACAATTAAATACATTCATTTTTGTACAAACTATCGTCGCTATGTGAGCGTTCATTTAGCACAAAGGTCGATCGTGGCACAGTGGAACAGCGTCTGACTGTAAACGCGATCGGTTGTGCATTCGATATGCACTAGAACAAATTATTATAATTATATTAATTTTATTTTCTCGCTTCAGTAAGACAAAACGCGGCGTTAAGTTCCGCCACTAAACACACAATTTCTCGTATTCAGCGAAAATCATAGTACGGAGTGTTTTGACGCTCGCTACTTTGTTATGCGTTATAATAGCTTGAAGCTAAAAAACAAAACATATACTAAGTACCTACCCTACGAGATTATTTTTCAATATTTTTGAAAAAATATTTTTTTTTATATTACAAGGATCAATGAAGATTAGAGAAGACATATTGTATATTTCAAAAGGAGAATAAATTAATTAAATTCAAACTTAAGTCTGAGCAATTCTATCACTTTCTCGGAGTACTAAAACAGATTAGATAAAACACTTTTCATTATATCTAAGTACTTATAGGTTTCCTATAAAGAATTTTAATGATACCAGGCATAGTACTTAAATGATATTCAAATATAAAATGAAATCGTAAGTCATTTTAAAAATATATATATAACAATCCATTACTTAAAGATACTGAACGTCATATTTTCTAAATATCAAAAATTCGCAGATGATTTAAAAATATACAAGGAAATTATATCACCAGGTGATATCGAAATCCTACAAAGTGACATCGACGACCTTGTTTGTTGGTGTCTTGCAAATAGTATGACTCTAAATAAGGATAAATGTGTTCATATTAAATTTAGTAGAAAACAAAAGCCACTAAAACACACTTATTACATCGACGGTACGCCCCTTACCGAATCAACGAATGTTAGGGATCCCGAGGTGATAATAGATAACACCTTAAGCTTTAGAGATCACATTGATTCCATCATAGCCTCGCAAGTATCTGGTCTGGTGTTAAGATTAATGAAAATCTTTAAGGATCCAAGCTTAACAATATTAGTATACAATAGTATAATACGGAGTATCCTAGAATATTTCAATTGCTTGGAATCCTGGATATGAGGTGCACTCAGATAGAATAGAACGTGTACAAAAACGTGTTCTATATTACTTAGCGTACACAGATCTAAATGCTAAAAATTTTAATTCTTACGACACACGCCTAATTAATTATAAAGTGCAAACTCTTAAATATAGAAAAGAAGCTGCCGGTTTTCTTTTTTTATACAAATTATTGCATGGACATATGGATACACCAGATCTACTTGCTAAGATCAGTTTCTACATTCCGCGTCAAGGTAGCCGTTTACAAAATCGTAAAATATTTAGCCCGACTGATGTCAAATCAAATCTTGGCCAACATTCGCCAATTTACCGTATTTGCTCGCTTGCGAATTGTAGTCGTCACTTAGATGTCTTCAGTGAATCTGTTGGTTCTCTTAAAAATAAACTCAAAACAAAATCACATTATTTTATGTAATAATTAAATAATTAATTAGTCAGTAATTACACAAGCTTCTGTTCTTGTTAACTAAGCTTTGTGTTTTTTAAAGCATCCAGAAGACTGCAACTTCATTACACTCTGTTTAGCTTAGATATTATTTTGTATGCACTAGTTGTAAGTCAGTTTTGTAAACTTAAATTAATAAAATAAAATAAAAAATAAAATAAAAAATATTTTTATTTTTTCTTTTCTTAATATTTATTATATTATAAATAAAATGTATCAGATCTTCGTTCAAAATTAGAATAAACCTAGATTCAGCTTTATAAAGAATCAAATAAAGCCTTTGATCTCTAACGATATCGGCTCTATTGGGTTCCTTTATATATCTACTTATGATGATGCGGAAAGCGTTTAACGATTTTAAGCATCATTATACTAATATATAGCAGCTTTGGTTATTATGGAACCATAATGATACGAGTATATCGGTTTATCACAAACTTTTTTTAACTTAAGGCCGATCGTGGCGCAATGGGACAGCGTCTGATCGTAAACGATCGGTTGTGAGCTCAATTCCCACTCTGGGAATTATATTTAAATTATCTTCACTTCACCGCTCTGGTAAGGCGAATTGCAGCGTTGAGTTCCACCACTCAACACGCAATGTCTCGAATTCAGTGGAAAGCGAAGTGCGGTATGTCTTGACACTAGGTGCTTTCGATCTATCCTGCTATGCGGGATGAAAGCGTAAAGTTAAAAAAAGAATTAATCTCCCAGTATACGATGAAACTGAAATTTCGATTACGACTTTACTTTACTTGAAACTGAAATTTCGATTACGACTTGACTTTAGTCCTGATGACAATGACATCAATATAATCAATATTGTTGTTAATCTAAAATGGCCGCTGTAACAAAATGGCGGATTGTAAATTAGACCTTAATTTGAATATAGAGCATTGTGAAAAAAGCTTATTTTTTTTAAAAAAATATTTTATAATTTAAAAATTTTATTACTGTTTGTCTTTGGCAAAAGAAAAGCGGCATTGGGTTCCGCTAGCCAATACGTAATGTTTTGATTTATTATGTATTTTTACCTCAATATAACCTCCTGTAACTGATTTACGGTGTTAAGTTATGTTAATACGATAATACTTTTTTACTTGCACCAATTACAACAAATATTAAAATCCAAGTATTTAAGCTTGTATAAGACAAAACTATAATATCGAACATTATTATTAATAGCCTCCTTCCGTTCTACTTTTCACTTTTCCCGCTTCAACGGAAGTGTAAGCTGAAACGTAATTTCCTTTATATTGGAAAGAACAAGATTAAAATATAATCAACGTTAGAAAACATTTTTAAAAAAACGTATAAAAATTTGAACGCAAAGCCAAGCGTTCTAGTAGAACGCATGGCTTTGCGGTCAGAGCGCTTGGACGGAATCCAAGAGGCGCGGGTTCGAATCCCACTGCGTTCAAATTTTTATACATTTTTTTAAAAATGTTTTCTAATCCTAAGTGTGGAATAACACTTTAAAAATAGTAAATATTATAATCAACGTTATTAACCTATAAAAATATTATAGTACTATAAAAATATAGCAAGTAAAAAAGATTTATTATTATTTATTTAAAATGATATGAAAGTAAAATACACCAGTGATAAATCATTTTATTAATTTATTTTAATTATTTTCATTTTCTCTCTCCGGTAATACAAAGTGTGGAGTTAAGTTCTGCTACTCGACATGCAATGTCTCGAACTCGGTGTAAAGCAGAGTATGGAGTCTTAGGCTCATCCTATAATAATTGTAGCCTGCAACATTGTTTGCATACATTATAAGTTTTTAAATTATTGCGTGAAAATGAAAATAGCTTAAATATAATTATTTCCCCGTGTAGGAATTAAACCCACAACCGATCATGTGTTCTGGCAGACGCTATCCCGCTGCGCTACGACCATCCTCATTATTCATACTTATTTATATTTTTCGTTCATATTCAGTTTACGAAATCTTCAAGCACCATCCATGCCAATTTTCAACTTTCTATTTGATAGGTTAGGCTGAACATTGTCTGTCAGTGAACTCACTGGGTCAGAGAGAATCTAGTATCGAGACACTCCGTTTCCACTTTCCGCACACATTTGAAAGGTAACATATTACATGTAACGCAATTATAATATTTATTAAACAAAAAATGTAAAATATCCGTTGCATTGTAATTTACTGCTCATTTATATTTAATTAATTACATTCAAGTGGAACAACGTTTGAGGGTCCTTATGTCGACCTGGAATGGTATAAAAAAATATTTATTCCGATCCGCCTTTGTTTTTAAGCAAATATTTGTCATATAAAATCTTTTATATATGCGTCTTTTTGTCTGTCTGTGTATAAATAATAGTAATAGTGCAAATGTAAACAATTCAAACTAAATTAGAAGTTCGATTTTGTACATAATTTCGGTCTAAGAATGCTATGTCTATTTGTTTGTAGGATATAAGCTGTTAATTAATAACATCTTGGATTTAGGCAGTTTTCACACATTTTATATAAAACTAGATATTTAAAACGAATTAATCGAGTATAATTTGGTATTTGATAATACGTTTTTGAAAACTTGACGTTATGAACAGTTCAGTTCAGTTTTTTATATTAGACGGCTTTGTGTTTAAAATTTTCTATTTGAAAATTCAAATAACTGACTGTAACTTGTAACTTGAATGGTTAATATGATTCAAGCCTCATGATTCATGGCGCAGTGGGACAGCGTCTGATTGTAAACGCGATCGGTTGTGGGTTCGATTCCCACTTAGAGGAATGAAATTAAAACTATAATTTTTATATCAACGCTAAGACAAAGTGCGGCGTTGATTTTGCCTCTTAACACACAATATCTCAAATTCGGGCGGCAAGCTACGAAGAGAGTATTTTAACACTATGTTGCCTCTTAATAGCTTCTTTTGCTTTGCGGGTTAAAATGAAGATGGAAAAAGTTACAATTCTATATTTTACTATTTTCAAAGTGTTATTCTATATTTAGAATGTTTCAAATATATTTTCAATCCTAAGTTATATTATTTATGATCTCTGGTTATCAAGGAAAAAAACGTCGTGACACAGTGGGTCAGAGTCTGATTGTATACGCGACCGGTTGTGGGTTCGATCCCCACTCCGGGGAGTGATTATATTAAAATTATTTTCACTTCCTTGCTTTGGTAAAGACAAAGTGCGGCGTTGAGTTCCACTACTCAACACGCAATGTCTCGGAGTGTCTTGACACTAGGTATTTCCTGTCTATCCCACTATGCGGGATAAAAGCGTGAAGCTAAACAAAAGATTCCAGGAAATAACGGCACAATAACTCACATGTAAGCTATCAATATTACAGCGATATACTTCCACCAGTTATCCATCGAGCGATGCACACGTTTTAATTGAAAACCTTTAACGAAAAACCGATAACCACTCTATACGAGTATTCTGTGACCGGATTATATTCGGCGTTTCTCGAAACATCAAAAGGGTTCACTTAGCTTCGCATACGTAAGAACCTGTCAATTTATTTGACAGAACCTTATTAATTAGTGTTTAAGCTTTTTAGGAAGTTAAGGAAACAAAATAGCTTTGAAAATTTATATTAATAATTTTGTCAAAGGGTACTGTAGTCTCGATTTAAAACTTATTTAATATATTATAGTTCCATGTATAATTTAAGTCCTAGAAAATACTCCCGCTAGGAACAAAGCGTAAAGGTGAAAAAATAAGAGTGAAGCATTATATTATTGCACACATGCCACATTTTCTACTCCTCCGTTTGTATAATTTTCTTAGAAAAATATCTTCACGCTTTATGCTATATAGTCAGAAATAACCTAGTGTAAAAAAATGTCATTTAATTTTATATGAGATTTTTCTCTGAGGGCATAGTTAAAGATTATATGTGAGAGAAATGGAAAAAGCTAATATTTTTTTTATAATAGAGTAAATAAAGTAAATGGATAGCATATTATATATTTTTAACGCAACGTCTCGAATTCGGTGGAAAGTGAAGTACGGAGTGTCTTGAGGTACTTTCTGGTTACCCTGCTACGCGGGATAAAAGCGTGAAGCTAAAAAAAATATATATTTTTATATACATGTACATTTACGATTTTGACAATTTTCACGTTTATTTAATTTTAATATTAGTTTATTTGCCAAAATAAGTAGTATACAAAAAAATATATACCAATATAGATAATAATAACAAAAACGGTTTATTAAATTTTGTTAGTTTCTTGGTGTCAACGTTGGCAGATGTACTAGTTGACACCGTCTCACAGCAGTTAGTATGGAGGAAATTAATATCAATTTATTTATATGAAATTTAAATATTATAACAACAACAGAAATAAGCCTTTTGTATACAAACAAAGAGAAGCGTTGAAGCGTAAAACGGGTATGGTGCATAACTCTTTTTTCTAAACAAATACTCTAACAAAATATTATACACTTTACCACTTAAATGACCTGTATATAAAGTAACATATACAGTCGTCGCTAAGGCAAAGCTTACTTTACGCACTAACGGTCCGTACATTACTAACTAAACAGGAATACTTAACTATTTAGTAGTTGAGCGAATCGCGATCGGTTATAGGTTCGAACCCCACTAGGGAAAGTGATTATACTTAAATTATTTTCACATACATGCTCTGGTAAGACAAAGTGCGGCGATGACTTCGACCATTCATCTTGCAATATTTCGAAATCGGTGGAAAGTGAAGTACAGAGTGTCTTGACACTAGGCACTTTCTGTCTACCCTGCTATGTGGGATAAAAGCCTGAAGCTAAAAAACCTATTTAGTATTGCCACCACTTACCACATAATACAAGGACTTGCTAATTACTGTTCAATACGAGAAGGTAGTAAACAGTTTAATGGACCAGGGTAAACGATATACAAAGATAATTCCGCTAAATGGAAACATATTGGCCTTCCCCAGCTCTATTTACAGTTGCGAGCCCACAATACCCTCATATTCAGTATTTTAGGTACTTAATTGGCTCATATTCTGCTTTTACCAGACTATTACAAGAACCTTTCTAAGTAAAACAAGAAATCCACGTTACAAATGTTGTGAGTAACCGAAAGTCGTTCAAATCTTTAAAGTAAATATTTGCAAATAAAAAAATATTTCAAAGATTTTATTCCAATAAATATAACTTTATTTTTAGGTTCACGCTTTTATCCCGCATAGTTGATAGAAAGTACCTAGTGACAACACAAACCGTGCTTAGCTTTCTGCCAAATTCCAGACACTGCGTGTTGAGTGGCGGAACTTAATGCCGCACTTTGTCTTACCAGGACGAGGAAGTGAAAATAATTTAAATATAATCACTCTCCCGAGTGGGGATCGAAGCTGTAACCGATCGCCTTTACAGTCAGACGCCGACATACTGCACTACGGCCGGCCTCAACATGATATATATTCGCAACATGATATATATTTGCAATATAATAATTTTATTAATTAAAAAAACAGAATTAAAAAAACGTCACTAAGCTATTTCTGTCTGTTTACCCGCATTTAGCAAAATTCATACAAAAATGATTTGTTAGCATTAATGGATATAAATACAAAGTTTTTTATTAACATATTATATATTTCTATATAAAATGTAGGAATATAAAAAAATTAAAACCATTTTTTTATTATGACTATATCGGTTTCAAGAAATTAGAAAGGGAGTAGTGTTAAGACATTCAGTTCAGCATTTTCCAGTATTTTAAACATAAACTTATTATTTTCCTAACAAACTAAGGGGCCAATTCATTTATGACGCTGGGAAATGGCAATTACGCGAAACCCTCTCATATAGGAGGGATCGGCACTGTGGGACTCATCGGTAGGACCAACACTACTCACTATAACACAGTGGAACACTCTCCATTCCGATGAGACGTCGCAGGAACGCTAGCGCATGCCACTACGAATCTTCGGTAGGAGCCCCGCCTTTTTGCAGGCCATCGTCGCCTTCAATTCTCTCCTCAATAAAATTAGGGGACCTAACTCGACGATTATTTCTTAAAATTAATGTTTGGGTAGCAGAAAATTGTAATAAAGTGGCTACAGAAATGCTAATAACGTAAATACAAACAACGTATAAGAATTTCGACGCAACCGATACATTCGGTTACGGATAGCTTAGCAGCCATAGCGCTTGTACGGTTCGATTCACGCTACGTTCAAATTAGCTTTTCAAAGTTATACTATTTAAAAAAATTATATATTTCAAAAAAAGGAAATTTCAGCCTGAGGAAATTAAAGAAAAAGGATCCCCCAGTCGAACTTAACTTAAGTTCGACTGGGGGATCCTTTTTCTTTATGAAAAACTACTAAACTAAACTCTAACAGTTTTTATAAAAAATCCTTTTAACTTTTAAAATATTTTCATTTAAAAACTTTCCAATTAACACTAATAAAAACTTAGAACTGCAATCGTATTTCAACTCACAAAGAAATTCGCTTTCAAATAGCACATGCACTATATATTTCTTAGACTTAAAATGAATACTAAGAGATTTAACGTATACGATCTTAACGCTCGAGAAAATAAATTATGAAGTTACGTTTCGCCTTTTTAAATATGAATAAATTATGTACTTCTTACTCCAAGCGGTAATAGTGTTCTATCGATGTTCATTTATATTATAAGTAATAGGGGTAGTTTAAAATTTGCATTTATAGATCTGGAATTGTTTATTTACATGGCTTTTTGGTACAAATACAATTTTTTGATTAATAATTTTACATCAAACCCGTAATGCGTGCATAAATAATATTATATTAGAAGATATATATTATTTGCCACTAGTATAAACAGGATAGAAAATAGTATCCTTTGTATTTTTCACTGCCTACCCTGCTATTATATAATAAAGCGTGAATCTGCTTTAATACATTTTAAACGAGAATTAATACATTTAATTAATATATTTTAGAATAATCAATAAAAAATTAATGAAACAGCATTCTCGTTATACTGATCATATCGGCAAAAAATACAACAAGTTTTACAAGTATGTGGGCTTACAAGGACAACGGTCGACACGTGAGTCAAAAATCACGGCTAGATTTTTTTAAGTGATTAATAGGTACGAAATTCATACCATCGTGTTAAAATAGTATAAACTTAAGTCAAATTAATGTGGATAAAAAATTAACAAGTAAACAAAGTATGCAAAAGGCGCCGTTATAACTTTGCGAATGATCCTGCCTAGAAAAAATAGCTTTTAACTTATTTAATTAAAACTTTTACTATTTAATGAGCATTTTAAGAATAATATTTCTTCATTTTATGTACATAGTTTTGGTGGCGCCTAAAAGAATTTTCATATAATATTATTTTGTAAATATCTTTGTAGTAATATTATGATTATTGATATATATTTATATATAAAAAAATTATTTAAGTAGTTTTACGCTTTATCTTAAAGGCAGGACATAGACAACTTTTTTTTTCGTGAGGAAACTCCTTTACCCGCCCGTAAGGGGAGTCGGGTGAATTATGTAGGACTCCTAAGCCGGAAGATGGATGTCGGCCGACTACTCACTAAGACCTCACGGGATCATTTCCTTAATCGCCACTAACCGAGGCCACAGGCACTACCCCAACCTTCGGTGGAACTCGGCGATGGGAGCCTGCATGGCACGTCGCGAAGTCGAGGGTGACGGACACCCTCGACTACCTGCTCTGAAAAGCGCGCGGGAGAAAACTACGCGAACAGATTCCCCAAACTGACCGCCTTTTGGCCGGTCAAGTCATAGACAATCTGACCTAAGCAAGATAGATTTACATGTTAAATGGCGGAACATAACTTCGCGCTTTGTTATATCAAAAGAGAGTTTGATTACAACAAAATTCCATAATAAGTTCAGAAGATTTATGTCTTTAACACGTTGAAGTCATCTAATTTATTCATTGAAATTACTAAAAATAATGAATTTAAAAACCATCAAGGTGAATCGAATTTTGATTGAAATCAAGTTTATAAACAACTTCCATTTGTCACTAATAAGCTTTATATTTATGCCGCATTTTACGATAGACAGGTAGTACCTAGTGTCACAACACTTCATACTCCGTTTTCCGCCGAATTTGAGACGGTGCGTGTTAAATGGCGGAACTCAACGTCGCAATTTATCTTACTAGAGCAAGGAAAGGATAATAATTTAAATATAATCATTTCTTTTAGTGGTAATTGAACCTACAACCGATCGCGCGAACAGTCAGACGCGATTCCATTACGCCACGACCGTCCTCTACATTTCTATCATATTACCCGAAATATATATCATTAAAAGGTAATTTTTCATAAGAAAATATTACATTTTCCTTATAAAAATTGAGATCCTGAAGTATTTTATCGATGAAATATTTCAATATCCAAAGGGGAAAAACACTTTAAAACAGGAAAAACAAAATGATATTATTGCAAAGAATAAATTACAGCGACACGTAAAGAGCAGCTTTTCTTTTATACCCGTTTTATAATTTCCTTAATCGGAGTCAGTTCATTTAACAGTAATTAATTTAGATCCGAGTCAACTGTGGAGAGGGTTTTAAGTGGTTTTCAATTTTAATTTAATATTAAATCTGGTTTACTATAGCTTTATTATCTTTATTATATATCTTCCAAGTATTCCGACTTTGTTTCTGTAAATCATTTTGCGTATTGATTTTTAGCTGGTTTACGTTTTATCTAGCACTGCAAAGTTAAAAAGAACCTAGTGTTAAGACACTCCGTTAACTGCTTTCCGAAATCAAGACGTTGCGTGCTTAATGGCGAACTTAACGCCGCGTTTTTTCTTGCCAGAGCGATGAGTACGTAAATTTTAAATATAATCATTCTTCAAAATGGGGATCGAAGTCACAACTAATCGCGTTGACAGTTTGAAGTTGACGCTCTCTGCATATATTGCAAAATTATATACGTACCCGGAAAAACATATGGAGTATAAAAATATACGCTATAAATTTACCAAAACACCTTGGATTCTCGGCATGTTACCAAAGACGTTGTCTCTCTAATAATATGCCATGTTTCGTTTGGCATAGAGAAAGAAGCGAAAAGGTTTTCTACATATATATAATATCCTTACTTACATCACTGTTAAGAAGTAGTATACAAATAGTTTGATTTAAAATATTAATAACGTATAAATATTACTTGAGGCCGGTCGTGGCACAATGTACAGTCAGATGATGGCATCGTAAACGCGATCGGTTCTGGGTTTGATTTTTACTCATGGGAGATATTATATTTAAATTATTTTCACTTCCTGACTTTGATAAGACAAAGTGCGCTGTTGACTTCCACCACTCAACACGCAATGTCTCGAATTCGGTGGAAAGCGACGTACGGAGTGTCTACCTTACCCTGCTATAAAAGCATGATAAAAGCGTGAAATTAAAAAAAACAAAATATAATTATATAAAACTTTGAGGCTACTTGGTTGGCCCTGAACTCTCATACAAAACCTACTCACATCAATAATGTTTATTTTTTAGTTATTCGACCATTGTGGCGCAGTGGGACATATTCTATTTGTTAACACGATTGATTGTTCCTTCAATTCCCAGGGAGAATAATTATATTTTAAATTTATTTCAATTTCACCGTTCATCTCACACATCACGAGACAAAGAGCGATATTGCGTTTGACACTGAATATGTCTGGATTTCGACGGAACTCAGTCATCGGTATGTCTTGACTCTAGGTTGTATATAACTACCTTGCTATGTTAGACAAAGCGTGACGTTGCTTATATGTTTTATAAAGATTCATGAAGAAAAGATCTGGCGACCTGAACTACAAGGAATCCTAATCTAGTCAACCAGTCTCAATTTTGTACTGTGTGTATGTTAAGATCTTTGATTTTCGCGATTTTTATACATTTTAAAGGAAACTATTTTAACCGAATGAATTGCGTATATTTTGGTATTCGAAAATACATTTTGGACACCTGACGTATCGAATTTTTACAGTAGTCCGTGGTCACATGTAGACTCTTCTGTCTACCACGGATTAGTGACCAGCGATTAATCCGGTTCGAATAGTTTTATTTAAAATGTGTGTATGTTTTTTTACTTAATAAAAACAATACATTATTATGCAATATCTTAACATTTTCTCCAAACATACTTGTACTGTGACAAAATATTACTTTATGTTCGACGAAAATCTTAAAAAATAATCTTTTTTAATGTATTTTTGTTTAATAATTGAACTCGGGATACCATATATGTATGTATGCACACTGTATTGTTTATTTTTTACAATAACTTTTAACCTGGGAAAACCCCACTCGTCTCTTCGAGACAACCAAAGATTTTTACAATGTAACTTAAAAAATAACCTTGATTGAAATATGAATAATATTTATCCGTGCTAATATCAAAAATTATTTAATTTAATTTAATTTAATTTTGTATGCATTGTTTCGTACTAAATACTATTCTATATATTTTACTATGCCAATTACGATAAAATTGTATTATTGTTAAAAAAATAATGAAACATTGAATAAAAATCCTAAATAATATTTTTATATATTCGTAATACAAATGTCTAACAGAAAAAAGAACTTGCCGAAGTATTTCTTATTTTAGTAATTTTAACTTGCAACGTTCGCTTCCTCTTTTGAGTAGAAACCGAATCTAGGACGTCGATGACGACGTGTAAACGCCATGCAGGGTCAATTACATATATATTTACTACTTATAGGGTAGCAAATATATCTAGCTTCACACCCGTAAAGCAGGGTAGTCGAAGAAAACCTAATGCCACTTAAAAACTCCATTCTCCACATTCCGCTCGAAATCCAGACAATACGTGCTAAGCGCCAAATCTTTATGCCGCGCTTTGTCTTACTAAAACGGAGAAATGAAAATAATTTAAATACATTGACTCTCCCGAGTGGGGATCGAACTGACTATCTACTACTACTCATATTAACTATCAGATGATGTCCCACTGTAATACGATGACACTATATGCCATATTAAAAAAGATATAAAAAATATTAATCATTTTTTTTTGTGCGTGGAATGTAACACCTCTAAAGTAGCCTAAATTACGATTTATAATATCAGCTATATGCCACTAAAATTAAAATCATTCTAGCAGCAGCATATATATATATATATATATATATATATATATATATATGCATTTAGTAAAAAACATTTTTTTTATTACACTCCCTTACATTATTTAATTGTTTTAATATTATTCATTTTTTTTTAAATTAAATCAGCTCCCTTTAATGATTTAAATCGTTATAATTGTTTTGCGGTATAAATTATTCTTAAAAATCTCAATTCTAAATTAACCGGATATCAATACAAAGCCTTTAGTCCTAAATAAACTGACATTGGTTGGTGAGCGGTCTCACTGTTCTGTTACTCTTAATTCATTGTAAATAAATGTTAGAATGGAATTCGAATATTTTTAGCTGGCTTTTGTGATGACCTTTTGGTCCAAACAAAGTTTAAATATTTTCGCTATCGCATATGTCACATAAAAGTGTACAAAAACATACATTAGTATATTTCCATGTAAACTTTATGGTAAATTTCATACTTCTTAATCTGTATAAATTTTACTACAATCTGTATAATTTTTAATTTTGCAGAAATAAAAATATGAATTAAAATTAGAATAAATTAATTTGACACAAGATTAATTGTGGGAACAGAATATAATTAAAAAAAAATATATTTTATCTACACACATATATATATATATATATATATATAAAGATTAACCTCCTTAATTATTCTCGCCATTTCTAATCCTGTAGTGGAACAGTGTCAGACTATAAACGCGGCCGGTGATTCGATTCTTAGTTGGAGGAATGATTACATGTAAATTATATATATATATATATATATATATATATATATATATATATATATACTCTACTTTACGCCGAATTTGAGACAGACAGACAGTACCTAGTACTAGTATTTTAATATACGAGCTATATTTGTATAAAAAACGGAAAAAACTTGCCCTTGAGACGTACGACTTCTCGAATAGAAATTGAGATTTAGCAAATTTTTTTACTAATATTTTTTTATAAATTATACATTTTATAAATTATATTAATATATAATTTTATAAATTATACATTTAGGTTAATCACGCCAAAGCAATTTTGTATGATTTTTTATTTTTTTTTTTAAATTTAGACACAAGTGGTCTGTTGTGGCGCAGTGTGACAGCGTCTGACTGTAAACGCGATCGACTGTGGGTTCGATTCCTACTGGAGGAATTATTATATTTAAATCATTTCATGTTCGCGCTCTGTAAGACGAAGAGCGGCGGTGAGTTCTGTGACTCAAGACGCAATGCCGCGAAATCGGTGGAAAGCGAAGTACAGAGTGTCTTTATACTAGGTACTTTATACCCTGCTGTTTGATAAATGCGTAAAGGTATAAGAAAAAAAAGAAAAAATATCATACATCAGATTAGAAGAGATCAGAAAATAATGATTAAAAACATGACACACTAGTGTTCTCGATGAAATATTTACATTTTCTCAAATCGGTAATCGAACCTACAGTCTTATATGAAAACACTACTTTCCTAACGCCATAAACCAAGAAACATATTATCGGTGTCCGTACAATAAATTATTCCATACTTACTGACCGGCACCGAAAACCAAAATACTATTCAAGATTTAAAAAATCTTAGTTGGAGTGGAAAATTATTAGTTGGAGCTATTAAACGTGTAACATATAATATGTCATTTCGATATTTCTGTATATATATATATATATATATATATCTCAGGACCAGCTAGTAGCAGTTGAGGAGGAGCATCGTGAGGTTTTAGTCAGTAGATGGTAAGTATAATCCCACTTAACTTATTTCCAATCAGGTGGGATCCTTAACGGATCCTCTCAAGACAAAAAAAAAACACTTTAGTATATATTCTATAGGAGACTCCTAGACTCTCCTCTACATAATTATTATTTTTCAAATAAAAATATTCCAGTTATATTTCACCCATTACAACATAAGAACCTTTTATAATAGTATTAAATATACCCTGAAGAAAGGCCGTACTTCCGCCTACTAATACATTTTTCATACAAAATTACGGACCGTATTTTGCCAAAGCTGAAATAATTTTTGTTCAACATATTGCCTCTTATATCTATATGTAAGTAATGAAACTTTAATAAAAATGCTATTGAAGCAAATCAGAATATTTCGTGTTAATTTCGTAGGTACAGAGCCGTCTCTACTTTATTGGAAAAAGCGTGACGCTAATAACAAACACAGTATAGTTTTCCGAATGGGATTCTAATCTTAACTTAACGTGTACTACAAAAAATATTTCTTAAGGTATTGTTTGGCTTTGTGGTCAACGCTTTTAAATTAATGCAGTTTCCTTAGTTATAACACTTTGCCTCCACAACAAAACAGACTCGTTGGTATAAAGTCAAATAAACTGGATAGTCAAAGCAAAGCGTAAGTGGAATAACAAATACTACACGAATAATATTATATTAGGACTGCTTTAGAATACATATAATTAGCATAATGTCACTAAAATATAAAATATATATTGAGTTTAGTTTTTACTTAGATGTACTGTGTAAAGTAATCATTTGTAGTAGATGTTCCGTTCTTCTCTTCTAACTGAAGGCGTTGCCAGGCGTAACTTAACGCTGCTCTTTAAACATAAATAAATATTAATAATATTAATCTATGCTTTCTGGGGTTCTCACTTTTTACGTATTTTCGAAGGTCAACTTAGGTCTTTTCTGATCTCTCGTATAGCTCCTCTCTCTCCTTCGCTTCATAAATCTTTTTTTACCATTCTTTCAAGTTGATATTTGATTTGTAATAATCATTAAAAGCAGGGTAATCTAAGTTAACGTAGTAATAAGTAAAAAAAATCTTTATTTGTAGACATGGCATGTTAAGAAAATAAGTACGTAAGACAAGTTTAGTTTATTATATAGGAGTACAAAGCTATGCAATGCTAGAATGCTTGCAACATTCTGTTAGAGAAACTTATGTTTTTGTACATTTGATAGTAGAAAGTATATACATATATATATATATATATATATATATATATATATATATATATATATATATATATATATATATATATATATATATATATATATATATATATATATATATATATATATATATATATATATATATATATATATATATATATATATATATATATATATATATATATATATATATATATATATAATGTTGTATAATGTTTTTGAACTCACACTTTTATCTTGCATAGCAGAGTAGAGTAGGTACTTCCAATACCTAGTGTCAAGACCCTCCGTACTCCATATTCCGGCGAATTCAAGACATTGCGTATTGAGAGGTGGAACTTAACGCCGCGATTTGTCTTACAAGAGCGAAAGAATTATTTAATTTTAAATATAACACCGGCACACAAAAATAAATATATCTATATACCTTTTCTACCGTGGGAATCGAATTTAGAATATAATAATCTTTGATTTTCACGATTGTTGTGCATTTTAAATGAAACTATTTCAAACGGATTAATCGTTTATATTTTTTGTTTCGTAAATACATTTTTCAACACTACGGTAGTCCGTAGTTAGAGGTAGACTGTCTACCGTTTAAAATAGTTTCATTTAAAATTAATACGATTTTAAGTAGAAACGTTTCTAAAATATTTTATTTCCTAAATGTTCATACATTTAAATATCGTTAAATTATTTAATAATCAACTTCTTTTGCTAAATTAACATTCTTAATAATAATCTCATGAAAATGATAGTTTAAATATGAATCAAAAAGAGAGTACAGTAGCGCAATAGACTCCTTTTGACTATAAATACGATTGATTGTGGGTTCGACTTCCAGTAGAGGGAATGATAATGTTTAAATTTTATCCATTTCCTCGCTCTGGTAAAACCAGTGTTCCTTCACTCGACAACAATGATAAGAATTCCGACGGAATACAGAAAACGAATTGTCTTCAAGCTAGGTTTCCTCTGACCCCTTCCCCCTGCATTATTGAATAAAAGACTGAAGCTAAAAACAAATCAAATATTATTCACAGTACGTTAACCTACACGTGCCCTTGACTTACATACAGCGGAGGCTGTTGCCAAGTTTCGGTTAATATGCAAAATATGTTATTGTTTACTTGTGTTACTAAATTTGTTGTAATTAAGAGAAATGTAATTATTTTCTTAGGACGAAAACGGTAGATAATATTTTTAGTTTTACGCTTTTATCCCGCATAGCTGGGTAGAAAGAAAGGGCCTATTGTCAAGACACTCCGTACTCCGCTCTCAGCCAAACTTGAGACGTTGCGTATTGAGTGGTGGAACTCAACGCAGTACTTTGATTTACCAAAGCGTAAAAATGAAAATAATTTAAATATAATCACTCTCCCGAGTGAGAATCAAACCCACAACCGATTGCGTTTACATTCAGACGCTGTCGCACTGCGCCAAGACCGGCCACAATATTTTTAATATAATATAAATAATATTTTTATATAATATAAAAAATAAAAATACTTAAAAATAAAAAAAAAATCTTGTCGAAAACTGATAACGGTAACATCCTAATAATATATTGTAATGTTGATAATATATTAATCTGTTTAAAATAGTTTTAAATAAAATGCACAAAAATCATAAAAATCAAAGATAACCCTTAATTCTCCTACTATAAGTATATTTTCAACATATACCTATGTGATATATATATTGTACTTTAATTATATTATATATCGATATTTTTCACATATAATGTGATACGAAACGTAGAAATTTGAGAACAGAATGGCCACGATTATCGTAATTCGTAACACTTGGCACTGTTCGCTCCGTCTATTTTGTTAGGAATGTACCATGAAATTGTGTTCTTGTAAAATACACAGTAGAACGATGGTATTATAAAAGTTGAAACACGACAAATTATTTTTATTTGTCTGATATGTTTGTAAGTGGCTTGTGAGTTTGAATGGTGGGTCAAAAGGTTCGATGCCCGTCTAAGATAGAAATTTATAGAGATATTAAGAGTGGACAAAGCGTGGCGTTTATTATTTATTTTTTTTTACACATTTATATTTATTTTTTACACATTTTAAATAAAATTACTTTAAATGGATTAATCGCGTTTATTTTGGTATACAGATAGGGAGTCTACCTGTAACCACGGACTACTGTAAAGTGTTCACAACAAGTTTCCAAAAAAAGTATTTTCGAATACCAAAATATACGCGCTTAAACCGTTGAAAATAGGTTTATTTAAAATATGCTGTATTATTTGGGAGGAAAATGACCAACGAAGCGTCTTGACACTGGATTCTCTCTAACTACCGTGTAATGATGAGAAAAACGTGAAGCTGCTTTTTTTCTTTGATACAAACGGAAAACAGTTCGTCAATTTCTCCTTCAAAGCATAGAAGTATAAATTTTTTAACACGTCGGTATTCAAATCTGCGGCTCTTGGAAACAGGCGGGATAAAAGCATGAACCTAAAAAAACCAAAGATGATATTATATATTAATAATAATACAATTCTTTTTATTTTTTAACATAAATTAATGTTGAAATCATTGAACGATACTCACAAAGCTTTTTGACTTACAATGGAAGTAACTAGTCAGAGAATGTTTAACTTGCAAAGTGAAATGTTAAATTTATTAAATTTCACATAATTCTATATAATCAGGGTTTATTTTCCGGTACTTTGTGATTTGTTTCTTGAATTTGAATATTCCTATCTCTCAACACTATACTGAAGGAGAACCTAGTGTCAAGACATTTCCGTTCACATTGATTGCTCAAGATATTGTGTATTAACTGACGGAACTTAACGCCGTTTTTTTACCATAGCGACAAAAGTAATATAATTCATATAAGATCATGTATACAATTTCATTGAAAATTATATTACAAAATTCTTAATTAAAAGCAGATCCTACAGTATTTTGGCATAACACAATGTTAAAGTCCCAAGCAAAATAAATAAATTGCCTTCGAAAATGTATATCGAAACTTGATACGAACTAATATGAAATTGATAACATCCGCTCTCAGATAATAGAAATGAACCTCTCTTCAATATTTTGGTCACGAACCCTTCGGGAGTAATTTCACTTATAAATTATGAGATTATATTTAATGTTGGAAGGATTTGAGTGTTATTTAATATGGGGTGTTCTGATTATGTAAATACTGTTTAGATGTTCTTTAGAACAAGAAACAAGCAATCGAAAAAAAAGTAATGGATAGCTTAAAATATTTTTTAATAAATAAATCAGTATGGTAGATATCGCATCTAGTCGTGGGGCAGTAGAATAGCATTCGACTGTAATTGTGATCGGTTTTGGATTCGATTCCCTCTCAGGGGAATGATTATATTTAATTTTCTTCCATTTCCACGCTCCGGTAAGATAAAGAGCAACGTCGAATTCTGCTATTCAACACGCAATGTATTGAATTCGACTGAAAACGTAGAACCTAGTGTCCTGACACTAGGTACTTCCGTTTTTCACGATGACAAAAACATGAGCCTCAAAATATTGCTTTATATTCGTCCAAGCCAATGCGCTATTAAAGTATTAGGTACACTTGTTTATAACTACTTGAAACTCGTATTTTAATAGCCTTCATATTTAAAGTTATTATCATGCATAATTTAGCTGAAAATTTTAATAGTTGTGGGTTTAACTTTCACTCACAGTAATGAATATAACTAAAACAAAGCGCGGCATTTAGTTCTGCCACAAAACACACAATGTCTCGATTTAAAGCGGAAAATGGAGAACGTAGTGTCTTGACATCAAGTTCTCTCTGAATTATCTATTTTAAAAAAGCATGGAACTGCTTTAGGCCTTCAGAATTATAGCTACTTTATCACAAATTGAAATATATTTCCTCGTATCAAGTCTTTGTATTCGTCCTCAAACAAGACGGTATATTGCATTGGATCATTGCAATCCAGTTAACAATAGATTTTGTTTACCATCAGGCCAACACAAATAAAGGGATTATTTGTGTTGGCCGTTTAAATGTATAGATTCCGCTCACTACTTCTCATTTAAGTACTTGATATTTATCATTGAGTGAGTTCCACTACTCAACACGCCTGTCTGCAATGTCTCGAATTGTGTGGAAAGCGAAGTACGGAGTGTCTTGACACTAGGTACTTTCTGTCTACCTTGCTATGCAGGATAAAAGCGTGAAGCTAAAAAAAACAAAAGAAATATTTATCATTATATTATGACGAAATTTAAATAATTATAATGTTGTAGCCTTTATGGTATTTTCATGATATATTTTACTGCAATTTCATCCAAAGCCATGTTAGTAATATTAGTAGGGCTTACGAGTGTCGTTCTGGCTTGACCAGCCCGTTAGGCGCTTTATGGCAATCAAGTCAATCATATTGTTATAGCCTTAATACTGTTCCTTTATATCGTTATAGTGTTTATACTGTTGTTAAAATTTATCTATATTAAATACTTTAAGTGGCAAATGTATTGATTTCTATGTTTGATAAATATCCTTAAATATGCATTAGAATAAAAGGATCTAATTTAGGTATATTTATGGTTTACTATTTTGTTCATATTAGCTTTCATATAAAAGATACAACCATACATTACGTCAAGCATTTTTATTTAAAAAAAAATTAAAACGATGAATCCTACTGTACATCATCTTTGTGTAACTCCAATGATTTAGTCAGCGCACGTCAACATAACTCTGTAAGGGCAGATGCTTGAAATATTTGTTAATTGATATGTACGACCTGGCTACGAATTACGTAAAATCA
The DNA here is from genome assembly GCA_032432895.1 of Dryadula phaetusa. Taxonomy (NCBI): domain Eukaryota; kingdom Metazoa; phylum Arthropoda; class Insecta; order Lepidoptera; family Nymphalidae; genus Dryadula; species Dryadula phaetusa. The sequence continues at coordinate 470,743 of JAOYRS010000069.1, read as the reverse complement.
TTACAAATTGTAGCCTATGTGTTATTCTGATGTATATACCAATAAATAAGTAAATTTTAATCGAAATATGTTCAGTAATTTTTCGTAAAAGAGAAACAAGCATACATAAATCTTCAGAAATTTTCGCATTTAAAATATTAGTGTAATGATTATTTGGTTGGAAAATTGAATATTTTTTTGTTAATTATTATTTTTTTTATTGTTTTTTCAATTAATTGTACTTATTAATGTTTTTTTATAAAAAAAATATTTTTCTAATATTCTACGGTGAAAAATGAGAGAAAAATAATTTTAAAATACTTCGACACCGCATGTTTAGTGAATTTGTTACGCTTTATCTCGCATAGCAGGGAAGGCAGAGATAATTCGAATCTATCAGGACACTCTGTTCTCCTCTTCCTATCTGAATTCGATACGTTATGGGTACCGAACTAAACGTCACTTTTAATCTTACCAGATCGGAGAAATGTAAATAATTTATATATAATCATTCCCCTGAAAAGGAATCAAACCCACAACCGATTGCGTTTTCTCTCAGATGCTATCACACTGTGCCTCAACCGGCTTCTTAATTATTATCGTCAAGAATAAAGGTAATAAAAGCATGTTAAAATTATTTTGTGCTATGAGAACCTTTAATGTATCAGATTTCAGCGTGGGTCGAAATTGTGCTACTTTCAATATCTTAATAAAAATCGATACCAGTACTTTAACTTAGCTGTTGTATTGTTATCTTAAAATATAGACAGCTTATTTAGCTTCAAGCTTTTATTCTGCAGGGTAGACAGAAAGTATCTAGTGTCAAGACACCCCGTACGCCGCTCTCCGCTGAATTCAAGACATTGAGTGTTAAGTGGCGGTACTCAACACCGTACTTTATTTTATTAGAATGACAAAATTGAAGTAAAAGCAAATTCAAAGTCAATTCAATCATTCCACTGAGGATCGAACCAACAACTAATAGCGATTTCAGTCATACGCTGACTTACGGCGCCTCGACCGACCTCAAGCAGTTGGATATGTAATTATATTCAATAGTTTTATATTATAAAGTTTTACTATTGTAAGCATTCAGAAATATCCTAACGGATATACTTTCATATATTTTTTTTTGTGTGGTGTTGGGTTACGCAAGCCCTGGAGTTTCAATTTTTGACGTGATTCGTAGTTGCAGCAGCTTTCTGATTTTTTTAATTTACTTGTTGTTACTATTGCGAGACAAACTGGCTGTGTAATATTTATTGCTCCCGAAAAATCTACTACAAATTATGTTTCGTATAAAAGGTGGTATAAGTAAAAACGTAAGTTTTTTTAGAGGTAGAGTGGATAGATTTATTTTCATTCGTATATTTTGTCATTCTTATAAGTTATATTATTATTTTGCAATTGTAATACGTTGCATATGAACTCAAATTATATCGATATAGGGTTTAATACATATTATAGCTTGGCGTGCTAAGAATTTGTATAAGGTCGAAGCGCGAAAAGTTGATATTTATGTTATCAAAAATTATTCGAAATATATTCATATTAAATTAATAAAATAAAATGACAATTTCAAAATTTATTAGAGGCTGGTTATGGCGCAGTGTGACATCGTTTGACTATGTAAACGCGATCGGTTGTGAGTTCGATTGCCACTCGAAGGAATGACCATATTTAATTATTTGCACTTCCCTGCTCTGGGAAGACAAAACGCGGCGTTGAGTTCCTCCTCTCAACACGTAATGTCTCGAATTGGGTGAAAAACGAAGTACTCAGTGACTTACACTAGGTACTTCCTGTCTACCCTGCTATGCGGGATAAAAGCGTGAAGCTAAAAAGTTGAATCATAGCAGTAGCTGTGAGTATAAATTCTAAGCATCAGACACTGCGTATTCATGCATCAAGTTGATGCATTAATACGCAGTAGTCCCGTTGAAGTACGTAATACGCAATGCCTTAGCACGGTGGCTCTAAATAAATATAGCTTCACGCTTATTTTTCACGCTTCAAACATTAGTTAATAGACATTAAGTACTTCCTGTCTTCCCAGACAGCTTCCGTTTTCAAATTTTTAAACTTTCAATTCATTTATATACAAAACAAGAATTATTTTTAAAACCAAATTCAAACATTTTAAGTTTAATTTTACTTATACCCTCTTTGCTTCACGAAATGTGGCCTAAATTTTATTACCACTACAAAAAGGGTTTACGGACGCCGAAAATAGAACATTAAACTAATGTATACTCCGACATCATCTGTTCACGTTATATATTAAACCAGAATGTCGCCAGGTGTAAAGCGTAGGTGTTATATGTTCGGATATACTAGACTATCTACAAACTAAAGATAGCCATCTGACCTAAGTGTGAATAGTCTCTCATATTATGCGGGGTAAAAAAAATAGCAAAAATTTCCCCAGTTTTAACTCATTTGTATAAGGTTTTTGCAAGGGAATATTTTATTTAACTAGCCAATACTTACACGATCTAAGCATTAAACATATTACTGGCATACTTTTAGTGTTTTTTAATAATTATTACACACAAACACTACTATACACTTTAAATAAATTTTTGTATAAAATAAAACATACGTTGCTAAGGAAACGCGTATGTTACGCGTCAATGTACTCATATATAGCTTCAATGGTAATAATAATGTTTAATTTATTAGGTAACTTAGGTTATTTAATTTTTAAATTAATATAACTTATCTGTTTTTCATTGCCGCTTCAAAGACAGAGCGAAAGTAAGGCAAGATGAAAGACGGCGTTAAATTCCGCCACTCAATACTTAATATATCTAAAACGAACGGCAATCTATGTATAAAACTGATTTATACAAATTCTCTCTGTCTACCATGTTGTACATACGCAACGACCCGCAATTGGTTTTTCGATCAAAAAATGGTTTTTATCAGGTGGAACCATAGTGTTATGTAAAAGATGGACAATGGTCCCATACGGGTCCATTCATTGTATAGACGTTCATCCAAAAATGATTTGTTTTGCTGCAACGTTTATTGACGTTGACAAAGTTATAAATTCTACTCTAACGATCTCTGTAACTGTTGAGATTTTGATAAATGATTTTTTTTAACTTTTTGAAGTATAGTGTTATAGTGTTATTACATATATCGACTAAGAAAAACAATTTAGAAAACGTTTAAAAAATTGAACTCTGTCTCAGACAAAAATGGACATTTCTGTATTTTTAAATCTCTTATAACTTCCAAGCTCACAACATTATATTGTATGCTGAAGTAATCATAATGCAAAATTAATATTAGACTTCTTCCTTCTTTTTTCCCTTTATTTGGCGTAATGTCTCCTTATCACTTTGTGCCAGGTTCAAATGAAGGGTTCCTAGTTCCTGATATCGGAGTGGCCGTAGCTTTTAGACGACACCTCTCCCTTGGGTATTCAGGGTGATGTAAAGCAACATTAGTGTTAGTCTAAAATAAGTATTTCTATTTACGAGAGTCAAACCTACAACCATCGCGTTTATAATCAGATACAGTGCCGTAATAGTGTATTTACTCGCTTTTCCCGCATAGCAGGGTAATCAAAGACAACCTAGTGTCATGACACTCCATTCTCTATTTCCATTCAAATCAATGTCACACACGAGAATGAAGAAATTAAAGTAAATAAAACTCCACTTGTGTGTTTATAGTCTGACGTCTTTCACTATGCCAATATGGACTGAAATATATGTAGATAGAGTGGTATATACACGAAAACACGAAATCCTAGGCTGCTTATGTACAAAAGTTGAGGTCACATTTACGGGGTTAAACAAACTTTTCAGAAGTAAGTTACGATAGTTAGGGTAGCGATAGTTGAGTTTCAAGGTGGGGATTTATTGACGGTCTAAGTCATTACAAATTATTTTAATCGCGGGTAACAATGATTTACTATATATGCAATAAAGATAAATATATTAACAAAAATAAGTATATATTGTCCAAAATAATATCATATTACACATTTAGAATGAACAGTCTTATAACAAGTGTTTCCATTTCTGCGTCAAATTTGAACCCACGACTCACAGAACATACTTAACACTCAATATTGATTCAGTTGATATATACGATAAAGTTACTCAAAAAAATTGTGTTGTTTTCTAATAAAAAAATATAAAAAAAATTAATAATAGCTGACATTCGACAGCGGCTTTATTTTAATCCATTTAGTATGGAAATAAAAAAATATAACGTAAAATTCTCACGCCTTCATAGTCTACTATAGAATTTAGCTGTAAAGGGATATTTTCCGAAATGTTGGCATTTACCTTGAAGTGACAAATTAAACAAAAGCATTTTATAATAAATATTTCATTTATATGTATGTAAAAAAACAAAACCGGCAGATTTTAAAATTATTTTATAGCATTCAATTTCTCTTTTAGTAGTACCGATCAAATATTCTTTTTTTTATGCGTTCTTTTTTTTAGCTTCACGCTTTTATCCCGCACATCGGGATAAACAGTAAGTACTTATTATCAAGACACTCCATATTCCACTTTCCAACTAATTTAAGTGGTGGAACTGAACGCCGCTCTTCGTCATATCAGAGCATAGATAAAAGAAAGATATTTGATAAAATAATAAACGCATATTTATTTTAAAACCGTTAAACAAAATTTCGTATACAACATAAAATATTAAAATACACATTCCACAAGCTGACGCTAAGCGTGGCCCCTCTACTGCGGACTTCTGCGCTCATCAACCGTTTCAACACACTGGTGGTGGGACGAGGGTCGCCGCCCGGGCAGCTTGCGTACATCATGTTGCGTTCACAGTCCTTAGAACAAAGAATTACACATACATATATACACATACATATTACACATACATATTGCATTGTATGGGTATGTGTATAAAGCTAGATTAAACTTCAATTAATACCATTTGCTTACATTTTCGTAATATCAAGAGAAGTAACAAGAGATTTATTGATATATTTAGAGAGGGGAAATAAAGAGCAAATCCATCATCGCCCAGTGGAATAGCGTTTGAATTTAAGAGCGATTGATTGTGGGTTCGATTCCCGTTTCAGGTAATTATCATTAAATTATTATTTTGTTATCTTTTTTTATCGTTTAAACAAGATAAACACGGCGCTGTGTTCCGTCACTTAACTAGCAAATATCTTGAATTCAGGTGGAAAGTGGAGGTGAACTGAAAAAGATTAAACCTACAACCTGGATAATTTTTTAATCCTTAGAGCGAGATTTGAAACTAGAATTTTCGCTTACATTATGATATATTTTAGCTTCACGCTTTTATCCCGCATAGCAGGATAAACTAAAAATACCTAGTGTCAAGACACTCCGTACTTCTCTACTACTTGTTACTACTGAATCACAATAGAGTCGTGACATGGATATCTTGTTTATTATTGTTATATATTGTGCAGTTCAAAATATAATATAAGTGCAAATAATATGTGTAATTTTTCATGTAATATGTTTTTTTTGTCTGTTACTTTGAATGTATCGTACAATTTATTGTCCTTTTACGAAAATGATGGGAAACGAGGAGTATAAAATTAGGGATTCTTAAAGAATGCAGAAATCCAATATGTGCATAATGATATGTTCAGCACATATATATCGCAATAATTATTTACTATACATTTATCTTCATTATACTAGAGGAAGATATCATGAATATATACGCAGCTGGTGTAAAACGCATGGCTTAGCCATGTCAGGGCGCTTGGATAGTTTTCAAGAGGCGTTCAAATTCTTATACGTTTTTTTTTAAATGTTATGAAGAATATGTCAAATTTATATAAATAATTTACGTCAATTTGTTATTTTGGTAGCTTAGAGTATACCTATAAATTCACTTTTGCCAAGATCATTAAAAATCTATAAGCACAAATAAATAAAACTGGAGTGTCTGTTCTTAATATTAAAATAACCGCTTTGTACTAAATTTTTGTTACATATGTATAATAATAACCGCTTTATACAAAATTTTTATGTTACAATTTTTCTTTGTCGCTATCTCTGTTTGTTCTGGCTAATATTTGAAACTGCTGGACAAATTTTGACGAGATTTTCACTGACAGACAGCTGATTTAATAAGAAGTAACTTAAGTTACTTTTATTATTGAATTATAAAGTATAGATAAAGCTAGAAAATAAAAAAAGCCATACGAGAAGATTGGATAAACTTTAAGGAAGCCGGTACTTCCGAACTTTGGCGCTCTAAAATAACTTGAAAACTCATTTAAACTTTTTACATTAAATTAGGAAGAAAATTGTTAATAATGTGACAAATTGATATGAATTCATAATGATTATCATTTTCAAAGTATTCATTAAATGCTTTTTACTTGTTTATAACTTGCCGTAACTAAAAAGAAGGGAGTTATATCTTTCAAGCCCTCATGGCACTGTAGCGACACTTAGGTATTTATTATATAAGTATGATGGTATATAGTGGGTTCATTTTTATATATTTAAAATCATATAAAACGTTATGGTGATTCCGTATAAGAAGTCGATCGAAGTCGACTCAGTATAAGATTATGTATAAAAGGCGTAGCTTTAATTTTTCACGCTTTTTCTAAGTAACAGAATTTGTAAAATATAGAAAATCTGTTGTGGTTTTTTTAAGCTTTATCCTACACACTTCGTTCACTGCATTCCATCTAAAATCGAGATATTGCGTGTATAGTGGTGGCACTTAACACTGTGATTTGCCTCATTAGAATGGAGAAACAATAATAATTTAAAAAACATTTTTGAAAAAACGTATAAAAATTTAAACGCAGCGGGATTCGAACCCGCGCCTCTTGGATACCGTCCAAGCGCTCTGACCACTAAGCCATGCGTTCTACTACAAGCTGCGTCGAAATTCTTATACGTTTTGTTACAACTTATTTATGTTGTTAGAATTTCGACGCAGCTTGTAGTAGAACGCATGGCTTAGTGGTCAGAGCGCTTGGACGGTATCCAAGAGGCGCGGGTTCGAATCCCGCTGCGTTCAAATTTTTATACGTTTTTTCAAAAATGTTTTCTAATCCTAAGTGTGGAATAACACTTTAAAAATAGTAAATATTAAAATAAAATAGCAATCTCTCTTGTTAAACGATTATTTCTAAATAATCTTTAAGTAGTAGAAATTTGTAAAAATCTCTCTACAGAGATGCTAACAACATAAATAAGTTGTAACAAAACATATAAGAATTTCGACGCAGCTTGTAGTAGAACGCATGGCTTAGTGGTCAGAGCGCTTGGACGGTATCCAAGAGGCGCGGGTTCGAATCCCGCTGCGTACAAATTTTTATACGTTTTTTCAAAAATGTTTTCTAATCCTAAGTGTGGAATAACACTTTAAAAATAGTAAACAATAATAATTTAAATTACCCCGAGTAGGAATTGAACGTACGATCATTGACTTTACAGACAGACGCTGTTCCACTGCGCTACGATAGCCATAGATAGTCTAAGATAAGTACAGAATTTAAAAAAAAGATATGTACCTGATACACTCCTCCCTCTGACACAATTACAGAGAATTTTTGCAAAGTGACTGCTTGGTCGTGAGTACAAAGTGTGGGCTTCATGAATAAGGACTCTAGAGTGCAACGACGAAATCGGGCTCTAGCACTGTGAATATTGATATACTTATTAACAAGTGTTAGAATACATTTTTGAAAAAACGTATAAAAATTTTGAATGCAGCGGGATTCGAACCCGCGCCTCTTGGATACCGTCCAAGCGCTCTGACCGTTTTTTCAAAAATGTTTTCTAATCCTAAGTGTGGAATAACACTTTAAAAATAATAAATATTAAGTGTTAGAATGTTAGCGTAAAATATATAGAAATGAAAATCATAACGTCAGGATTAGTAAAGTAGGTAGCACCGAACACACTCCTGTATCAGAACGTCCATGAGTAAAAGAGCCCCGTGTAGCTTTAAATTGCCGACTTATATAGGCATTGAACGAAGGAAGACAAATCATAGTTAAAAAATAATAATTAATTACTCATTTTCCTAATTACTTGGTATTATTTATTAAATATATTTTTATTTGTTATTTACATATTAAAAATTGTAAACAAAAAAACGAATCTTTGATTTTTATGAAATTTTAAAAGGTGAAATGATTTTAAAAGCAGCATCACGCTTTATCCTGCACAGAAGGGTAGTCAGAGACCTTAAATTTTTAGCATATACATTCTTAAAATACTTCTACAAGAGATCGATCGTGAGGCACCACTATTCCACTCGGAGGAATGATTATATTTCAAATTATTTTCATTTCCCTAATGTTGTAAAACAAAGTGCGGCGTTGAGTTCCGTTACACAAGACGCATTATCACGAATTCGGCGGCACGCAGAGTGTCTTGACACTAGGTACTTCCTGTCTACCCTGCTCTGCGAGATAAGAGCATAAAGTAAAAAAAAAATACTTCTACAAATGCTATAGATTATAACAGGCAATTATCAAAATATATATCTACACTTTCAAATTCTATATGTAATTTCTGTCTTCATATATCAGCTTGTTTGGTCGTACATTTTATTTTTTGATGTTCCGTTTTTTTTATTTCAAATTTCAACTATACTAACTGCCAATATTTTATTCCCTCAACATTGACAAACTACAAATTCTCTTTGGCAAAAACATTTATCAAACTTGAATAAAACATGGCGCCGATGCGGTTTTTGATGATCGGTTGAGACCGAATTTAAAATGTGTTCAACATTTAGATAGCAATTGAATATATATGAGTTTCGAGTAAAAATAGTTCTTAAAATATACATGTATATATTTATATTTATATATATATATATATATATATATATATATATATATATATATATATATATATATATATATATATATATATATATATATATATATATATATATATATTTTAAGAACTATTTTTACTCGAAACTGAAACTCATATATATTCAATTGCTATCTAAATGTTGAACACATTTCATATATATATTTTAGCTTCACGCTTTTATCCCGCATAACAGGGTTGACAGAAAGTACCTAATATCAAGACTCCGTACTTCGCTTTCCACCGAATTCGAGACATTGCGTGTTGGGTGGTGGAACTCAACACCGCTCTTTGTCTTTACCAGAGCGAGGAAGTGAAAATAATTCAAATATAATCACTCCCCCGAGTGGGGATCGACCCCACAACCGGTCATGTATACAGTCAGTTAGACGCTGTCACACTGCGCCACGACCGGCCTCATACACACACATGTATATATATATATATATATATATATATATATATATATATATATATATATATATATATATATATATATATGTTACTATTTCACGCATCTACTGAATAGATTTGAATGAAACTTAAAAAAAGTCCATAATTACAAAAAAATAAAGTAGTTTAGTCATAATATAACAATAAATATACGCGAGCGGAATCTAATTTGCTGTATAGAAAATTATTAACAAAAAGGAAAACATAAAAGAAATCAACTTTACTAGTAAGAAAAGAAATAATATTTAAAAAATATACCAAAAATTATCATTAAACACATCTTACCAACAAAGTTCAAAATGTACAGCATAATGCGTCCATTCTTGCGTCGTATTTTTCTGTTCCTCAACTGCATTCTTAAAGGCAATATAGCAGGATTCCCAGGAATCTGTCGAGCTTTCGACGCAAAGTGGAAGCTCCTCGTAACCTATAAAAAGGTTTCAACTGTTATCAACATTGTAGTAGTACAATTGTAGATATTTTTACTATATTGAGAACTTTGTAAAACTGGCGTGAATTGCAAAATTTTACCTCAATACAAAGAAAATAATAAAATATTGTTGTTTTCATTTTGTTCTCTAAATATTGTTAAGACTTAGTTCAGTATTTTGTCAGTAAATTAAAATAAAACGAACTATATAAACTAGAATAGAATAGAACATAGTTAATTTTACACAAAATGTAAAATATGTGCAAAGGCGGTCAAAAACCTCTTACAAAAGTCATAATATAATAAATTATATGCTATTATTTTGTCAGTTTGATAAAAATTTTATATGTGTCACTAGTTGACCCAGTGAACTTCGTATCGATTCAGAATTAAACAACAGTAACCCGAAAATAAACACCCATTAACATTGGCAATCAAAGTAGTTTGCTGATTATCATTTAGAACAAATACAGAAATTTTCTAAGATACTTATAATAGTTAATATAATCATTGTTTATCGTGATTTTTAGAAAATTTATATGAATATATTTAAAACAGTTTAATGGCGTATAATTCTATATTCGAAAATATATTTGTGAGAACTTGACGTTTCGGATATTTTTCTGTAGTCCGTGGTCACGGGTAGATATGTAACAATGTATATGCTCGTTTAACTATGATACAATACACCTACGATAATTGTGTAGAGCAGCTCTCTATCTCTATCTTTCTCTCAAAGCAATTAAAGTTATATATTTAAAAAAAATGTCTCAGCAAAAATAAAAATCTGAACAAATTTTTGATTGCGTCGACAAAAAAACAAACAGTATTGCTATAAAAAGATAATTTGTTAAGGAAATGCTGCAACAATCAAGTAAATTGGCAATTACCAGAAAAAAAACGTTTGTCGGCCTTTAATTTGACATTTTTTTTCTGTTACACTAATTGCTGACCAAGCAAGGCGTGATGAAAGCAAGGAATGAGCTTTTCTGGAATTTAGGTGAATATATATTTGTTTATTTATAATATATTGAAATTATGCTGTACATTTTGTACATTAAATATAGTTATATTATATTTAAATTATTTTCATTTCCTCGCTCTGGTAAAGACAAAGCGCGGCGTTGAGTTCCACCACTCAACTCGCAATATCTCAACTTCAGTGGAAAACGAAGTACGGAGTGTCTTGACACTCGTTACTTTCTGTCTACTCTGCTATGCAGAATAAAAGCGTGAAGTTTCAAAAAATAGTAACTTCTAGTGTAAGTTTGATGTAAGAAAATGATACAATTCCACCAGATTTAAAGATTTTATTTGTTAAAGACCTTGGGTATTTTATGATACATGGCAGAGTTGAACACTGAACTGTCTCGCTATTTTTACTAAATATGATTTGCGACAGCAACTGATTGTCACCAATTTCAAAATATGGTGCGCTGGGTGGCGTAACACTACGCCGCAGTTTATAAGAGCTATTAATTGTTTATAATTTAAATGTATTCATTCCCCTGAGTAGAGACCGAACCCTCTAGAATCTTTATAGTCCGACAGTGTGCCAATGTATAATTTTTGTAAATAAATTAAAATATTTGTCAACTAAATTTAAAGTCTCATTTAAACATAATACCTAAACGCTTAACCGTACACTGAAATAACAATTAAATAATAAAAAAAATTAAAAACTCAGTTTTCCGTAATTTTATATATTCAGCGATACTCATACTTTATTTTTTTAGCGTCACACATAGCAGGGTAAACAGAAAGTACCTAGTGTCAAGACACTTCGTACTTCGCCTTCCACCGATTTCGAGACATTGCGTGTTAAGTGGTGGAACTTAATGTCGCACTTTGTCTCTACCAGAGCGAGAAAGTGAAAATAATGTAAATATAATCACTCCCTCGAGTGGGGATAGAACTCACAACCGATCGTGTTTACAGTCAAGCGCTGTCCCACTGCGCCGCAACCGGTCTCAACTCTAATATGCAGGGTAAAAACATAATCCTAATTTTGGTAATTGGGTTAATAGACAGGAAATTGAAACGTTAAAAAATCTAATACGACTTACGTATCAAAAACCAGTCGTCATCACAGATGTTGTTGACGACGTGGATGTGACCTTTTATACTCTCTTCATTGAAGTGGTTTTCAGTCACGTCGGAACAATCAGCGTTCCAATCTATGGCGCAGTTGGTTAACTGCTTAATTGCTCTAGAAAATACGCCAGAAAAATTATTTTTAACTAGTAAAGCTTATTTTATTGTGAACTAACAACATAATTTATGGAAAATATTGCATTATTACATGTTAAGTTGGCCGCTTAATACACAATCGATTATAAGCGAAAACCATTCAATGGAGTGTCTTGACACTAGTTTGTCTCTGACTACCCTGCTTCTCCTGGAAGCCATACCACGTAAAGCTGCTTTTTGATAATTAGTATGACTAGAAAGCATTAAAGTAAAACTGCTTATATATATAGTCATAAATTCTAATCGAGTACAAAAGATTACTTTGAAAATGTGACGTCATTTTCCTAGATGCAGTAATCCATCTACTTTAAATTTATATTAGGTGTTGTAATATTAGTTAACTGCTACTTCTATAAGTTATTAATTTTAGTTTTATGCTCTCTTCCCTATATATCAGGGTAGTCTTCTGTTTTATGGCTCAATTCGAGACATTGTGCGTTAAATGACGGAGCTCAACACCGTTGGGTGTTATGAATCTTGAGAGCAGAGCAAATAAAAATAATTTAATTGAACTTATGTCATAAATGCAGGTCAAATCCCAACCAATCACGTTTGCAGTCAGAAACTATTTCAATGGGGCAGAAAATATCGGCAAGAAAAATCAAAAGAAAATCTGACCAGCTAACTGATAATTTTCAAAGGTTTCTAGATGAGAGTAATTTGTCACTCTACTTAAATAATAATAATATTTTAAACAAGAAAGAAATCTTAGACAATTTAAAGCATAATTATCCAAAGAACATGCATAATTACCCTAACGGCTAACCGCGTTGCAATTTTTAAAACGTTTTTAAACATTTCTTTTTTATTTTCCTAGTGAGAATTCTAATTTAGTGAAAAATTTGTATATAAGAAATAACTTTTGATATACATATTAAGATACTCTCTAAACACTAAGCCATGTGGTCTTGTCTAGCTGTATAGAAGTCGTTACTCGCGTAATATAACTATTTTTTATTGTTAAACATTGTTTTAATTGTCATTATAAAAAATGTATTTGTAAACTAATATATAAAAATAACTGTATATATATATATATATATATATATATAAATATATATATATATATATATATATATATATATATATATATACTACAAATAACATAAAAGCAGTTAAATTTAAAATATTTGAAATTTAAAAGGTGTTTTTAATTATTCAAGAATATTTTAGTATATTAGATATTTTTTATTCATCCTATTCTTTGTTCTTACGTAGCTAGCGCTCTTATCATTTGTTACCATGTTTATACGTAGAGGAGCATCTTTCTACGCCTTTTTAGAAAAATGCCGACAGAGTTTATTGGCTTAGTTTAAAGTTTCAATAGAGAAGATGCGCATAATGCGCAAATAATTTTGCATTGGATATATATTAAATTCAAAAGTTAATATTACTTGTTGCAAAATTAATCTATAAGGTCAATATTTAAACTTCACGCTTTGTCCCGCATAGCAGGATAGTCAGAAACAATCTAGTCCCAAGAGACTCCGTTTACTGTTTTCCACACGAAATGTGACATTGCATGCTGAGTGGTGAACCAGAGCGAATAAAACATTTCCCCGAATGGGAAACAAACCCACATCAAATCGCGTTTGCAGTCAGACGTTGTCGACGGTGCCACGATGGTCAATATATGTATGTGAATTGTTTATTTTAATATTTGAATGCAAAAGTATATTTAATATAATAGAATGTACATGTTTTTAGGTTACACTCGGCTTAAGACGACAATAATCTACCTTTTTTCTGTATCTATGAATATTTGTGTACTGATGTAAATATAAAGTAAGTTAACCTACGATATCACTCACAGAGATATTAATTAGCATTAAATAAGTACAATATATAAGCCGTCATCTAGAACCTATCCTGCTATATGTATAAAAGGTATATTTATACTAGAAAAAATTTGGCACATCTAACTTACCCACACCAATCGTTTATCTTTGATGGATAGGGCGGTGCCATCCGACTAGAGTTATATATATGCGCTGCTTCAAGAGTGCAATTTAGGGCGTACTGAGAAAAATCGTCACAATTGATATTCTTGGCCGAAACATTGTGTACTGATAACGTGGTAACAGGTTCAAATTCGTAATCCTCAGTATTTTTATGTGTTTTTTTTATCCTTCCATTGTCATAGTTTATATCTGGAAATAAAAAAGCAACAAAAAATATAATTATGTCTACGGAATACAAAGTAAATGGTACATTTCTGGTCATAAAAGAACGATATACTAATACAAGAACTAAGATAACTATATCATGGTGTCATAATGAAAAGTCATTGTGAATGAAGAAGAAGTGAAGTGAAGTTTCACCACTCACTAATCATCCTCGCAATATAGTGGAGAGTAAACAACGGAGTGTTTTGACACTAAGTTCTCTCTACTTACTGGTAGTAAATAGTTATTTGATACAACCAGTTGTACACAAAAGTAAATAATACCATTAATTACTTACAAAGGCCCTTTACGGATTGAAAAATGATTAAAAGTAATACAATGCATTTCATTTTCATTGATACATTTTATATCTCTGTAATATTTTCTCGCATGATTTTGACAGAATGAAATATATGTACATTTAGTGTTGTCTTCCTTGACGTGAGGATGGAAATTATGTTTAGTCTGTGCGATTTGATTATGGCCTTTTTGTTTTAAAACTTTATATATATTGCATTCCAACACTCAATACGCAATGTCTCGAATTCGGTGGAAAGCGAAGTACGTAGTGTCTTGCCACTAGGTAATTTCTGTCTACTCTACTATGCAGGATAAAAGCGTGAAGCTAAAAAAACTATGTTAATGTATTAACATGCTTTATTTAGTTTTACCTGATTTATTAATTTAAAAAAATATCGATTGGAAATGCAATTGATCATGAGTTCGATTCTTACGTGAGGCCCTGAATATGTTTAAAATATGATGAAAACACGGCGTTGAATTTCGCCACGTACCAAACAATGTCACGAATTCGGGTACAAAGGGAAGTTGGAACAAAAAATAAAAATTTAAAATATCTTAACCTAAAAATCCATCTAACTTCAACCCCTTCTGAAACAAAACATTAATACAATATTCACGCATTCCAAATACTCTCCATTACCTATTCTCTCAATATCAATTGTCATATAATTAACTTAATTTGAATAATATATGTTTGTATAACAGAGCATACAGTTGTAATTGTGCTCCTAGTTTGAACATAGTGCTATAGTAATTTCTATGCAAGATCCAATTATTCAGATTGATACTAACTAGATAAAGCATTACACTGCTATTTTACGTAGTATATATAAATAATGGAATTATAATACGTTGTATATATACTAATAATGAAAATAATATTTGTTTTTAAATGTATCAATGCCTGTCAAGTAAATTGTTGTATATGGGAGGTAACGAATTATTTCTCTTTTATTATTGATTGAAGAATTACTTAGGTAATAGGTACAGGTCGCGGTGCAGTGGGTCAGCATCTATCTGACTGTATACGCGATCAGATGTGCGTTTGATTTCCATTTGGGGGAGTGTACATATTTTAATTATTTTCACTCCCTCGCTCTGGTAAGACAAAGTTGAATTCCACCACTCAACACGCAATGTCTCGAATTCGTTGGAAAGCGAAGTATAGAGTGTCTTGACACTTGGTATGTTCTGTCTACCCGGATATGTGTTAAAGATGTATATGTTAAAGAAATAAAAAGAAGATAAAGATAAAAGAAGATATATATGTTAACGAAATAAAAAGAACAATTACACAGTTGAAGTGACAGTGGTTGAGATAATGAGGAGATTTGATAATCTTTAAGCTCACAATGTATTTTCTTACCACGAACTAGAAAAGGCCCAGTCCAGTCTCCTACTAGGTCTACTGGCTAAGATCTTTCTATGACTGTTTCTCTCCCAAAATTACATACATTACGTGTAGACTGGCGAACTCAACGCCGCATCTTACCAGAGCGGAAAAATGAATGAAGAATATTTTAAATATAATCATTTACTCAAGCGGAAATGGAACCACTAGAGCTTATAGTCCACATAATCGACAACCAACGTATAGATACAAAATTATATACATTTAATTATATAACTATATACGTAATAAAGAAATAGATAAAACAAAATAAAAGCTGGTAGACCAGCTTTTAAGCTCCAACCTTGCAAAGGTCAAATTTATATAAAATATTACGTTTTTAAATGTACACCGCAAAGCCTCAAAGTTACAGGTGTAAGCGTAATTTCAACGTTGTTTCTGTAATGAGCGCGGCGTCCGTTACAAAAGCATTGTCTCTTGCGGTTTGTGTATGTATGTATGTATGTATGTATGTATGTATGTGTGTTTGTATGTATGAAATGGTGACTTAATTTAAGCTTTTATGACAAAAGCTAGCCGAATTTGATGTTTTATGTAAATATTTTTAACTAAATTCTTTAAAGACATTGTATATTGCAATATACAACATTTTTTATTTAATTAAATTTTTAAGGCCATCAGGGTGTAGTGGGACAGTGTCTGACTGTAAATGCGATAGGTTGTGGGTTCGATTCTCACTCGGGGGAAATGTTTTTAAATTGTTTTCATTTTCCAACTTTTGATAAACAAATAGCGCCATCAAGTTCACCATTTCTTAAGCTTCACGCTTTTAACCCGCATAATAGGATGAATGGTGTAATGATACGTACTCTACATAAATATGTATGTAGATATATAATATAATTTATACAAATAATTTAATAATTACGTCAAATATTATTTTATATGCTATTTTTAGGCAGTAACAACAAATTTAATAATTTTATTTTAGTTAAATGTAATATTGGCTGAATGAATTACTGGCAGTCTAGAATGATGCAATGGATATTTAAAAAAGAGAAGGGGGATGGGCGTCAGCGTCATGTGCGTAAAAGGACGCTTTAGAAGATTGTTAGTATTTAATTTGGAATAATAGAAATATAATACGTTAGAAGTGAACGTAATAACAATATTTAATATTAGAAATATAAAGGAATAGAATTATTGTTTTTGTGGTATTCGTGATCGGAACCAAATCTCTGCTTTTGTATAATATGAAGAATCTATTATTAGTATAAAATAGATGAAAATTAAATTATTATTAATAAAATTAAATATTTAAATAATTAAATTAAAAATATATAAGGTTTAGAATGTATATTCTAAGAGATATATGAAATTTATAGTACAAATATACTAAAGCTTCTGCCGCCATCTTTGAATAGTGTTGTATGAACATATTGTTATATAAATAAACTGAATATCATAAAATATTTGAATATTATACTAACATATTTAAGATAATATGATGTATTGAACGAATGTCGGTTTTTACGGCGATGATTGTATGATCTTATTTATATAACAATCTTATACATATCTAATGCTGATATCTGACGTCGTGGCTTCCAACCGAGATTAATTGTTGGTTACGACAAACGACTGCTATGTAGGTGCTTTGTAATATATCACAATTGGCCGTCTAGTGGTTGTACGACTAAACTGATATGCGAACCGGCATGAAATATTGGTCTGGCAGGCCAATCGGTGTATCAACTTATATTGGCCTCACAAACCAATCTACGACATATAATAGTCTCACAAATTAATCTACGACATACCTTGGTCTAACGAACCAATGTAGGATATATAAAGGTGTAGGACCTTTATATATCCACGAACCAATTTAGGATGAACCAATGTAGGATATATAAAGGTGTAGGACCTTTATATATAACGAACCAATCTATGATATATAATGGTCTCAAAAACCAATCGACAGCATAATATATTGATCTCACAAACCAATAAATATCATAAATGATAAAACTAATATTAATATAATATTGTTAAACAACTGCTGTACATTTATATAATGTTCCGCCGCTGTGCATCCAAACTGATATATTAATCAAAAACTTATATTGGTCTCACAAACCAATTCAAATATATAATTATAATATATTCTTAATATAACCAAGCGTAAAAAATATATAAAGAAATATCATATATAATTTTAAGTATCGAGATATTTAAAAAGTATTAAGTATAAACCATTGAGGGTTCCTTTTACGGACGTAACAAATAACTAATAATTGTTCATTTGCAAAGGCATTGGAAGATTCGCCATCCGCGATTGGGGTCCGCCGATCGGTTGGAATTCGCGATATATAGCCGGGTGGAGCTATTAAGCTATTTTCGGAATATTTAACATACTACAATCTCTTACTAGTTATATTATATATATATAGAAGACGTTCTTCTAAAAGTTTTATATCAATTTAAAGATATTATGTAAGTAGGTTTTAAAATTTCTTGACACTTTTGCCTCTGAATTTCTAAAAGATCTTGAATTATTGCGAACACAACGATAATGGGTCCTTACCGCGTGGCATATCATGTATCATATTCGTATTTAAATAGTTTTATTTTAGCATTGTTAGAGGAGGGACGTTCTAAACGTTATAAGAGGAAGGAAACATATTGTCTTAAAAGTGAATAAATTATGTAAAACAGCGGGTACACTGCAAATTTATGAAAACTCGAAACTAAATTAAAAAATTAAACTGCTTTTCTCAACTTATTATTAAATATCGTCATTTTACTAATCATTTATTCCTGTAATATATAACAAGGTAATTGTAAATAAGGATTAAAATATTCTTTAAATTAATCAATCCTATACCCTCTTATGCAGTTACTTTTTATAGATGTCCTCTGATTACTCCGATAAGTATAAGTTGTGTGGCTAATAAAGAACTTTTCTTAAAATTGTAATAATTTTACACACACACACAACAACAAATTCAACATCCATATTGTTTTTTAAAATAAAACGATTTCTTGCTATAAAAAATTTGGTTAATTTTACTCTTTAGAAAATTTAAACTAGAGGAATTTTTATATTGTACTCTAGGCCTTAGCTAGTGGCGGTTGTAGAGGAGTGCCGTGAAGTTTTAACAAGTATCCTATATCGCCCTAGAGTCCCACATAACCCATGCGATCGGGTAAGTATTTACATAAATATATGGACAAAGCGCGGCGTTTAGTTCACCACTTATTGAGTGATAAACGCAATGTCTTGATTTCGAGTGGAAAGCAGATAACGGAGTGTCTTTACACTAGAATGTCTGACTACTTTGTTATGCGTACATCTATTCACCTACATTCTATGGTGTGTTTGTACATAAAACAAAAATACATATCACCTAAAGCAAAATTAAAGTTAAAGCTTAAAGGATTAAGTAGACGGCTTTACGGTTGAGCGTAATTAAAACTGGCAAATTATCATAATTTTATATGAAACTCTAAAGAACCAGGGGAATGAGGTCAGTTACTGACACGGGGGAATTTCATTTCTCTGACGTTTCTTGGCCCAACAATATACATATGTTTTGTTTAAAATAAAGATATAGTAGACAATAAAGCCAAAAAGATGGGGTCAAATTGGGTTACATTAGGTAACTCCTCGGGGTATTTTGAAGTATGCAAAGATAATTGAGTTTTTGACAAATGTTTGTACAATTTCTGTATAATATAATATTCTTGTTTTTGTAGTGATAGACCATCGTTGAACTGTGGAACTGTTGTTAGTTGTGGGTTCGACTTCCACTTGAAGGGATGATTATATTTGGAAATTATTCTCATTTCTCCAATCTGGTAGGACAAAGAATGGCAGTGAGTTTGCCACTCAACGCGCAATCAGTTTCAGGTGGATAGCAATCAACATAGTGTCTAGACACTAGGTTGTATCTCACTACTTTGACTGACATTATCTCTGAGCGGGTTTTTTTTATAATTTGGTCATAACATATTAAAATCAAGTGCTAAGGTTTTTATAAACACATCACGAGCGTAATGTAGCAGGTAAATAATTTATGAATCGTTTTATTATTCAAAGAAGTATATGTGTTGAGAACGCAACTATAAATAGCTTATAATAGATTTTAATCGTGACATTTACGTAATCACATATTCAACAAGAATTGTACGAGAATGTTTATTTCTAACACTCAACTATAACCATTTTCTAAGTGAATCGTGTTCTGCATAATTTTAGAATTAACAGTTTGCAAATTTAAAGGGGAAATGCGGCAGGTTGGATGGTCAGGCTTCAGAGATATGCCGTTTACACTAATAACATACGATTTATATATTTTTTCCATACACGTTTTTTTTGTTAAAATATGACAATTATAATTTTAATAAGATCGATTGATCTTGATGTCTTACCAGAGCGAAGAATTGAAAATAGATTCAACATATAATAGGTTTTCTTGATTTTGACACATTTTAAATGAAACTATTTTAAACGGATTAACCTTATATATTTTGGTATTTGAAAATAAATTTTTGGAAAGCTAAATTTTCAAAAGTGACTAGCAAAATGTACGCAATTACTTCATTTAAAATAGTTTCGTTTAAAAAAGTTTAATTTTTTTAGAGGATGCACAAAGCAAACGAGCATTCGAATGATCTGATGGTGAGTTATGATTTCCATTAATAACCCTGTACACAACAGTGTTACAGAAGTGTTGACAACCTATGAGGTATATATACCTGTATTATTTATATAAATGTTGTTTTCTACTATTGTGTGCATTTATTTTGTTATCTATTTTCCTATCGATATCAAAATATTTCCGTTACTAATTCATTGGCGGACAACGCATAACAGAAACTATGTCGTTCCAAAACAGGTTTAATCGGATATGGAAACGAAAAGCGTTTCACGTTTTATATGAAAAATAGTAAAGCAAAATAATAGTAATATATTTATAGGCGTATTTCATTTATTAATAAAAAAAAATTAAAACGATTTTTTTTTATTTTTCTAACACAGTTATTAAGATAAGTATAAAATAAGAAAATTCATTCATTAATCAATTTTTGATATATGAATCCAGATCTACTATATAGTAAGCACCTGTACTTTTATTAACGCTACCCAAACCAACTTTAAATATTCTAGAACTTGAACGATGACTGTTTTCTTAAACTGTCAAAGGCAGAGATCACTGGTCGCCTCTCGAGGTTTATTTTAATGTATTAGCTAACATTTGCTTGGGACAAAAATGTTTGATATTCCTATAGTATATTGTAATAAATAAATGTATAGCTTCTTTACTACTTTTATATTTAATTTTAAAGGAACATGTAAGTGTCACTTAGAAATATATTCGATTATATTCTTTCAGACACTCCACTCGCGATTTTCTTCCAAATTCAATATTGTGTATATATATGTGTATATGTATTTTAATTTAAGTTTCGAAATTTAACCCCGCGCTGTATTTTACCACACCGAACGGATCCCCTAAGCGAGAATCAAATCCATAACTAATCCAATCGTAAGCAGCTGTCCCACTGAGCCACGATGGTTTTATAGATAGTAGTAGTATAATGTTAAAATATACTATACATTTATGAAATGTCGAAATCGTACAACGTAAACAGCATGAAATGTACTGCAAACGGAAATTTTAGTTAGCCAAGTGACTGTCCTGCACGCCGATTACGTAAATTTGCATTAATCATTAAAGTACCTATTCGTATCAGTTTTGCCTTCTTGGCAGCAGTATTTTAAGAAGATAACGTTTTATTGTTTTTTACGATATTAACGTTATATACTGTACTATTGAATATTTCCGTTTTCCACCGAATTCGAGACATTGCGTGTGGATAGGCGGAACTCAATACCGCGTTGTCTTATCAGAGCGAGGAAATGAAAACAATTTAAGTAAAATCACAATTTAAATACATAGCAAGTGGGAATTGAACCCACAACCGATCGCGCTTACAGTCAAACGCTGTCTTATAGTCAAACAGTCTCTGCCATATAATGATCTCCCAAAAAAAATTTTTTGAAATAATAAATCAATCCATGCCACGTCTGTCCTTTACTTCCAGTATTTTCTATATAAACAAATATTATAAGTTATTGTCGACTAAAATATCATCCGCAATATGATTGGAATAATGTATATATCCTCAAAGGACATCAAAGATCAGTATAAAAGAACAATCGGGTGGAGAAACAACAGTTTAATGGGTAGTATTCACTTCACGTACCTTAATATGCTGCAAAGTTATCCGTGACTGGAAACAGAAACCTTTGGCAAATAGACTAGTAATAATGTGAATTAATTTAGTATTAATATTATAAGGGAAAATTTACTATTTGATAAGTGTACTTATCGATTGTATAGATTTTGATAATTGTTTGAATAAAAATTATGGAAGCTATCGTCTATTGCACGCTAAATATCATAAAAATCTAGATTTTTATAAATGATACTAGATTTTTATATATGAAATTTTTGTCTGTCTATTTGTTTACATTTTATCCAAAAACTACTGAATGTATTTTTATGAATTTTTCTTATTATATAGATACTCGTATTAGCCAAAGATCAGCGTACCTCAGAGGATTGGCGTCTGACTGTTATTTTCATTACTTTGCTCTACATGAATCGAGTATCGACCTAATACGCAGTAGCTTATATTTCAGGAGGTAAATTGGAGAACTTGGTTTCCTATTATGAGGCTCTGTCTGACTACCCCGCTATACGGTAGAATGTGTGTAGTTAAAAAATTTGTTCAAAATCATTCAAAGTTCAGTTACTCCATTGTGGTACACTGAGAATATATATATATATAAATGATTACTAGTTCAATTATCAATAAAAAAATCTTTATCTAGATTATAGGTATTTTCCCAATTTTTTTGGTTTGAAATAATAAGTTTTTGGAATACAAAGCTATCTAAATACGACGCTTAGTTTAACTTAGGTTGATATAGTAAGCTACGTATCATTTTGCTTGTAAAATAAATAAAATAATAAAGACATCGCTTAAAATGAATAAAAACTAATATTACTTCACTATTATAAAAGTGTTATTATTCCACACTTAGAATTAGAAAACATTAATAAAAAACCTATAAAAATGTAAACGTTAATTCGAACCTGCGCTTCTTGGAATTTTTACAAATTTCTGTTCCCGAAGGATTATTAAGGAATAAAGATTTGGCAATAGAGAATACTATTTATTTTAATATTTAATTATTTTTAAAGTGTTTTTAATCACTTAGGATTAGAAAACAAATATTTATTATACACAAAATTTTGGTACATTTTCAAAATGATAAAGAACAAAGGATAACATGGAGCCATAGCCGCGGAACCGCAAGTACACAGTGCAGTCATTAAAAAGCGAAATCCTTTGAAGTGACATAGAAATTTAAATAGACGATCATCCTATCTTTTTAGAGGAAATCTCATTTTTCCTTCTAATTGTTACTCAAATATTCATACCTCATTCTAAACTTGCTAATTAGTCCTCCGAGGCGTGCGAATTAAAAATGTATATTTTAAGTCTGCGGTCGCAAAAATTACAAGGCGAAAACGTTTCTAACTTCAAAGTTTACATTAAACATTATATAATATTCATTGCAAAATAATAGAATGTTTGTTTTGATTTTATTAATATTATGTAAATATTTAAATAAATCTCAGAGTATCCCGCAAGGGATAAAGCGTGAAAAATGTATTTCTTTAATCATTATTCTAGATATTTAGATATATTTTATAAAAAAGTTGTATTTCATTATATTATAAAATAATTTAACATTTTGTACTTTATACAAAATGCTACATCCGGTTTAAAAATGTAAATAACATCTCTCTAGTAGGTGAAAACAGATAATTAGTCACGTCTTATAATTTTATCTATACAATAATAATAATAATATATTTATTTGCTTCGAATATAGGTGTATAATTGTATTGCAGATTTAAATATTAACAATTTTATGTATCCATGTTCATTCTGCCCTTAAGCATGCATATATTAACTTACTTAAATTTATAACATTATCATAATAACTTAAAGCTAAAACATATCTAGTAGGAATTCTGTTACGGAATAATAACACTTAGTAATAAGAAAAGCTACGGTGTGTTTAAAGAATTAAATTCATACAAATTTCGACTACGGTGGAAAGCGAAGTACGGAGTGTTTTGACACTAGGTACTTTCTGTCTACCCTGCTATGCGGGATAAAAGCGTGAAGCTAAAAAAAAATTAATAAGTACTTAAATATTTGTTGAATCTGTTAAGTGATATTTCTTTTAATAATTTAGGTATTTTGATGTATATTATCGAGGCCATGCTTACTACACTCCTTTTTTCTAATCCTATTTTGCAATTTCTTGTACATATATAATAAATTTTCGTGTTCTGTTCTGTACGGTTTTTAGATTCTTTTACAGTTAGGAAAAGATATAGCCATTTCTAATATATATAAACAAGGAAACGTCAAAAGTCTGTGTTTCTTAAAAACTGGTATACAACTATCTATGGCCTTTAGATTAAATCATCCTTTTTAACCCTACAAAATATTTTACTGAACAATACTTCACGATTTACATGATCGAATGCTTTAAACACATCTGTATAAATTACACAGATTGGTACTGTTTTATCAGCGTTACCTATTATAGTACTTATCAATTAATAAATAGCCATATTTATATTTCAATTTTTCATAAACGCTTTTTGTTCATCACATAAAACGTTGTGTCTAATTAAAAATTTGTATATTGATTCATACAATTTTTTTTCAATATTTTTTTAGAATATAGGAATTAAAGCAATAGGCCTATAGTTAGTCATGTTATTTTTATCTTTATTTTTGTGGATGGGTTTCACTATTATACTATTCAGCGAAGTAGGAAAAATACGGGATGTTTTAATAGCTGCGGTTAAATATAATATAAAGGTGTTGCTATACTGTCAGTCACAGACTTAACAAGTTGTGTAGAAATGCCATCGTATCCAACTGTTTTTTTTTATTTTTTAATAAAAATTTAATACTTCCTAATATATTTTGTGGAACAACAGTAGAAATAAATATTGAATCTGTGTTGTACTCTTTGTGTAAATTATGTTTTAATTTATAATTTTGATTGTCAATTATTCAATCTATGAAAAAGTTATTAAAAGTTTCAGCAATTTTGTAAAGGCATTATTATTTTATTATTCCTTTTTATTTTGAGTAATACATTCATGTTAAGTTTTATTGTTATTAATTATTTTTAGAATAATGATTCTAAAAATAAATCTTGTGCCTTTTGTGTTAACCTAACATTTTTTTTGTAAAATTTTCTTTTATTATCATCAGTCGGTTTCATTCTCTGTAGCCAGAGTAAATTTCGTTGCTTTTTACTACAAGCACGAATTCCACTTAACTTTTCTCCCACTTTTTATAGAATTATTTCATATGGGAAACATAAGTTATAAAGTGGTAAAAATAAAATATAAAATTATTGTAAACTTCATTAGGATCTCCAATACTATAGACATCAAAAAATATACTGTAATTGTAAAATTTAGTTAAGTTTTCTTTGGATATATCTCTCCTTTTTGTTCGTCAGGAACTTCTAATACAAGTTTTGTTTATTTTTACTTTTAGCAATTGAGCTGTGTGATCCGATAAGCCAGGAATATATTTTAATTGAAGAATATGTGTAAAGTTGTCTAAGCAAGTTTTACTCTTAGGTCGAATAGTTTATTTAATTTTTAACTTTAGATTAAAGCCTAAAAGAAAATATTTAAAACCTTGAAAAATTTTCTAAGGTGTCTATGTTAAAATCATAATATTATTATATATTTTTTTAAGCACACTTCTTAAAATTATTTCTAATTTTTCATATATAGTATTAGTAGTGAGTATATTATTAGTTTTTGGAGGCCTATACAAACATATCACAATTAACCCTTATTCCAACAACTCTATGGCACAACACTATTACATCAGATTGGACTGTTTCATGATATCTGTTAATTCTACATATTCAAACCTAATATACAAACTTATTCCTAACTAATATACAAACACCCCCTCGTTTTTTATTTTTTCTTGCATAACAAGCACTTAAATTATAATAAGAAAAATTCAGTAATTTTTCATAACCACACTTAATGAAATGCTCCGTTATACATATAATTTCTAAATCTATTTTGTTTGTAGCTAACAAATCTTCAACGTGCACTGTTAATATATCACACTTATTCAAGCGTCCTGCAATGCTTCTGCTTTCTGATGCAAGAAATAAATGGAATTGAAATGTTTATTTGTTGTGTCTATTTATGTCTGTTTATTGTATTATCCATAGATATATGATACTGTGGTGGGTGGTGGACTGGATATATATATATATATATATATATATATATATATATATATATATATATATATATAAAACGTTGCAAATAAAAACTGGCACGGGAAACAGTATGACTTTTGACTGTTTAAGAAAATTGATGATACGGGGACAGTCCACCAGCGATTAAACATGAACCTAAAAAATAAATTAAGTACATAGAAAATATTTAACGATAAATAGCTTACTAAAGGTTAAGTTTACATAATTAAAATAAAGTCCTGAACAGAATTGAATAAAAACCTCTTTTTGTCGCTCTTTTTCTCTCTACATCTTTTATATTCTGTAAATAAACTGATGTATTCATGAATTCATAATTATAACCAAGCTGCCAAATTACCAAACCTTGCCTTAATTTTGCCAACAATTAATGTTCTTTACGTTATTTCAGTTCATATGTATTATAATTATATCTACATTATGATGTAAAAACTTAAATTATTATCTCAAAACAGAACTTTAAGCATCAAAATTGAGCTTCAAACTTCTTGTTTTGATGTGCGCCCGCAGTGTAACGTCGTATAAGCGTCTCGAGCTAAATAATCGTATTTTCGCTTCATTTGCTCCTTCCTCCGTGTAATTTGCTATCGTAATCACGACGCCTAGATGTACTACGTCGCCGAATTTTTAAAGAAGATTTTGCGACATTCCACGTGGAATTATGTTTACTAGAAGTGAAATTCAATTTAAATATGACATTTTTATGAAAAATGTTTTATATGTATAAAATAATTTACTTGTATTAGTTTCTTTGAATAAAGTTAATGTCCTATAAAGGACTGAATAATAATAGACTGAATGTATGACTGAATAATAGAGTGGTTGGTTGGCTGTAGTGGTAAGAAAATTATGAATATATTGAGTAATATTAAATAAAAAATGTTTTTTCCCTTCAATAATAAAACTACGAAATATTGGTTAACAATTTATTTAATTAATAAAAATATTATTGAAAACAATGAAATCTTTTCAATGCATTTTTTTAATTTCTGGGTTAATAATAATGATTAAAATATAAACATTCAGACCGTATGCTAAAGGGCTTATTATTATTGCAGAACAAAGCATTAGTTTTCACGTTTTTGTATATATTTAAACCGACCCCCGGTAGCCGAGTCTGGTCGTGGTGCAGTGTCACAGCGTCTGACTGTAAACGCAATCGGCTGTAGGTTCGATCCCCACTCGGCGTTAAATATATTTAAATTATTTTCATTTCCTCGCTCAAATAAAGACAAAAGACGAAAGAGTCCCCACACTAGGTACTTTTTGTCTACTCTGCTAAACAACAAAAAATACACCCAAAAAAATACATATTTTGTTGAAATCTCATAAATTCTACATGAAAATAATTTTAACAATATTCGTTTTCCGTTTTTCTCATTCCAACACGATTATCCCCAAACACTAGTACGGCTAGCGTCAGCAAATTTACTCCGATCGAAGCGAAACCGGATTTGGTAAATTTGCGTCCATCAGAGTGACAGAATTGATTTGATGGCACGAATATTTCACAGGCTCCCAAGGATACATACGTTACTGTCATCTGATTAGAAATAGATATATATTCCCTTTGTTTTATTCGAGGATTTTTTTGAAGAATGCTTTTGCTTGGAATTTTTATTTATATAGACTTTCTGTTGATTATGAGGATTTAGCATACGGGGCTATATTCATATTGAAATAATTTAGAATATAATAGATAACGAATTAATTTTAATTTTTATTCATCATACCATCAGAATTTCTGATAGCATAAATAAAAAGCGTACTACAATTTATATATATACATATATATATATATATATATATATATATATATATATATATATATATATATATATATATATATATATATATATTAGCGATATATATAGACTTTCTGTAGATTATGAGGAGTTAGCATACGGGGCTAGATTCATATTGAAATAATTTAGAATATAATAGATAACGAATTAATTTTAATTTTTATTCATCATACTATCAGGATTTCTGATAGCATATATAAAAAGCGTACTACAATTTATATATATATATATATATATATATATATATATATAAAATTATATAAGTATTTCAATATTTTTAATGTATAATTCCACACTTTGAACTAAATACTAAAGAAAAAGAAAATACAAACCTTTGTAATAAGAACATAAAAGGTTTCAAAGCGGCCGGATATAGAACGTGTGGCTTAGCGGTTAGGACGTTTGGACGATTACAAATAGGGCTTAGCTTCAAATCATACTTTATCAAACTTTTAAAAAATATACATATTTATCATATATTAGAGTAGGTAGAGAGAACGTAATATTAAGATACTCTAATCTCCGTTATTCAATGAAATTTATATTACTTATAAAGTTGTGAAACTCTATACCATACTTTGCACTATTAGAGTGGGAGCATGAAACTACAATAAATGTAATCATTCCTCCGTGTAAGTATAGTATCCGCAACTACCACGTTTACAGTCAAATGCTTCACTACTGCACCCCGATGGTGTAAACCGTATATATATATATATATATATATTTTATTCAGAAACATTTCACGCATTTTGTAAGTAATCAGAAAAGCCCTAGAGATAAATCACGTCGTTTCTATTCGTTCCAACTGAACAAAGTCGTTCCGTATTGAGTGTTGAAATCCAACACTTTTTTCTATTAAGATTTTCTTTGTTTGTTTTTCATTGATTTTTTTTTATTTTGTAATAATATGCAAGAAAATAAAATTTAAAATCTTTTCATTGGAGATTTCACTTTGATCTTATATATACTTCATTCTTCATTTTTAAAAAAACGTATAAAAATTTTGAACGCAGCGGGTTTTGAACCTGCGCCTCATGGAAATCGCCCAAGCGCTCTGATCGCTAGCTGAGCTAGAAAAATATCGACGCAGCTGGTAGTAAACGCATGGTTTAGCGTTTTCAAATCTTAAGTGTGGAATAAACTTTAAAAATGGTAATATAATAAAATTAATATATTTCACTCTCGCCAAACGATTATTTGTTAATAGTCTTTGTTAATAATCTCTCAATAACATAAATAAGTTGTGACAAAATGTATAATCATTTCGACGCAGCTGGTGGAACGCATGGCTTAGCGATCATAGCGCTTGGGCGGTTTCCAAGAGGCGCGGGTTCGAATCCAGTTATATGGTTCGTTATACGTTTTTTAAAAATGTTTTCTAATCCTAAGTGTGGAATAACACTTGAAAAATAGCAAAATAATAGGATTAATTAAAAAAAATGACTTTTTTCTAGTAACTTTTATTCTCATTTAGTTATTTTTTTTATGAAAATTAAATTAGGTACACAGGAAGTGCCTAGTATCAAGACACTCTGTACAAGAGCTAGAAAATGTAAATATAATCGTGCCCTTGAGGGAAAAAGTAAAAATCGAACCCATAACCGATCGTGTTTACAGCGTCACGACCGATATATCTCTTCTCACTGAGACTTATAGTTATGACTTAAATTTCTAGAGAAACTACTTCGGAGCACTGGTTCGAATGCCTGCAACTTTTTGAATGGACTTAAAGCATAATAGTTTCAATTGGTATAACTTTCTTATTTTCGATTCAATTGAATATGAATTGGTAAAGTCCTCAATTTTACCAAAATACAATGGTAAAAAATAAATTGCTTAAAAAGTTTCCGAGATTAATGTGCACAAATGCACAGACAAACAGATAAAAATTGTTAAAACCATTGTTTTAATAATATTATTACATTAATTAAGTACCCCTGATAATAGTTTATCTTATATATCCTCCAATGATTATATTTAATTTATTTTCACTTCCTCGCTCTGGTAAGACAAAATGTGGCGTTGAGTTCCACCACTCAACACGAAATGTGTCCTATTCGGTGGAAAGCAAAGTACGGAGCCTTTTTACACAAGGTACTTTCTGTAACCCTGCTATGCGAGATAAAAATATGAATCTTATTAAAAAAAAATATATATCTTCCATATACGTGATCTGTTACATTTTTATTAAATGTATAATTACTATATTTATATATATATATATATATATATATATATATATATATATATATATATGCTTCACGCTTTTATCCCGCATACCAGAATAGACAGAAAATACCTAGTGTCACTCCGTATTTCGCTTTCCACCGAATTAGAGACGTTGCGTGTTGAGTTGTGGAACTCAACTCCGTACCTCGTCCTTTACCAGAGCGAGGAAGTGAAAATAATTTATATATGATCACTCCTACGATCGAACCTACAACCGATCACATTTACAGTCAGACGCTGTCCCATTGCGCCATGACCGGCCTCATACATTATATGAACAAATTACAAATACAAAACTGTGTCAGTAATATTTTCATCTAACTAGATGCCTTCACTGAATCTCCACAGGTAAAAATTAAGTTAGGCTAAGTTTCTACAAAGTAAGTACATTTCCTGCTTGTGTGAATATATATATATATATATATATATATATATATATATATATATATATATATATATATATATATATATATATAATATAAAATTGTAGTGGCCGGTCGTGGCGCAGTGGGACAGTATATAATTGTTAACGCGATTGCTTGCGAGTTCGATTCTCACTCGGTAGAATGATTATATTTAATTCATTTTCGTTGGTCCTGCTGTGCGGTATAAAAGCATAAGAGTTAAGAAACAAATAAATAAAAAAATAAAAATAAAATATATGATAATCGTAAATATAAGGTTTAAAATAAACTTATGTGCAAGATGGGACAAAATATTTGTATTAAGAGATCAGCTTCAGGCTTTATCTCGCATAGCATGGTAACTAGAGATAACCTAGTGTCAAGATTGATCCGTTGATTGATGGTTTTCCGTTCGAAATAAATTATTTAATTCCTTTTCTTTATTTCTCTAGTTGCGTTAGGTTCCGCAACTCATCACGCAATACCTCTTATATTGTAATTATACATATAAATAAAAACTCAAAACTCCTTGCGGAATATCTTGACACTGCGCTCCTTTTACGTTACATACGTACTCAATAAGCTTGATAAGATCTTTTTACAGTGTAATATTAATGTCTCGTAAACAAATACGAATTCGTTAAAATTGTAAGAAAATACAATAAAAAAAATATTATTTTAGAACAAAATTTATCTAACTACTTCGTTTCAAAGTTTCCCTTTGTTCGTTTACTATGACTCAAAGTTTTGGACACCGAACAAAGTAGCATGAAGCCCACTGAATGAATTGAATTTAACTCACTGTCCTTGTTTTCAAGCAGGGTTTTTGTAACAATTGTGTTATTTGAATTATTTTATTATTTTACTAGATGCCGTGTCGTTGTAGAGTTGGTAAGGGTTCAGGTTTATATTGGTGACACTAATAGTTTCGATTTCCCCTAATAAAAGATATTACTATTATCGTTATGAGGCCGGTCGTAGGCACAGTGTCAGACGGTAAACGCGATCGGTTGTGGATTCGATTCCCACTCGAGAAAAGTTATATTTAAATTATTTTCATTTCATCGCACTGGTAAGACAAAGCGGGGCGTTGAATTCCACCAGTCAACACGCAATATCTCGAATTCAGTGAAAAGCGGACTACAGATTGTCTTAACACTATGTACTCTATCTATCCTGGTAGGGGATAAAAAACGTGATGCTAAAAAAATGTTGTATGTTCCTTCGGATAACAAACTCATTATTTCCGCCACCTTAACTATGAATAAATGTAAACCTCAAGAACCTTAAGACATTTTATCCTCATCACCAGAAACCACTTTTTCTTACCTGAATGATATATAATAAAATAGAATTATATGTAAACACGCCGCGAGTGGCATTTGCACTCGTAACTAACTCCGTTAACAAACACTACACCACTGCGCTACGAAACTTTATAATAAACATATTAAAATATCATATTTTAATATTACAAAAAGATATGCACACCCATTGCACAATTGTTCATCGGCACGAATTTTGAGGACGAAACGTTTGTACGGCATTTGACATTCTCAACAGACGTGACTAGAATATGATGAAGTATTGATTGGATGATACCCAAGCGAATTTATTTTTCATGTCGGGTGTAAGTTATGCGGTAAAATATTGACATGGTTGACCCGTGTATGGTGATATAAAATCAAATATAGCCGACTTGTATGACGTTTTCGTCCTTTTTCTATTAGAATCACGGCTTACATGTGATGCGTTTGTTTTGTTAAACGCGGGTTGTATTTGGTTTTTTATTTGAATTTTTGGCTATTTTGCAAAATTCAGATACGTGTAGATTCAGACGGCTTGGCCTTAATGTACAGAAGCTTAAAATTTTGCAAACGCTTTAAGGACTTTTATGTTTACCTAAATATTAACACGTGAAGCAAAATCTTTGTACGCGTTTTTACAAAAATAACGCCTACAGAGGTGTATGAAACTTGGCAAAGTTATAATTTATATCGAAAAATATACCGAATATCGAAAAACATAAAGCATAATATACTAATTTAATAAACGTTTATATAAAGTGACATTCTCATTGCTAAGGTAGTGCGATTTCAACGCGTCAACGGGACATCTAGTATCAATAATTGTTCTTCTCAATAACTGAATGAAATATAACGTGCAACCAAAGTTACTTTTCAGGCGAATTTATGTCCGAAAGAAATGAATATATATATATATATATATATATATATATATATATATGGCAGGCAATGAAAATGGCGTGCGAAAATTCGTACATAAAAAACTATGCACCTTAAGCAAAATTAATTCAAGTAGGATTTAATGTAACCGATATTGATGGAAAAATGATTAGAAGGATTCGATAACATATCTCCTGCATATTATATGGTATTTTTATTATAAAGAAATTGCGGTCGGTCTTAGCGCACTTGAATAGCGAATAGGCGAACTGCGGGATTCAAACCCCGACTTGCGACCGGCTAGCATACCAGAGGCTATGTGACAAATATCAGCTTTAATTAAATAAGTGTATATCACCCAATGAATTCGAACGTCGATGCAAAACCAGCATATGACATTGTCATATTTATTTTTTCTTAAAAAATAAGTAAGTTTTTTTATATATGTATTCGTTAATATTAACTGCTAAGTGGCCTTTAATGGTAAATAAAGGTACAGTGGCTATATGTAATAAATTTTTACAATTTTTCGATTTATACTGATTAATTATACATTATTTTCAATACTGTCTGTCTGTTTGTTCTGGCTAATTTCTAGAAGAGCTGGATCAGATTTTGTCAAGACTTTTGAGGTACAGTAATTTAGGTTACCTTTATTATAAAACTTTTAAATATCCATAAATATTAACTTTCATGTGAACGAAGTCGCGAGCCCTATCGTAGTTTAGTGGTATACAGTATAACTGTAAACAAATTTTTGGTTTGGATTCGATTCCCACTCACTTCACAGTAGATTCTTTAAGTCTAATCTCTAAAGCCATTTATTTTAAAATAGGTACGATATAACAACTTTTCCATAAAGAAATAAAAAAATAAATGAAATTAAAGTCGTACAAAACACCAATAGGAAACACAAAGTTTCATTCTTTATCTCACAATACGATATGTGCGCCGTATTTTATAACGATTGTCTCAATACAAATGTGTACAAGTTTGTTCGTAAACGATAGCGAGGCAGAGGGAAAAGCAAAGTTAGGAATTATGATTTATTCCATTGAACTTTGCTACTGATTTTTGCTTAATGTATGAATAATTTAAAAGCAGGTAGATGTAATAAATATATTGACATATGTACCAACAGCTTTTCCCTCTTTTTTATTTTCAATTCAAGCTGGATGAATAAATCTTGATGCTTTGATTCCTATAGGGCTCTTTATTATGTAAATATATTTATTTATATAATGAAAACTAATATTAGGTAAATCATTCTCTAAACTCATGCATTAAGTTTAGTAACTTTCTAAAGACCCAACACACCATATACGGGCGTGAAGAAAGAAATAAGACGTGGTTTACGGAGTGTCTTGGAACTTTACAATAACATTAAAGTTTAAATATATTTTATTCTGAAATATTTAATTATTTAATACTGGATCGATGCCGGTCGTGGCGCAGGGAACAGCGTCTGACTGTAAACACGACAGGTTGTAGGTTCGATCCCCACTCGGGGGAGTGATATTTAAATTATTTTCACTTCCTTATTCTTGTGAAAAAAATGCGGTGTTGATTTCCACCACTTAACGGTCTAGAATTTGGTGGAAAGCGAAGTAGGGAGTGTCTTTACACTAAGTACTTTCTATCTACCCCGCTATGTGGGACGTGCGTGCAGCGTATCTTGATAGACATGCAAATAACACAATTATTAATATATAATACAGCTATTTAAGACGTCTATATAATTTCATTTTAATATCTGTGTTTTTTTGTTATATGGCACATAAAAATCAAAGCAAAGTATGTTATAAATATATTTGCTATACTTATATGACAGGCGTTAAATTAAAGTAAAATAGTAAAGATATATATATTTCCAAAACATACAAAATTTGACCGTAGCACGATTCGGACTGCGTAATTGTATTTCTATATGATTTTGTATTTATATATAAACAATTTTTCTTGTTAAAATTTTATTTTTATATATTTACACAACAATTTACAAACAATAGGGGAAAATGTAAGAAGCTAACATAAAAATAATATAATGCAATATTTTAATCTATTTTCAACATTCTGGAATCAACTTTCTCCCTATTGCATAACTAGGTTTAACTTATTTCATAAATTTTATCATAATATAGATGTAATTATTGCCCAAATCGGAGTCAAATCCACAACCATACTATGGTTGTGGGTTGTTGTGCGTACAATCACGACTTACGAATATACCAATAATATAGACGTAAAAGTTATAAAATATGGCATCCATTAATAATAATAGGTCAATATTTTCTTAACACAGAAAAATAACATTAAATTTATTTATAAGATATTATACATATTATTATTACATACATATACATAATACAAAATATTTCATGTTAAGTGGCGGAACTAAACGCCACGCTTTGTCTGATCTGAGTAAGTGTGGTCGTCATTATCATCGCCTTTTAACGCCCACTGCTGTACGTGAACAGGCCTCTCTTCAAGATTTATATAACAACTGATCTTGCGTTTCCCGCGTCCGACTGCCTTGATCAGATTTTCGATCCAGCTCGTAGAAGTCCCGCCTACCTACATGAACGTCGTCTGGTGTATCTCGTCCATTGTCACTTCCACTGAGCAAATCTTTGATCAATGTCGGTATCAATTAATATTGTGGCTATATAAGAATACTAGAAAATATTATAAAATAGATACTTTTATGTGTAATAAAAATACTTTTCATAAATAATAATATTATTATTATTTAATTTAGAACATTTTAATTTTAATATTTGTTTTAAATGTCGTCGACCAATATTTCCACAATGAATACACAGTAAATACCAAAACCGCTAATACAGATATTATCACAGATAAAACAATGAAAACTAAATCTAGTTCAAGATATTGTCTCCAAGATATATTTGCTCCAGCTGCTCGCAGGTGTTTAGCTCCTCCATGTCGCAATACGTAATCTACCCACCAAACAGCTCGGTCTGCTGGTGACATGGGCTGGTCATAAAATATGGAACGCAGGCGAAGCATATTCTCTTTGTAACTAGGGGAAGAGATTAGATAAAATTTACATGAGACCTATTATTTGTACAACTATAAAAAAATTGAAAGAGAATTTGACATAATGTCACCTTTATTGAGAACCTAGAGAGAACGGACCGTCCAACGCTACGGTCTTACTTCTACTTCTATCGCCTTGTCCACAGTCATTTACTTCGTGATACATGACCGAGGGATCCTTATGCTTTTTAAGTGACATTCCTCAGTATTTTTGCTGTATTTTTTGAGAACAATCAAGGTCTTATCTCACGTATATATGGCAATATATGGCATGGCAATATACGTATATATGGCACTATAATATATGGCAATGTATAATTTTTTTTTCCAACAACTCGTTTGTAAATCTTGATTAATATATGAACAATTGTAATTATATAGATATTATAACTTGTTTTTAATTATATCATAACTAGTGAATTAAATTTTGGTTAAATTATTATTATTAAGAGAATAACCTTGAATGTAGTTTGAAATATAATTACAATTAATAAATAGAAGGAACATTAAATTTAGTTATGTATTTATTTGAACACTTACAAAAAATGTGAATAGGTATTCATAATTGCAATGAGGATTTTGGCATGACGAAAATCTAAAATAGATCTAAATAGATTTTACAAACAATACGATCGATACTTACGATACTAAAATAGATCTAAATAGATTTTAATAACAATAGCGAAGGGAGTGTCTTGACACTAGATTCACACTGACTATTCTGTTATATGGGAAAACATTGCGTAAACGTGAGAATAAAGCTCTTTTTTTAAGTTCACTCATGTGAAATTATATTATATTATTTTTTATTGCATTAATTTTATCTTACCTGGTATCATTAATAACTTTTACAATAGCCTCTCTGAATACATCTTCGGTTAGTTGAGCGATGTCAAGTTGAACTCCGATACCGTGATGTACATATTTCTGTGCATTGTACCACTGATCTGCTAGCATTGGTAAACAAACAAGAGGCACACCAGCTGTTATAGCTTCGTCGGTAGATTGAAGACCACCCTGTGTTATAAAGAGTTTTAAATTGGAATGTCCTGTGAAAAAAACATAAGTTAAAACGATTTTACTTGCACATTAGGGTAGTTGGACAGAACAGAAGTAACTTGTGCTGAGTGACAGAACTTAACACCGCGCTCTGTCTCATCAGCGCGGAAAGAAGAAATTAATTTAAATATATTTTCCCGAGCAGTAATCAAATCTATAATCGTGTTTAAAATCAGATGTTTTGTAATTAAAGCTAATTAATCATAAATGAGCTAATAAAACTTTATAAATTGGCAAAAGAAAAGCATTTTCTATTCGATTTTCAGGTGCCTGTCTAAAAGATATTGCGCGTTGGCTGATTGAAAGTACCATTATCTACTCGGATAAGTTTCAACTAAAAACATTCACAGAAGTAGAAATCAAACGTACAACTTTACAGCTTTACGCTTTATCCTGCATAGCAGGTAGTCAGAAAATAACTGTGTCAAGTCAAGTCAAGTGTCAAGACAGTTCGTTGACTATTTTTTGAAATCCATAATTAATAGCGTTTGCATTCCAACTGAGCCACGCCTTCAATATTTGCTAAATACGCCGAATATAGTAAAATAATATAATAGTTAACTATATAATCTTTAAAACATTTAAGGTAACCTAAAGTATACTCACTCAGTTTTTAAATTGTACGAGTATGAATGTAAAATTATATATGTATTTGTATATTTTTCTTTTATTTTTGCCTTAGAACATAGTGTCAAGACGTTCCGTTCTCCACTTATGTCCTGTTTCTGTGATATTGCATGTATTGTGGCGGAACTCAACACCGCGTTTTGTAACATTACGTCAATTAACTTTGCATAATTATATCTCTTTATATAGTATAACCTTCACCAACGTAATTAACCATGCTTTGAGATACATATTTGTACGACTCCAATCTTATCATAAATAGACGTAACTATATATTGAAGCATAACATTTTAAGATGTCAATGTCTTTTTTTATCAAGTAAATGGTTATCACAATAAATTAAGAAAAATAAACAAAATACCCCGCTGCGAATTGTAGTTCTAGTTTCCTTTTCCTTTTTCCTACATTCAAGAGATCTATAGTTAATTAAGGTTTTTACGGAAAATCATAGTAAGTGGCATTTTCCACTAATGTCCATTAGTGGAAAATGCCATAAAAACTATTTTTTTTTGACAAAATATACCTAATGTAAATAATTAGAGACATTACGTGTTGAGTAGCGAACATCAACGCTGCGCTTTATCTTAACAGAACGAGGATGTGTAAGTAATTTAAATATAATCATTCCTCCTAGTGGGAATCGAACCCACCGATCGCGGTTATAGTCAGTCGCTGGTCCATCGCGATACCATCGGCGTTATAATTATTAAGATTTTCATGCCTAATGTGATTGCTCTATACTATAGACTATTCGTTGAATATTTTAAGAATTTTTAAAAAAGAAGAAAGACTGCGCGTTAAATAGTCAATAACGCCGAGGCGACACGGAAGACGTTATATCACAATTCTCGCTTACAACAAAAAGTATAGGAAAATAAGATAATAATAAGATCTCACCTGAGCGAAGCCGGGCCGGTCCATAGTGTCGTAATATTTTTTTATAATAATAAATAAATACTTATAATTATAATACGTTTTTTTTAAATGGTTGTCAATTCTATCCCCACTCAGGGGAAAGATACCCCTGAGTGGGGATCGAATCGACAACCGATCGCGTTTACAATCAGACGTTGTCCCACTGCTCCACAACAGGACTCATATACGTTTATTAAACGTTTTTATGAAGTTTTATAATTTTGTATTTTAATTATTATTTTAGAAACTAATAATCAATTTCTGTAAGATAAGAGGTTGATCATGGATCAGTGGGACTGCACTGGCTGTTTTGATTCCTACTGGAAGGAATGACTATATTTAAATTATTTTCATTTTCTCGGTCTGGTAATACAAAACGCTGTGATGACTTCCGCCATTCAATGTCTCTAATACGGCGGAAAAGAGAGTGTGGAGTGCCAAGACACTAGGTACTTTATATCTACACTACCATATGGGATAATAGCGTGAAGTTAAAAAAATATAAAAACACAAGATTAGGTTTAATAAGTATAGTAGGAAAGGGTTTTTTTTATATTTCTTGACTTTGATGTATTAACTTACGAAAGCTACTCTTTTGGGTGCTACTTAGCGATGCTGACGGGATCTTGAAGTATATTTATCACGTTGAGTTATAAGCGATAAATATAAAAATAATATAAACATGATCAATCTCCCAAAATTAAAATGGAATCCATAACAATTAAAGTTAGGCGCTGGCTTTCACTAGAGCGATGAAGGCAAGCGGTGGCTATATGCGTTTGCAAATGGTATATAGATGTTTCTTTTGCCGCGGTATTGTGCCATATCGAGGCGACCGCAGGATATAATATTTGCTTCTAAAAATTGCGTAAACTTTTGTCACGTTTTGCCAAACGCCAATATTGAGATTTTAAATCTCACTTAAATAAAAAAAGGTGAGGTCAATCGTGGCGCAGTGGGACAGCATCTGACTGTAAGCGCGATCGGTTGTGTGTTCGATCCCCACTCGGGTGTTTATTCGCTCTGGTAAGACGAAGCGCAGCGTTAAGTTCCAATATTTCCACCACTCAACACGCAATGAATCGAATTTGGTGGAAAGCGGAATATAGAGTGTCCTAACACTAGGTACGTCCTATTTACCCTGCTATGTGCGATAAAGGTTTTTAAACTTACAATAGATAGAAGGTGTTTTGTGCATAATATAAAGCATATTTAAAAGAGACTGTTTCTCTAGTAAAACATTTAGAGCAAGTAGGTCGTGCCCACGTGGCGTTTTCTAGACGTCGCAAGGCGTTGCCAAGTACTTACAATCGCCGAAAATTGCAATCATGAAGTGGCCTGTGGTGTCATAATAGCTTTTAATACAATATATAGTTTTCTTTCATAATAAAGCTATGAAGATATGGAGTGTCTTGACACTAGGTACTTTCCGTCTACCCTGATATGCGGGACAAAAGCTTAATATAAATATATATATATATATATATATATATATATATATATATATATATATATATAAATAACCCCATTCACTACTTGTAAATAATGAACGGTTAAGTTATTTTAAATCAATATTTTATCATCTTTCTACCTTCATTGTATGCAGGAGATGCATCGGTGAACAAAAACATACTTATTCTTTCATTCCTCACAAATTTTTGATCAAATTTCTATGATGTTAAATAAATATTACTTTGTCGAGCTTCATCCATTTCGTTTACGAAATACTAACAATCATATCAAAATTTATAAGAAAATGCATTTTTCAGTTCAAGTCGAGTTATAAAATGTGAAACTTGAATTTTGTCCAATATTTTATAGCTTGAATGCGATAGCTGTTTCAGTCAAAGATCAAAACGATTATTTCTTAAATAATAAACTATTGTACCTAATAGCCACTGCAGTACAGAGCTTATCAGGAGGTTTGGTCCTCAAATTCTAATGTAATATCGGAGATATAATCGGAACAATGCACGTGTAGTAGCGTAACTCAACGCCGTGATTTATCTTCAATTAGAACGGAGGAAAAAAAATAAAATAATATCCTTTCCCCGAGTTAAAGTACACACTAAATGAACTTAGAATATGATAATTTTATGTCTCTCTTGTATATTAATTTATTTATTATTAATCCATACAAAACTTATCTTAATAAAATGTGTGTGATTAGTCTTTGTATGAAAAATAAATATAACTATTGTACAAAAATAGTTTGTATCCTATTTTATCGTACGGCGCAAATTAACTCATCTGGATGAAACTTTACAGTAATATAGTTAATAAATAAGAATAATATAAAAGCGTCAATTTATGATAACGGAGTACGGAGTGTCTTGACACTAGCTTTCTATCTACCCTGGTATGCGGGATGAACGCGTCAAGCTAAAAAGAAATATTAGGATTTTACTTAATTTGGCCATTATACGATGATAAGTATCTTATTTAAAAAAAAAACATAAAAATATGCACGCAGCGGTTTTAGAACTCGCGGTTTTTGGAAACCATCCATGCGGTCAGACCGCTAAGCCATTCGTTTTACATTCGGCTCAGATTAAATTCTTATATACTAGAAACAATTTATGTGTGGCACAATGGGACCGCGATTGATCGCATGTGGGTTCAATTCCCACTCGGGAGAGTGATTGTATTTAAAATTATTTTCAGTTCGTAACTCTGATAAGTGAAAGTGTGGCATTAAGTTCTGCCATTCAACCCGTAATGTCTCGAATTCTGCGGAAAGCAAAGTGAGTGAGGGAGAGTCTTGACACTAGATACTTTCCGTCTACCCTACTAGGATAAAAAGCGTTAAGCTGTATAAGAAGGATATACAAAAATACCACAAAAGAATTGAACAGGTAACCTCCGGTACTAATGGTAAAACAAAATAAACGTAAACAATATGTTACACTAGAATACATGAAGAGGTTAACGATCAATTGACATTATATTAACCGGCATAAGTAGTAATGCTGTAGTAATTATCTATTTATATTTAATAGGTAGGAATAGTTGTTTCAATATTGCAGAAACATTATTAAACATGGTTATCGTGGCGCAGTGAGACAGTGTCTGACTGTAAAATGCGATCGATTTTGGGTTCGATTCCCACTTGGAGTAAAGATTATATTTAAATTATTTTCAATTCCTCGCAATGCTCGGAGTCGAATCCTTAACACGCAATGTCGAATCCATAACACGCAATGTCTCGGAGTCGGCAGAAAGCGAAGTACGGAGTGACGTGATACTTTCTGTCTACCCTACGGCATAAAAGCATGAAGCTACAAAAAAAAATTAAACATGGCTATCTTAGACCAGGGACATTGTATGACTGTAAGCGCGATTTAATAAAATAAGTCTAGGAAGTAATCATTTTTATAACACCTATTTACGTATTATACATTCAATGTATTTACATTGAATTAATAAACCCAATATTACTCACACTATCATGATTTTGACATACGCGTTGCCAAGGTTACATTTATTTTACGCATCAACGAAACTAATAGTTTTGTTAGATAGGACGTGTATGTAAAGATAAACTAAGGTCATTTAATTATTTATAAACAATACATATATATTTCCGCAAAACACAATTATATTAACATCGTAAGACAAAATATCCGTTTTCTTTTAATTATTAACACAATTACTAGAATTACACGATGATAATTATTATGATAATTTTTTTTAGCTTCTCGCTTATATCCCGCATAGCATGGTAGACAGAAAGTACCTAGTGTCAACACACTCCGTACTTCACTTTCCACCGAATTCGAGACATGGCGTGTTGATTGGTGGAACTCAATGCCGTTCTTTGTCTTTATCAGAGCGAAGAAGCGAAAATAATTGTAATATAATCACACCCCCGAGTGTGGATCGAACCCACAACCGATCGCGTTTACAGTCAGACGCTGTCACACTGCGCCACGACCGGCCTCTATTATACTTACAGTAAGATTTTACGAAATTTTGCGGATAGAAAAATTAATATTACCATAAATTATATGTAATTTTTAATTGCAAAAAAATGATGTATATTTTTTTTAATTACAAAAGATTCATATATTTTTTATAAGAATATACTTAGTCTGCCCACAACTAAATATCATATTTAATTTGAAATGTGTCATTTGCATACGATTGTTTATTGTTTTTTTTTTATTTTGTGGTATTAAAATGGATTGGTATGATAAAAATAACTTAAAGTAGTTACGTAATAACCTAAAGGAGTCATTTAAAATTTTTAAAATCCCTCATACGGTAGGGATTAGTCGAATATTCGTATATCGGGGTATTTAAAGTTACAATGAAACCTTCCCTTGTTTGTAACAGAAAAGCTCTGGTTGTACGCGCTGTGTTGTATCAGTTTTGGGTTTGATTTCTACTCAATAGAAGGATAGAGAGAGACAAAATGCGGTGTTGAGTTCCGCTGTTGAACACGCAATATCTTAAATTTAGCAAAAAGCGGAATAAGAAGTGTCTGTTCTGCAAGATAAAGTGTAAATCTAAAAGATTTATATATATGATATCTAAAATATGTATATTCTTTCTAAAATATATATATTTAAACATATACTTACTAAGTAAATCAGGTTGTGGAAGCCATTTGGATATCTTAATATTTTCAGATTTTCCTGGTAAGCTATCCAGATTCCATTTCCATAAAACGTTGTAGGGTAGTTCAGAAAATACTTTAGTAATCATTTCTATTTTTTGACGCGGCAAAAGCTCCGGTTGGACATTTGAACCTAAACTGAAGTAAATCACTCCATTTTTTGATGAATCCAAATAGTCTTGGAGGTCCTGTAATAATATTTGAATTTATATTTTATATTTTTTTGTTTTATTTTAAGTAGTAATATTTCACCATTATATACGTTTGGAAATATCGATGTTTTGGATATTTTACAGTAGTAAGTTATTAAACTTGTAAATTTTGTATATATATATATATATATATATATATATATATATATGTACATATATATACAAACATGATAACTGTTATCACAACTTATAATTAGCTCCTAATTTTAATTTAACCTTCACATACTAATAAATAAATTATATTAAACCATCATTATAATGTATTAAAAAAAATTAAAATAAAAATAAGCGTGTACTACTACTCATAACATCAGTTATCTGCCAGTAAAAGTTCTGTTAGGGGCGGTCCAGCCGTTCTAGAAATTAGCCCGAAACAAACACAAAAGAGATACACGAAAACATTTATTAAATAACAGATGACACATAGATGTTAAAAAACATAAGTGAAAAATGTTATATTTCATAAAAAATAAATGTTAGATTTTACCATACAACAGAAAATCCGTACAAGTAACTTATTAAGCAATTATAAAAATATATCGACATAAAATATATGTTAGAAGAATACTTGTTTCCTTCATCCAGGCTATTTCCTGATTAAAAATATGCATAATTTATTATATATTAATTTATTAAAACATTTAATAACTACTTCAATGTAGAAATTAAAAGAAATTCGTTTAAAATATAGACAAATTTTTAAAATTATTTATGTATCTAGTTCATGTTTTGTTCCTTGGGAGGTAATCAGAAAGAACGGACCCCTGCATACCT
This sequence comes from Dryadula phaetusa, assembly GCA_032432895.1. NCBI lineage: Eukaryota > Metazoa > Arthropoda > Insecta > Lepidoptera > Nymphalidae > Dryadula > Dryadula phaetusa. The sequence continues at coordinate 426,666 of JAOYRS010000069.1, read as the reverse complement.
CTTTTGCCTCGACCACAGACACTAACCTTGTCATACATGCCCTTCGGGGGGTCCTCATGCTCTATACGTGACCTCGCTTCAGTATCATTGATACTGTTTTCGAAGGTCAACGAGGTCTCCCCCGACTTGTACCGCTCACCTTTGCTTTATAATTCTTCCTTACCATTCTCTCATCACTCATCCTCAACCAACAGAGTACGTTCGTTTTTTATATAAGTACACAAAATCTAAAAATTTTTAACATAGATTAATGATACTTATTGATAATATAGTGAAACTCATAATAAGTTGCTAAAAAATACTTGATTTTATATAAAAAACGCTTTTTATATCCAAATAAAATAGGAAAACATAGTGACGTTCAATTTTTGTATATCCGAATAAATTCGTATTGAGTGTTGAGACTTAACACTGCGCTTTGTCTTGCTAGAACAGAGAAATGAATAAATATAAAATTATAAATCAACGACACAGTTAGACTATTCAACCGCTCCACGATAACTTTTTATAATAGTGTTATAATCCTAATTAAATAATAAAAAAAATACTATGATTTACAACGTAAGAAAACTATTATTTATATGAATTTGAAACGATTAATTAAGTATGTAAAAATTTTAATTAAATAATAATATGGTACATATATATACGTAAATAAAATTTAATATATATTTATAATTAATACAATAAAAATAAAGTCAGAAAAGTTGCAATATGTCATGTCATGTCATCTTATCATATCCTCCAAGTGTGCTTATATTTCGAAACAAAAACATTGACTCCAAGATGGTAAAAAAGCAGCCGTGCAATTATTTTAATTATCATTCTAAGTTTTGATATTTAATGTTTGATTTTTGATGGAACTAATTAAATTATATTATATCACTATATGAAAATATTTAATTATTTAATTGAACTAGAGGCCTTGGTCACACATGAAATTGTAACCGTTCCAAAATTAAAATTCATAATTTTCTGTCCCTCTTATTTCCAGTAAAAAGCTACACGTGTATAACACTTATCAAATTTGAAAATCTTAAAAATACCTATGTTAATTATTACTTGAGGAAAAATATATGTATAATGCTAACAACGCGTTTTTTTTGCATCAACACGGCCATTTTTTCTATGAAATCGTTAAATATTTTTGCCAATTCATTCATATAAATCATACAACTGTAAATCTATTACAACTTTATAACTACTTTAATATAGTGTATAAAACCAGTTAGTTTAAAATACGTATGTGCGTAATTCCAATATTTTTTAAAAATAACACATTGAAATAAAATTAAGAGTAGCATCATCACAAATATATGTTTAATAGTGTGGTAGGAGCACCACACAATACCCCAGTTACCCAACAACCCAATAAACAAAGAGTTTGCTTTTAATTTTTACTTACTGAAAATTACATATGGGATAACAGAACCGAGTATTATTCTTTTTTATAGTGTCAAGACACTCCGTACTCCGCTTTCCACCGAATCCGAGACATTGCGTGTTGAGTGGTGGAACTCAACGCCGCACTTATCTTACCAGGAAGTGAAAATAAATTAAATATAATCACTCCCCCGAGAACCCACGACCCATAGCGTTTACAGTTAAACGCTATCCTACTGCGCCACGACCGGCTTCAAGTAGAGATCTTAGGTGTACCTAACACTATACACTTATTTTAAAATTAGCCTTTTCAATATTACAAATTTAACATTGAATAACTGTATAATTAATTAATTTTATAACTAAGTAAGATACTAATTTCAAATACCTTTGGTAAAGCTTGAGGAGGTGGTATGTGCAAACCATTGATATACACAATATTAGGTGGTATGGGCTGGTTGTCTACCCATAACGGGTGAGTGTTAATCATTAAGAAATCAATATTATTTAATAGCTCATCTGTAGACGGAGTGTCTGGACCAAACAATGATTTGAACAATTTATCATCTTCTACATCAAGAATTTTCAATTGCATTTGTAAATTCCATGTTTCATATAATTGCTTGAGTTTATCCAAATACGTTAAGCCATATATTTTTTTTTGTATCGGACTTGGATATAAAAACAAGTGGCCGGGTGCACCTACTGCATCATAATTATCTGTTGGCACGCCCATCGAACTCACTTGTATTACAGGTACTTTAAAAATGTGCGACATCACCAACGTTGGTTTTAAATACGCTTCCAATAATAGCAAATCATATTCATTTTTATTTCTAATGATTTCTTGAAATTGTGGCGTCTTAATCTGTGCTATGAACACTTTGCATGCTAATTTAAATATATCAATAAGTCGATCACCAAGATCGATTTTATGTTTGTCGGAACTTAAGCTTATTAATTCTTCCTTCCACATGGAGTAAGATAAGTCGTGAACATCAATTTCTGTCAGGTTCTTAGGTGATTTTCCTTTTGGGTATTTAGGATCTGGAGTAACGACGGTAACATGATGCCCACGTTCCACCAATGCATCGGTCAAAGAACGAAACACTAACTGATGACTGATTGAAGGTGTCGGATATATTGCTAAAATCTTCGCGGGTTTTATTTCACTGATTTGAAAAATAAACAAAATTGTAAGAACTGATGTTTTGAACATTTTCTCACATTACCAGCCATACGCTCCTAACGCAGATGATTGCTTTATGAAGTCGACGTATCTCCCACTCAAATGTTTTATACATCTCGATTCCTTCCGATTTAATATGTTATAATGTTGAGTCATAATGATGATGCAAGTATAGGATATATATGTATATATATATATATATATATATATATATATATATTTAGCTGATTTGTTTATTAATGTCTATGGAAGAGTATATTCACAAAGTGGGACACAACACGACATCTGGTATAGTAAAGTAATATTAATTTAGTATCAATAAACTAATCATCTTACAAATATAATCAATCATTAACGATTAAGAGCGCGTAACGGAAAATCTGTAATAATTAAGCTAAAGAGTCTACTGAGGAGGGTAAGCATCTTTATTTCTTCTATAATAAAGATGTACTTAATTTTGTGTCCCTCAACAAAGGGCCAGTGAGGCCGTTCGTGGCGCAGTGTGACAGCGTCTGAGTGTAAACGCGATCGGTTGTGGGTTCGATCCCCACTCGGGAGAGTGATTATATTTAAATTATTTTCACTTTCTCGCTCTGGTAAAGACAAAGAGCGGCGTTGAGTTCCACCACTCAACACACAATGTCTCGAGTTCGGTGGAAAGCGAAGTACGGAGTGTGTTGACACTAGGTACTTTTTTCTACCCTGCTATGCGAAATAAAAGCGTGAAGCTAAAAAAGCAAAGGGCGTTATGACAATTACAATCCTTACCCAAAAAGTTAATTTTCTCGATATTCAAAGATATCTTTATAAAATTTATACCGAAGATTGATGTACATAAACTAACTATATTATATTTTTTCACATTTTTTGCAATATTATAAATGATAAAAAACTTGAAGAATTTTTATGTGATCTTCTGAATTGCCACTTATTGAAAAATAGATTAACTTCATTAATTGGTTAACGATTACATTTGAAAGTTATAAATCAAAAGATTTAGAGAAATATAGTTAAAAAAGTAAAAAAAATAAGTAGATATATGAATATTTATTTGCGTATTGTATAGCTTTAAGTACGGAGTGTTTTGACACTAGGTACTTTCTGTCTACACTGCTATGCGGGATAAAAAGCATGAAGCTAAAAAAAACATTTATTTGTCTAGCTGTTTGGCCCTTTCATATCACATTAAATTATTATTTCATAGTATAAAACGAAATCGCGTTTGTTGGTAGTGCCACTTAGATCTTTGAAACTACGTAACGGATTTTAACACTATTTTCATTAATACATGTTAGGACCTATGAGGAAAATTACGTTTAAAAGAGAAAGAATAATTTTAAAAACATCTCTGATCTAAGATAAAGCGGGGGATGAGATATGAGGGGTGGGTGCAAAAATAAAATAGATTTTAAGAACTCGGCCCCTACTATATGATAAAAGAGTGTAAAAGTCAATATACATGAAATACTTAGCTATTTTAAATTGCATATAAAAATTGAAAAATTTTTGCGATTTAAGTTAGAACGCCATAAAAATAAATAGCTATATATATAATCTTTGCCCCGAGTGTAATGGAACACACAACCAATTGCGTATACAGGTCCGGCGCTATGTGCTCATTTCCACTGCACCGCGATGTCATGAGCCCACACGAACTCATATGTGGACTCTTGAACGTGCATATGAACTCATGAAGTCACATGTGGACCATCGTGTCATATGTGGACTACGAAAGTCACATTTAAACCATAGGGGTACGTGTGGATGAGTGAAATCACATGTGGACCATGGTGCCTTATATGGGTAAGAGAATCATATGTCCATACAACATGTCCAAAATAACTTTAAGCTTAAAGGTAGAAGAAGATTTTCATTGAACACGGCTTTTAAGATAGTATGAGATTATAAAGGTTTAAGGACTCTCGCTAGATTATATGAAGTCTCACAAATATGGTTAATATGTAGTGTTATAAATTTTGGCAGTCTGTGGTTCAAGTAAAGAAATAGCTATTGTATAATGGGTTTACGCAGACAAAGCCGGGAGAGGGCCGCTAGTAAGTAACTAAAACCTTCGCAGTAAAAAAACTATGATACACACGATATGTCCAAGAAATCTTGCTTAGGTGCAATTTGCACATCACCTTTATTTTACATACTTTTACTTAAAACGATCATTCATAACCTACGACACTATTCATAACCTTGAATTCTCAGTAATTGATTTAGAGTGTATGGTTATAAATTGTTAATGATCGTTATTTTTCGATCGTTATTTTATACTCTCCCAGGTATTTACTGCCAAATCGTATACGTAAACTACAAAAATAACATAAGCCCGAAGACATCTATTAAAAATTATATTAAAGAAGGGGTTTAGATAATATTCAACTGCTACCGTGTTGACCGCGTGGAGCTAATGTTATTACTATGATTAGAATTTTTTATTATTAAGTTGATAATATGTAAGGTTAAACGCACAAACAATTGCGTAAATCTTTAAAAAAATAATGATGCTAGAGAATAATGTATGTCATAAACATTTTACAGTTAATATTTTGCATACTTGGGTAGCGCTATGTTAGTAGAGAGTTGCCGCGTAAACAAACCTTTCTAGTTGTTAGTTCGTTTGAAGTCCTGGGATTCGATATCACGTGTTCTGGGATTTGATATCCTATATGAAGGCTACTTTTTTTAGATTATATTCAATTTACAGAAATTTGCATTTCTACTGTAGTTTACAATGGATGTAAATTTATTTATAGAAAAGATACTTGCTGTTGAAAATAGGCTCCAATTTATATAGCTTATATGTCAGCTGCAAATTGCCTGGTCTTAAAAAGAAATAACGGTTTTTTTCTCAAAATTAGCTTTATTCATCAACATAATATCCATCAAGAACTAAGTAAGGGCAGTGAGGCCGGTACGTGATGCTGTGTACGACTATAAAAGCGATCAGTTGTGTGCTCGATTTCCACTCGGGAGATTTATTTCATTGATTATATTTTAATTATTTTCATTTCCTTGTTCCAGCAAGACAAAGCGCAGCGTTCTGCTCCGCCAGCGGAAACCGAAGTATGGAGTATCTTTATATTAGGTATTTCTTAATTACCCTGCTATGCGGAATCAAAGCGTAAAGATAAAAAAATAAAATAAAAGAAATAAAGCAATCATTTCAGCACTGCTATAATATTGCAATACATATTTTGTAGAATGTTTTATCTTTTGCTTAAAAAAACAGGCTTTGAATACCTACCTGCAAGCGTTGTTTTAAGTCGACGAACAACCAGTGGTCCCTGAAAATTGAATCTGGAGTCAATTCAAAGTTCAATTCATGTAGTTTATGAAACTATTTTAACGTTTTTTCAAAAACGTTTTAAAAAATGTATTATAACCGGATTAATCGCGTATATTTTGGTATTCGAAAATACGTTTTGGACACCTAACGTTTGGAAACACTTTACAGTAGTCTGTAGTTACATGTAGACTACTACCTGTGACCACGCCATTAATTCGGTTAAAATGTATAAAAATTTAAAATGTATAAAAATCTCGAAAATCAAAGATCTTATTATTCAATTCTTGTAGTTTTGCCATTATTTTGTGTAGCTTGTGACACGATGCATTGTCTTGAAAAAACAAGTCTTTTCCTTTGCCTTTTCTTTTATGTGCGGAAATAAGCTAGGGATATCCACCTGATTGGTTTTTCAAGGTGGGTTATTTGGAACCTTGATGGTGTTTACCTTTTTAAAATAATCGATGATTATTACACCACGCACATCCCAAAATTCTGAGATAATAAACTTTATTCCGACTTTTGTGTTTTCAGGAGCTATGGATGCGGTTCACATGGATGAAGACGACGTTTTAATAATGATCATTGTCACATTTCAATGCAATAATTCCATTTTTTTTGTTTAACATCTCCAACATAGTATAGAATCATCAACACATTCTACTTTTTGGTCAACTTGCGTGACCAAATGTAGCATCCACTTCAAATAAAAGTTTTAACATTTAATTTAAAATATCTCTTTATAATAAATAAATTGATTTTTATAGAAAAAGGAGGCAAACGAGCAGATAGGCCATCAGTTGATAACCAGCCTTACATTCTACAATATTAGAGTTCATCTATAAAGATGCGTTGCTGGTCTTGGGATGGAAATGAAAGGAGATGAGGGGAAGGGTGGGTGATAATAGGAAATGCTGAGTTACACGACATCGAACCGGAATACATCATCTGATATTTGGCGGATTGGCGAGCCAGTCAGAGGATTAACCTCCTACCATCAAATTTCTGGAATAGCCTCTTACGGGATGCTACCCAGCAACGTAGGGGAATTGTATTGCACTCTGTCCTCCCAAGGGGAAAAAATAACTAATAATGGTAACTTGGATATATTTAATGACTTATATATTTTATGTCGTTATATTCCCATAAAAGTAACCTAAAATATTTTATTAATTAAGTAAAATCAAATACTACACATTTTTTACACTTTTAATTATTTTGTCTTATTTTTTAAAATTTTATAAGCTTTTTTTTTGTTTTTGTCTTTTTTAATTCACGTATTTTTTTTTAGTTACTGTTTTTTTGTTGAGTTTTTTATCATATGAGCAATTATTGCTTTCTTAATAAGTTAAGTTAACCTATAATTGAGACATACCAAGTAACAATTTATTTATAAGTGTGAATATAAATGTAATTATACCTAGTAACTTTGGTTTCCTAGTAAGTAAATAAAAATAAATAAATATTTTACAAAATTCATTTGCGTAAAAAATATTATACAAAATTCAACCAGCCTTGCGCTTAAATGGCCAAGAAGCGCAAATGTGAGTTCCATTTCTCTTAAATTTTTTAAACTTTTTCTAAAACGTTTTTGATATATCATTTATCTATTTATTTTCTTGTTACACATAATCAGTTATTTATCATTTATGTAAATTTGCTTTATAAATATTAAGTCATGAATTTTCCTCGACATCTGAGATAAGCTAGAGATAATTCTGGATTTTTCACTTACTTACGACACTGTTGAAGGGATTACCCATTTAATATGTAACCAAATGGAATTAAATAAAGTTGGTTAAATATAACGTGAGTAATTAAATATAACGTGTTAATGTGAGGCCGGTCGTGGAGCAGTCGAACAGCGTCTGACTGTAAACGCGATCAGTTGTGGGTTCGATCGCCGCTTGGGGGAGTAATTATATTTAAATTATTTTCACTTCCTCGCTCTGGTAGAAGATGAAGTGCAGCGTTGAGTTCCACCACTCAACACGCAATGTCTTGAATACGGTGGAAAGCGAAGTACGGAATTTCTTGACACTTACCTTTGGAATGTAAATGGAATCAAACAGAGTTAGTTAAATATAACTATAATTTCCAAATTACATTAGGTACATTGTCTGTATCTCATTTGGCAAGTAACACAACAAATATTAATAAATTATTTAAAAAAAAAACTTCCAATTATTTATATACCCAATTCATTATTCATAACCGCTACTACATTTATGTCAGTCCAATAGTTTTATCAAATATTTTACTTACAAATTGAATTAAGAATACTTTTATTATAACTCAGTTTCGCCTGAAGCCCTTCTAAAGTATGGTTTACATCATGTACATGACATTTCAATTAAAGCTTGTGTTCAGATGAGCTCAGTCTCCCGAGGAATCAATGTAGATAAATAGTAAAATATAGACACAATTTACTCTAAGGCTTAAAATTGCTTAGAATTGTTGTGTTGTTAGTATAACTTAGATAGTTCGGATTTCGATGATTAAAATTTGTTCCGTGAAAAAGATATTATTTCTATTGCCCCTAGACTGATTTCTGTCTAAAATCGAGACATTGCAACACAAAACAACGGTGTACTGCGTTTTTCTAAACAGGAGATAGGAAAATATTAAGTTTAAGTAAGAACATTTCTCCGAGTAGGATAGAAATGCACAAAGCAGTTATAGACAGACGCTGTCCCACTACGCTACGATGGCAAATCTTTTATTTACATATTTTTTTAATATTTATTAATGTAATAATATTAACAATTACAAAATAGTGAATGATCTAACGAATTATAGTCGTAACGTAGTATAGTAATATATATGTTTCAATTATTCTTATTGCTCAAGTAGCTTTATATTACACAATATGTCTTAAATTGGAGTTGGAGCGTTACATGCGCAAAGCTAAATATATATTTACTTATATAAAAGCATATGTTTAAATATTAAAATGTAGTTTACCCATTTATCACATAATTAAATCTATCTTCTTCTTCGAATCTATCGAAGAGATTAAAAGATGTATCCATTTTTTATCTTTTACGTGTTGCTAGCCCGCTCGTCGACTGCAAGCCGAGGTTCGAGCCCCGCATGGGGCGCCCTTGCGATCATCGGCTTCCTTTCAAGCAGCCACGTCAGTGCTTGCTAAATTTGGCAGGGTTAAAGCACCCTCTTCCCTCGCCCTCCCGGTATCATTGTAAAGACCAACAAGGTCAACAACATGTAACTCCATTGACAGACAAAAAAATCCGCGAGAGGTGGACTTGTTTGGAAGGTGGAATCGCTAGAAGACTTTGTGTCTTTTTTGTCACAAATCGAGACAATGCGTGTTTAGTGGCGGAAAACGATACGTCACTAACATATGCTTATCAATGCCTAATTAACTATATCAGAGGTTATGTGGCCTTTTCAGGGAGAGTTGATTAGGATGTTTGGGAATACGAAGGTCAGTTCTTGCGGAACGTCACGTTCGACTGGGTGCTGAGAGGCAGTGCCCTAAACGCCCAGTTTCGCTGTTGTTAGCACAGTAGAGAAGTTATCACAGCTGCGGTGCGATATGTGGTTATTTTTTACTTTCTTGTTTTAAGGCAATTTATATGTTTGAGTATGTACTTAATGCTTATTGCTTAATGTATTAATTGAGTTGAGTTAGTATTGCAAGTATTAATTATTGAATTGAAATGACATAGTTTTCATTATTACTAGTTATTAAATAAATGTAGAATAAATCAATATCGTTTTGAATAAATATGTTTAGATAGTGGAGTATGAAATTTGGAATTATAACAATTGAAATCCATCCATTCAGGCCATTATGGTGTAGTGGAAGAGCGTCTGGCTGTAAACGTGATTGATTGTGGATTTAATTCCCACTCAAGTAAATGATTATATTCAAAAATATTTGGCAAGACAAAGTGCAGCTTTAAGTTTGCCATTTAACACGTAATGCATTCACAATACAATACGTAATGCAACATTTCGAGCACTTGTTTCATTAGCATTGTCTCCTTTTTAACTAATTATATAAAGAAGAATTTTAACAAGAAGTGTAATAAATGAGCAAAAAAAATACAGACACACACACAAACACATACACAAATATGCATTTGTTAAGTCTACATGCATTTAATTATCAATAAATCATCTAGTAATAAATAAATTACTATATATTCTGGTTTTCATTCATCTCGTGCAGTCGGTTTTGTATGAATTGCAGATACATTTTTATGTTTGTAAGCGTATACGCTTACGTAAAACATAAAGCGTTGGGTCACCTCTCAAAGCTATGATTACCATAGTGGGATAAAGAAAATAATTTTAATCATAATCCATATAAACCAAGATAAGGAGGAAAAAGAATCTCTGACCAGATAGGGATGGGAAGGAGAGACAGGCTCGAACGTATTAACAAATCCATGAGGCCCATGGTCTGACCAGTGCTGCCGTTGTCGTGATAAACTATAAATCAGTAAACTTGCAGCTACGTGATAACGTAACCCATGCTGTGGTTGCTATTTTACGTCACACTGATTACTGATCTACTGGAAAAGCCTAATCCGGTATGCCAATAAAGATAGAAACCAAGCAATCAGGACAATCGGTCATACTTTTTTCCGGCCAATTTCCTCACGCCTAAACACAGATTTAATTTTTTTTAATAACAAACGTAACGATAACATAAAATTATGTATGCAATAAATTATGTTTAGTTTCATATGTTTATTATTAAGAAAAATTCTGTCACATAATATTTCTAATATATCAGTCTATGGTGTAATCATTTTTTTATTTCAAAAGAAATCTTTAGCTTGAACTCATCATTATCGTGTTTAAAGATAGATTCCACTCTGTCACGATGGTCGTTGGCTTACAGGCAAGTATGCATTACGTAGGCACAACAATAATAAAATAAGAGACATTATCAAATTTAATCAATTTAGGTAAATAATCTTGTGTTTATTTGATTTCAGTCAAAAATAAATATTAATGTAAGCATCAGATGATAAGTGGATAACGTCAGATAATAGGCTTAATATGTACGTAGAAAATATTTAATAATATATTAAGTAATTTTATATAATTTTAGTCAGTTCTAGAAAGTTCGTGAATTTGTAGAAAATGCAGAATTGAAATCTTTACAATAAAGCGTGGAGTTGATATCCACCAATAAACATATAAATGTTAATTGGTAGATATCAACGCCACGCTTTTTCTTACCAGAACAAAGACATGAGAATTAGAACCCCCAACCAATCGCATTTGCAGTTAGACGCTATCCCATTGCATATCGATGCGTATGGACTTTGAACGAAGATAAAAAAAGTGTAACAAAATTGAGTACAAACACTTATCATTGTAGTGACTCTCACTCCGTCGTAAGTGAAAATCAATCAATAATCAAATAAATGTAGCGTGATTTTGATATCGTTGCTTACTATCACAACTACTTTATCTTTTAGCGTCAAAATTGACTTAATAAGTAGTGGAAGGATGACAAAGATAATTAAATATGAGATAAAACTAAATTGTAAGACAATACGCGAGGTTCAATTCCACAACGGGATAACGAATATTTCAACTTATTACATGACGAATCGACAACATATATATATATACATATATATATATATATATATATATATATATATATATATATATATATATACATATTTAGCTTCACGATTTTATCCCGCATAGCAGGGTAGACAGAAAGTACCTAGTGTCAACACACTCCGTACTTCACTTTCCACTGAATTCGAGACATTGCGTGTTGAGTGGTGTAACTCAACGCCGCTCTTTGTCTTTACCAGAGCGAGTAAGGGAAAATAATTTAAATATAATCACTCCCCGAGTGGGGATCGAACCCACAACCGATCGTGTTTACAGTCAGACGCTGTGACACTGCACCACGACGGCCTCCGATATATATATGATTACTCATTTACGCAAACTAATTTGGACGGAGATGATAAAATTGATAATACTATACTATAAGTCGGTGCGGTGTGTGTAGAGTAGAAGTGGAAGTACGGGCCAAACAATGACGAGTTATCGCCGAGTCCGTGAACCTTCACTAGTCCAAAGCGAAGGCTGAATTTATTCTGATTACAAGTGCTTTTATTTACGTTACGTACGTTATTAAATATATTTTCATTTTTTTATTTCAATTAAAATATATTTTCATTTCATCGCTCTGGTAAGACAAGTCGTGGTATTGAGTTAATACGACATGTCTCGATTTCGTCAACAGAGTGCCTTGATACTAGGTTTAGCAGCATAGCAGGGTAAACAGAAAGTACCTGATGGCAAGACACTACGTACTTAAAATTCCGCCGAATTCGAGACATTGTGTTTTGAGTGGCGGAACTCAACGGCGCTTTTTTGTCTTATCAGAACGAGGAAGTGACCAGTCACCTTTACAGTCATACACTGTCACACTGCGACTGTCCTTACTATGTGCTATGTAGGATAAATCGTAAAGCTGTTATAGGTGATTTGAGTCGAATTATTAGACTTGTTACTTACCCTGTAGGTGAATGACAGAGAGGTTTTGTATACCGAAATACAAGAGACTAGTCCGTTTAGAGGAAATCTTTATTGATCAATACATTTTTTCTAACTTAGACCTATTAAAATTTTATTATTAAGTTTTTTTTCCATAGAATTCTTGAGTTCAGAGGAAGCTGGCGTATTTGGAACGTTTGCGTGAGGGCATATATCGAACACAAGGAGACTCCAAAATTATTTATACAATATTATTTCTTACAATGAGAATCGAACCCATAATGGCACGCGTTTATAGTCAGACACTGTCGCACTGTCGTCACGATCGTTTTCTTAGATTGGTCGGTTAATTGGGCTATGAAAAATAATTATTTATTAATAAAGGTGGAAGACCAATCATCTAATTAAAAGTAATATAAAGGTCATGGCGATACACAATTTTTCCCTTGTTTAAGAAAGTGTTAGTTTAAAGAAAATAATCACTTCTATCTTTATGAATTTTACAAAAGAAATTATTTTAAATTAGACTTTTTTTCTTTCTTTTAAAATACAATTATGTACAACATGTATTTAGGTATGTACATACATATAAAATAAAATATTAATATTTAGACATTGCAATTATATTTATTATTCATCAATGAAAATGACACTGTAGGAAAGTATTTAAAATGTCTGATAACCTCTAGAAGGGGATTTATAATGAGGTTAATAGATATGGATAAGGCGAAAGAAAAAAAATTGATTCAAAATTGATATTTTTCATTATATTTTCAATGAGAAATTAGCTATCGTTGGTATGTTTAAAAAATGGTATCAAGAAATTGGTGCTTCGTTACTTATATAATTAATTCTTAGCCTTTTAATTTTTTTTATTTATTTGTTGCTGCAGTACAAAATTTAAGACCGTAATGCTTAGTAATTCTCATATTTCTTTTTTTTTTACGCGATAGACAAAGAAAATCTAGTGTCAAAACACTCCATACTTCGCTGTCTGTCGACTTTGAGACATTGCGTGTTGATATAAATAGTCTTAAGCCTGGAAACGGACATGGACTCTTTTTAAGAACACGCCATGTAATGTTAAGTCACGAGAAGTAAAATATCTGAGTAGTTTAATTTCATTTTAATTTTTTATTTTTTTCTAATATTTTTTTGTTAAAAATCAGTTCAGAAAATAATTTAAGCAACCAAGTTGCAAGTATGATAATTAAAACTATTGAAATTAATACTACAGATAAAATAACTAATACAACATCCATAACAAAATAATCGTAATGCGATATATTTGCTGCAGGTGCACGAAGATGTTTTGCTCCTCCGTGTCGTATGACGTATTCTATCCACCAGATACTTCTTTGTAATGGGGACTCAGGTTGATCACGTAAATATTCTCTAAATTTTACAACGTTTTCTCTATAACTGAAAATAATATATAAAAATATAAACATATTTAAAGAATGGTATAATGCCATTAAGATATAATTTAGAAATATATATTTAATAAACAACTATCTTCGTAAAATACTTTATTAACTACATGTTGACCCTTACCTGCTATTATAAAGAACCGTTTTAATAGCATCCAAAACGATTTCTTCATTAAGATTATGTATATTCAATTGCTTGCCAAGTCCGTGTTTATCATATTTTTCTGCATTGTACCATTGATCTCCTAACATTGGTACTGCAATTAGCGGTACTCCAGCAGTAATAGCTTCATCTGTAGATTGTAATCCAGCTTGTGTAATAAATAGTTTTACTTTGGGATGCCCTGTAAGACGTATACTCTGTTTATTAGCTTAAGATCTAATTGAAGAAATACCTATAAAGAAAACTTACTTACTTAAAAGATCAGACTGTGGGAACCATTTAGAAAATTTAATATTTTTAGCTTTGCCAGGTAATTCACCATCATCCCATTTCCATAAAACATCATATGGAAGATTAGATAAAACTTTGGTAATAACTTGTATTTGATTTAGAGGCATCATTCTGGCGAGAACGTTGGTTCCAAAACTTACATATATTACACCATGTTTTGACGAGTCTAGGTACAGCTTCAAATCCTATTAATTCAATACATCTTTTATTAAAAGCTTTAAATACAATAAAATAAAATAAATAGAAGAAAAAACTAAATACCTTGGGTAACTCTTCTTTCGGGTAGCTGATGTATACCGCCCATATATATTACTCCTGGTGGGACAGGTTGATTATCAGTCCAAATTGGATGTAAATTTATGAAAAGCATAGCGATATTTTTATATAAATCACTCAAATGTGGTACATCAGGACCCAAAACTTGCTTGAGCATTGCAGTTTCGTCTGCTTCGTTCAAATAGAATGCATATTGAATTAAATAATGAATGTAAATCATTTTAATTTTTTTCCCAAAGCGTGAGATTATATAATCTAATGCTCATAGACTGTGGATATAAAAGGGGATGTGTTGGTGTCCCCATAATATCATAATTATTCATAGCAGCACCGAATGAGCTCACTAAAATTACAGGTGCTTTAAAAATATGAGAAAACACTAGCGCTGGTCGAACTATGGATTCAATTAATATTAAATCAAATGTTTTGTTTTTGTTAGATAAAAATTCTTGAATTTCAGGTGTTTGAAGCTGAGATGTGAAAATATGACAAAATGTCAAAAAGCCTTGTCTTGCTTCCATGAATCCTGGAATCCGGAACTCGCTAACCTTATAGTTGTCTAAAAAAATTTTTTCCACATATCGTAAGATACATCATGGACATCAATTTCTTTGAGATTCGGGGGAGACTTCCCTTTCGGATAGGCTGGGTCTGGTGTAATCACTGTAACTTCATGGCCCCTATTAACTAGTTCTTGGGTTAGCTTCCGAAATACAACTTGATGACTAATAGACGGAATAGGGAATACACCTAATATTTTTGCCGATTGCACTCCCACTAACGTAAATACTAAAATTAGAATACTAATTTTTAAAATCATTTTATTAAGATACTGATTAGGAGTATTAGGAGTATGATCAATAATATTACACTGTTTTAGTGCTTCGCACACAAATTATGAATTTTGTTACACATTGCGAAGCGCTACGATTTATGATTAGATTAAATTATTAGAGCAATGATAACATTATCTACGTTATGTTATACAAGTTTACTAAATCTTTACATCTATATGAACATGGCTTTTCATTATATTTTTCTTTACTTTTTTAGCTTTACGGTTTTATCCCGCATAGCAGGGTCGGTTAATAAGGATAAAACATAATAAATCGATCACCACTGATTGATTATTTTTAAATTATTTTCATTTCCTCACTGTGGTAAAGATAAAGAGCGGCGTTGAATTCCACCACTAAACATACAATGTCTCGAATTAGGTGAAAAGCGAAGTACGAAGTGTGTTGACATTAGGGATTTACTGTGTACCCTGTGTATACGTGATAATAAAGTTAAAAATTTTAAAATTTAATTTTTCCTAACGTTAATAACACATTACGGAAAACACAAATGATATAATCTTTATATGAATATAATCAACCAATAATGATGATATTTATCATAATTTTTTGATGAGTTTTATGATTTTATAGATTAATTTTGGAATTATTTGTTTATAAAAATGTAAGGTCATATCAGTAATTTTCAATTGATATAAGCACATTGCAACTCTACTGTTTATACTAAATCTATGTATATTTCAGAACGTCATTAAATATATTATCTTTTAAAGATTACGATTACGTTATATATGAATAAAATAAAATGAACCATGATTATTTGATTAGTTTCCTTGTAATGTTAAATCAAATTGATCTATAAAAATGAATCGGAATATTATGGTAATATTTTTAGCACTAGCTTTAACTGAAGTGCAATCGGCAAAAATATTAGCTGTGTTTCCTACGCCATCTATTAGCCACCAAGTTGTGTTTCGAAAAATAACTCAAGAACTTGTGAAGAGAGGTCATGAAGTCACAGTGATTACACCAGATCCAGCTTATACCAAAGAAAAACCACCGCCTAATTTAAAGGAAATTGACGTTCATGATATATCATATAGTTTCTGGAAAAAGATGATGTCAGAAAATTTTAAAGTTTATAGCACTATGTCAAAATTTACAGAAATGAGGTTAGCATCATATTTCCTGTTTCACGTGTTTGCGGTGCAGCTACAAGTTCCAGAAGTTCAGCAGTTAATATCAAATAAAGACAACAAATTTGATTTGATATTCGTCGAAGCTGTAATACTTCCAGCTCTTGCTTATTCTCATATTTTTAAAGCACCAGTAATTTTGATTAGTTCATTTGGTGCAATTTTTAACAGCAATAATGTAATAGGATCGCCCTCTCATCCCATTTTGTATCCATCATCAATTAGCAAGAGATTTTACAATCTAACGCTATCTGAGAAGATAAATATAATTTATGATCACTTTTCAATTCAATATGCAAATTATTTAAATGAAATAGACGAAAGTGCTTTATTGAAACAAGCTTTGGGACCGGATGTACCCTCATTGAGAGAGTTGTATAACAACGTTGACATGTTTTTTGTTAATTTACATCCCATGTGGGCAGACAATCAACCAGTTCCACCAGGCGTCGTGTACATGGGAGGTATTCATCAATTACCTGAAAAAGAATTACCTAAGGTAAATAATATTATGCTAATAAGTAAGTATTATAATAATTTTCTTAAATATAAGCAGAATTTTAATTGTTTTCTTTTTAATTCAATAGGATCTGAAGTCATATTTGGATCAGTCTAAAAACGGTGTTATCTATGTTAGTTTCGGAACAAACGTGTTAGCTGGAATGATACCTCCAGAAAAAGTAGAAATTATAACAAAAGTTCTTTCTAAGCTTTCATATGACGTTCTATGGAAATGGGACAGTGATGAATTACCAGAAAAAGGAAATAATATTAAGCTTTCCAAATGGTTACCTCAGTCTGATTTATTGAGTGAGTTGTTCATTTTCTGTTTGTCAGTATAAATATATGCTAATTACTTTAATACATATTCTTATTCTGTACAGGACATCCGAAAATAAAACTTTTTATTACACAAGCTGGATTACAATCTACAGATGAAGCCATAACTGCTGGGGTTCCATTAGTGGCAATCCCAATGTTAGGCGATCAATGGTATAATGCTGAGAAATATGTCAAATATGGTATTGGTGTAAAACTAGATATTAACACATTTAGCTTAGAGGAGTTTAAAGACGCTGTTGAAGATGTTATTAATGATAAAAGGTAATTTATTTTTCTATATATATAATGTAAAAAATGAAATCAAAATAAAATACTAGATTTTAATTTAACTTAAAGAATTTATGAATTTTTGCCTAATTTTATATCCTCGAGATTTATTGACTATTGCTTACAATAATATAAATTATGAGGCCGATCGTAGCCCAATGGGACAGAGTCTGACTGTAAACACGATCAGTTGTGGGTTCGATCCCCACTCGGGGAAGTGATTATATTTAAATTATTTTCACTTCCTTGCTCTGGTAAAAAGAAAAAGTGCATCGTTGAGTTCCACCACTCAACACGCAATGTCTATAATTCGTTGGAAAGGGAAGTACGGTGTGTCTTGACACTAGGTACTTTCTGCCTACCTCGCTATACGTGATAAAAGCGTGAAGCTAAAAACACTTATAATTGTTGTTCTTATTCAAGGTATCGTGAAAACGTTGTTAAACTTCGAACACTAATGCGAGATCAACCTGAACCAGCACTACAGAGGGTCATGTGGTGGACCGAGTACGTTATAAGGCATGGAGGTGCCAAACATCTCCGATCACCTGAAGCTAACATTTCGTATTATCAATATTTTGAAGGCGATGTTTTATTAATAGTATTCTCAGTAGTATCAATATCGTTAATTTTGTTAGCTATAATCAGTATGTGTATTTTCAATTTTATATCTAATTTAATCAAACGTAAACGGATGCAGTCAAGTAAGAAAATAAACTGAGAGGTTGTTACGGTTTAACGAGATCAAATTATCATGTTTGCTTAGTTATGTTTGCTATATATAAAATCTTAATATTGTGATTGCACTTAAGTCTGTATGTTACGTCTATACAAAGGTTATTCACTATAGTTACATATATTGTAATTTCCTTACTGCTTTATATGAAATAACTAGAACGTATTTAGTTACAATTTTTTTTATAGTAAATATTTATCTAATATGTTGAATATTTATGATAAGTATTAATAGCATCAACAATATAAGTATATGTTTTAATATATATTTGGTATAAATGTCATGTTGTTAAAGGGAACAACTCATTCCATTTTTGTTTTCTTCTCTTTAGATATTTTATTTTGGATAAAGAGTTAATGCAAATAAATAATAAAATTTGTACTATTTAAATTATTTTTGTTTTTAGCTTCACGCTTTTGGCCCGCATAGCAGGGTAAAAAGATAATACCTAGTGTCAACATTCCGTAATTCGCTTTCCGCTGAATTCATTGATTACTTGTTGAATGGCGGAACTCAACACCGCATTTTGTCTTACCAGAGCAAGGAAGAGAAAAGTTAAATATAATCACTCCCCCAAGTGGAAATCGAACCCACAGCTGATCGCGTTTACAGTTAGACGCTGTCACATTGCACCACGAACGGCCTCATACATTATATTTAACACTTTAATAGTTTACGGAACTAATTATGTGATTAACCCATGAAAAATAAACTTTGACCATTTATTATAACTGATAACAAATAATTCTTATCGATAATAGTCACACATTGCGAAATCCAAAGTTCATGAAATCGTTATCTTATCCATATTTGCATTATTTTGAGACCGTTTCTATGTAATTATTTTTATATGTTATAATACGACGTGTAGCAAAAATGTTGAACCTTTTTTATACTAAGGCATTACAATATAAGGAGGAGAACTAAAAAAATAAATAAATATATAACTATGGGGTCAAAAATGTAACACTTGCGCATAGTGACCCCTACCAGCCTAATATAGCTGTAATAGTTGTATAAGGGTGCAGCATTCCATCTACGTCCTCTCGTGACCCAGTGGTATGAAAAGTGGGGTCAAACACGACGTTGGGGATCGCCACCCAACACGCCATGTCCAGGATGACGGAAATTAGCGGATGAAGCTAGCTACAAATACAAAAAAAAACTACATGAAATGTAAGAGGGGAGCATACTGCATACTGGGAATTTTCTTTGAATACTCTGCTAGAGATAAAATTTAGAACTAAAAAACATGTATATACTAAATACCTACTGCTTACAATACTATGCGTTTGCGTTTACGATACTCTGCCATTTTGCTAGTCAGCAAGTAATCTAGTAACAAAAAATATCTATTTTAAACTAACTGCTGATCTAGTTAATGTATTTTCGAATACCAAAATGCACGATTAATCCGTTAAAAATAGTTCCATTTAAAATATCTTTCTCTATTTAAAATATCTCCTATTAAAACAACTAAATATGTTACTTTCAGATTACTATGTCTGAAATATGGGTAGTCAGTAAAAATCTAGTACATATTCAATATTGGAAATAAATTTGTTAAATTCACCGTATAGGGTATCGTTTCCGTAGTGTAGCGGTTATCACGTGTGCTTCACACGCACAAGGTCCCCGGTTCGATCCCGGGCGGAAACATATGTTTTTAAACTAGATTTTTTTTAATAATTTTATAAGTTTTATCTCGTGTTTTACAATTTCATTATTTAAATAAACAGAATTTTATAAAAATTGAATTTTGCTTATTTGTTCAGGTTAGGTTTATAGCAAAACGTAAAAGACGTAACCTTATAGGTTACAGGTTATACCGTACCTTTAGCAATATTATAAGAAAGCTTAATGCATAATATATTTTAACAAGTATTTGAACTATACTTATAAGTGCAATAACTTACATCAGTAACTTTTTTTCCAAACGTACAACATTGCTATGGAAAAATTGTGTAAAAGTACAAAAGTAAAAATAATATGAAATTTTTCACAGATTTAAAATTTTTGTGCTAACGGTTAGTTTCAAAACTGCTTTAAGTTGAAAGTGCAATCCGCAGTGCGACTGCATTTTTACAACTTTCAGAAAATGATTTTCATAGGGATATAACAAAGACGGATAGATTCAGCTTATTTCTTAAGTACTAACGAACCCCTATATATTATAACGTTAGAGTAGCGCACTAGTAAAGGTTTTAAAAAAATACACTAGCAGTTTTAAAACTAATATTTTGATTTATTTTATATAAGTTATTTAAATTACTGTCATAGACGAGTGGTTATTCTTAAATCAATTTTATTTTCAGAATCAAATTATGTTTTAAATGGCGGAGTTTAATCCCTCGCTCTGTTGTGCCAAAGCGGCGAAAAAAAATTATTTATAAATGTCATAACCAAAATGGGAATGCAATTCGCAACCAGTTGTTTTTTCAGTCAAATGTTTTCCCATTACACCACTGAACCACTATTGTATTACAGAAGAACTTAGTATACGCTTTATCATGTCAAATTATTGGTAGAAACACTCTTGTATTGGCTTTTATGATTCGTTCTGATCATTTTCCACTTAACTATTGTGGGTTTATGATCAATAAAGTGTCATCTCCCGAATGTGTAGTATGCAAAAAAGGCAAAAAGAGATGTTTTTGATGGAGTTGATGCAAAATTTAAGTTTAAAAATTTTTTTTACTTGTCGATGGTGATATGAATTTTGGTGTTTGCAACAGTATGTTGGCATATCCTAATACATGTTCTCAAATTCAAGAAATTAGGATTGGATAAAAGATAATTTTAGGTTATTCGGTGTGGTTTGTATTTTGTTTTCTATTTCTTAATTCTTTTTATGTTTGTCAATATATGTATGTCAATATTTGTGGATATACAATAGCTATGTTCATGCATATCTTACAGATATTTTTGTAATGTGTTATTTATATAAATGAATATATATTCATTTATAAAATGTTAATATCTTGTATTTAGTTCAGTTCAATTCAGTTCTTTATATATATTCACTTCGCCTATCTAACTGGCTATTATTTTTAGAACTGTTTTCCATCAAATCATTTTCTTTGTAGCTTTTACATGTAATAGTTTCTTTTTTTTTAGTTTCACGTTTTTATCCCGCATAGCAGGGTTGCCTACCCTGCTTAATGTCAAGACACTCCGTACTTCGCTTACCACGGAATTTGACATTTGACATTTGACACCGCACTAGGTCTAACTAGAGCGAGAAAGTGAAAATAATATTAAATATAATCACTCCCCCGAGTGGAGATCGAATCCGCAACCGGTCGCGTTTACAGTCACTGTCGCTGTCCCACTATGCCACAATCTGCCTCAAACAATATCTAATAATTAACTAATGAATATGTTACATTTTTTAGTACATATCACATTTTTTGGTACATACCATATTCAGAGGTTGGCATAAAAATTACCCTAGAAACATTACCATTTTATAATATTGCAAAAGATGTAAAGAAATATATTATATGTGTAAATTTTATACAGATATATTTAATAAACTTTTACGTGAAGGGTTGTAATCTTCATAACGTTTTTTGTTAAAAAACACAAAATGAAGTCCATCTCTATTTCAGAAGAAATATTCTTATTCTCACCCTATGGCTTAACTAATTCATATGTAGAGTTATAGCTGCATTCTCTTAATTTTTAATGAATTATTATCTAAGTAAGATGATTTTCTTATTATTTATTAAATATTACTTTTAAGATAAATATGATTTTTAAATATTTCTCTTACGATGTATGTATAAATAATGTATAGATATCTTTAGATGACTTTAGGCCGTACGAATTTCAAACTAGTTTATAACGTATTCTTACTATGTGCATCGTATAGTAACAGTTTTGTCTAAGTGGATAACTTATACCTTGTAAAATTATGATTTCATAGTATAAAACAAAGTCGTGTCTGTTGTTGGTTCGCTTAGCTCTTTCAAATTACGTAACGAATTGTTACATGAATTTTCTTTATACACATGGTGTGATTTTGAGATATGAAAAAAAATATTAGTTTTAACCAACTTCCGCTTAACTTAAAAGACAAAATAGATAAAGTTGTAATAAGATACTTGATTTTCGCAATTTTTATACATTTTAAATGAAACTGTTTTAAACGGATTAATCTCGTATATTTATGTATTCGAAAATACAAAAAAAAATATTTTTGTATACCAAAATATACGCGATTATTCGGTAAATAATAATTTCATTTACAAATATATAGTTATTTACGTTACGTCGATGTAGCCGCGAGCGGCCCGCTTTCCAAGCTGTGCGTAATGCATCAATTACTCGGTAAGTAATGAAAAGGTTTTATATAATATATGTATAATTGATAAACATTATATTAATATAATATAATAATACGAACAAACAATATTGATCGGGGAGATTTGGCTCAGAGAAATAACTATATTTAAATTATTTCTGGTGAGACAAGGTACGACGTTGAGTTCCACCACTCAACATGCAATTCAGCGGAAGGCGGAGTACTTTGACACTAGATATTTCTTGTCTACCTTGCTATGAGGGATAAAAATGTAAAACTAATAATTATAATAATGATTGAAAATCCGAGGTTTTGAGCACTTTATTACTTTGTCCGTAAAGGACTAACTCGGCGACTTAAATGGCTTCACGTCACTTACTCGATCAATGCGTTTAAAATAGTTTCATTTGAAATGTGTAAAACCTGCGAAATATCAAAGATATATTATTAACACTATCAACTTATAACTAAAACAAACTTATAAAGGTAAACAAATGGACAGCAAAGCGAGAAGGAAGAAAAATATCCTAATTATTAGACATGGGTGTATCGAAGTGT
Source organism: Dryadula phaetusa (assembly GCA_032432895.1). Classification (NCBI taxonomy): domain Eukaryota; kingdom Metazoa; phylum Arthropoda; class Insecta; order Lepidoptera; family Nymphalidae; genus Dryadula; species Dryadula phaetusa. The sequence continues at coordinate 403,432 of JAOYRS010000069.1, read as the reverse complement.
ATCAAGAGTAAAAGAAATAATAGGGGAGACGTGACCAGCAGCAATGAAAATATGATTATAGTATACCAAAGATATATTGATTATAGTATACCAAAGATATAAATTAATTGATATGTATCGTTATATTTAGACCAAATTACACATAAATTTTATAACTTGGAGCCTGTGTTATTCTGATGTATAATACTGTAAAGTTACATCAAAATCCATTGAGCTGTTTATAAGTGAAACAAATTTACAAAGGGAAGGTCGAGGAGTAATTGGACAGCGTCTGACCGTAAACGCGATCGGTTGTAAAGACAAAGTGCGGCGTTTAGTTCCACTACTCAAAACGTAGAATGGAGTGTCTTGGTAGGTACTTTTTGTCGACAAAAACAAATCTTCATACATATGTACAGGGTGTACAAACTTTCGTATTCATAATATTAGTAGCATAGTGTACTATGAGTTCAATGTTCACTTATTTTAGAGGAAAATTACGTCTATTTGCAACTATAATGTGTTAAACCACAAAACCATGCTTGCAATGAATTTGCTTATAGAATTTTTAAAGCTTATTATGTATATATTGTCTACAAGCTCTCCCCGCCACATCGTTCACGTGGGTTTTAACTTTTCGGAATATTTTTATTGTAATTCTAAGTTAAATTTGCCTCATTAAATAATTAATATACTAACTCAAAATGCAACGTCTTGAACTAGACGGAAAGTGAAGTGTGAAGTGTCTTGACACTAAGTTCTTTCTGTCTACTCTGCTATGCGGGATAAAAGCGTGAAGCAAAAGAGTCAAAAATGGCTTCAGTTACTCCTTATTACATTAGAAATTTACCAGTGAAAGTCTCATCAAAATGAGTCCAGCCATTTCAGGTAGTATTCAGATAAACTACGTCTATTTTATACGGTTCTGTGGATACACATAAATAAATTGTGAAAATTCAAGAATACATTTACATACAAAACATTTAATAAAAACGTTTTAAAATAACAAACAGACACCCTGATTATATTTATTGGCAAAGATTAATATAGAAGTGTTATATATTATATATTTTTCATGTTGTACTTGTAAATAGATGGTTATAATACTTAAGTAGTTATTTAAGTTCTCCTCATTTGTTAAGACGAAACAAGGTGTAGAGCGTTATGAGTGAACACGCTTTGCTTCGAAATTGGGCGGAAAGTGTGAATATTAAATAAAGAAATCCAGCTGCAAGCTTAACAAGCGTAGCAGACTAGTCAAAGACAATCCAGTGCCACGTAATTCAGTTGACTGCTTTGCGCCTAAAATCAAGACATTGCATATTGAGTGGCGAACACAACGCCGCCTTTTGTCTTACCCATAGCAGAGATACGAAAATAGATTTTAAATATAATCACTCATACTACATTCTTTCGATTTTTGCTATTGTTCTTATATAGGTTGATAAGAATAAACAGAATTTATAATAAAATTTATTTGATAGTTATTTTTAATTAAATAATTGAATTGTATTGTCGTTTTTAAGATAGTCTGAACACTAGCACTATACATCGCCATCGTGGTGCAGTGAGAGCGCGTTTAACTGTAAATGTGATTGGTTGTGGGTTCGATTTCGAGTCGGGGAAGTGATTATTTTTATAATTATTTTTACTATCCCACTCTTATAATGTAAGACGAGGCGTTGAGTTCCGCCACTTTACACACTTAGTCTAGAATTCGGACGTAAAACAGACTGAGTAGTCTCTTGTACTAGGTTTAGTATGACTACTCTACGTATTACCTGGTCGTAGAAAATACGTACAAAACAAAAATACACAGTGCTATACGTACGAAGTATTCAACTCACGCGTGTCCCAAATGTCAAACGAACGGGTGATGACAACATTCATTTCTTTCACAATCTCTACATCTGCGACTTTCGAGTGAACAATTTGATTTAATACTAGCTATTGGAAAATGTACTGTCGAATGCACTTGTAGTTTCCTATGACTTTGCTTGTGGTTGTCCTATTACTTTGCTTGGTCATTATGGTATATATATATATATATATATATACACATATATATACATATACATATATATATATATATAATTTTAAAAAATACACATAAATATAGGGCTTGTGAAGGTATTTAAATTTTTCAATAATGACCAAGCAAAGTAATAGGAGATATATATATATATATATATATATATATATATATATATATATATATATATATATATATATATATATATATATATATATATATATATATATATATATATCTCATTGGGCAGCGAATTAAAAACAGAGAATAAAAATAATATTTATTTCAATTTTTTTTTCACTTTTCATATTTTGATTAGCTGTTTAAAATTATATTTAATCAGTACTTTAACTTTACTTTCAAAAAATTATACATATAGCTAATACATTATTTAATGACTTACAAGTAAAGTTCGTAAAAGTAAAGTTCGTAGTATCTTGACACTGAGTACCTTCACACTTACAGTCCGCATTGATATGCAAGAATACCATGCAATGCATGCAAATGAGATGAATGATGTGTAAATTTCTTTCATTTCTCCACCCTGGTAAAACAAAGCGCGGCGTTGAGATCCGCCACTCAACACGTATTGTCTCAAATTTGGCGGAAACTGGAATACGGAACTGCTATGCTGAAACCTTTTAAAACATTACTTATGACATGTCTATCTAGAAAGCTAGAAATAAACTCAATGTATATTTAAATTACGAAAGAAATAATTTTTCTCATGTTATTTCTTTTCTTACTAACTTATTAACAAAACTAAAATATATTCATAACATTTTTAACAGTTCAACAAATTACAAATCGGAAAACCCTTTAATATATTTAGTAATTACATTTAGGAATTTCATGTCGCGTGAAATTAATTAAATATTTAATCAAATTATACATTTGCTTACACGCTTTTATAAGCAACATCTATCAGTGATAGATAATTCTTGCAAGACGGTACAAGGACTAAATTTGCTTAAAAAACGACTATATCTCTATATCGGAATAAATAATATTATGAGTAAATAAATTATTTTATATTTTGCAAATAGTTTTTGGATAGCAGAATTTTGTAGAAATCTATGTATCTGTACATACTGACATTAAAAATGAGTTGAAACAAGCGTAAAAATGTTGACATTGGATGTACAACGCACAGATTAGTGGTTAGAATGCTTAGTCGTTTTTCAAGAGCCGTGGGTTCGAGTCACACCATGCTTTTTCTAGAAAATCGTTTTTCCGGTTCTAATTGTGTAACACTTCAAACGTATTAAAATATCTAACATATTAGTGTTTAAACTGGAAATATTTTTTTTTTTGATTGGGTGGGTATTTTTATGTTATTTCAACGGGAAAGAAGAAAGTATATTTATAAAAGTACATACATACATATATGCGCTTAAAAATTTAAAAAAGCTATCGTTTTTTTTAAAAATATTAAATAATTCATACCTTAATCTTCATATTTTACGTACAAAAATTGTAATATCCCATAACTGCACTCTCCATGAAACCGCATACGAAAATTATTTCTCGTCATTAACGAAAAACGTGTTTAACTGTTTAAAATAACGGTAATACGTGACGAGTTGCCCAAATTATATCAGGCCTGTGCCATTGATTGATTTATTTCAGGAAATTTCTGTTTTATAAGCTTTAAAATATTATTTAATTTTTTCCTGAAATTACTTTATTTCATGGAAATTGAAATCAAACTTCGAAATCATTTTTCTTCCTTTATAATATATTTTTTCTTCCTTTATAATATATTTTTACTAGAATAATAATATATTTAATAGAATAATATATTTTTACTAGAATAATAATTTTAATAACATAAAATTTATCGCACTTGGTCTGTATCTTATTGTCTTATTTTTATTTATACCCTATTTGCATGTTTATATTCGGCTACTTACAACTATAATCTATAATCTCTTTTTGAATAAAGTAAATTATTTTAATTTTACCAGGTACATTTTTATTTATATTAAATACATAAATCTAACCATATTTTATTGTATATATATATAATATGTTAAAAGATTAAGAAGCAGTATAAGGTAAGTTTATCATGATTTTAATAAATAGAAATATCTATACACATTTTAATGATTAACGATTCATCTAAAACATATTTATAAAAAAAACTAATAATTCAGTTCGAATACCGTTTCGTTTAAATTTTATTCGTTTTCTATAAAACAGATAGACTAATTTTCCCCATATTTACCAAAGAATTGCTAACTTTTGGTCAAAAATTGTTATGCCATTTCATTTAATTTAATAAACCAGTTCATGTATATCTTCTAGTTAAAATCATAATTTAACCACGACATAAAAGTAATCAAAAATTCTCAGATTTTCTGACTTCAATTTTTTCTTATATATGTGGGATCGTAACTCACTCAGCTCAACAAACTCCGTACACCGCTTTCAGCCAAAATTCGAAATATTGGTAGTTGAGTTGTGGAACTCGACGCCACGCTTTGTCTTGCCTGAGCGAGGCAAAGAAACTAATTTTAAATATAATCATTCCCTCAACTGAGAATCGAATTCACAACCGATCGCATTTACAGTCAGACGCTATTCCACTACGCCACGACCGCGATGTATCGTTAATTCATGTGTTGCTCGAAGCATTAATTCTTACAATCAGTATCAAGATGTATGGTATGGTAATGAGATTACTATTGATGCCGCTGCAATTATTGTATCAACTATGAGCCTTTCTAGTTAACTCCGTTTCGCATCAAAATAAACAACGGCTTGTTATTTATTTAAATGATCACCTTATAACCTGGACTCTCTTAGGGAATATATAGACGAAAGACGCTCGGGTTTTTATGAGAATTATGAGCTTAAGCATGTTAAATTGTGTAATAAAATAAAAACAATGAATCAATATAATGAAAGATATGGACATGGCTCTGTAGAGTGTTAACAAATAATAATAAAAACAGGTCAATGAGGTCATCATGATGACGAAATATGCCATAATATGAAAAAAAATACCTGATTAGATTGGTTGTGGGTTCAATTCTCTATCGAAGGAATGACTACATTTCTCCATGTTCACCATTCAGAACGCAATGTCTCAATGTCTGGCGGAAAGTAATCAACGGAGTGTCTTGATATTAGATGTCTATCACTATTCTGTTATGCGGGATAGAGGATGAAGTTATAAAAACACAAATAGAGAACTTATAATTAAATCTCTCTCTACATACTATGCACTATAGCAGCGCCATCAGAACAAAAAAATAGTTTTGAATATTTCACATTTAGCAATTCCATCAATAAATAACAACATAAAAATTATTTTCATAATATTATTCATGGCTAAAATTACTTCAGTTAAGCATTACGTGACCAAAATTTGGAGATTAACATCTGTAAGACGGTTGGTCCAATGGCCGTAATCAGCGAATTTTATGGAACGGAAAGTCACTTTTAATACTTAAAAATCTTACTGACAATTTTAATTCAACGCTTTTGTAGCTCGTTATAAGGTATGTGAAGGTTGGGGGTTCAATCCCCTCTTTATTAGGATGCTCATAGCTTTATCTTTTATCCAGCATAGGAGATTAGTCAGAGGGAATCTAGTATTAAGACATTTTGTTCGCCACATTCGGCCCAAATTTGAAAAATTGTGTATTAAGGTGGAGGAGCTTAACGCCGTGCTTTATTTTACCAAAGCAAAACAAATGAAAATAATTTAAATATAATCTTTTCCCGACGTTGGAATCTGACACACAACTAAACGCGCTTACACGCAAACACTGTAACACTAAAAAATATATATCCAGTTTGAAAGATATAGAAACAATAACAAATTTTACATCTGATACGCCACATACAAGCATAGTGGCAACATCCTATATGTATATTATTATTTCTTTGCCCTGGTAAGACAAGCTCGCCGTATACGTATGACAATCCTTATAAATGCAGAACACATAAGAATATAAAAATTACAAGCCCGAAATAGATTTAATAAATGAGACATATAAAAATAGACCGCAGTGGCATTTGAACCCATATCTGTTGGCAATTTTGTATATATATTAGAAAAATAATTTCTTGTTCAAAATGTGGAATAAAATTAAAAATAAAATAAATAAAATAATTTTATATATCCCTAATAATATTGATATTTGACTTAACGATGCCATATTGTTCAAAATACGATTTATTTACAAGTAAATCATCATAAAATAAATGTCAAGCAGTAATCGAGAGATTAACTCATAGCATTACGCTACGTTTGCGCTCAGATTGTTGAATTATTAATTTATTTAAGGGATATTAGAGTTGTTAAAGCGGATGTAGGGTAATGGCTGCTTCGTTCGATACTGGGATTTGTTTAAGGAGTATTTACACTTGTTAAAGGTATTATATGTATTGAAAAATGTTAAAGATTTGGGATCTTTTAATTTAAAATTCTTTATTATAAAACTTCGAGGCTGGTTGGATGTTCGATTCTCACGCGGGGGAATGATTATATTTAAATTGAGTCCGACACTCAACACGAAATATCTCGAATTCGGCGTAAAGCGGAATATGGAGTGTCTTGAGGCTATCTGCATTCTGCCAACCCTGCAATGCAGGATAAAACGTGAACCTACAAAAATCTATGAAAATATAATAAATAGCATAATATTTATTAATTATAGTTAATATTCAGTATTTTTACATAGATATTGCGTTAAGATACCTAATCCAAAGGTAATTCGTAAGTAACGATTATTCTTATTTTCTTTAATATAATTGACTGTATAGTTGAAAAAATTAAACATCATGCATAATTAGAAAAAATTACTTCTAAAGTCATTATATTCTTATAAATAATACGTAAAATATTATATTATAACATAAATACTTGTTTACAATATAAAAGGGTCTTAAATTACTTTGTTTACTTCTTTCGTTAAGACGGCATCAGTAGGTCTCAAGCTAAATTTATTTAAATGATGTTTTCCTTCAAGATTAAGTAAGAGAATCGTCTGTTTATCTAGAAAGTTTTAATGTTAATACTTATATCATAGACATTAAGATGAATAATTTGTTACCAGTGGCTGAAAGCCTGTTAACGCTTTATCCCGCATAGCAAGGTAGACAGAGACAACCTAGTGTCAAAGTACTCCATAGACTGTCTGGCTGTCAACCCGAAATCTAGAGATTGCGGGGATCCTCCTACAAATTTGTTAAAAAATATAAAATATGCATAATAATTTCTACATAATTACGCTGCGTTCAAAATATTTTTTCGTTTTTAAATATATTTTCATATCCAAAATATAAAATAATACTTTAAAATATTAAAATAAATCTAAAATTCTTGTTATTACTCCATTTAATTTTTTTAGCTTTACACTTTTGTCCCACATAGCAGGGTAGACAGGAAGTAAGACCTAGCGTCAAAACATTCCTTACTACGCTTTACACCGAATTCGAGACATTGCGCGTTGAATGTCAGAACTCAACTCCACGTTTTGTCTTACCAGGGCATAATAATACAAAAACGAAATAGAAATAACATTTCAAAAAATTCAAATATGTATTATTATAGGTTCACAAGTTTATAATGATTTATAAAGCGAGTATATCTATTATATTCAAAAATTATTCTAAATATAGGAAATTAATATATATGTTAAGAAAATATTTTGATTATATTAAAATTATTTGAATTACCTTGCTTTCTTTGAATATTATAATCTTTTCTATGATAGGTATTGCTTGGAAGAGATCACTTGTGGTGATAATGTCACCTATATACTAAACTTGTACTTTACCTTGTACCTTTATTTATTAGTGTTTAATATTATAATATATACTTCTTGTTCATGTAATAAGGTATAAAAATTGTGTTATTTTTTAATATGTGTTTTGTAGTTTCACTTGTCTTCATGTATTAACTTACCAAATATCTCAAATCTCTCGGCTTTAAAAAGGGTTGTAATGGAGAATAAAGAGAAAAGAGAAAAGCGTTGGATTAGACTAGGAACCATAATGATATAATTAATTATTGTTATAAAAACTAAATTTTTGCTACGCTATTTTGATTTTAGACACATTTTTTGTAACGTTAACCATTATATTATTATACATTATCAATATAACCATTGATAATTTTTTTAGTTCTTTTCTCAACCCTATATAATATATCACATAAAGCCCTAGCAACCCACAAAACACTTCATTTGAATATATAAACCAGTTCATATAAATGTAAAACTGTATTTAATGTAATAAATTATGTAGTAAAATAAAAATATACCGCTCTCACGGCTTCAACACGTCACTTCACGATTTACGAGCACTAACCACTATGTCACAACGACCCTCGGTATAAAATGTTCTCTTTAAATAAAATCATATGGAATATAATCCTTTTTGAACAGTGTATTACAAAAATATAAGGTTGCTAAGAAAACTTTGATATAGTTTTTGGGAATTCTTTTAATTTTTATAGGGCTTGAAAATTATTTTTACCGTTAAGTATATCTTATTAGAATATTTGTTGAAATGTGTGCAATAAATAATTTACTAATAATTAAATAAATATATATCACGCTTCAGGTGTGAAAATATTTTAAATATAATCATCTTGGGGGAAGATCGAATACACAACCATCCGCGTTAAACGGTGTTCTACTCCATAACTGAAGACAAAAAAAATATACAAAAATTGTAAACATTTGTATATAGTTCAAAAACTTCATATTTTTAATCAAGCACATATATAAAGATGTGTTCTCATTTTCAGAATATGTCACGCTCATAAAGCAAAGGTGGAAATAAATGTATTGAAAACTTCCAGGCGGCTTACCTCGCCAAAGGTGGTATGATTTTCTTGTTTATCAAACATGTTTGCGGCACAGTCACCTGATTTATAATGATGATTGCTTCAAGCGTTATATTTAATATTAAACACTTCGGATTATGAAGCCACGGTAGCACAGTACGGGTTCAATTCACCCTGGAGGGAGTTTAAATTGAATTAATTTACTTTAGTATGAAAAAACATGGTGTGTAATTCCAGACCGCTCGAAAATTTTCCGATTACAATGTAATGAAAAACTTTACAAAGAGTCTTTAATACTATATCAATCCATTCTCTTTGTTGTAAGAACCTCAGAAAACCGGAATCTAACGCTGTATTTTGACTATACTAAGGAAATAAAAATAAAATAAAATAATTTTTGAGTAGGATAAAAAAAAAGTTAATAAATCAAATTCTTTTGTTGCTTATTTGTTTCAGTTGAATTCTACTGCTTTTGAATAAATTAAAAAGAGTTCGTTCTAGATAAGTTCTAGTGAAAATTTAATATTTCTATATTAGTATGAGAAATTTAAATCGCGACATTCTTCTTTTGCGTAGTGGGACAGCGTGTGACTGTAACGCGATCGGTTGTGGGTTCGATCTCCACTCGGGGGAGTGATTATATTTTAATTATTTTCACTTCTTCGCTCTGGTAAGACAAAGTGCGGCGTTGAGTTCCACCACTCAAGACGCAATGTCCCGAATTCTGTGGAAAGCGAAATACAGAGTGTCTTGACACTAGGTACTTTCTGTCTACCCTGCTACGCGGGATAAAAGCGTGAAGCTATTATATTAAAGTCTTAAAACAATAATTAAATATATTTCAAAAACTCGTTAGAGATCTTATTATGTTTTCACGTGAATTTCGGATATATACATTTGGAAGCGCACTTTATTGCTACACTGTCATGAGTGGAGGGTTTACTTAAAAAGGGGAGCATTAGCAAATAACGATTTTTTTACTCTCAAATACTTACTTGTATATTATGACAAAAGACGTAAATTACAGACATATACGTTTACTATATTTAGGTTTTATAGATTGATAGATTGGTGACTTTTTCAAAATTAGCTTGATTATATTTTAGATATATTTTCTTTTCTCAGCTAAGTCAGGACAAATTCGCTGACGGACGGACTGGAAACATTGAACGCACTCCGTTCAATCTTTCCTGTTCTTGATACTCCGACGACCTGGTTCTCTCTGACTTCTTGCTACGGGTCGAAGTAAAGTTGTAAATAAACATCTAGTTTTATAAGTATAATATAGAAAAACCGTTTAAAGTAGCTATAGTTCTAGGCGTATATTACTATTCAGAAAAATGAAATATTAACAGACCATAGTACCTAATTCTATGTATTAAACAAAAATACACATAAGCGAAGTTTCTAGCGAGAACTATAACATAAAATACTTATTTTTATTTAAAAAAAGGCTATAAAACCACTACTTTTATGCCTGAGTAAGGGCTAAACTGAAAACCATCTAGTATCTTACTTATGTAGGCCATCGTTAATTTATATCCAAGGCTCGGCAAATTTATATAATAAATTTAAAAATGCAGGTTTCGTAAATGATCCCAAACTGTATTTACATATGGAGTTGTACGAAACAGTTTTACAAATAATTTATGATGCTCTTTCGAATAAACCTCTCCCCAATAAACATTGTAGGTATACTCGTATATGTAGATAGGTATGTATGCTGTGAGAATACGTCACTGAGTTTATTACCTGTAATCAACAGTATAGCTTATAAAAATAATAATATTTGATTTTCTCATCGTGGCACAGTGATAGAGAATTTGATTGTAATCGCGCTAGATTGTTGAATCAATCAATTAAAATTAATATATTTAAGACGTTGACTGAAAACGCGGTCAGTGCTGACCGACAGCATACTTTCGCTTTAGGCCAAGCATAAATCACTGTTCTATCCAAATTTGAAGCAATTATTTTTACAAAAAACTATTAATATTTAATATCAAAATGCACTTTTTTATTACCAACGTAAATTTTTGTCACTTATTATGGATATATAAAACACTCCGACTGACATAGCATGAACCGAAAATTTGATTGTCGATCATTACTGAGCTTATGTTGGAATTATGTAAGGAGAAGGATTTGCTTGTAGCAAACACGATGTTTGACTACAAAAAAGTCATATGTATACGTGTGGAAAAAAATGGAAGAGAAAAGATCTATTCCTAGTGGATCAGCGTATTTATAACCAAGTTATGGAAATGCATGTGTTTAGGGGTGCCGACTTGGGAACAGACCATTATCTAGTGGTTACTAGAAGGCACAGCCGCGCGATGTGTCTAGCCTTGGAGGTGAATAAACGCATAAGAAGCTAGAAGCTTCAGGATCAATCGGTTAGAGAGGAATATGATGAAAGGGTTTCCGCAAGGGCAAGCTAGACAGCTTGTTGGAAATAGAAAATGAAAGTGTTGAAATATGTTAGCAGAATATCAGGAATTGTATGATTGAAGCTGCAACAGAGGTGTGTGGTGTCGGGGAAAGAGGCTTTAGTAAAAAACGTGATGAATGGTGGGATAATGAAGTGAAAGATGCAATAGAGAGAAAGAAAAAGACATTGCAGGACTATAAAGCCTCGAGTAAGAGTAAAAGTATGGGAAGATTAAGAAGAAAGAATCGAAAACATTTTTGAAAAAGCGTATAAAAATTTGAACGCAGCGGGATTCAAACCCGCGCCTCTTGGATACCGTCCAAGCGCTCTAACCGCTAAGCCATGCATTCTACTACCAGTTATTCCACACTTAGGCCCTTAGATACCTTGCACACTTTGATACCTTGGACGGTATCCAAGAGGCACGGGTTCGAATCCTACTGCGTTTAAATTTTTATACGTTTTATCAAAAATGTCATATATATCTCTAATCCTAAGTGTGGAATAACACTTCAAGAATAGTAAATAAAAAAGAATAGAAGTTGCAAAAACACCTAACGAAAGCATTGATAAATATGAAGCATGAAAAGTCAGAGAATGAAGAAGACGAAAGATTAACGAACAATATCTGGAAAAGAACGAAGTTTTTCTAGCGAGAAGTTAGTGATTCTGTCTCAAGCTTCAATGTTGCAAACGGGGAAATCAGTATTAAAGAAGTAGAGAATGCTATACGAAATGTGGTAAGGCAGCGGAAGCAGATGAGGTTACTGCAGAGATGATCAAATATGGTGGGCCGCGTATCTTGGACCTGTTCTTTTTTCTATGCTATTTATGCTGGATAACGGAAGAGGTCCTGGATGATAGGCAAGGAGCAGTCATTGTGCCTTTGTGTAAAGACAAAGGTTCACAGATAGACTGTTTAAATTATGTGGCTATCAGTTTCATTAGCTTGGGCAGTAGAATTTATGCTAAAATCCTAGCGAGAAGAATGCAAGAGAGATCCAAAAAGCTTTTATGGGAGGCCCAAGGAGGATTAAGATCTGGAAGAGGTTGCATGCATTAGATCTTTTTTCTCCGAAAGATCAAGGAAAGACATTTGATAGGCTTGTCAGAAAGAAATTTTTTGTGATACTCCTTCGGAACAATGTCAATGGACCCTTGTTGCAGGTTGTAAAATCTGTTTATCGAGATCACTCAGCCTGTACCTACCTGTACATAGAGCTGGCATGTCACCTAAGTTCGATATTCGATCGGGTGTAAAACAAGGCTGCGCCATGTCAGCTGTTCAATTTGTATTTGGAGAGCTGTATCCAAGGAGTGAAAGAAAGTAATATAAGAGTGAAAGTTTGTGATTTGACAGTTAACTGTCTATTGTACGCTGATGATGCGGTGCATCATCAGAATGAAAGTTACAGGCATAGGTCACCTTTTTGAAAGAAGGGTGTGAAAGTAATAAGAAAATGAGTGACGTAAAAATGGTAAGAAATATTTATGAAGCATATTTATACGAGAGGTCAAGGGAGACCTGGGTTGTCCTTCGAAAACATACTACCAAAGACGCTGAAGGCAAGTCACGTAAAAAGAATGAGATCCCACCAAAGGTCATGTACGAAACTAACTTATGACTGTGGACGAGGCGAAAGAGGTAATCAGGGACCGTAGCGTTTAGCGCTCCGTCCTTTCTTACTACTACCCCGCAAGGGAGGAATAAAGAGTGGCGCAAGAAAATTTCATTTTCTATTCTAAATATGTTATTTTTTTTAGCGTCACGCTTTTATCCCGCAAAGCAGGGTAGACAGAAAATCCCCTAAGTTCAAGATGCTGCATACTTTACTTTGAACCGAATTCGAGACATTGAGTGGTGGAACCCAACGCCGCGCTTTGTCTTATCAAAGCGAGGAAGTGAAATAAATTTAAATTCCTGGAGTGGGGATTGAACTCACTACCAATCAGCTTTACAGTCAGTCGCTGACCCACTGTACCACGACTAACCTCAAAATATGTAATTATACTCCAAAATTTAAATTCTAGGTACATATAAATCAAGGAGCAGAATTTTAAGAAGTTTGTAAAAAAACGTATCTAAATACATTTTATATAAATGATATTTACTTAATCACGAACAAATGAAATCCAAATATTCGTTCTAAATGTCTCCTGAGGTAAAGGCAAGGTATAAATAATTAATTACAAGAAAGATGGTTATTTATCCTCTCATATAGATGTTTATTCAAGAGTATTATACTCTATAATATACAGTATTTTAAAATTCAAATTTTAGAAAAATGTTTTCTCGAATATGCTATAACAGAAAAGTTGCTTCGTGATTATTTTGTGAAAAAAAAAGATTTATATATTACACGATTATTTAGGTACTACACGTAAAATCTCTTTCTAGTTTCCTATACTCCCTAAGGAACCTACATCAAAAATTTCAAATACGGCTGCGCATTGTCTGCGGACTGCGCTAGTGTAATAAGCGTTGTGTTTTAATTACCAGAATATACGCAATTAATTCGATTAGTATACAAAGTGGGCCAGAAAAGCGTGCGAATTTTAACCTAGGATTGATCGTGAGAGAGATGCGACAGCGGGGCACAGGTAGTAGAGATAGGTAGCTTGGTTTCACCGGTGAGCAGCGTGCTTTTTGTGTAAAGGTTATTATAAAAATGATGATTCGTGCAAAATTGCGCGGCATCTATTTCGCTCAGAGTTTAGTTTACATGATTTAAATCAATGTCCTAGTGAAAGTGTTATCAGATTGTAAATCAAAAAGTTTGGGTCAACTGGCGTCCAAGTTCTATAAAAATGGAAAAAACTGTAAGCAAAGTCGCGACGTTCGGCACGATCCCCAGTTATTAACCCGAAAGAGAGCAACTGAGCTCACTATATCAAGAACATCATTCAAACGTATTTTGGCAAAAGATCTTAAATACCCGTATAAACATCAATAAGTCCAGGAATTGAAACCAAATGGGTAGTCATTTGGTTTCGCCGTGCATCTTTCCTAAGTAGTCCTCTTGTAGATTTTTTCTATGATTTTTTAAAATTTTCATAACTTAATGGCTCACCCGGCGGCTACATTTTTTAATAAATACCTAGTATTAAGTTACTCCGACTTCGAGACATTGCGGGTTGAGTGGCGGAACTTAACGTCACGTTTTGAAGAAATGAAAATATTTTAAATATAACCGTTCCCCGACTACGAATTCAACCCATAACTAATCGCGTTTACAGTCAGACGCTGTTCTGCTGTCTTCATTTAAAATATAATTTCATTTAAAATGACTTAATATTAAGATACTTACTTTAATTGGAAAATGGCTTACATATAATTATTTTATTTTTAAAATTAATATTAATTATTATATAAAATATATGGAAATATGAAGAATCGCACATACATAAAAGAAAACACACGGATTATTTTACCTAACTTGACCTATGCCTGCCAAATATCGGTACTGGCTATCTCATTCGAAAAGTAAAAGCATGTATGATGAGAAAAAATACTATTGCCAGTATTAGAATATACCGCCCTTTCATTAGTGATAGGTCAATGTGATTTAAATATTTAAGCAAATATAAATTTAAAGTATAAGTTAAAATTGTATATATCCATATATTTTCTTCTAGTTTAATCTATATCTCATTAATGTATAATATATTTTTAATTACTTGCACTCCTTACCTATTATGTTATTATGTCTTCTTTTCACAATAAAGGATCTGGAAAAGATAGCCAATTATCCATAAAATTACTTTGTGTGCAACTCTTTTTTTATTGTTTAATTTTTATTCAATACAACCAAACAAAGTAATAACATTGTGGAATTAATGAAGTCAATTAAAAGCAAAACAAAATTGAACTACACTATAAAAATCACAATTAGGACATTAAATTGAAAGCGACGGGGACATATGCCTGGGGATAATATATAGAGTTGAGCTAAATTAACTACTTAGTGGTACTCTCGAAAAGGATAGAGAAATTGAAGCAGATAAAGAAATCATTTCGAACACCTTAGTTGACCTTAGTTAACCTTAAACGGACGTCCCGCCATGAATGATGATTAGAATTGCAGAAGATAGGAGTAACAAACATACATACATCATTTGCATTTATAATATTATTATCTGATTTGTAATTTGTTGAACTTTTTTACTAATATATTGGCTTTGCTAGTTGAATATTTATAATTTTAACACTATACGAGTATTGAATTTCTGTACAATGAATATAATTTTAAAAAATCACCATTCTGAATCTATAATGCTGTAAAAAATCAGTTTAGTAGGTTTTTCTTGAAATATTAAAATACATACGAATATCCTCATAAATTTTTGCATTTATAATATTATTGGGAGTACTAGGACAAGTGTAAGAAACAGTCAAATATATAGACTGAATATATTTTTAACTTATTTTTGAGAATACTATCAGCTATCAGCTCTTCTTAGTTAATTAACTATTATAACTTTCGTGAAGAGAGATAAAATATTTGTTTCATGCATTTGGATTTCAATAAAGCTTTAACTTAAATATTTTACTTTTTCTTTAAAAACACTATAGTTATATATCTATACAATATTGCAAATAATATTGAACCTGTTTGTAATGTCTTGTGGGAATCCTAAATATTACTTCGCGAAGCGTCGAGTCGATGACGTGGATAAATTGTAGTATGTGGTTGAGAGTATTCTTATAAAGGACAGTACTTTGCCACTTCTTTGGTAATCATTTAATATTTTAGAAACTATTAAAAACAATTTTAAGTTATTTTTTACTCAATTTATTGCATTTGCTAATATTATTTTAAAGTAATCTGTATACCTTTTTAGATTCACGCTTTTATGCCGCATAGCGGGGTAGACAGGAAGTTTCACAGTTTAGAATTCTAGATATTGCGTGTTGCGCCACTCAACAACTCAACACCGCAAATCGTCTTACTAGATGTCGAGATAATCATTACTCTGAGTGCGAATTTAAACCAGAATTGATCGCGTTTGTAGTGACACGTTGTTCTACTGCGCCACGACCGGCCTCATATATTTATAGGCCTCAAAGTAATTTATAAAAAATGATACAACCGAACTCCTGTTATTATTTGTTAATCTACGTAAATAATTATTAAAATATGCATCTATAATATATATTTTGTATTGATTATGAAACTCTTCGTTTTGTGTACGAACGTGAATATTAATTTGTTACTTATTTAACCTTCACGTATTTAATTATCTAATTTTTGTCCATTTTAAAGATATTTCAATACTAGATCTGTATCTAGTTTGAATAATTGCGGAGTTGGATCCCCTTATTCAACACGAAATATCTGTTGTTTACAAAGTTTACAAAATTAATCAAATCAGGTACTATTGTCACAAATATTGTTATTAATATTGAAATAAATGATTTACAATCAAGTATAATTAAAATATGACAAGATGACTCAAAACTCTGCAGAAATATCCAATGTTATTAATAAATGAAAGGATCAAAAATATAAAGACAAAAATACAAGAAAAAATAATTTGTATATTTAGTCTTAACGGGAATTTTCAAAGAATTTGGTGTGTTTTATTTGGTGTATAATAATTCAAATTTCAACAAATCAGACGAAATGTATGCAATTATGTTATAATACATACGTTCTAATTGAAAAGTCTGTTTTTATAATTTTATTTATATTTTTGTTTAGCTTCACGCTTGTATCCCGCATAGCAGGGTAGACAGAAAGTACCTAGTGTCAAGACACTCCGTACTTCGCTTTCCACCAAATTCGAGAGATTGCGTGTTGATTAGTAGAGCTCAACGCCACACTTTGTCTTTACCAGAGCGAAGGAGTGAAAATAATTTTAATATAATAACTCCCCCGAGTGGGGATCGAACCCAGAACCGATCGCATTTATAGTCAGAGGCTGATTCACAGCGCCACGACCGGGCTCAATGTTATTTATATAATTCGATTAAAACATTTACTAGTATTCGTTAAGAGTACTTGAAAACATGAGAGACAAGGTAAATATGTTTTTTATTTACAAAATTGAGCCCAAATACTGCAGTGGTATATTTAAACAAAAGTAGGCGCTTAATCAAACAACAATGTTGTGATTTATGTAATGTAATAATATAATAATAATCTGTTAATTTTATATAGAAATTCTTCTATTAAAATTCAATTTATCCAAAAGCTAATTCATGTCTGAAATCACCAATCAATCTACCATCATGACGTACACTCGACGACTAGATCCCAGTGTCCAGTCACGACCACTCCATGGGCATTAGACACGTCAATACATGCGATCATTTTGTCAATCTCGTGATAATGTGTAGTTTATGTAGACGTAATTTAAACTAGAATTATAGGCAAAATTATATAAACGCAGCTCAACACTCTTACCTGTATAACAAGATAAGCAGAGAGAAATTATTGTTAAAGCACATCGTTTTCCAATATCGTGGGAATTATATTTTGATTAAGTAGGACAAAACGCGTCGGTCTTTGTTCTTAAATTACCGCATAATGTCTGAATTTTGGACCGAAATCCGAAAAGACATTGTCTTAATATAATTTTTTTTCAGACTGTACTGGCAGGCGAGAATGAATCTATGAAGCTGATTTTTTGATTTATTATAATGCAAAGAAATAGAATTCAATGTTGTTCATAAAAATGAAAGATAAGTCTGTAATTTTTAAAGCTAAAACAAAAAAAGCTCGCTCTCGACCTAAAGAATTGTCACAAACATCAAAAACAGACGTCTGTTAAACGCCTGCATGACATAAGCCTATCCGTATAAATAGTAAAAGGCTGAAATTAGGTTTAGTAAATAAAAATATATGTGGTATTTATATAGATATTACTTTTTAATCTAAATAGCCATTGGCTACATACAAATGTCTATCATATTGTTATTTAATATTAGAAGTTACAAAGCAAGTAAATGTAAGACTTTTTGAAATATACTAAGAAAAATTTATTATTGAAGCCGGTTGTGACGCAGTAGAACAGCGTGTGACTGTAAAGCCATCGCTTGTGGGTTCGATTCCCACTCGAAGGAATGATTATATTTAAATTATCTTCATTTCTTTGCTCTGGTGAGATATAGCGTAACGTTGAGTTTTGCCACGCAACACGCAATGCATCCAATTTGGCGCAAAGCGGAGTACGGAGTGTTTTGACACTAGGTACTTACTGTCTAGGCGGGATAAAAATAATGCGTAAAGCTATAGAAAAAATTATTATTAGTCAGCATAAAAAATTCTATTCAGTTGTACGCTTTATCCCACGTAGGTAGCTTAAGTCAATACAGAGACATGATTTCACATAAGACGTGATTTCACCTTGTCTTATCAGAGCGAGAAATGAATATATATTTTGAAATGTAATCATTCCCTCAAGTGAGATTCGACCTACAAACAATTATGAGTATGAAGCCTATTCCCACCTTGGTCTATTATTCACTAATAAATGTAAAGTACGTTTAAAAAATTACAGTCAGACGCTGTCCCACTACGCCACGACCGGCCTCAAATATTACATTTATTATATAAATAAGACTCCGTTCAAAACACGAAAAAAATCATTACGCCCCAAGCACTGATAGAGCAAATCTTTTACGTACAGTAAGCAGTGAAACTATACAATGCTTTTTTAAAAGAGTTAATACGAAATCTGTTTAAAGGAAATTTATCAAGTTTATTATAATTACATATCTATGTATTAACTTAGATAATTCTTTAACTAGATAATTTTTTTTATTTTAAATTTTAAAAATTAGTTTTATTTTTTACTTTTTACGGTCCGCGCGGTAATCGTTGTTGAATAGAGTAGTTTTTAGGTATAGAGGGTTTCATATTGATCCAATAATAATATATATTTTGGAATGGCAAACTAATATAAAACCGATCCCAACATTCGCAACCAAATCAGATTTTCATTGATATCTCTGAAGATCTCTATTAGATGTTTAATATTTTTTTTTGTGAGACTATCCCCGAATTATACTTTTTCAAATAAAAAAAAATGTATATCGGTTCACAAATGACAGAGAAATCGCAGTAAATATGTAAAAAGAGCCGAGAGATTGATGTCGTCAAATTAACAAATGTGAATATAAATTCAAAACTACTGGGCCCGATTGATAATATTTTGTGTAGGACCAAATGGCAGCCTTACTGCTTGGAATAAATAAAAAAGAATCACTTTAATGTATTCAGAACTTTTGGCGTAATCGCTGTACATACATAAAAAAAGATACCAGCCGAATTGTTAATCTCCTCCTTTTGCGAAATCAGTTAAAAATATCGTCTGTCTTCATGTGTTGCGTTATACATATGTTCTATTCCCAATCGGGTAAATAAAAACATTATTTATAATTATTTTATTTATACTTTATCACTCTACTTTTCCATCCCGATAACCAAGACCTCTGACTTTTTTACTTCCTGGGGTCCAATTACTTTCTCCATTTAAAACACAAAAAAATCATTATGCCCCAGGCACTGTTAGAGCAAATCCTTTACTGTACAAGCAGTACAACAAACAAACACATACAAACTATACAGTGCTTTTTCAAACAACATCAGACAGTCCAGTACTATAAATATATTTAAATAGAAAAAATTGACCTTAAAACATAGTATACATGTAGGTATTTAATATTTATATGCATGTATATTTATATATATAACATAATTGTAATTTATATATTTGTATGATTTATGATATGTACCTATTTATATGTAGGTGTAACGTCATATATTTAGTTTTTGTTTACATTTCATCATGCCCGCTCTTTTAGGTAGATCTTTTCAAGTTGGTTGCTATAAGAAATCACTTTTAAATCAACCCATATGCATTTTAGATTAATTTTAATCCATATAGTATAGTACAGCAATAAAGATAAAGCACGGTGTTTAGCAGTGCCATTAAGCACGTCCTATGTACAGTTGGGAACTAGGGAGTGTTCTGCCTTGACGTTAGATCAACTCTGCCTACCCTATGAAAGAACTTTACGAATCTATTTTAATTTTAGGTATATATATTTGGTATATATATTTGGTATATATATTTGGTATATATATTTGGTATATATATTTGGTATATATATTTGGTATATATATTTGGTATATATATTTGGTATATATATTTGATATATATATTTGGTATATATATTTGGTATATATATTTGGTATAATATTTAGTATATATATTTGGTATATATATTTGGTATATATATTTAGTATACATATTTGGTATATATATTTGGTATATATATTAGGTATATATATTTGGTATATATATTTGGTATATATATTTGGTATATATATTTGGTATATATATTTGGTATATATAATTGGTATATATATTTGGTATATCTATTTAGTATATATATTTGGTATATATATTTGGTATATATATTTAGTATACATATTTGGTATATATATTTGATATATATATTGGGTATATATATTTGGTACGTATTATTGGGTATATATTTTAAATTGCACAGCAATGCATTGTGCAGCATTATAAAATAAACCGAGAGAGTTTAATATATATAAGTATAATAAAAATACGTAATTAAAAACTAAATTCTGACTTTAAAACATGTATCGTACATAGTAAATACAAGATACAAGAGTAGATATCTTAGATGGATCTCGCAAATCGGTCCAGGGAGGATTTTATCTAATAGCACCTTGGATGCTGAAATCGAAAAGTGAAGTTAACGAGTTTTCTGTGTTACAATCTCGAACTCACCCCTCAACTACTGTAGAACTTTGTTTAACAGGAAATCAAACAACTAGATGTGAAAAACTATAATCTTTTATAACTATAGTTGTATATTTTTCTATTAAATTGATATTGTAATATATTTATAATTAACAGAAAATCTTAATATGATAAGGTTTTCGTAATTTTTATATATTTTAAATGGCCCCAAGTTAATAAATATTGTTTTAGTATTGAGTATATGATGAATATTAAATATAACTCTCGCCATAATTTATAATAGTTTCCTCACGTACTGTCCTGGATTTTTTTAGAATGAACTGACTATATTTAGCCCTTAAGTGTAGAGGAATTGGAACTTTAAAGTTTTCAGGAACATCGGAACACAAGGTATTATGTTTAATTTATAATTAAATATATATTTTTTTTAGCTTCACACTTTTATCCCGGATAGCAGGGTAGACAGAAAGTACCTAGTGTCAAGACACTCCGTACTTCGCTTTCCACTGAATTTGAGATTTTGTCTTTTACTAGAGCTTCACTCACCCGAGTGGGAAACGAACCCACAACCGATCACGTTTACAGTCTGACGCTGTCCCACTATGCCACAACCGGCCTCAAATATTACATTTATTATACATCGACATTCACGAATAAAAAAAAGTAATTTGAAAAAAAAATGTTATTTTGGCTGAGTTAAAGAATAATTTCGTTTGTTATGAAAATATCGTTTTCTGATTGATTTCGGACCCAAGTACTGGTTTTAAATATGATCAAATGTGTCAAAAATACATAGAAAAATTAATAAAATCGTATTAAAAACCGTTTATTATTACAGTAAAAAAAAACATCTCAAAAATGTTATAGATTTATTATAAAACGTCGTAATACTCCTTACATGTCCTTTACGAGACATTAAGAAATACCGCAACTTCATAATACACTTATGTCATGACTAAAATAGGAATTCTGAGAGGAGCTTTTAATATCTTATACTTTAATATTGGTTGACCTACGTGATATCATTTCTATTATGTCAGTCTACGTCAAAGGTCACAAGTTAAGCCTCGCCTTAGGGTATATATTATTTAGTCATAAACAAATTATAAAACATTATATTAACTAACGGCGTTTTGCTAAAGACAATATGACGTCTGAGTTTTGTTAGTAATTAGAATTTAACAAAAGAGAGCGTCTCGTGGTGATAAATAAAAAAGAGCGTTAAAGCATTGCGAAGGGCCCCTTTTAGAACTATACTTGGGCCTCCAGTCCCACAGGCAGGCATAGCCTTGAGCTTCTTTTTTTGTCTTTTTGTTTCTCTCTCTTCATTTATTTTTTTACACTAAAAACATTTATATATTTCGATATATAAATATTTAGTTTTGCTTAAAAAACCACCTTAATCACTGGGAGCACTCTGTCAATACTGATACTAACACGGATACGTTCAATAGATAATGTAAGAATAATTATTACAGTATTATGCTGAGACTGCTCACTTATAGTGTGAATCGGCTTTAATGAGCTGAAGATGGCATTAGGCATCACTGACAAGTGACGTTTTGTTTAAGAAGATATGGCAACTAGGATGTGTTTCTCAGCATTATTAGAATTTAACAATATTATATATTTATATATTACGATTCAGATAAGATTTCGGGCAAAAGTACCGTACCCTTTGATGAAATTATTAATTAATATTACAATAAAATACAATATTTTATAAGCAAAAGTCACATCTAGTATATTACATTTCAATACTTCCTTCACTTTAGCCGTACGTACAAATTTAATAAAATTTCCCGGTAACGCCAGTGACCGTTTCTTTGAAATGTCAGTCGTCTAATAGTTAATGGCCCAACTTGGTGCTTGGCTTTTGAATTTTAAACTTTCCGCTTTGACTTTTGATGATATTTTTTGAAAGCTCCATTATAATATCGCTGTTGCTGTTTTTATTCATTAACTTAATTTTTATTTTAAAAACAACTATATATGAGAAAAAGATATCCATTAAAAAATTTATTTTTCATACTAAATAAAAAATTTATCTTATTAGTTTAAATATGTTCTTCTCCTTAGATTAGAATTGAACTGACAACCATAGGATTTTCAGACTTAAAATCTCACTGCGCCACGATGGTCTTAGTAATTACGAACAATTAGTTTCCTTGGTAGTAGTAGTAAAAAATGTATATTTTATATAGAAAATAAAAAAAAACCTAAGACACGAATCAATCATAATGTTAAAAAAAAACATAAATATCACATTAATTCATTACATTATCATATCAAATACATATTTAACCTTCTTCATATTTTAATCCAGAAAATTTTAGCTTAAATGTAAGAAAGTTTCCTAACTTTTTCAAACACGTGACCTGTAAGAGTTCAATGTACCTACTTCGTTAAGAAATCTTCTTTGAGACGGCAAATTCTATCGACCTTATTTCGTTACGTGATTAATTTTAGAAGCATTACCTTATAATATAATTCTGATAACACCAAAGTAATTTATTTATGTTTTATTTAATAATATACGTTAAGTATTTATTCTAATGTGGTGTATTAAGACGTCTGATTCGATCTTCAGTCTAAGGAAAAAATATATAATTATTTACCATAATCCTCGGTTGGGTCGGGAAAGACTTTAGTTGACCTTTGAGAACTCAGTATCGAAGATACTGGAGAAAGGTCACGTAAAAAGCATGAGGACCCCCCGAAGGGTATGTATGAAGAGGGTAAAGACATGAGGCGAAAGAGGTATGCAGGGACCGTAGCATTTGGCACTCCGTCCTTTCTGACTACCCCGCAAGGAATAAGGCGTGAAGCTAAATAAAATTTCATAATAGACCACGGCTTTAACTTTTATCGTCCACTACGAAACGTTCTAATTTCGTGTAGAAAATGCTACGCTATCTATAAAATCTGATGCTAATAGTAAGATAAAAAGATATTACTGAAAGAAATTTTACCTATTTTTATATGCCAAAATACGTACGTTTAAGCTGTATAAGCCAGCATTTATGTATAAAATATTTTGCATGTCGACGTCCGTAGGTATTAGCTTTTTGAAGCTTCTTTCTAGGCCCTTCCTTAATATATTGAATATTTTATTTACATTCGATCCTATAACTGATTTTTCTGTAATAAAACTTTATAGAATAAGATCTCATAAAAATAGCCTATCTATCTTAATAAATACTGGTAAAGAACTTAATTTTTTTGATGAAAAAAGAATTATTGTCCTATTGTCTTTCTTTGAAGAAAGAAAAGAAAATAAACAGTAATCAATATATGAAATTAAAATACGGAACAAAGAAAAAATATTTATTGTCAATATGAAAGAAATTAAGAAAAATATAAAATGATAGACATAACGTGTAACGTTTATCTCCCCAAAATATAGTTTATATGAATACTATATTTATAAAATCATACCTTGGCTCATGATACGTCTCGCGGTTAGGACCCAATATCATCATGTTAGCAATAACTCAAGAACTTTTAGAGATTTAGTGTGAACAGTGTTAAAAAATGTTAATACCCACTTATTATCTAAAAAACGATATAAAACTTTGAGAAGAGATTATAGTAAGAAATTTTAGTACGTTAGATATTCTGTTGAAACCACCTCCAGCTTTTCCAAAGAAAGCCCAAGATGCATCTTATTTAACCCTCTGTTATAAGTATCATTTGCTGATAGTCATAACAGAAGGGAAAATTCCGACTGATCGGCGGACCCGACCGACCTCAGAGTGAACCCTCTGAGACGCCGCCTCTGAGAACCGGAACATCGAACGTATATGTTACTTATAATGCCTTTGCAAACGAACAATTATTAGTTATTTGTTCCGTCCGTGTAAGGATCCCTCAATGAGGTTAATACGCTTAATACACTTTTAAATACATATCTCGATACTTAAAATTATTTACGATAATTCATTACGTACTTTTTACGCTTATTATATTAAGATATTTGAACTGGTTTATGAGACCAATATATTATGCCGACAATTGGTTTGTGAGACCACTATATGTCGTAGATTGGTTTGTGAGACCAATATAAGTTGAAGATACATCGATTGGCCTGCCAGACCAATATGACTTGGCGGTTCGCATATCAGTTTAGACGCACAATCGCTAAACGGCCGATTGTTTTATATTAACAAACAGCACATACGTAGCAGTCGTTTGTCATAACCAATAATTAAACTCGGTTATGCGTTCTATCACCAAACAAGACACTAGACAAACAGTCGAACACCATTACGTACTACAATATTTCTTGACATAATAGTATAGCTCTCCTCGTGAGGAGGCAACTAAAACATACTTTGAAACGCACGAGACATGACAACGTTACATAACCATTCATCCCACACCAGGGGTGTAAAACAAAATAGAAATAATTGATTATATATTGATATGAAAAAACGTATAAATATTTTAAATGTTGTAAAAATCTCTCTACAGAGATGCTAACAACATAAATAAGTTGTAACAAAACGTATAAGAATTTCGACGTAGCTGGTAGTAAAACGCATGGCTTAGCGGTCAGAGCGCTTGGACGGTATCCAAGAGGCGCGGGTTCGAATCCCGCTGCGTTCAAATTTTTAAACGTCTTTTCAAAAATGTTTTCTAATTGAATCTATGTCCGTCACCGTACAAGTATCGCAAGTGCAACGCAAGACAGCATCAGAGAAGATACAAGTCGCGCCACCGACATCAGTTATTAGTAAGCTATAAAGCTCACCGAACCCTGAACGTCGCATGGCACAAGTAATATCAACGTCCGACGCTGTACAAGCATCGCTCGCGCAACTTGAGTTGCGCCAGCGACATCAGTTATCAGTAAGCTGTAAGGATCACCAAACCCCGATAGTCTAGAGTTTAAGAATATTATATAAATATAACCATAAAATGCATTATTCGTTCAATACATGATATTATATTAATTATGATTTATTAGTTATTGTTTGAAGAGCTTAGTATAATATTAAAATATTTTATAATACTCAGTAAATGCATATAATAATATGTTCATACAACACTATTCAAAGATGGCGGCAGACGCTTTGTTATAATTATATTACAAATTTCATATATCTCTCAGAATGTTCATTCTAAACGTCTAATATCTATAATATAATTATTTACTTTATTAATAATAATATTATATTCATTTAATGATACTTTTATATTAATAATGGAAAAAGAACTTACCAACAAATTCTTCATATTATACAAAAGCAAATCTTACCGAATACGAATACCACAAAAACAATCATATTCCTATGTAATAATCATATTCCTATGTATTTCCGATATTAAATATTGTTATTCCATTCACTTCCAGTGTTTCATATTTCTATTATTCCAAATTAAATATTAACATTATTCTCAAGCGTCCTTTTCCGCACATCACGCTCCCGCCAATCCTATTTATTTTTCTTTTTTTAAAAATCCATTGTATCATTCTAGCCAGCCAGTAATTCATTCAGCCAAAATTATATTTAATAAAAATAAAATTATTAATTATGTTATTACTACCTTTTAGGTAGTAATAACATAATACTATATAAAATAATATATAGTACGTATCGTTACAAACGTCATACAAAAATCTAAACTAATCTGTGCTATAATATTAGGCTTTTATGTTTTTCTAATTACGACTTTGATTGTGCGATATATATACACATATATATATATATATATATATATATATATATATATATATATATATATATATATATATATAAAAATAACGTAGTGTCCAGACACAGTACAAGTGCACTCCGTACTTCACTTTCCACCAAGTTCGCCTAATATAATTTTATCTAACTCCAATATCTAAAAGTTATTTATATAAAAAGTTATCTTAAAACGATAACATATTGATTGCATATTTTATCGATTATTGTATATGCATTATAAAGTATAGGAAGTCTCATATGAAAAAGTTAAAAAAAAAACGCAAAATTTATAACTTTTTATGACCGTATTAAAAAATACCAATCATCAATTTTATTAGAACTACATATCAATCAGTTCTGAATAACTAAATCGATGCTATTCGAACTAAATCCTTTTGAGCAAAGCAGGAACAAAATTTATATAACAAAATATAAACAAAATATTTTATGAAGATATTTACAAGTAAGACAAATAGAAGTGAATATATTAGAAGAATATGCAGATCGATGTGCTACGATAGTGTACTAAATCTCATTGTAACTGAGGTAATGGTGACGTATAGTTATTGAGCTATTTGGTTACAATATTCTTTTATACAGATTTATTGTACAAGGAAAAAATAATAAAATAAGAATCTTTATTAGATGCGTTATTATTTGAGTATTTTGCGCATAGTACTTTCCACTGGAAATCAAGATATCATATGTTTGGTAGTGGAACTCATTGTCGGAGTTTCTCCTTCAAAAAGGTAGAATTGTATATATTCAACCCCTGGTGGGAAGTTCTACTTGAAATATTTTTATATTGCCACTTGCTGTAAAATGAGCAAAAGCAGATATATAAGATACCAGAACAAACAAAACATCAAGAATATTCTTCTCACATTTTTAATAAATGACGTTATTTTTGTAAATAATACTGATGATGTTTTTTGTAAATGCTTAAGAGAATTGCATGCAATAAGTATAGCAATAAATTAAGTTTGGCTTCATAAAGAATTTTATGAAAATCACTATACACAGATATTAGAGGCATAAAGCTCTTTATATCCCTTTATTATGTTCAGAAACCTCAGTGTAAGAATTTTAACGGCTACGTGGCATATAAGGTTATTATGTTTACGTGACGGAATGAAATTTCCTAAACTTTACGGGAGTATCGACATTTGTCTTATTATGAACTTTTGTTTAGAATATACTTAATAAAATATTAATGTTATGTTAATGATAATGTAACAAAAATCTATGTTAAGATTAGAAGGCGCTACCGTGAACCATGCGCCTCATTTGCCTTGTCTCTTGCACGGGGCTGTGGCCTCTCTCCTCTCCGGCTTCTCCAGCATCAATGCTTGTACCCTCTTGGGGTAAAATATCTTCAAGTACCGCTTTCATTTTGTGTGATGACATTTTTATAAAACTATCATTTCCCCATGTGCAATGGAACACATGTGTACCATGGTTATAAAACCATGATCCACATGTGATTTCATAAGTGGATGAGTAAAATCACATGTGTATTGTTGTGTCATATGTGGTTGAGTGAATTCACATGTGAAATATGATTTCATATGTGGACGAGTGAATCACATGTGGACCTTGATGTTATATGTGGATAAGTGTAATCACGTGTAGACCAAGATGTTATATGTGGATGGGTGAAATCACATGTGAACCATGGTATCAATTATGGATGAGTGTATTCACATGTGGACGATGGTTTCATATTTAGATGAGTGAATCAGATGTGGACCATCGTGTCATATGTGAATGAGTGAATCATATGAGGATCATAATGTTATACGAGGATGAGTAAAATAACATGTGGATCGTAATGTCATATGTAAACGAGTAAAATCACATTTGGACCATGATGTTATTTGTGGATGAGTGAAATCACATGTGAACTAAAATGCCATATATGAATAAGTGAATTCACATGTAGGCCATGGTTTCATATGTGAATGTATGAAAACACTTGAAACTTGGAGTAGAAGAAGATTCGTCAAACACGGATTTTTAACGGATCTCACTATTGCGGGGAGAAGGTCGCGGGTGATTGATAGTTAGTTAAGAATAAAATAATTAGCTAAATCTAAAAAAAATATGTTACAGCAGCCAATGATGATTTGTGTATCAAAACTTTAATTCTTAATTTAAACAAAAATGTATAGTAATATATTTAAATTATTTTCAAATGGCGGAAAATTCTTAATAATAATAATTTTTGAAATAATTTTAAATAATTTATTTAAAAATAAAACTAACGTGATCCTCAATGTTGTCTTTGAAATAGGATGATAATAATGAAGACCTTTAGTAGATAAGGGTATTGATTGAGGGTATAAATACTAACTTAATCAGTACCCCAGATAGGCTGTGGCGTGGCTGATAAGGAGTCATTTCCGGAGCAGTTTGAAGAGATTTTGAAGAGGTCACGTAAGTAAGGCTGGGGAGATATATGAACGTGTTCACGGTGATTATGGTTATGGTCGTCGCAATACAGAGGGAAAAAATATTCTAAGAACCTGTGTCTGACTCGGCTGTTGTGAACTGCAAATAGATTATCTGCTGTCCAGGCGATACCATATAGTAATGTTATTGTAATGTAACTGTAATGTTATTCGTCTTCTGGTCATGGACTATGTCTTTACCCTGAAAAGGAAAGTAGCTGAGAAACGTCAATCTAGAATCAATGGTGAGGTTGAGAGTCAAAATCTGTCGACTAAAAACCGAAACTGCCCAGGAAGTTTTGGATCGAACTCAGTCAGCAATTATTGCGACGGGTAAATAAGTTCTTGGTCTTTCTAGGAGAGGACGAGTCATCGACGAGAGACATGGTGGTGGAATGGCAAAGTGCAAGACTGGGGCAGAAGTGGAAGCTGCTGACCACAAATTATGATTTATGCAAATTATGAAACACATAATGAAGCTTTTTGAGCGCATGATCAACCTCAGGCTTTCAAAGTGTACTGTCTCTGGTTCAATATGGATTTCAGTCACGATCGGCACCATTTTTGCCCTCAGAATGTTGATAGAGGCATATAGGGAAAACAGGAAAGCTATGCGCGTAGCATATTTAGATCTGCAGAAGACCTTTGACTGTGTGCCTCGTCAATGCATCTGGTGGGTATTGTGATCCAATGGGATACCTGAGGAATATATTGACATTATCAGAGATATGTACCGCCAATTCCTTTTCAATGATTATTACTGCTGTTGGCGACATGAAACTCTTCCTGATTACAGTAGGGGTTCACCAATGCTCAGGCTCACTGACTCAGCTTACACCAGCCTAACTGGCTGATGATGTATGCCGATGACTATCACAGAGCACAATCCACATAGATCTGACACGTTACGTGCCGGCCTGAGAACTATGTCGGACAAAAATGCCTTGATATGTCTGTCCCTGGAGTTAGGCTCCCCGTACGCCTGGATATCGTAAAACATGATATGAGTGCCATTGGACTTAACACTGAGGATGCCAATGACTGTACAAAGTGGAGTATGTTAAATAGACAGCAGCTCTGGCTAAGCTGGGACAAATGCCAGGAAGAAGAAGAAGACTTTTAGTAATGTTTTTGAGTGTGACTACTATGTTAGATTAAGAGTATTTAAAATAGCCGCTTTGTGGAGTGAAATTCAGTAAAAAATATATTTTGTTATTATAAATTTTATATTGAAAACAGTTTACATCATAAAAAAACAAGGTTTTATATTCTTTAATACTCCAAGCGTCTATCCGTTGCAATTATTATTCTCGATAAGAAAAATCACATTTATCATATGAAAAATATTATTTTTATTCTGTATTTTTAGTATTTATTGTTAAAGCCACAACAGAAACTCAAATCTTCATAATCTATGAAATTTTCAAATATGATCATGAGAAAAGACTTGGTGACACATAGGCAGATCGGAAGTCAGACCAACATATTAGCAATAGGATCATGTCTTTAGTCTTTGGGCACGGAACCCTTAAAAATATTTTTTTACCGGACAGAAATCTACAATCAACAGCCAAAGACTTGTTATCTCCATCACATAACGAATAAAAGATTAAAAGCTGATTTCTTGATTATAATATTTTATATTGACTGACTGATTAATCATTAATTGTTAATTGATATAAAGTAATAGGACCATGACAAATTATTTTAATGACGATGTCTTTGATATTTATAATTAACAGTTATTGTTAATCATCAAAGTCATATGTAGGTATTGTAACTACGTCATAATTTTTTATAGGAAAAGGAGGACCAGCTGACGGTAAATTTGGTGAGTTCACCTTCGCCCACAGATTTGGAAAGATCACCTTCGCGTACAACATTAGAGGAGATGTGAAAATGTTATACATTTTTCAAAAATGTTTTCTAATCCTTAGTGTGGAATAACACTTTAAAAACAGTAAATATTTTAGAAAAAACGTATATAAATTTGAACGCAGCGGGATTCGAACCCTCGTCTCTTGGATACCGTCCAAAAGGCGCGAGTTCGAATCCCGCTGCGTTCAAATTTTTATATATTTTTTTTAAATGTTTTCGAATCCTAAGTGTGTAATAACACTTTGAAAAATAGTAAATATTGAAATAGTAAATGTTAAAATTAAATAGCAATCTCTCTTATTAAACGATTGTTTATTAATTATCTTTAAATAGTTAAAATTTGTAAATTTTAAATCTCTCTACAGAGTTGCTAACCTCATAAATAAATTGTAACAAACGTATAAGAATTTCAGAGCGCATGAAGTGTATGATATACGTACTTACAAGTTTATGTATGTGTTTTATAGTAAAAATGTACAAAAATAATATTTCTTTCTTCTTTAGTGAATTTAAAAATTTAATCTATTAAATTACTCCATTGATTTTAATTTATCTATAAAATGTATTACTTTCCTAGTTGTACGTTTATCGTTTCATTACATGTTATCATAACTTCATATAAAATATAGATATTCTCATACAAACATATTTGTATTATATAATGACTGTAGAACTTCAGATTTTAGTATAAGCTTGCTACTGCTACGGTGTCTTTCCCTTGTCGAGTTTTTTTAATGAATAATGCACGTGTTAATTTAACTCTTGTAAATATTGTAAATATTCATTATTATTGCATATTGTGATCCAGTAGCTCGATATAAAGTGAAAAAATCATCTTTTTAAAACAAAATATTTAGATCAGGTGAATTTCTATTTTTAACTGCATATATTTGTAAATACTGTCAGAATTCATATTCGTGGATTTTTTCAAAAATGTTTCGTATAATTATATTGATTTTGTGTGTTGAATCTGCAATAAGTGACCCAAAAAGAATATTAGCTATATTTCCAACACCTTCAATAAGTCATCAAGTAGTGTTTCGGCCTTTCGTACAAGAGCTCGCTAGGCGTGGACATGAAGTAACAATGATAACTACAGATCCCGAATTCAAGAAAGGAGGAAGTCCTAAAAATTTAAGAGAAATTGACGTACATGATATATCGTATAATATTTGGAATAATTTCACATCAGTTGGAAGACACACTTCAGGAGGTCATGTTTCACACTTAAATCTTGGATATTCATTATTGGCTAAGGTTTTTGAAGCTCAAATACAATCTCCTGAAGTTCAAAAACTTATTAGTGATAAAAATGAAAAATTTGATTTGTTAATAACTGAAACTTGTGTAAGGTCGTCATTGAGTTTGTCATACATATATAATGTTCCAGTCATTGACTTCAGCTCGTTTGGTGGAACCATCGATACTTATTTAGATTTAGGTTCTATAGAACATCCACTTCTGTACCCTACTCCCATGCAACAAAAAATTATAAATTTAAATTTATGGGATAAAATATATCAAATATATACTTATTACGCCCTGAAATACATGTATAGCCAGTTAGAGATCATAGAAAATAGAACACTAAAAAGTATCTTCGGTCCTGGTATACCAGAATTGTCAGAACTAAAGAAAAATATTCATTTACGGTTTTTAAATGTCAATCCAATTTGGGATGTAAACAGGCCCGTGGCACCGAACTTTATATATATCGGAGGTTTACATAACAGGAAAGAAAAGGAACTACCACATGTAAGTAGTATTTTATTTTAAAAAAAGTAAATTTTTTAAATCCATATTATAATTGCCGATTAAATTTCTCTTCTTTTCTAAGTAGTGAACAACGAAATAATTAACTAGTAATTTCTTTTATTGTTTGATGTATAACAGCTTTTATCTCAGTATACATTTTTCTTTCAGCATTTAAAAAACTTTTTAGAATCTTCAAAAAATGGCGTTATTTACATAAGTTTTGGCACAAATGTGAAGCCATCACTGCTGCCGCAGGAAAAGATAAAATTGTTTGTAAAAGTTTTCTCACAATTGCCTTACGACGTTCTATGGAAATGGGATAGAGAAGAATTTCCAGATTGCCCCAAAAACGTCATAGTGTCCAAGTGGTATCCACAATCCGATTTACTAAGTAAGTTAAATTAATTTAAAGGATTAGAGTGTTCGAGAATTAGAGCTTGAATTGGAAATCATTTTGCAACTGTTATAATGCCATTTAATTATATTGAGGATCTCGTAGCACAGTTAAAATATATTTGGCTTAACGCCAAAGTTATGTGTTCATATTTTTTAATATCATAATATTATAATGGTAATATTATCTTTTTTTTTGTAAGTTATAATTAGATATTTCTTTCAGTATTTTTAACCAAAGATTTAAGTAAGTTTGTTATTTTTTTTTATTATTTCAGAACATCCAAAACTTAAGTTATTCATAACACAAGGTGGTCTACAATCAAGTGATGAAGCGATAGCTGCCGCTGTTCCTGTTATCGGAGTACCGATGCTTGGAGATCAGTACTTCAATGTTCAGCAATTCATGGTCCATGGTATAGGTATAGGGCTGAATTTGGAATCTCTTACTGAAGATGAATTGAGTAAAGCCATAAATGCTACTATTGAAGATCCACGGTATGTAATTATTAATTGTAATTAATGTAATTTTAGTTGTAAAGAACTATATATATATATAATATATATATATATATATATATATATATATATATATATATATATATATATATATGTATAGATATGTATATATATATATATATATATATATATATATATAAACTAGTTAGTCTACGACTACCCTACTTTGCAGTATAAAACATGGAGCTATTATTTTTAAGCATTCATCTTTATATTCAGCGACTTTTACACTTATAAATTCTTTTCTTCCCAGATATCGGAACAACGTCCGCAAATTACGCAGAATAATCAATGACCAACCACAAACACCACTAGAACGTGCAGTTTGGTGGACTGAGTACGTGTTAAGGAACAACGGAGCTGAGCATCTGAAAACAATCGCGGCTGGACTACATTGGACTGAATATTATGAACTAGAATTAATTTTTGTAATGTTATCGGTAGTTTTGATAATTTTTGTTGTTATAATGGGACTTTTATTACGGTTTGCGTTAAGAAAAATCTTGTCGACGCCAATTAAAGAAAAATTGAATTAGTAATTTTTATAATAATTACATAAATAAATTATTATTATATTTACTATTTTTAAAGTGTTATTCCACACTTAGGATTAGAAAACATTATTGAAAAAACGTATAAAAATTTGAACGCAGCGGGATTCGAACCCGCGCCTCTTGGATACCGACCAAGCGCTCTGACCGTTAAGCCATGCGTTCTACTACCAACTGCGTCGAAATTCTTATACGCTTTCTTACAACTTATTTATGTTGTTAGCATCTCTGTAGAGAGACTTTTACAAATTTCTACTACTTAAAGATTATTAAGAAATAATCGTTTAACAAGAGAGATTGCTATTTTATTTTAATATTTACTATTTTTAAAGTGTTATTCCACACTTAGGATTAGAAAACATTATTGAAAAAACGTATAAAAATCTAATCCTAAGTGTGGAATAACACTTTAAAAATAGTAAATATTAAAATAAAATAGCAATCTCTCTTGTTAAACGATTATTTCTTAAGAATCTTTAAGTAGTAGAAATTTGTGAAAATCTCTCTACAGAGATGCTAACAACATAAATAAGTTGTAAGAAAGCGTATAAGAATTTCGACGCAGTTGGTAGTAGAACGCATGGCTTAGCGGTCAGAGCGCTTGGACGGTATCCAAGAGGCGCGGGTTCGAATCCCCCTGCGTTCAAATTTTTATAGGTTTTTTCAATAAAATTATTATTATATTATTTGTTTGTGATATTACAATTTTTTAAAATAAATATTATTAATACTACTATACCTTTGACATACAATTGTATATAATGTGATAAATGTATACGTACAAAATAACAAAGTATATTTTGCATCTTAACGGGTCCTCTAGTTATAATAACGTCTAATTACAATAAAGGAAATATATTTCAGACAATTCTATGTTTAGTAGTTAGTAAGTTTGGGGATCATATAGTCTATTCAATTGATAATTTATTTTAATATAATTATTATAAACATATTTTTTATATTTTTTTATTTCTATTCATCCACAGCGTCAGAACTATACGTGATAATTGTGAACTAAAATCACCCTTTGAAGAAAAGTAAATTTACAAAGTATTATATAGTTTGTAATTTATGCTTTCTCCAGTCTAGTTAAATAAAGTGAAGGTTGCCTCTTAAATCGTGAACTGTAGCAGCGTCTAACTATGATTGCGATTGGTTTTGGGTTATAATCTCACTCGAAGAAGGAATTATTAAATTTAAAATTTAATTTCTTAGCTCTGGCCAAATAAAAGAGTTCCCTTCAAAATTTGTAAAAATCGCGACAATTAAAGGTTTTATGTTTTTAATAAATATTCTACCGAATTACAGTCCTACCTTACCTGCAACACATTAGAAAAAATATCAAAGATAATATGACAAGATAATTTTAAGAAAAAAACTTGTGATTACATTGTAAAAGATAAAAATGATGTGACCCTGAAATGAATATTTCCTACTTAGGTTATCTATTTTGCACTTCGATCAACTGATCGAAGACCTTGCAAGTCATTATTATGATAAATGAATTAGCTCGCTCAATATATTTACAATTAAACAAACATAACGATGTTTATTATTACAAACACATTTTAAAATTATAAAATAGAAAGATATATGTACAAGTGAATGAGGTGGTATATTTGGGAAGTACACATATGTATGTATATATGTTACGTAGCGATGGAAGATAGTAATGTAGGTAGGTGTATCGTGGGTAATAGGGTGCTGGTACTGACGCTGTTAAAGGCCCGCGAAACGTTTGTGTGTTAAAAGAACGATAAAAAAATGAATACAGCAGAGATTCTGTCTGTCACTTTGAGAGAATAAGTAAAAATTGATCAGAAGTATATATAAAGGGAAGGCAAGCTATACGAGAGGCAGAGAGACGTCGGTTGATCTTCGTAGATACAGCGTGGATGGTATTAGAAAAAACTTACGTAACAAAACCTAAAAAGTATGAGAACCTCCGGAAAGCGTGTATGAAGAGATTAATTACTGTAGCCGAAAGCAGTATGCAGAGATCGTAACGTTTCGCGCCTCGTTTTCTTTAAATAATAAAGTTGAAGCTAAAAAATGAACATTAAACTTAAAGGATAACGCTTAAAAAAATTAAAAAATATGTAGATTCTATATATTTTTTTATATGTGGGGTACATAGTTATGAAAAAGGTACATGAATTCATTTAATTAATTTATAGTAAATAATTATAAAATTTACATATTTATAAAAACTTACTTTTTCTTATATAACTTACTTACTGACATAGATACTTTTGTCTCCGATAAAGATGATAAGAACTATATAAAGTGGAGAACGGAACTACAAATAGCTACGTGGAATGTAAGAGGAGGGGGATGCAACAGAAGATGAATGAATTATTAGATGTGATGAATGAAAGAGATTTAGATGTTGAAAGAGGTATGTATGCATGGACCGTATTGTCTGGTGCTCCGTACTCTCTGACTACCTCGTTAGGGATGAAGCGTCAGGAATTTATAGCTTCACTAAAAAAAAAACATTTTCGAATAGTTAATTCATACACTTAAGTCAAATTTTAAAGTATAAAAAAGTGTAAATATAGTAAAAGTGTAGATAGTTTTGTCCGTAGGTCTGTAGTGAATGAATTAATTATAATATATTAAAACTTCATTTAAAGTCCTCTATTATATCTATATATCTGTAGTTACTCTTACTTTTTTTTGTAGCTGGGAAATGCTTTTTACGTAGACCATCCGTGCGTATGGCAGACTTGCCTTACGGACGGATGATACTGTGGGACTCATCAGATGTACCTGATACTACCAACTAAAACCCAGCGGAAACCATCTACACCTAAATGAGGCGTCGCAGGATCGCTTGCGGACGCAACTACGACGCCCCGGTGTTCGGCCCACTTGTTGTGGGCCACCTTCGCCTTCAAGGTGCTTCAGGGTTTCTTCTACAACACCCGCAGCCTCGATGACTTACAGGAGGATCACCATGATCCTCCTGTAGTAGAAAATCCGTATACGGTCTTCTTCTACCTCCTGGCCTACGACTTCGGAGCGGATCTGCATTTGCGCTTTACTCACGCACCCGCTTTGCAGCCTCCTTCAAATAGATAACTGATTCGGAGAAGGAGACCATTGCAGACCAGTTCATCTCACTATCCAGCATAGCCTTTATCACACTGGGTAGTGAGAGATCCCTACCCACTACAGTCATCAAGGCATGGCGCTGCGGGGTCCATGCAGGGCATTCGGCCAGAGTGTGATGCGCCGAATCGATAGGCATATTACACTCGTGGCACAATGACGACACCTCCCAACGTGCAATTTGGTGCAAATATTTGCCAAAGCAACCGTGTCCCGTCAGTACCTGCACCAACCTGAACGTCAGGACCCCAAAACTTCTATTGACCCAGCGATTTATTTCTTTATTTATTCTGCCGTCGGAGACCTCACTTCCTCTTTCCATCGTCAGATCAGGGCTTCATCCGTTCTTCTCCTGATCCGCACGATACTCTCCTCCGATGGCCGTTCAACTCGCGACCCTGGATGTACAGAGTAGCTCCTTGAGGGACCTTTGCGTGGGCCATGGAAAAGGAGGGCCTCAGTCTTGGGCTTGGAGACCCTTAGACCCAGCGCTTTAATGTGATCAACGACAAGTTGAACCCCGGCCACGGCTACGCGTGCCACCTCCTGATAAGTCGATTCCCGGGCTGTGACAAGAGTATCATCCGCTTAGCAAATGAAAGTAATCCCGGGGAGTAGAAGGCCACGCAGGAGCCAATCGTATCCAATATTCCACAGTATCGGGCCCGCCACCGACCCTTGTGGAACACCACAACTGGAACGTCGCCGATCCGGCCACCCGCCCATTCCATAGAACTACTCTGTCCCAGAGTCTTCTAACAACCGCCGGAGATATAGAGGCACTCCGTGATACCGGAGAGCCTCTCTTAATGTCTAATATAATGGCATTCATGGCATCGATAGTTAACCAACCAGCCCTAAACCCAAACTGAGCCTCTGAAAGACCCGGACCTGCCTCCTCGAGATGCTTATTGAGACGGGCGGCTATGATCTTCTCAAAAATCTTGCCCGTCTCATTTAACAATATTATCGGCCTGTATGTGGAGGGAGAGTCCAAAGGACGACCTCCCTTGCGCACCAGGCACAGACCTCCTTCCTTCTAAATCTTCGAAAACTGTCCTTCTGTTAAACACCGCTCAAACAGTTCCTGGAGATTGTCCCCGAGGTATTCCAGGGTGATACTCAAAACTCTTCCTGGAATACCGTCTGGTCCTGGTGCAGTCTTTTTAGCCCTTAATCTCCCGAGCTCTAAATCCATTTCCCTCTCATTTATGGGGGGAACATCTGACTCTATTTCATGCGTTCATGGAGGGGCCTTAGCTGGCGGTATGTACGCAGGGGGCTCTGGAAATAACTCTGCAACAAGGTTTAATAAAAATCCCGGCGACAGAGTTTTCGTTAACAGGGCGCTCTGCACGCGTAGTTTATTTCGCCATTTCTATTTAAACCCGCCAACAATTCGTGGCGGGCTTCAGTATTCGAAAGACTAATAGCAAGCTGCAAGGCCTTTTTCCTCTCCTTATATATGCCATACAGCCTGCCCTCCAGATTAGGGACAAAACCATTTCATCTCCTGCACCTCGTGTACGCACCACTTAGCCACAATGGCCGCCTCTTTGGCCAATTCAATATTGAGTCAGCTAAAAGTCCATCTCGGGAACCTTTCTAGAAGGGCCCCTAGAGTGGACCACTGGCACCGGCTGAGAGGAGACCTCGAACCTAACGTATAGATGATCTGACAAGGTCTCCATCTCCTCTACTCTCCAATTAGACACGTTGCGTGCGACAGATGAGGTGGCAAAGGAGAGGTCTACCACAGATCCTCCATTATGCCTCATGCAAGTGAACGCTGTCCCCACATTGAGGAGAGACAGATCAGAAAGTAACGCCTACACCTGAACAGCGTTTCCTTTACTGTCAAAGGTGGGGTTACCCCACGCCCGGGACTTTGCATTATAGTCGCCCAGAACCAAAACTTTTGTTGGCGACTGTCGATTAATCGCAGCTCTGCCAGTGTCAAGAAATATCTCAAATTCTGCCAGGCTGCGATTGGGGGAGAAGTACACACCTATGATAACGTACTGCCCCCACTGTGCTACAACATAGCCCGTGCCCCTCTCCAATATTGATAGTGTGAGTCCAGTGACGTTACCAGAGACTATAGCGACGGAGCTGTCCATGTCGCCAGTCCAACAAGGATGATGAGGAACTAAGTATGGTTCACAAACTACAGCGACATCTATACACCACTCTGTTATGGACTGTGATAAAAGATCCTGCGCTCTGGTAGAGTGGTTAATAATTGCCTGGAGGAAGTGCGTTTGACGTCTATCCATTATGAAGTCATTGCCATATGTACCTGACCTTGGCGGTCTTCGACTTCAGCGGAGGTTCTATTGTGTCGGCCGGTGGCTGATATTTAGCGCTGCCCATTATGTGATCGGCCGGCATCTTCAAATCAGTACACACCATGCACCGAGGCTGGACTCGACACGTTTGGGACTTGTGCCCCTCACAACCGTAGCGAAAGCACAGATGCTCACGTATTACTTCTGAGGGGCAGCGAGGCCTAGTGTGCCCCAATGCTAAACACCTGTAGCAACGCAGGGGACGCTCCTTCCAAGACCTGAACTTTGGCAGACCTCGACCCAACCAGGATACGGCCTTTCGTAGCTATCAGTTTGGCCGCCTCGCACGGACACCTCACCACCACTGTGGGACATCTCTGATACTGTTACAGTATCAATTGCACATCCACCTACAACACGGACTGATCGAGTACCACGGGATTTTGGGGGTCTACCCCTCCTTGATGTATGGCACTTGGGACTAAGCACCACCTCAGCTTTTGAACCAGAATCGTTTGGACCCTTTCTAGTCTTCTACTTGCGCGGCATACGTCGCATATCTCCCAAGTCTGAAGCAGACTCTCATTATTTTGTTTTTTAAACTTTTCCATATTAATCCCATGAGTAAGGGGGAAAAGAAGGTCCATCCAAACAGCGCCCCCTGTCCTTGGATAAGCCTAACGTAACTCGCCACTGGTGTCGGCCGATACCCTGACGGGGATGGCAGTAGAGACTGATCTTCCCATCAGCCACGCACTCCTCAGCTGCATCACCACTTGGGTTGAGGTTTTCTTCCTCGCAGCCCAGCCGGTGACGGCAAGACCCTCAGATTACAAGACATGACCGCAATCTCGTGTAGAGTTCCGATATCATCAGCGCTGGCATAGAATCCCGAAGATCCCTACGCCAACGTGGCGGTAGTATGAGTAAGCACCAGGCACACGATCCTCACAGTGTCTCTGCTAGACAGAGGAAAACGAGGAGGAAAGCCGTCGCGTCGGGTTATTCGCCACCGAGGAATCACTACCCAGAGAAAATTCCCTGAATAATAATTACTTGCCGCCCAGGAAACACCGGCCCGCAACACTGCCCCTCCCCCCGAATGAAACGAGCATTCGAAAGGGACTGACAGCAAGCGAGCACACGAGGAGGTTACCCGACCTAGCACGCCATCTGTAGTTACTAGTCCAAGAACTTAACGGCAAATCAGGACCAACGATAGGTTTATATAATAACGTGAATTTTCACATTAAAGAGCATGTAAGTAATTATTTGTTTTTTTCTTAGGAAAAGATTGTTGTTTACGAATAATTCTACTTTTACAATTTTTATACAATGCTTAAATTAATTTCATTTAACATATATTGTAATAACTTTTGTTTTGACATGTATATGACACTTATTGAAAAAAGTATAATTAATAATATAAAAATATTTTGGAACTATATTTCAAATCGCAAAGCTAAACCAGCCATACCCGTGTAATGTCCTACATGGGTATAACTACTGATGACCCTAAAAGCATATGTAACATGTTCGGCCAATTCTTCCAGTCTGTTTTTGAACCTTCAACTATTAATTTAGACTCTCTGGAACCACTAGATAGTAGTATTTGTACCCACGTAAATATTTTTAGTATGACATTTTCTGAAGATTCTGTTCTTACTCAATTAAAATTATTAGATTGTACTAAAGGGCCTGGACCAGATTCTATACCACCCTATTTTTTAAAGTTTACAGCCACTACAATTTATATTCCGCTTACGATAATCTACAATAAGTGCATGCAAGAAGGAACATTTCCTGATATATGGAAAAATGCCAATATCACACCTGTGTATAAAAATGGTACGAGATCAAATGTAGAAAATTATCGTTCTATTTCTATATAATCGACCTTGGCGAAACTTTTCGAGAGGCTTGTACATATGCAACTATATCCTATAATGCATAATGAAATCATAAAAGAGCAACATGATTTTGTTCAACGTAGGTCAACTGTTACAAATTTGGCACTTTATACTAATTACTTATTTCAAAATATGGACAACAGAATACAGGTAGACGCTGTGTACACGGATTTCTGAAAAGCTTTTGACAAGGTCGATCATAAAATTCTGTTAAAAAAAATTGCATTTAACGGAATTCGAGGTAATCTTTTACGCTGGTTTTCGTCTTACATAGTTAAAAGGTCTCAGAAAGTTGTAATTAATGGCTTTGAGTCAGATTCATATATTGCATCATCTGGTGTACACCAGGGATCTATTCTTGGTCCTCTACTCTTTATAATATTTGTAAATGACATATACAAATGCTTTA
This sequence comes from Dryadula phaetusa, assembly GCA_032432895.1. NCBI lineage: Eukaryota > Metazoa > Arthropoda > Insecta > Lepidoptera > Nymphalidae > Dryadula > Dryadula phaetusa. The sequence goes on along the minus strand of JAOYRS010000069.1, from coordinate 361,478 downwards.
AACACAGTATATTCTTACTTTATGCAGATGATCTCAAGGTATATTTAGGAATTCATACCTTATTAGACTGCCTAAAATTGCAGGATGACCTTGATAGGCTTTCTAGCTATTGTTCAGCTAATAAGTTATACCTTAGTCCATCTAAGTGTAACACAATTACTTTTACAAAAAAACATAATGTTATCGAATATAAATATTGTTTACAAGAATCTGAATTGGATAGAGTTTCAAGTGTACGTGAATTGGGTTTAATACTTGATCAAAAACTCACTTTTGATCTTCATATAGACAATATTGTAAATAATGCGTTTAAAATGTATGGTTTTGTCATGAGAAACACTAATGACTTTAAAAACTCTAATACATTAGTGCGTTTATACTGTAATCTAATAAGACCTCATCTTGAATATGCCTCACAGATCTGGAACCCTATTTACAATAAATACATAGCCCAAATTGAACGCATTCAACATAAATTCCTACGTTCCGTATGCTATAAATGTTCTCACTGTCGATTATCCTATAACCAACTTCTTAAAAAATACAAGTTAATTTCTCTTAATAATAGGCGTAAGCTCCTAGATGCGACGACTTTATACAATATATGTAACGCAAAAATCGACTGTCCAGAACTATTGGGTAAAATACATTTTTTGATACCTACCAGACCGTTGCGACAGACTCGCGAGGCTAGACTGTTCGCTATCAAAAAGTGTAATTCCAATGCTGGCAAACGAGCACCTTTATATCGCTTATTGAAAAGTTACAATGAAACCTTTAACAAAATTGATATTTTTGTTTATAATAACAATAAAAAGTATAAATTAGATTTACTTAAATGTTTACGTGATTGAACGTGATGTTGTTGGGATTTATCTTATAAAAATATAATTATATACCCGTAATCTACTTTTATATAGTCTGTCTTTGTTCCTTATATTGTTTTAATGTATCCGTGGACAATGTTGTGGATTGTACAAATACCTTTAAGCCTATCTTTAGATTATTACTCTTGTTACCACTTTTTTTTGTGCAATTGTTTATTGTACCTCAATAAAGAGAAAAAAAAAACTTTTTAAACAGATTTAAACGCGAAAGTAAATTTATAAATATTTTACCGAAGCAAAAATAGTAACGTCTAAAATAACTTAATCATCATCATCACAGTTAATTCCATTTTTAATTATGGTATTTATTACATTTTTATAGTATTATTAGTATGTATAGCAATTTAATTTCAATTATAAATTTTCATAAATATATACATTTTCAGACTTAATATTTCTTATATTTTCAGTCTTAGTAATTACGAACAGTTTGTTTCCTTTTTAGTACAAGTAAAAATGTATATTTTATATGGAATTTAAAAAAAACGTTACTAAGACACGAATCAATCATAATGTTAAAAAAACACATAAATATCACATTACATTATAACATTATAATATCAAAATATATCTTATTAATTTTAATATATTCTTCTCCTTAGATTAGAATTGAACTGAGAACCATAGGATTTTCATACTTAAAATCTCACTGCGCCACGATGGTCTTAGTAATTACGAACAATTAGTTTCCTTGGTAGTAGTAGTAAAAAATGTATATTTTATATAGAAAATAAAAAGAATCAATCATAATGTTAAAAAAATATATAAATATCACATTAATTCATTACATTATCATATCAAGTACATATTTAACCTTCTTCATATTTTAATCCAGAAAATTTTAGCTTTAATGTAAGAAAGTTTCCTAACTTTTCAAACGCGTGACCTGTAAGAGTTCAATGTACCTACTTCGTTAAGAAATCTTCTTTGAGACAGCAAATTCTATCGACCTTATTTCGTTACGTAAATAATTTTAGAAGCATTACCTTATAATATAATTCTTATAACACCAAAGTAATTTATTTATGTTTTATTTAATAATATACGTTAAGTATTTATTCTAATGTGGTGTATTAAGACGTCTGATTCGATCTTTAGTCTGAGGAAAAACTATATAATTATTTACCATAATGCTCGGTTGGGTCGGGAAAGACTAGTTGACCTTTGAGAACACAATATCAAAAATACTGGAGGAAGCTCACTTAAAAAGCATGAGGACCCCCCGAAGGGCATGTATGAAGAGGGTAAAGACATGAGGCGAAAGAGGTATGCAGGGACCATAGCATTTGGCACTCCGTCCTTTCTGACTACCCCGCAAGGAATAAGGCGTGAAGCTAAATAAAATTTCATAATAGACCACGGCTTTAACTTTTATCGTCCACTACGAAACGTTCTAATTTGGTGTAGAAAATGCTACCCTATCTATAAAATTTGAAGGTAATAGTAAGATAAAAAGATGTTAGTGAAAGAAATTTTACCTATTTTTATATGCCAAAACAACGTACGTTTAAGCTGTATAAGCCAGCATTTATGTATAAAATATTTTGCATTTCGATGTCCGTAGGTATTAGCTTTTTGAAGCTTCTTTCTAGGTCCTTCCTTAATATATTGAATATTTTATTTACATTCGATCTTATAACTGATTTTTCTGCAATACAACTTTATAGAATAAGATCTCATAAAAATAGCCTATCTATCTTAATAAATACTGGTAAAGAACTTAATTTTTTTGATGAAAAAAGAATTATTGTCCTATTGTCTTTCTTTGAAGAAAGAAAAGAAAATAAACAGTAATCAATATATGAAATTAAAATACGGAACAAAGAAAAAATATTTATTGTCAATATGAAAGAAATTAAGAAAAATATAAAATGATAGACATAACGTGTAACGTTTATCTCCCCAAAATATAGTTTATATGAAAACTATATTTATAAAATCATACCTTGGCTCATGATACGTCTCGCGGTTAGGACCCAATATCATCATGTTAGCAATAACTCAAGAACTTTTAGAGATTTAGTGTTAACAGTGTTAAAAAATGTTAATACCCACATATTATCTAAAAAAGGATATAAAACTTTGAGAAGAGATTATAGTAAGAAATTTTAGTACGTTAGATATTCCGTTGAAACCACCTCCAGCTTCCAAAGAAAGCCCAAGATGCATCTTATTTAACCCTCTGTTATAAGTATCATTTGCTGATAGTCATAACAGAAGGGAAAATTCCGACTGATCGGCGGACCCGACCGACCTCAGAGTGAACCCTCTGAGACGCACCGGAACATCGAACGTATATGTTACTTATAATGCCTTTGCAAACGAACAATTATTAGTTATTTGTTCCGTCCGTGTAAGGATCCCTCAATGAGGTTAATACGCTTAATACAATTTTAAATACATATCTCGATACTTAAAATTATTTACGATAATTCATTACGTACTTTTTACGCTTATTATATTAAGATATTTGAACTGGTTTATGAGACCAATATATTATGCCGACAATTGGTTTGTGAGACCACTATATGTCGTAGATTGGTTTGTGAGACCAATATAAGTTGAAGATACATCGATTGGCCTGCCAGACCAATATGACTTGGCGGTTCGCATATCAGTTTAGATGCACAACCGCCAAACAGCCGATTGTTTTATATTAACAAACAGCACATACGTAGCAGTCGTTTGTCATAACCAATAATTAAACTCGGTTATGCGTTCTATCACCAAACAAGACACTAGACAAACAGTCGAACACCATTTCCACTATACCATTACGTACCATTACGTACTACAGTATTTCGTGACATAATAGTATAGCTCTCCTCGTGAGGAGGCAACTAAAACATACTTTGAAACGCACGAGACATGACAACGTTACATAACCATTCATCCCACACCAGGGGTGTAAAACAAAATAGAAATAATTGAATCTATATATTGATATGAAAAAACGTATAAATATTTTAAATGTTGTAAAAATCTATCTACAGAGATGCTAACAACATAAATAAGTTGTAACAAAACGTATAAGAATTTCGACGTAGCTGGTAGTAAAACGCATGACTTAGCGGTCAGAGCGCTTGGACGGTATCCAAGAGGCGCGGGTTCGGATCCCGCTGCGTTCAAATTTTTATACGTCTTTTCAAAAATGTTTTCTAATTGAATCTATGTCCGTCGCCGTACAAGTATCGCAAGTGCAACGCAAGACAGCATCAGTGATGATACAAGTCGTGCCATCGATATCAGTTATCAGTAAGCTATAAAGCTCACCGAACCCTGAACGTCGCATGGCACAAGTAATATCAACGTCCAACGCCATACAAGCATCGCTCACGCAACGCGAGACAGCAACAGACTCAATACAACCACCCAACATCGCCATAGCGGTTCAGCGAACTATAGCAGCCTCAGTGGCATCAAGCAACATTGGATTGCTCCATCGACATTAGTTATCAATAAGCTGTAACACTCACCGAACCCCGACGACTAGAGTTTAAGAATATTATATAAATATAACCATAAAATGCGTTATCCGTTCAATACATGATATTACATTAATTGTGATTTATTAGTTATTGTTTGCAGAGCTTAGTATGATATTAAAATATTTTATAATACTCAGTAAATGCATATAATAATTTGTTCATACAACACTATTCAAAGATGGCGGCAGACGCTCTGGTATATTTATATTACAAAATTCATATATCTCTTAGAATATTCATTCTAAACGTCTAATATCATAATTATTTACTTAGATAATTATTTACTTTATTAATAATAATATTATATTCATTTAATGATACTTTTATATTAATAATGGAAAAAGAACTTACCAACAAATTCTTCATATTATACAAAAGCAAATCTTACCGACCACGGATACCACAAAAATAACAATAATCATATTCCTATGTATTTCCGATATTAAATATTGTTATTCCATTCACTTCCAGAATTTTATATTTCTATTATTCTAAATTAAATATTAACATTATTCTCAAGCGTTCTTTTCCGCACATCACGCTTCCGCCAATCCTCTTTCTTTTTCTTTTTTTAAAAATTCATTGCATCATTCTAGACTGCCAGTAATTCATTCAGCCAAAATTATATTTAATAAAAATAAAATTATTAATTATGGTATTACTATCTAAAAATACTATATAAAATAATATTTAACGTTTTTGAAAAAACGTATAAAAATTTGAACGCAGCGGGATTCGAACCCGCGCCTCTTGGATACCGTCCAAGTTTTATACGTTTTTTCAAAAATGTTTTCTAATCTTAAGTGTGGAATAAAATTTTAAAAATAGTAAATATGAATATTTAACGTTATTATTAAATTATTTGTACATTTATATACAGTACGTATCGTTACAAACGTCTTAAAAACTTGACTTGATAACGTCTTAAACATATTGATTGCATATTTTATCGATTATTGTATATGCATTATAAAGTATAAAATAGGAATATATCTCATATGAAAAAGTTAAAAAAAACGCAAAATTTAAAACTTTTTATGAACGTATTACAAAATACCAATCATCAATTTTATTAGAACTACATATCAATCAGTTCTGAATAACTAAATCGATGCTATTCGAACTAAATCCTCTTGAGCAAAGCAGGAACAAAATTTATATAACAAAATATAAACAAAATATTTTATCAAGTTATTTACAAATAGAAGTGAATATATTAGAAGAATATGCAGATCGATGTGCTACGATAGTGTACTAAATCTCATTGTATCTGAGGTAATGGTGACGTATAGTTATTGAGCTATTTGGGTACAATATTCTTTTATACAGATATATTGTACAAGGAAAAAATAATAAAATTAGAATCTTCCTTAGATGCGTCGTTATTCGAATATTTTGCGCATAGTACTTTCCACTGGAAATCAAGATATCATATGTTGGGTGGTGGAACTCATTGTCGGAGTTTGTCCTTCAAAAATGTAGAATTGTATATAATTTAAATATCATTTCAACCCCTGGTGGGAAGTTCTACTTGAAATATTTTCATTTCACTAATATATTTTATAGTCCGATAAAATCTGAGTATAGTTCTGCCACTTGCTGTTAAATGGGCAAAATACAGATATGTAAGATACCAGAACAAACAAAACATCAAGAATATTCTTATCATTTTTTTTAATAAATGACGTCATTTTTGTAAATAATTCTGATTTATAATTCTTAAGAGAATTACATGCAATAAGTATAGCAATAAATAAAGTTTGACTTCGTAAAGAATTTTATGAAAATCACTATACACAGATATTAGAGGCATAAAGCTCTTTATATCCCTTTATTATGTTCAGAAACCTCAGTGTAAGAATTTTAACGGCTACGTGGCATATAAGGTTATTATGTTTACGTGACGGATTGAAATTTCCTAAACTTTACGGGAGTATCTACATTTGTCTTATTATGAACTTTTGTTTAGTATATACTTACCAAAATGTTAATGTTATGATAATGAAATGTTACTAAAATCCATGTCAAGTGTGGAAGGTGTTGCCGTAAAGCATACGCCTCGTTTGCCTTATCTCTTGTGCGAAGCTGTGGTCTCCCTAGATTTCGAAGGGCGGCCTGAGTTTAAAGACTCAGGGGGGGATTCTCCAGCATCAACGACGCTAGTACCCTCCTGGGGTACTAGTGTCTTCAAGTACCGCTTTCATTTTGTGTTATGAAATAAATATTAAACAATCATTTCCCCGAGATTAATGGAAGATATAACTAATCGCGTTTGCAATCAGGCGATCTGCGCTTAGTTTTACTGCACCATGATGGCGGGGCGTGGAAAGCTTATAAAACTCTGAAATTACACGTGAAAACATGAAATCACATGTGGACCAATATGCCATAAGTGAAATCAAATGTGGACCATGATGTCATATGTGGATGAGTGAATTCACATGTGGATTATGGTTTCATTTGTGGATGAGTAAAATCGCATGTGGACCATGATGTCATATGTGGATGAGTGAAATCACATGTGGACTATGTTTATGAAACCATAATCCACATGTGATTTCATATGGGAATGAGTAAACTCACATGTGAATCATGATGTTATATGTGTAGTCACGTATGTAGGGCTGTGGAAACGTATGAACGTGTTCACGGCGATTATGGTTATGGTCGTCGCAATACAGAGGGAAAAATTATTCTAAGAACATGTATTGTGTCTGACCAGGCGATGTCATATTGGCAGGGTGATGAACTATAAAGTCATTCTGGGTGAAAGCCTGACGGCTCAACATCGTCTTTTTGTCATGGACTATGTCTTTACTCTGAAAAAAAAGTAGCTGAGAAACATCGACCTAGAATCAATGGTAGTTGCTGAATGGACCGTTACAGACCGACATCCTGGCAAAGTTTGTGAGTCTATCAACCAAAAACCTACACTACCCAGGAAGCTTGGGATCAAACTAAGGCAGACAGTTATTGTGGCAGGTAAACGAGGTCTTCTTCTTTCTAGAGGAGGACGAGTCATCAATAGGGACATATGGTGGTGGGATGACCAAAGTGTAGATGAATCGAGGAAAGAAAGCTGCATTAAAAGACTGGCAGACCACCCACTCTTCTGAAGACAGAGTATTTAATATAGCAGCTAAACGTGCCAGTACAAGAGCTGTAGCTAGAGCCTGCATTGAAAAGTTGTCACCACTGTATAATGAACTTGAAACAGCGTAGGGGTAGAAGTTCATTTACAAATTGGCACGTACTAGGGATAAAATAACGCAGGATATCGCAAAATGTCTTTGCATCAAAGATACAAAGACATTTTGCGATATCCTGCTAGGTCACGCTGCTGTATAATATATCTCTGTGATGGAGAGATGGAGATACTACTTTAAAAAGCTGCTGAACACGCAGCCCCCGTATAATTTGAAAGTGTACTATCTCTGGGTGTCAATATGGATTTCAGCCAGGATTTGGTACCATTTTTACCTTCAGAATTTTGATGGAGGCATACAGCTCTGTACGTAGCATTTTTAGATCTGTAGAAGGACTGCGTGCCTCGTCAGTGCATCTGGTAGGAATTGTGATCTAAAGGGATCCCTATTGGGCCTATATTGACATTATCAGAGATATGTACAACCGATTACGCTTCAATGGTGATCACTGCTGTTGGCGACACAAAACCCTTCCCGATTACGGTAGGGGTTCACCAAGGTTCAGGCTCACTGACTCAGGTTGTATCCAAGACTAGCCTCTCTAGCTGATGATGTACGCCGATGACATAGCACTCATTGACGAGAATTGGGTTAAGCTGGAGCACAGAGTAAATCTCTAAAAGTATGTCGGACAAACATGCCAAGATATGTCTGTCTCTGGAGTTAAGCTCCCTGAATGCCCAAAGAAGCAATGGCTGGATGTCGTAAAACAAGATCACCGAGGATGCTAATGATTGTGTAAAGTGGAGTATGTTAAGTGGGAAGGTAGACCCTAGCTAAGCTGTGACTAAAGCCAGGAAGAATAAAAAGACTTTTAGTAATGTTTTTGAGTGTGACTACTATGTTAGATTAAGAGTATTTAAAATAGCCGCTTTGTGGAACGAAACTCAGTAAAAAATACATTTTGTTATTATAAAGTTTCTATTAAAAATAGTTTAGAAGGATCGATGATACTGATAATTAGGTACATCATAAAGTTAACAGAAAGGTACGGCAGAAGGTTTCATATTCATTAAATATTTCAAACGTCTATCTGCTGCAATTATTATTGTCAATAAAAAAATCACGTGTGTTGTATGGGAAATATTAATTTTATACTGTATTTTTAGTATTTATTGTTAAAGCCACAAAAGAAACGTAAATCATCGTTCATAATCTGTGAAATATTCAAATATATTCATGAGAAAAGATTTGGTGACAGACTAGCAAATCAGAAGTCAAACCAGCATATTCACAATAGGATCACGACTTTAGTCTTTGGGTACGGAACACTAAAAACATATTTTTCCAAGCGTCCTACCAGACAGAAATCTACAATTAAATAGCCAAAGACTTGTTATCTCCATTACATAACGAATAAAATATTAAAAGTTGATTTCTCGATTATAATATGTTATGGCTGAGGGTTGCGGAGGACCAGGATGTTTGGTGCAAACTTGGGGAGGCCTATGTCCAGCAGCGGACTGCGATTGGCTGACGAACGAACGAACGCACGAATATGTTATACTGACCGATGTATTTAATTTTTAATTGATATAAAGTAATATGACCATGACAAACATTTCTTTTAATGACGATGACTTTGATATTTATAATTAACAGTTATTGTTAGTCATCCAAGTCATATGTAGGTATTGTAACTATGTCATATTTTTTATAGGAAAAGGAGGGACACGATCGAATGGACCACCTGATAGTAAATTTATTAAGATCACCTTCGACCACAGATATCTACAACATTAGAGGAGATATGAAAATGTGATTTTGTGTACAAATTTATTATAATACTATCTTAATATTACAATATGCATTTCACGGCGAATACTTCGAACTAGAAAGACGTGTTACAAGCTTCTCTCATTTAAAATTACTTAACTATTAAAAACGTAAAAAATAGTGATTCAAATCAATAATCCTTACATTAAATAAAACTTTAAACAGTGTTTCCAAGAAAAATATAAACGTTTTGTCCTTGTGCAAGGTGCTAAATAATAAAAATATAAAGTGGTTTGCTGGATACAACTGAGTACTGTGATATTTTTTAAACTATCTACCTACTACAAATTATTATACATCACGCCAATACAGTACGAGAAATTTACATATACGTCATACAATCCAGAAAAAAACAGTCCATCTGAATTTTTGGTACACTGCGAATTAATTATTGAGGAACGTTTGAAGCCAATGGTACAATCAATTGTGAATCAGCTAAAGCAATTGCTTATGGAAGAAATACGATAGGAATTAACCGTCAAGTTTAAAAGCTTAGAAGATTCAAATAAATTGCGTATGGAATACGATATATTAGAGAAAAAATATAGTGAACTAGAATCATTGGCGCTTAAATCAGAGAGCGAATTCTCACACTTGAAAGCACAAATAAATAAACAACAACAGTGGTCACGAATGATAAATATAGAAGTAATGGGCCTGCCAGAAACGAAAGGAGAATCGCCGATTAATATAATTGTAAATATTGCAAAGCATGCCGGAGTCAATGTCAAACCTGAAGAGATTGAATTCGCAAATCGAGTGCAGCCGATGCAGCAAAAATCGGGTAAACCCAAATCACTTGTGGCCAAATTAAAAAGTCGCGACTTAAAGGATTCGATTCTATCAGGATTAAGAAAATGCAGGGGTATCAATACGAGTCACATAGGATTGAATGGCCCACCTCGAAACTTTTTCGTCAACGAACACCTAACGCCCATGAACAAAGAGCTGTTCAGAAAAACAAAAATACGCGCATCAGAAAAGGCTTATAAATTTGTTTGGATAAGAAATTGCAATATTTTTTTAAGAAAAAACGAAGAAGCCCCTGCAATAAACATAAACTCCTAAAAGGATCTAAGGAAAATTATGTAGATTTTAATTATAATAACTTAATATTGAAATCTTCTTATTGTGTGGATGTTGTAAACTTTATACTAAATTTTCAAAGTTATGAACTTAGACTACTTATTTTAGTTGATGTGGCGAGGTGGGATTCAATACAAAAAATACATGTCATACTTACACTTACTTATAATTTACTAAGCTACACTACACTAAAACAATCTACACAATTACTTATACTAAATTTATTTACTTTTAATCAAATCAATTGTATAGCTGGACAACTTTTATTAAAATCACAACAAATACGAGTAGTATGTCAAGAGAAAACTTTTAATTTACATTTACAAATTGATAATACTATTTCCTATTTTATCACATTTTTCATAGAATCATGTAACAATATTTTAAATTTAAACGTCACCATTAATGTTAATTTCAATTATAATTTATTCATATACTTAAGCTTTCCTTTAAATTGCCTACATAAATGATTAATTCTTTACAATTATTTTATCAGAATGTCCGTGGATTGTGAACCAAAACTGAAGAATTTCGTTCAAATATATTAAACAACGATTACGACATCATTCTAATAACCGAAACTTGGCTTACTCATGGCTTTTATGTCAGAGAACTGTACGATAACAGACATGACGTTTTTCGTACGGATCGAAATATTAGCCCATCGACCAAAAATACTGGAGGTGGAGTTATGATATGCGCCAAACCCATATTACAGCCTCAAAGAAGACCAGAGTGGAGTTCGCCCGGTGTTGAATCAGTTTGGATAACAATCCCTAAAAACGTCATGAAGCATAATCAAAGTTTACATATCGGAGTATTTTATATACCACCAGATATTGATCAAGTTAAACGTATTGAAACAGTAATTACTTTTTTGTCATCCATGTTATTGCACTTACCTGAAGATTACTTTATAATAGTGGGTAATTTTAATCTTCCCCACATTGACTGGAAGGGAACAGGACCATTGCACCTTAATCGTGGATCATCATTTTTACAGATCGTATCAACTAATTTTATTGAAACCTGCAGCGGTTTTAACTTGACAAAATTTAACAAAATATCAAATTGTAGTAACAACATTTTGGACTTAGTTTTTGGAAATACTTATCTAGATGTTCAAAGGTCGATAAATATCACCCCAGTCTCAAAATTGATGCCTCAGATTTTCTATTAAGAGAACTTAATGTACCTCCTTTAAGTAAATTAAATTTCCGAAAAATGCATTTTAATGCTATTAATGATACTCTCATTAAGTTAGACTGGCATTCTATTCTGAACGGTAATTCTATCGATGACATAGTTAACAACTTCTATACCATCATTAACAAAATAATAGACGAACATGTACCAAATACCACAGGCAAATATTTTAACCACTACCCCATCCCTAATACATATAATTGGAAACAAACTTAAAGGACATGCACGTTCGAAATCATCTAAAAATCCACGTGATTATGATGAATTTTCGCTATTACGATTCAGACAAAAGAAAGTTCAAAATAAGTATTACAAGCAATTTCAAACAAAAATGCAGGAAAACATTAAAAAGGATCCAACACGATTATGGTGGTACCAAAAATACTTACGAAACTGTAAGAATGGCTATCCGAGCTCTCTTTCCTTAGGAGATCGTCAATTCAATAATCCTACAGAAATATGCACGGGATTCTGTGACTTCTTCGAAAGTGTTTTCGCCAAGCGTAATGGTAACATACTGTTTTTTTTTAATTACTTTTACCGTTTTTCTAGTTATTAATATGTTTAAGTTACCTGTGTAATCCTATTTTGGTTTTAATTATATGTTATATAATAGTCAATATATCAACTTATGTATAAAAACTGTTGGATTACCAAATAAGTAAATAAATAAACAAAAATAAAATAATTCAATACATAAAAAGAACTAAATCTAAAAAATATTTTATTATGTTTCTGGTTTCCCTCGCATTTAAATAACAATCAAAATACTAAAAATCTGCTCTAATTATATTCGGACACGTCTACACATTCAAATATTTTGAAACATTTTTACAGTCTACAAATAGATTCAAATAGTATTGCAAGACAACATATTAATAGAAAGATAGAGATGAAATTAATAATGATGTCAGTGTTTGAGTCGTGTTTTTAATTTCATGACGTACAGTCACGTAAAAAATAATATAATAATTTAAACAATATTATTACACATAAATTAAGATTAATAATTTAAATAAATGAACGTTACTATTTCAACAAATCAAATGAATGTGCCAACAAAAAATATTATAAGAACTAGCAAAAAGTCTTTAGTAGCAAGATTAGAAATCCAAGTGTAATGTATATACGTGCTTATATGTTTATGTGTTTTATTGTAAAAATGTACAAAAATAATATTTCTTTCTTCCTCAATGAATTTAAAAAATCTAATCTAATAAATTACTCTATTGATTATTTTATCTATAAAATGTATTACTTTCCAAGTTTATCGTTTCATTACATGTTATCATAAATTCATATAAAATATTGATATTCTCATACAAATATTTGTATTATATAATGACTGTAGAACTTCGGATTTTAGTACAAGCTTGCTACTGCTACGGTGTCTTTCCCTTGTCGAGTTTTTTTAATGAATAATGCACGTGTTAGTGACAATTCAACTTTTGTATATATTGTAAATAATAATTATTATTGCATATTGTGATCCAGTAGCTCGATATAAAGTGAAAAAATCATCGTTTTAAAAAAAACATTTAGATCAGGTGAATTTCTATTTTAAGCTGCATATATTTGTAAATACTGTCAGAATTCATATTCGTGGAATTTTCAAAAATGTTTCGTATAATTATATTGATTTTGTGTGTTGAATCTGCAATAAGTGACCCAAAAAGAATATTAGCTATATTTCCAACACCTTCAATAAGTCATCAAGTAGTGTTTCGGCCTTTCGTACAAGAGCTCGCTAGGCGTGGACATGAAGTAACAATGATAACTACAGATCCGGAATTCAAAAAAGGAGAAAGCCCTAAAAATTTAAGAGAAATTGACGTACATGATATATCGTATAGTATTTGGAATAATTTTACATCAGTTGGAAGACACACTTCAGGAGGTCACATTGCACACTTAAAGCTTGCATATGTATTATTGGCTAAGGTGTTTGAAGCACAAGTACAATCTCCTGAAGTTCAAAAAATTATTAATGATAAAAATGAAAAATTTGATTTGTTAATAACTGAAACTTGTGTAAGGCCGTCATTGAGTTTGTCATACATATATAATGTTCCAGTCATTGACTTCAGCTCGTTTGGTGGAACCATCGATACTTATTTAGATTTAGGTTCTATAGAACATCCACTTCTGTACCCTACTCCCATGCAACAAAAAATTATAAATTTAAATTTATGGGATAAAATATATCAAATATATACTTATTACGCCCTGAAATACATGTATAGCCAGTTAGAAATTATAGAAAATAGAACACTAAAAAGTATCTTCGGTCCTGGTATACCAGAATTGTCAGAACTAAAGAAAAACATTCATTTACGGTTTTTAAATGTCAATCCAATTTGGGATGTAAACAGGCCCGTGGCACCGAACTTTATATATATCGGAGGTTTACATAACAGGAAAGAAAAGGATCTACCAAATGTAAGTGGTATTTTATTATAAAAAAAGTAGATTTTTAAAATCCAAATTATAATTGACGATAGGTCAAATAAAGCAAGCAGTGCTGTGTCCTAGTCTAGATTTAACATTAAATTTCTCTTCTTTTCTAAGTAGTGAACAACGAAATAATTAACTAGTAATTTCTTTTATTGTTTGATGTATAACAGCTTTTATCTCAGTATACATTTTTCTTTCAGCATTTAAAAAACTTTTTAGAATCTTCAAAAAATGGCGTTATTTACATAAGTTTTGGCACAAATGTGAAGCCATCACTGCTGCCGCAGGAAAAGATAAAATTGTTTGTAAAAGTTTTCTCACGATTGCCTTACGACGTTCTATGGAAATGGGATAGAGAAGATTTTCCCGATTGCCCCAAAAACGTCATAGTGTCCAAGTGGTATCCACAATCCGATTTACTAAGTAAGTTAAATTAATTTAAATGATTAGAGTGTACGAGAATTAGAGCTTGAATTAGAATTCATTTTGCAACTGTTATAATGGCATTTAATTATACTGATGAATATCTCGTAGCACAATTAAAATGTATCTATTTTACGCCAAAGTTATGTGTTCATATTTTTTAATATCATTATATTATAATGTTAATATTGCCTTTTTTTAATAAGTTATAATTAGATATTTCTTTCAGTATTTTTAACCAAAGATTTAAGTAAGTTTAAGTTATTTTTTTTATTATTTCAGAACATCCAAAACTTAAGTTATTCATAACACAAGGTGGTCTACAATCAAGTGATGAAGCGATAGCTGCCGCTGTTCCTGTTATCGGAGTACCGATGCTTGGAGATCAGTACTTCAATGTTCAGCAATTCATGGTCCATGGTATAGGTATAGGGCTGAATTTGGAATCTCTTACTGAAGATGAATTGAGTAAAGCCATAAATGCTACTATTGAAGATCCACGGTATGTAATTATTAATTGTAATTAATGTAATTTTAGTTGCAAAGAACTATATATATATATATATATATATATATATATATATATATATATATATATATATATATATATATATATATATATATATATATATATAAACTAGTTAGTCTATGACTACCCTACTTTGCAGTATAAAATCTCATCTCATCTTTATATTCAGCGACTTTTACATTTATGAATTCTTTTCTTCCCAGGTATCGGAACAACGTCCTCAAATTACGCAGAATAATCAATGACCAACCACAAACACCACTAGAACGTGCAGTTTGGTGGACTGAGTACGTGTTAAGGAACAACGGAGCTGAGCATCTGAAAACAGTCGCGGCTGGACTACATTGGACTGAATATTATGAACTAGAATTAATTTTTGTAATGTTATCGGTCGTTTTGATAATTTTTGTTGTTATAATGGGACTTTTATTACGATTTGCGTTAAGAAAAATCTTGTCGACGCCAATTAAAGAAAAATTGAATTAGTAACTTTTATAATAATTACATTAATAAATAGGTAGATTTGTTATTATATTATTTGTTTGTGATATTACAATTATTTAAAATAAATATGATTGATACTACTATACCTTTGACATACACTTGTGTATAAAGTTATAAATGTATACGTACACAAAACAGGGTACATTTTGCATCTTAATCATCTACTTATAACAACGTTGTTGGCGCAAGCGCCAGTTAAAATAGTGAAGCAACTTAGTATACGGACGTTACGGAACGATTTAGATATAAGGCACTTTATTTATTGTAATATTTTACCTACCCTGTTATAAAATATGTAATACAATAAAAATTTTCATTGCAACAAAACTACGCCTTTTTTAATATCTCCTCGTTAAATACTATCCAAATCCGCAACTTGGTCCGTTTCGAGTCTGGATGTGAAAAAACCAGTTTATATTAAAGAAAATTTATCAAGGATTTGTTAAATTGTTGGACATCAAGAAATATTCTATACGAAGCTGGGAATCACTGCATGATTTTGTTGCGTCATCCTGAGGATAACTTGGACGCTGTTATAATAAGAAGATTCTGTGGTCAGGACAGCAGAGTACCCAGTAGTAAACTCATAAAGATCTTGATGATTATTAATTCCCAACACTCTAAGGTAGTATTTAGCGTAAAATAATTTGCTTAAGGTTAGTATCTTTGTTAATACTGTAACGTAAATAAAATTCTACGAATATAATTATAATAAAATTAATTTAACTTAACGAAGCCTAGTTAAATTATTTTATTAATTATGTTGTAAAGATCTATCAAAGAGTAGTTATCATAGAATAAAATAACTGCATTATAAACGCTTTGTTAGATCATAAAGATTATTGCAACATCACTTTACGGTTATAATTAATTATGATTTCAGTTTATTTAACTTTATTAATATTGAAGTTTAAGTAATTTTGTTTAGTTCTTAGAGCACGTGCTAACTTGTAACCTGTAGTTATTTAAATTTTATTTGTTGTACTGTTATATCTTATTGTCGAATTGCTTATTATTACAGTCTGTAACTAGTCTAAATTGTTTATTTGTATAAATTCTCACTTTGATTTGTATAAATTCCAGATTGTTACGCCAGCCTACACAATGCCTGAGGATAAGGAGCTTACTAAGAAACGTGCGAGTTACCAAGGAAGGTTAACTTTCTTTTCTAACTATTTAAATTCATTGGATCCTTCAACTTTGACCACCTCTGAGGTTAGTGAATTGCAATTACGTTTGAGTAGGCTCGAGGCTATGTATGAACAATACGATGAAGTGCAGGTGTCATTGGAATGCAATACTGACAATATGGATAGTCAATTGTTAGAGCGTAGCGAATTTGAATCCTTTTATTATAAGTCTATATCTCGCGCTCAAGAAATACTTGCAAATTATAAGAAAAAGGATCAAGCAAATAGTAACGCGACATTAATTTCTAGCAATCATAAATTTGTGAAGCTACCAACGATTCAATTACCAAAATTCAATGGATCCTACACAAACTGGCTAGAGTTTCATGACACTTTTGTGAGTTTAATACATTCAAATGATGACATGAATGATATTAATAAATTTCATTATTTAAGATCCTCGCTAGAAGGATCTGCTGCTGTGGTAATTAACTCAATTCAGTTTTCAGCTGCGATATTATGCTGTGGCTTGGCAACTCCTTTGTGATCGATTTGATAATAAGTATTTATTAACTCAACATCATGTATCAACATTATTTAATATGGATGTTATTCATAAGGAGTCATCAGTAACAATGAAAAATCTAATAGATCAGATAAATAAAAATTTGCGTGCATTAGAATCACTAGGTGAACCTGTTAATCAGTGGGATACTCTTTTAATCTGTATTATTACACATAAACTAGAAAAGAATTCAAAAATTACGTTTTCCATATTTTTAACTTTTATTAAGAATCGAGCTGGTATAATAGAAACATTAGAACTTTCAAATTCAGCTAATAAAAATGCAAACACATTAAAAATGTTAAATTCAAGACAATGATTGTACAAGATTATAACAATAAAAGTAACTCTGGTGATGATAAAAATAATTTAAATCCTGCTTTACTTAAAACTAAAAAGTGTCAAAGGTGTAGTGGTGACCATAAATTGAGTTCGTGTCCTGAATTTTTGACACTGTCATGTGAAGCACGTTTGCAAATTTTACCTAGCTATAAAGTCTGCTTTAATTGTTTGTCTGTAGGTCACTACGCCAACAACTGTAAGAAGGCAGGCTGTAAAATATGTCGCCGCAAACACCACACTCTTGTACACGTTGCTGAACATTCAAAATTTAAAAATACTCTCTCTGCTCAAAAAACTGTTAATGGTAATGATACTGGTAATAATGCAACTATGTCCGCTCAACCAAATCAAAACGCAAACTTATCGTTGACTGCTAAAATTGTACACAGTGTTTTACTTTCGACTGCATTAGTAAATGTGATTGGGGAAAATAATATAGTTTACACCGCTCGTGCTCTTCTTGACAGCGGCAGCACGTCCTGTCTCATGACCGAAGCATTGTACAAACAATTGGGACTTTCTGGTCAAAATGTAAGTAATTCAGTGATGGGCATCAATAATTCTTTGTCGCAAATTAATAAAATGTGCTTTGTGGCAATAAAGTCGATAAATAATGACTATATGGTAAAAATCAATTGTTTTGTGTTAACATCCATAACTGAGAATGTTCCTAATAACTATATAAATCCATCAAGCCTTAAAATCCCATCTGATATCTGTTTGGCTGATCCAAATTTTAATACGCCGGCCCCGGTCGACATATTACTATGTGCTGATATATTTTGGGACCTGTTAGGATCGAAGATAATTCCCATTCTTTGTGAAACTAAGCTAGGTTGGTTAGTTTCTGGGCCAACGGGAACTGCTATGCCTTTGCCCTTTACAAAAGGTAAGTGCAACTTTACAAAGCTCATCTCAGATGATGAGGATAATCTGAATGACAACATTCAACATTTGCTTACATGGTTTTGGCAACTGGAATATGCACATCATCAAATTTTTCACCTGAGGAAATATCGTGCGAAGATCATTTTGTAAAAAATACTACGCGTTTAGAAAACGGTCAGTTTTGTGTAAAAATTCCTTTAAAATATCCTTCTAACCTCCTAGGTGAATCTTTATCTCGAGCAAAGCATTATTTTTCATCGTTAGAGCGCAGATTTAAGGGTAACTTACAATTCTGTGAAATGTACAAAAGTTTTATGAACGAATACGAGCTCTTAGGTCACATGTCACTATGTGACACTACAAATAAAGACGCACATTTTATTCCACATCATGGAGTCATGCGTGAATGTAGTACTACAACAAAATTGAGAGTGGTTTTTAATGCTAGTAGCCCAACAAATACTGGTGTTTCTTTTAATAATTTACAAATGATAGGACCCTTAGTACAGGATGATCTGTTATCTATCCTAATTAGATTTAGACAACATAAATATATTATCGCCGGAGATATCGAGAAGATGTACCGGACTATAGTGGTTCATGCTAATGACAGACACTTGCAGCGGATTGTCTGGCGTGATAACCTTCTATCTCCACTACAAACTCATCAACTAAATACTGTAACCTACGGCACGGCTAATGCTCCGTTCTTAGCAACCAGATGTCTTCGTCAATTAAGTTTAGAGTGTGATAATCAAAAGGTTTCAGAAATCATTCTACATGACTTTTATGTAGATTACCTCCTTACAGGCGGAGATGATATGGTTGAAGTCGAGCACTTGCGTCAAGAGATAACTTTAACTCTAGCATCAGCCCAAATGAATTTAAGGAAATGGAAGTCAAACATGCAGTTAGTTAACGGATGTGACATATCGCAGTCTTCGCTAGACTTAAATATTGGAGGACTTGAATCGACCAAAACATTAGGTTTAGGATGGCAGGCAATGCCTGATGAATTGTGTTTTCCCATCTGTGATTCAGTTATTGACAGTAATAGTAAACGTGAAATGCTTTCTGTTATTTCACAGATCTTTGATCCTCTAGGTCTTCTAAGTCCTTGAAAGATGAAAGACAATGAAAATGTTGCTTCAAAAATTATGGTTACACAAACTGTCTTGGGATGAACAACTCCCTCCGGAAGTTAATGAACTTTGGTCCGAATTGATTGTTGATATACCGGAATTAAATAAAATTAGGATTCCACGACGTGTTATTATTGATTCGTACCAATTTTTAGAATTTCACATTTACTGCGATGCGTCTGAACGAGCGTACGGTGCGTGCCTATACGTACGTAGCGTTAATGATGAGGGTGATGTATTAGTACGTTTATTGGTAGCTAAAGGTCGGGGTGCTCCGCTTAAACCCACAACTATTCCGAGGTTGGAACTTTGTGGTGTCCTGGTAGGAGTCCGTATATATGAAAAGGTTGTTGCATCATTACGAGTACGAGCACGAACCTTTTTTTGGAGTGACTCTATGATAGTACTAGGCTAGTTAAAAATGTTGCCAAATAAGCTTCAACCCTTTGTCCGGAATAGAATTGCAGAAATTTTAGATAAAACACCCAGTTGTGAGTGGAGACACGTTCCTACCGATAAAAATCACGCGGATTATATTTCACGTGGTGTCGCATTTAAGTTAATACGGGATTTGAAAGAATGGTGGTCCGGACCAGAATTTTTGATGAAAGATATGTCATTCTGGCCAACTAAACCTTCACATACAGGTGATGATACACTACCGGAAATGAAATCAAATATTACTATTTTACATGCTTTGGTCAACAATGATGAATTAAATAGATTAATTAATTTTAACTCTTTTTCTAATTTTCTACGGCTTAGGCGTACTTTAGCTTGGGTTTTACGATTTGTTGATCTGAAATGCAAAAAGATAAAGAATATTGGTCCTTTTAGTAGTAAAGAATTACAAAGAGCTTTAAATGTAATAATTCGGGCATCTCAAAGCGAATCATTTATAGAATATAAATTATTAATAAATAAAAAGGAGTTGCCTAAGAAAAGTCCGTTAAATATATTTAAAGTATTTTTAGATGACCAAAATATAGTGCGTGTCGGTGGTCGACTCCAAAATTCAGACTATCAGTTTGATAAAAAGCATCCTATTCTTCTACATTTCAATCATAGGTTTACAGTGTTAGTATTTGAATATGAAAACATAAAAGGTTATTTCATGCTACCTCTCAATTATTATTGTCTTCTATTAGAGAAATATATTGGTCTATTAGAGAACGGAATTTAGCTCGAAAATGTTACTTTCAATGTATGCGATGCTGTCGATTCAGAGGTGAAACAGTTACTCCCACTATGGGTTACTTACCACAGCAGCGACTTCTAGCTGGTTTTCCTTTTGAAAATATTGATTTGGATTATGCAGGTCCAATCCAATCAGCAGTTCGACAAGGTCGAGGTACAAAATTAGTTAAAGTGTATATTACCATATTTATTTGTTTTACAACAAAGTCGATCCACCTCGAGTTAGTAGGTGATTTATCTAGTAACACATTTATTTTAGCTTTAAAAAGGTTCGTCTCACGGAGAGGAAAACCGAAAAATATATATTCCGACAACGGTCGTTTATTTGTCGGTGCATACAATGACATTTCGAGCTTTCTTAAAACAAATTGTGATTCGGTAACTGAAGAGATGTCAAAGGAAGGTATAAACTTTCATTTTATCCCGGCATACTCCCCTCATTTTGCTGGTCTTGCGGAGGCTGGCGTAAAATCAACTGAACATCACTTAGTTAGAGTGTTGGGCCTTTGTAACCTTTCTTACGAAGAACTGTACACCACTTTAGTCCAAATTGAAGTTACCTTAAACTCAAGACCACTGACGCTATTATCATCAAATCCCGATGATTTAACGCCATTGACGCCAGGACATTTTTAATTGGACGCCCTTTTGGATTTTTTAATTGGATGGTATCATTACCATCGCCAAACTGCGAACATCGCCCTGTGAATTCCTTAACTCGCTTCCAACGAATAGAACAGCTGAGACAACATTTTTGGACTCGATGGAGCAAGGAATATATATCGGATCTTCAGATAAGAACCAAATGGAGGGCATGTAAAGGTTTGCTGAAATTCAACTCTTTGGTTCTTTTAAAAGAGGATAACTAGCCGCCACTAAAATGGAGAATGGGGAGAATCGTAGCTGTCCATCCCGGTCCAGATGGGATCATCAGAGTTGCAGATGTCAAGACGTCCAACGGCGTAGTTCGAAGGTCGTTTAGCTTTAAAATTTGCCCAGTACCCGACCTTTCTGAAGATGAAAATTCTGGTTGAAAGGGAATCTTTCAACGTCCGGGGGTATGTTGGCGCAAGCGCCAGTTAAAATAGTGAAGCAACTTAGTATACGGACGTTACGGAACGATTTAGATATAAGGCACTTTATTTATTGTAATTTTTTACCTACCCTGTTATAAAATATGTAATACAATAAAAAATTTCATTGCAACAAAACTACGCCTTTTTTAATATCTCTTCGTTAAATACTATCCAAATCCGCAACAAACGTCTATTTATAATAAAGGAAATATATTTCAGACAATTCTACGTTTAGTAGTTAGTATGTTTGGGGATCATATAGTCTATTCAATTGATAATTTATTTTAATATAATTATTATAAATATATTTTTTTATTTTTATTTGTCCACAGCGTCAGAAGTATACGTGATAATTGTGAATTAAAATCACACTTTGAAGAAAAGTAAATTTACTAAGTATAATATAGTTAGTCATTTATGCTTCTCCAGTCTAGTTAAAGTAAAGGTTGCCTCTTAAATCGTGAACTGTAGCAGCGTCTAACTATAATTGCAATTGGTTTTGGGTTATAATCTCACTCGAAGAAGGAATTATTATATTTAAAATTTAATTTCTTAGCTCCGGCCAAACAAAAGGGTTCCCTTCAAAATTTGTAAAAATCGCGAAAATTGAAGGTTTTATGTTTTAAATAAATATTCTGCCGACCTACAGTCCTACCTGCAACACATTAGAAAAAAAATCAAAGATAATATAACAAGATAATTTTAACAAAAAATCTTGTAATAACGTTGTAAAAGATAAAAATGATGTGACCCTGACATGCATATTTCCTACTTAGGTTATCTATTTTGCACTTCGATCAACTGATCAAAGAACTTGCAAGTCATTATTATGATAAATGAATTAGCTCGAATAATATATTTACAATTAAACAAACATAACGATGTTTATGATTACAAACATTAAAATTATAAAATAGAAAGGCATTAGCACAAGTCAATAAGGTGGTATATCTGGGAAGTACACATATGTATATATGTTAAGTAGAGATGGAAGATAGTAATGTAGATAGGTGTATTGTGGGTAATAGGGTTATCGGTTCACAAGCCGACTTTCACATTGTAGTGTTGGTACTGACGCTGGTAAAGGCCAGCGAAACGTAAATGTGTTAAAAGAAAGATGAAAAAAAGATTGCTCTAGAGATGCTATCACGTTGTGATGATGGGGGACGAAAGATTAATTGGAAGTATATTTAAAGGAAAGGTAAGCTATACGAGATGCAAAGCGACGTCGGTTGATCTTCGAAAAAACAGCTTGGATGTTATTAGAGAAAACTCACGTAAAAACACAAAAAGTATGAGAACCTCCGGAGAGCATGTATGAAGAGATTAATTACTGTAGGCGAGCAGAAAGCAGTATGCAAAGATCGTAACGTTTCACGCCTCGCTCTCTTTAAACAATAAAGTTGAAGCTAAAAAATTAACGTTATAACTAAACTGATAACGCTTAAAATAATTAAGAAATATGTAAATTTTCTATGATTTTTTTTCCTTACCCCAGTTGTGATAGAGGTACATGAATTCATTTAATGAATTTATAATAAATAATTATAAAATTTACATATTTATAAAAACTTACTTTTTCTTATATAACTTACTTACTGACATAGATACTTTTTTCTCCGATAATGATGATAAAAACTATTTAAACAGATTTGTCTACTAAAGATTAATTAGGTAAATATGTTAAAGGTGCATAGAAATCGAATTCCGACAAGACAATAAATTTTCAAGCAAATCGAGTCGAGTAAGATTAAAAGTATGAGAGAGATAAAGAAGAAAGAGCCAAAGAATAAATGAGACGAAAGATTGATAAACAACTTCCGGGAAAATACGATGCTTTTCCGGCCAGAATGAATAAGATGCTTTTTTATAACGGTGGGCAGGGTTTTCAGCATTATACATTATATAATGAGTCTTGATGTAACAGACGGCGAAATCAGTATAAAAGAACTAGAGAATGCTATACAACGTCTGAAACGTGATGAAGCAGCGGGAGCTCTTATACCTGTTTTTTTTTCTATGCAATTTATGCTACAAAACGAGAGCAGTCTTGGATGATGGGCGTCATTCATAGTGCCTTTGTATAATGACAAAGGTTCTCAGCTAGACTGTGCAAGCTATAGGGATATCAGTTTGATTAGCTTAGGCAGTAAAATTTAAGTTAAAATCCTAGCGAGAAGAATGGAAGAAGATCCAAAAGGCTTTTATGGGAGGCCCAAGGAGGATTTAGAACTGGAAGTGGGTGCATGGATCAAGTTATATCTGCGGGGGCATGATCACGGAAAAATTTTGCCTGTAAATCAGAAAATTTACTGTGATTTTGTAGATTTCGAAAAGGCATTTGACAGGGTTGTAAGAAAGAAATTACGGGAGGTACTGCCCTGGTACAATGTGAACGGATCGTTGTTGCAGGCTGTAAAATCTCTTTATCGAGACCACCCAGCCTGTGTACGAGTAGGAGCTTACATGTTGCCTCAGTTTGATATCCAATAAGTTGTTAAACAGGGTTTTGCCATTTTAGCTTGGCTGTTCAATTTGTATTTCGATAGTTATCTCCAAGGTGTGAAACAAAGTGACAAAGAGTGAAAGTAGGTGATTCGACAGTTTGATGACAGACTGCAGATGATGCAGTGCTTATTGTATCATCAGAATGCTGGTTAAAGGCATTGATCACCATTCTGGAAGAAGGGTGTTAAAGTAATGGTTTAAACTTAAGTTTTATTTAAAAAGTAAGAATAAAACTAAGAGATGGATGAAGAGTGTAAATCTAAGATTTGAAAGAGGTGAAAAAATAACGGAATGTAAGAATAGGGTAGATAGAAAGATATTACAACAATTGAATGAGGTTATATCACCTCAGTATGTAATGGGAAGTATGTTTAGTAGATATGGAAGATACGAAAAGAATGTGGAAAGGCGTATTGTCGCCGGTAACAGAGTTAATGGTGCTTTTACTGCATTGATGCGAAGGCAAAACGTCAGCGTAAGTTTTGCAACGAATACGATAATGATACTGAGCGAAACTAGTGTGTGTCAAAAAAGTAATGAAAGAAAGTTTAATACTGTGCTTTCTTCACCGGATACTGTTACTTACCCGCTGCATTTAAATATTATACTTTTAAAAAGTGAAAAGAAATTATAATAAATTGATTATAATTGTATTTTTATATCGCAAAATTCAGTACAGTTCAATAACGAAAAAAAAGAAACAAACAGCAAGTATATATAATCTCAAACTTTTTTTTAACTAAATACAGAAATCCACGGAGGATTTTAATCACTTTTTGAAATGTAATTTTCTTCAGTCTCACGCTTTCCTTTATCTTTTCATAGATTAGTTCCAGATCAGCTACCTAGTACCGTCAAGCTACTCTTTTCCATTACTGTAATAAGCTAAATTGTACTGTAAAAAATATAATCATTTCCCCAGTGTGTATTCGAGCTCACAACCAATTAATTGTGCTTTTAGTAAAATCTGTAATAAACACAATACAAATGAGCTGTGTAAGCTAGTTTAGGTATTAACAAACAAATTTAATACTCTGAATTAATTTATTAAAACATTATCATTTGATAGTGATGACAAGCTATTGTCATTGTGGAATTAATGGTGTTTAAATTTATCGTTTAGTGACATTTATTATTAAGCATACCATCAATCATTTGAATTAATATTTCTTTATTGTATACCCAATAAAAGAAGAGAAGCAATAAGAGAGTGAAATAAAAAAAAATATAGTAAGATAGAACTAGTTGATACTATTGTTCTGTACTAAGACTTGTTTATATATATATATATATATATATATATATATATATATATATATATATATATATATATATATATATATATATATATATATATTTAACTGAATTTAAAAAAAGGAATATAGAAAAAAATACAAGAAACAAAAACAATAATTGTATTGTGTGTTGTGTATGTGTTTATTGTATTTGTATGCACCTTCCCGCTTTACCCTGCATAGCAGGGTAGTCAAGAAGTAGGGCCTAAACAAAGAAAGATGAAATCGAGACTGTAAATACAAAAGGTAAAATTAACGCTGCTTTATACAATACTTATTTGATGGCATTATTGTAATGTAAGTAGCATCTAGACAACGATCTATTTTTTATATGTACCAGATATTAGACTTTATTAAGTGTACTACTGGTACTAGACACGATAAACTTATTATAATAGAAAAGTGAAAAAAATGCCCATTGTCTTTTCTTAATTTATGGCACTTGGAACGTGTTAGTAGAGTATAAACAATTCGATAAGGGACAAGGTCACGTTGCATAGAGACCACACAAAGGAGATAGTATAGGTATAGTAAAAGAGATCCAGTAACAACACATAGACCTTTACTTATAACAGATCAAATATATATATATATATATATATATATATATATATATATATATATATATATATATATATATATATATAAATAAACAATATTTTACAAAGACGTTAGTTTGTAATTTCATATTACAAAGAAGACTAAATAAAAACATTAACATGCTATAGCTATAAAATCATATATATATATATCTAGCTATAAAATCATAGCTATATCAAGCTTTATAAAATATGATTTTGACCTTGACAATAAACTAAAATAGAACACGAGTATGCACACTTTAATAAATCATACGTCTTCTAATTGCATAGTCTTGCATTTAGCGTACATATGTATTATGTTCGTTATTAAAAATTTTTTTACACATATATACTTTTTACCATATATAACAGGTTGCAATATTGTGTCTGTCAATTTATATGACAATAAAGTTATTATTTTTACTTTTCCTTACAATTTCTTTACTGTTTCTCAAATTATATACCTTCCTTGGATTTCTAGATATTTTTTTTAGCTTCATGCTTTTATCCCGCGTAGCAGAATATACAAAAAGTACCAAGTGTCAAGACACTCCGCACTTCGCTTTCCACCGAATTCGAGACATTGCGTGCTGAATGATGGAACTCAATGTCGCACTTTGTCTTACCAAAGTGAGGAAGTGAGAATAATTTAAATATAATCACTTCCCCGAGTTGGGATCGAACCCACAACCGATCGCGTTACAGTCAGACGCTGTCCCTCTGCGCCAGACCGGCCTCAGATTTCTTATTAATCTTATATAATAGATTAAAAAGCCATTGTAAACAAAAAATATAGTTTTCTTAAAGTATCAAAAAAAAACACTCTCAGTGATAAATTTGTATTAGCTATCTCTATAATCATCGCCTACGTCTTCGCCAGTTGAAAAGTCAGAATTGTTCCATTTCAAGCCGTTTTCCATAACAAAACGCTTCAATAAGCTTTAGAAATTATCAATGACATACCGAACAATAAATCCGTTTTCAATGGAAATGAGCGCGGCGTTCGCGCTGTTATCAATAACAGTAAGGACGAGTATTACCTTACTCCTTTTATTGTGTCTTGAATTCAAAATCTTTAAATTTACTTTTTTTAAATAAATTGTGTAGTTTGTTATATTTAAAGGTAATTTTTTGCAAAAATAATGTCTTACTTCTAAAGCACCATGTAAAAATCAATCTACAGAGCATTGATTTTATTTTCAATTGCTTGCTCCGCAAATAACAAAACAAAACGCGGCGTTGAGTTCAGCCACTCAGCATACAATGAGTTGAATCTGGCAGAAAGCGGAGAACGGAGTGTCTTCTCTCAGGCTTTCTTTGTCTGCCCTACAATAAGGAATAAGATGGGGAGCTAAAAATATAGTTTAAAAAACTGACATAGCGGTATACAATAACTTTGGCGAAAGATCACCCGTTTAAAAATTTTTATACGAAATAGACGGAATTATATGAAATCTTATTTTACATTATTATTCATACTAGGTACTTCCACGTGACATTTATAAGAATAAATTCAAGCATACACTATCTGGCTGTCTCCAGTATATTTTAGATACCTTACTGGAACTGAGGGAAATTGAATTGATAATTTACTTTACAAAGGTAAGCTTTACTCTAAGACTATTCTTTGGTTTGATAAAGTCGCTCTCTAGAGGCATTATATATGCTCAAGTTTTAAGATCTGACCATTGTGACGCATTGGAATAGAATCTGAATGTAAAAGCGGTTGATTATAGGTTCGCTTTCCTTTCAGGGGATGTTTATGTGCTAATTTTTCTTTTATATATTATCTACGAGTATTAAATATGCCCCGGTCAGTGTCAATAATGGCACCTTGCTCTCATTATTTATACATATTAATATAATAGTGTAGATCAAACAAGCGAAGCCGTGAGCGGGTAGGGCAGGTATTTAATTATTGTCATTTCTCAGTTCAGGTAGGAAAAAGTGCGGCGTTGAGGTCCGTTACTCAACACACCTCGACTTTGTGTTGAATGGGATAAATATTGTCATGGTACTACGATGTCAGAAGATTACCCTGCTATGGGGAATAAAGGCGGAAGATGCTGAAACTAAATAATACGTTAAGTCGCCTGATGAGCAGCGACGTGACTACCCATAACAAACATGTTGCTATTAATTAATATTATATTTTTACAAAGCAAACTTGCTGTCAGTATTTTGATGTTGTTCGATATTGTTGTGAAATACGATAATAATTAAAGGCAATATTTTTTTGAAACTAATACTATACTAGAAAATCATTGGAATAATAAAAAATATATATCAGTGAACACTTTATAAAGTAACGCGTACCATACAAGTTTCTTAAGCAACGCGTACTTTACACATTAACACTTTAAAATAAAATCTAGCGTGTTAAGTGGTGGAGTTCAACACCGCGTTTTTTCAATCCCCCAAGATGGAGATCGAATCTGCAACCAATGACGTCCACAGTGAAACGCTGCTCCACAGCTCCGGTAACTTTAACCACATACTTACAAATAGTAAAAAAAATAGAATAATTACGTAAATAAGATATTTATAGAATAACTTAAAAACAATATATATATATATATATATATATATATATATATATATATATATATATATATATATATATATATATATATATATATATATATATATATATATATATATATTTTAATTCAAAGTCATCCATCTGTATTGCTATTTTAAATCCGAACGTCGGTGCATATTTCTATAGTACAATCAGGAATAGCGACTCTCATAGAACTTACATTTGACTCCAGCAAATCTCCGGTTACTTGGAATGTAATCACAGAAGCCAGGCACGTAGCTAGGACCGAAATAGATTAAAAATTTATAAGTTGGCAAGGTGGAGTAAGTCGGTTCGTTCTTACTTGATATTAAGAAGCAGAAGTATAGGATAGTATGTTAGATATATTTTTATAAAAACGGTTTTTTTTTATTCACTTGATAAGCATTGCTTGAGTAATGACATTAAGAAGCAGAAGTATAGGATATTTATTAAGAAGCAGAAGTATAGGATAGTATGTTAGATATATTTTTATAAAAACGGTTTTTTTTTATTCACTTGATAAGCATTGCTTGAGTAATGACAGTATTAAATATGTGTTTTAATTTTGTATTTTGTATTCTATTTTGTATTTTGTATTCACTTTAGTGAACCCGCGCCTCTTGGATACTGTCCAAGCGCTTTGACTGCTAAGCCATGCAATGCTTCTACAGTTTTTTCTTCTTCTAAAGTTTTTTCACAAATGTTTTCTAATCCTAAGTGTGAAATAACATTTTAAAAATAGTAAATATTAAATTAAAATAGCAATCTCTCTTATTAAACGATTATTTCTTCATAATCTTTAAGTAGTAGAAATTTGTAAGAATCTCTCCACAGAGATTCTAACAACATTAATAAATTGTAACAAACGTATAAGAATTTTGACGCAGGTGGTAGAAGAACGCATGGGTTAGGTGTCAGAGTGCTTGGACGGTGTCCAAAAGGCGCGGGTTCGAATCCCGCTGCGTTCAAATTTTTATACGTCTTTTCAAAAAAATGTTTAATCCTAAGTGTGGAATAATACTTTAAAAATAGTAAATATTGATTAATATTTTTTACAGCTTCATTTTTTATCCTGCATAGCATAGTAGTTAGAGACAACCTAGTGTCAAGACACTCCATAGACTGCTTTCTGCTCGTAATAGAGATGTATATTAGTTCGTCAAGTGGCTAACTCAACGCTGCGCTTTGTTTTACGTTTCGTGTTTGTCAGACTCTGTCTCAATGCACGATTGGCTCAAAAGAATGAAAGGAAATATTATTTAAAGTAAAAAATAAATAATTAAAGAAATGAATCGGTTGTGAGTTATGATTAATATTTACTAGAAAGATATTCAAATATTCCAATATATGTGCATATGTCAAACGTCAGAACGTGATTATGCAAATAATAAAAAAAAGTAAATAAAAATTATAATATCTTTGATGTTCAGGAATTTTACACATTTTAAATTGAAATTATTTTAAAAGTATATTTTGGGAATTCATAAATACAAAACACAATTTATTGAAAACCAGATGTTTCGAACACTTTACAGTCAAAAAATCAAACACTCGCTTAAATTTATCTATACATAGATCTTAGTTCTAAGTAGCCGATTATAATTATATGTATGTAAATGATAAATAAATAACAATAAGGAAAAAAGTACATACCCAGCCTGTAGTGTTTTAAAAGTTATAATAAAAAAAAACACTTTACAGTGGTGGCATTCGCTGTTAGTTGATACAAAAACTAATTATATCAATCTACTGCCATCTGTTCCTTAATTGCCTCGCGTACTGCCCTGGATTCTTGCAGTCTGAGTTGACTCCAGAATCCAGGGCATTGACGCAGACGAATGTAGAATGTATGGTTTAATGGTCAAAGCGCTTGGACGTTTCCGAGATACGCAGGTTCGGATCCCGCTGCATTCAATTTTTTTACATTTAAAAAGTTAAAAGAAATTATAATAAGTTGATTATAATTATTACTCTGCGTTTAAAGTCACAAGCAGTCACACTTTGCTACATTATCTTCACTTCTAATATATTTCAATTTATACATATTTTCTTTTGCTAAAAAATCACTCAGAGCACTAATAGGGATTCATTAGTTTTAATAATGATCACGGTACTGTGCCGAAATATTGACTTTATAAATAGTGTGAATCGGCCTTAACGAGTTTAAGATGGAATTAGGGGTCAGTGATGGCGGTTTGCCTGTCATCAATGGAATTAAATAAAATACTAGCCATTCCAGATTTTGCCGATATATGTTTTATGATTCAGATAAGTTTTCAATCGAGTCTACCCCACTCCTTGACGAAATTATGAATATAGATAATTTAATAAAGAAACAATAAATGGGTAATTATGTTTACTCTGGCCCTTTAAGAGTAATATCTGCCTTAATAATTATCAAAATAACAATTAACTTTGCGCCTTAGCTAGATGTTATTGACTTCTTCTGAAGACGTTAGTATTGAGAGTAATAGAGTCGCTAATTAGGACACAATTAAATTGTTTTAAAATTAATTGCAATTTATATAAACTTCTAAGCTGGTGTAAGTAGCTTTATTTACAACTTTTTCTTCTCTATCTGTAAGCAGTAAAACACAGTGATAAATACTGAATTTACTGTTTTTTTTCCAATTTCTTGTCCACTGACTGAAATGGTATTTCATATATCCTTATTGAGACCATCGAGGACAAGATTGAGCAGTGGGACATCAGCCTCTGAACGCCATTGGTTGTGGGTTAAATTTCCACCCGCAGAAATAATTATATCCAATTATTTTCATTTCTGTGCTCTTGTAAGTTTGTCTTAGACAAGTTCAATCACTCAACAGGTAATGTTTCGATTTTGAGCGGACCAAGAGAACGGAATGTCTTGACACTAGATGTTTTAACACTAACTACCCTGCTTTTCAGAAGAAAGTGTGAAGCAATACACAAAGCTTCACTGGACGAAATCGACCTAGCAATCATCACGACAACATCCCAACTGAACTTCGATGATGCCATAGTCTAAAATTAGTTTCCTAACGATTTTATAAAGTATAAAAATAGGTTTGAATTTAAAATCTAAAGATATTGTAATGAGACATAGCATTTTATTCACTGAAATGCAAATGAAAAGTGACAATTAAAGTAACAAAACCTTATATTTAAACATATAAACTCGGTTCACCGATTCAGCGACGTCATAAACTGAAAATTCATATTTCATAATGTAAATAGAAGAAAATTATTCTAAATTAGAGACCCCTATTTCGTTACAATAAGAGTGATTATTGCATAAGTATATTCAGGAGCTCTCGCCGTGTTGGATGTCTAGCGCGGGGCTGTACGATGGTTTTCAAAAGTTTGACATACATAGCCTAGAATGAATCCGATCAGAATTTTCATTTTTATAGTAGTTTTAAAAATAATTTATGTTTTTTTGTTGTAAGTGATTGATAATGCGTATAATATGTGTTGCCTTAGCGACGGGTGTTTCACTTTAAACAAAAATTTATAAGACAGGTAGTGTGTGTAATACTTGATATATTATGTTAATATATTTTTATTATATATACATTATAATCTAATACAACATTTATTTTATTTCAAAAATATTCTTTAATGCATTCAAAATTCGGTATACAATAATAAATATGATAGTGTAATGTATAAAAATTAGAATAAAATTAGGTAAAATCTTTAATATCAAATATTTTAAATGCACCTTTGAAATATTTACCAAAATAAAATTTAAAGATAACGCAAGAAATTAAACAGATCTCAATTCCAATAAAGGCATACGTAAAAAAGATATATTACATTTTGACAATGCTGTTCGCATTAAAAGGCTATGGTTTGGCAACGATGAAGCTTTCAACTGCCCTTCGCAAGGTATTATACGAGTACATCTTAGAAATAAACTGAGTATTTAAGGGGATTTCGTCATAACATTCACTCGCTCGAGTTTCAGACCGTATGGAAAAGAAATTGTATAATATTTTGTGAATCTTTTTGAAATAAAGCATTGTTACTGCTACTGGAGTATAGAGTAGAATATTTATATAAGTTCGGATTTTTTTCATGTAGTCGTATATAAATGCCTTAAGATAGAAATTGTTTGTCTAGACTAAAAATATTTATACTAAAAATAAGCTTATTCGAAATAATTTTGTATTTAAGTCATTTTGTATTGGAAATACGTTTAAACCTAAGTTATTTAATTAATTTTGATAAGTTCTAATCTTTGCCTTTTGCGATATTAATACATTATGAATACAATTTTTA
The DNA here is from genome assembly GCA_032432895.1 of Dryadula phaetusa. Classification (NCBI taxonomy): domain Eukaryota; kingdom Metazoa; phylum Arthropoda; class Insecta; order Lepidoptera; family Nymphalidae; genus Dryadula; species Dryadula phaetusa. Next base: position 328,366 of record JAOYRS010000069.1, on the reverse strand, counting down.
ATACACTCAAAAGTACATTTTAATGTTTTTGCACAAGTTGAGTCTGATAAGTGAAGGTCATCGTGGTGCAGTGGAACGGTGTTTTGTGTTTGATTCCCACTCGAGTGGATGATGAGTGGATTTAATAATATATTTTTTTCTTTTTTTCGCTCTGATAAGATAAAACGCGGCGATGTCTCGTCACTCACGCCACAATGTCTCGATTTCCGGCCGAAAGGTTTTTTTCTGAATACCCAGCTGCGGATATAGTGTGGAGCTACTTTCTTTGAATCTGATCGAGGACTGTAAAGTAGGATGGCTAAAAAAATATTCTTTGTAAATTAATAAATTATAAACAATGTTGTTTATATTTGGAGCAGCGTGTGAAATAATTTGTTTACTATAGATACGTACATATTTACATATACAAATGGAGTAATATATAGTTTGACTGCATTTATGCTCACGTTCAATAAAAAGATCAGTCATAAGTAAATAAAAGACTAACTATAAAACTTTTCTAACGGACCATAAACAGTAAATTACATACATAAAGAAATGTGTGAGTACTTTTTAAGTACTTTTGCTTTTACATGCACTATCCTAACAATGAAATAGAAGCAAAGATGGATAACAAAATAAAATTTCCCTTACTACATGTCTGACCCTCTTTTATCTCATTTCACTTTTATGATACTGTATTAAAAATAATGATTTAATTGTTAGTTAAAGTTACAAATGTGTATTACCTACTTGCAAATGTGTATTAACAACTTGGAACGAACTGGACGGTGCCCCAAAAGTATGTAGCAGGTGGACAACAATCTGATCAAGGTCACCGGATGTAGTTGGATACAAAAACCGCAGGATCGGTTGTCGTGAAAATTCTTCGAAGAGGACTATGTCCAGGGTTGAGGGAAAAATCTTTTTCATACTATTTACATTTCTATATCATTTAGCGCCAAGTGCAAATTGAACAATATCATTGGTTTCAGTGATCTTTGAATTTCCCCAAGACGACCAAGACATGCAAATAAACAGCTCTCTTCATCTAATAACTCTTACTGTTCGTTGTTTATCAGTGTTCATTTAAACTTTTCTTTTACTATAATAGATTTGCAATTCTGATGATTGGCAATAAAATTTAAATATTGCTTTAAGAACACTACGCACATATTACTAAATAATTGCGCATACAATATATAAGGCGTTTATTTCTTTTCATGTATACTTTGCGTGTAGTGCTTAATTTTTAATAACTAACGATGTTATATACGAAAGACTGCCTGTTGAATGGCGTAACTCAACGCACTTTTTGTTTTACAAGAATGGGGAAATAAAAATAATTTAAATAGAATCTTAAAATCTGTGAGTGGAGAACGTGTAACAACCACATTGATGATCTTCCTTTAACCTTCTATGGTACGAAGGTCTTACTTTATCTTTGTTTTTTATTTAAAAATGAGGGAAACGAGCAGAAGGACCATTACAACATTAGAGAGGTTATGGGTGCGTTGCCAGCTGTTAGTGTTCAGTCTCAATCAGAGCGCTCACGGTCACGCTGAAAATCTCATGAGGAAGGCCATTCCTCAACTTACACGAACGAAATAACTTACATGAATATGAAATTTTTGGTTAGAAAAACAGGAAACGATACATATGCATATTTATATTCATATTTAACAATAAGAACCATTTGAAAACATCTTGATAATAAATATACCAGCGTATTTTTTTACCAGAATAAGATTCGAACCCACCAACTCCAAAATACAAAACAAAGTTAAAACTCTTATACTTTCACAATTATACCAGATCGTTCTTTAACATAAATCTTTTTAACTTAAATATACTCGATAACGTTACATGCAATTACCATTACAAAAAATGGTCTCATTAAGCCCGTTTAAAGTTCCGAAAGGACTCTATCAGAAACGATTACGTTAAAGCGATTTTCCACTAAATGCTCTAGTATAGCATAGTCGAAAGATATTTTTTTATCATTGGGCATTCCCTGATATCTATTAAATAATGATAAATCACTCTGCTATCCACATACTACTCCTTTATATATATACAAAAACATCTTTTTCCAGATCAAATCAGAGTGGTTTAGAAATAAAACAAAAAAAAATACTTTCAAAATATGCTTTTTACAGATTTTGACTGTAAAGGCATCGAATTTGCGAATCTCATCCCGACTTACGGAAATGATCTTAAAGAAATTGATTTTAATCTTTTAGGTCTATAGGTGGGAAAAGGAGAATGGAGGAATATGTCACTAAAACCTATTCTATATGTAGAAGTTTGTATTTTGTAAAATTAAATTGAAAATTAAAGCACATTTGGACACTACTCTCTATTAAGAAAACTAAGTGACCGAAAAGCAAAGTTCATTACAGAAAATGTCAATTGATTGAGAGTTTTTGTTCTAGCTACTTTAATGGACGAACTTCCTGGTTCGCCTAATTTACTAAAGTTTAAGATAAGGTGACGATTATTACTATTCGTAAAAGTTAATCGGCGCACCTTTTTAGGGAGTATTTGAGCAGAGGCTTACATGATTTCAAAGTACATAGCTTTCAATGAGCTATGTTATATAATATATAAAAATATGTTTTATGAGGCCGGTAGTGGCGCAGTGGGACAGAGTCTGACTGAAAGCGCAATCGGTTGTGGGTTCGATCCTCACCCGGGGTCAATATATAAATTATTTTCACTTCCTCGTTCTGGTAAAGACAAATTGCGGCGTTGAGTTTCATCACTCAATACGCAATGTCTCGAAAAAAATGAATTGAATTTAGCAAAGAAATTTTATATCATAATTAATGTAGCAATATAATATTAACAGATTTCTTTTTTCTTCCTTTTACTTACATGTATTATTTTATATTTTAACCTTACGAGTTGATTTGTAACACAAACAACTAGCACTTATCATAAATATATGGTTAGATTAATTATACTTATATTTTTATAAATTATATATTTATTTATTTTTTTAAACTGAATAGTGAGTAATAGATCTTTATAATTCGATAACTTGTACCGAAATTTTTGTGAATGAAGGAGTATAAAATTTAGCATATTTAAAGCTTATATAAGAACTGTAAAAGAAATGCAAAAGCCCAATCTATTCTAAAACATTGCAAACATAAAAAACATTAAATGAGTAAAATAAATATTAGGTACTCTACGATCTGCTTGACGTACACTTTTGTTAAGTGCCCTGTCGCTAAGGCAACATGTATTTTACGTGTCAACAAACGCTATGAACATATAATATATATATATATATATATATATATATATATATATATATATATATATATATATATATATATATATATATATATAATTTGGCCTAACAAATGTTAATAATTAGTTTCTATATTTCCATTTCCGGTATTGATAGACAATATTGCACGCATTTAATTTAATAAAATAAATTACATGTTTAATTATTAATATTATGAGTATTTTTTTTATTTAAAATAATTTAAAATTTTGAATCAAAGTATAATTTTTTTTCACCATAACTTACATAAAGGTCCAGGACAGGAAACTGATAACGCGTCATGTGCCCATTCCACGTGAATAATGGCGGTCGAATAAATTTACCTCGGTACTGATACTTAGGTTTTTTTAGACCTTTTTCGAGATTTTTTTATTCTAGTACTTATGTACTGATGATTTTATAATCTACGAGATGTCTCTTAGAAGCGTTAACAATGCATTGTGTTAGCAACGTATCTATATGTTACTGTATGTAAGCGTCAAAGTAAACATTAAGTAAAAAATATTAGCATTCTGCAGTACTTGTCTATATAAAATATAAGTGTGCCAAATTTCATACTCCTCCGTTCGTCCGCGTAATTTTTTTAACACGTCGAACGCCACTTATAAAATTGTGTATTCATCCTTCTTTCAGCCTTATCTTCTGAATAATTCTATCCTTGGGAGTTACCCATGAGCTACGTCTAAGGTCTAACGAAAGCGGTCGATACAAGTATCACACTGCATCTATCGTACGAAACGCCTACGATAATGATCGAACCCTCTACAGGGTACAAAATGGAAAACTCGATTTTCAAATCCTATAGAAACTGGTAGTCTATTTCAAGATTATTACAATTTCCTTAGGTTATTCTTAATGATATAAACAAAGAAGTAGCTAATTTTTCATACATATTATGACATTCCTAGCTCCAGTAAGACAAAGTGCAGCGTTGAATTCTGCTTCTCAACAAGCAATGTCTTGAATTCTGTTGTGAGGGATAAAAGCGTGAAGCTAAAAAATAAATTTGTAATCACATTTCAAACTTATTTTTTAGTTTATAAAAACCGTCGATTTTGTAACTTTAAGTCCAACCGACGACTTGGTGGGTCTCATGACGTTCTACAAGTTAAAAAAATTAGAGATAACAAAGTGTTAAGAAAATATATCTTTTCTGTGCTGAGATATCTAGCAAAAATATTTACTTAGTGCACGAGCCAATTCGAACGTTCCATTGTGTATACATTCCTTACAAGTATTATAGAATCGTAAAGAAAGTAACGGGGGATAACGAAGCCTTTCCTGTTTTTCTGAAATGTTTCCGGTACCGTTATGAATATTTCTGAAGGAATTTTTCATATCTTCCTCTTATATAGGAAAGTAAAACGTCTTTTTTTTGGTTTTGTTAGATATGTACTAGATAAGTAAAACACGTGTTTAGCGTTAGTTACTCGTGATACTTCGTGCATGTCACTGATTACTATTATTTCTAAAATAGGTGAGACCTAGGAGAATTGTGACGGAGGTGAGCTGTGACAAAAGAGATTTTTCCCAACTTATTACAGCCGGGAGTTTTTTATACGATACATAAAGTACTGCGCTGAGTGAATATAAAGTACTCTACCAAAAATGACATACACTACAGCGTATCACATGCTGTCGACGAGGGAGAAGACCACAATCACCTGATTAGACATTTTGGAGGTACACCTCTATTTCTATATATTTATATATTTCCTTAAAATTATATATATTTCTGAATTCCTTGCAATGTTTCGGGTGCTCTCCACCCGTCATAATAATAAAAAATCACTAAAAATTATAAATACGCCAAATAATATATATAAATAAAATTATAAAGACGCCCATAAGTCCGTGGTTTGTAACAAAAAACCTCGGAAAAAAATAAAGTATAGCGATCCGTTCGCAGCTTCACCACTATGAGGTAAGCAAATAAATCAATAAAACAATCAATAAATATATAAGTAGTTTAAAAAATAACTTTTTGAATGGAACAAATAACGTGCTGTGAAATCCATCGCCTAGGGACCTAATTCACAGATATCGGTGCCCCTTTCTTACCACACTCATTGTATTAAGATTGACATTTTTAAATAGGTCATATGTTTTAAATGGAATGTCCAATTTTTATAATTTAAATAGTAATAAGTAAATAATATTTTAATATTTAATAGGACAATTTTAATTTAGGATTGCAGAGGTATGAATGGTATGATTTGAGAACTATGTGTAGATGTAATTTTTATTTAAGTTGACAGAAAATAATAAATAATGGCATAGGTTAGAAAAGATAGTTCTAAAAATAACTTTTGATGAAATAACTAACTAAAATAACTTTAGATAACTGCTTAAAAATATACCTATGAATAATAAATATAAATAGAATAATAACTTTTTTGCAGATTTTGATACGATCTGTAATACTGTAGAACATATTTTTGTTCTATCATCTATAGTTGGTGCAGCGCAAGCGATGATAGATTTTTTCTACTATTAGACACCTTGATTTACGTTACTGCATTTTTACTAAGGATTCCTATTTTTTGAAAAGATAATATAAGCTATATTACTCAATGAACATGTAGCTTTATAATTGTAAAAAAAATTGAAATCGGTCCAGTAGTGTTTGCATGAAAACGCGACAAACATACAAATATTTTCTCTTTATAATATTAGTATAGATAGTATATATATCCATGTATCAAAATATCAAATATACAGTTTTCATCTACATCTGCTTTGAAATTATATCATGTCTTATTACATATAAGTGATTGTGTTAATTTTTCTTAAGTTATATGGTTCTTCAAGTTTAAAAACCTTGCTCTAATATTATGAATCGTGTATTCATTCGTATTTAGAAAATATAAATAGTTAATATGGCGAAGTCGTCATTGTTATAAATTAGAAAAGTTGTAACAGGCTGTCACTACTCTCTTAGGTGTTTAAACTGTGACACCTTGGTGTTAATAAGTCTAAGCAGTAATCAGTTTTGCTACAACTGGAATATGATCAGTTAACACAGTCTTTTAGAAAAGCTGATTCTCTACCAAATCAAGTCACTGTCCAATCCATAAGTAGATTGATGATGAGATGAGATGAGAAATTGATGAAAATCCAGCAGAAAAAACATGACTTCGAATTATAATACTGGTGCAGTTAACAAAGATGAAACAAGAGCCATTACTGTAGATACCATCGAGCAATTCAACAGTTGTGAATGATATACTAATATATTTTTTTGCATTCCATCCACAATCACTTGATACTGTTTCTACTTCCACTTACCACTGCTAGTAATAGTTTATAGCCAGATCTGTCTTGTCATTTCCAAGAGGTCAACCAAGAAAAAACAAAATTAGATCTGCTGTTCTTTTTGATACTCTTACGAACGATGAAATAATTGTCAATAGGACGGGTACAAATGCTTAAGCGTATTTTTAGCAAAGGCAACAAAAAACAAGAAGAAAATAATTGTTTTTGCTTACTTTGCCCTAAAGTCCATGTGGACATTAGATTGAATGAGCACTGGGTCGAATGCCTAGAATGCAAAGGCTAGACATATGCATATTGTACTACAGATGAGCTAGATTATCTTTACCATATATGTGAATCAGATTAAATTAGGATTTTGGATTGATTATGATAATAATATGATTGATCTCAAAACTGAGCCAAATTTCATAACCCTTCCGTTTGTAAAGCTTTTGTAAATTTTTAAAAGAAAATTTAATAAAAATAAATAATTCCTTATAAAAATATTTAATAATATATAGATAATAGGCTTATCATTTCTTTGCTTCGTGGAAAACGGAGTATCTTATCACTAGGTTCTTCTTGACTACTGGTTTATCATACACATATAAAAATACTAATAAGTTAACACATAATAAAAATGATAAGTTTACTTTTTTCACCAACAACAATTTAACAATATATTCATATTAATAAACAACTCACTATTAAATTTCTAAATTTCAAAAAATTTGCATAAACTAGAAATTATATAACAGCTTTGTTAAGTACGTATGTTTCCGCATCACTTACGTAATACTACTTTACTAAGAAGGAGTAATGACACAAAGCTCCATTCCCTTATTTAGTTCTCTCGGAGCTTATGTATTGCCCCTTTAAGTTTCGAAATTTTCATTGCTCTATGAGCATAAATGTAGTATTTTTTTTCGTTACTGTACAATTTATTTGAGAGATGCCGATCGTGACTTAGTGGAACAGCGTCTGTTACTGTCGTAAGTTGTAGGCTCGATTCTCACTAGGAAAATTGTTATACTTAAATTATTTTTTCTTCCTTGCTCTGGCTCACCAGAGCGGAACTCAACGTACATTGTCTTCCGCCAATCAATATAAACATCTCGGATTCGGTTGAAGACGGATTACAGAGCGTCTTGGCGCTAGCTACTATCTGTCTACCCTGCGTTGCGGGATAAAGCGTGAAGCTAAAAAATAGATTAAAAAAATTAAAATATATTTTCCCGCCGCCCTAATTCTACCTGATTTTGATATTACAATATTTTATCCTTTTTAATGGAAATTTACAAACATGATATTTTTAACATACATTCCGCGTCACGATAGATATGTGCATTGATCCAAGATAAGAAATGATTGCGTTCGATCATGCCAGGTGCTAATTATATCTTAATTACATCCGGTATTAGTATTTAGATCTTTTATGTATTATATTACGCAAGATAAGCTAAGTTTAATTTCGATTATTTAAATCCGGTCTTCCTTTATATGATAACATAGAAAAAAAAATTAAATTTAAAAAATCTTAAAAGCCAAGCATATTTAAATACTACTTAATTATTTATTTGGTTTTAATATCGACAAAACAGAAGGATTAACATTCGAGTCCCATGTAAATTTTGTAAGGCTCCTTGGAAAGGTATTATGAGTTGAAAATTGGGTCGTGAATAATTTCTTTACTAATATTTTCAAGGTAAAGACGAATCAATTTATATAATAATCATCAAAATCGGTCAATTCGTTTGTTATCAACACCACAAGTGAACAAACATATAATCCACCTTTATCTATGTTAAACAAATAAAATTGGAGTGTCTGTTTTTTATATTAAATGATCTAAGATATCGCTTTTTACAAAATGCTTATAAAATAACATTATTACAATTTTTGTCTATCTGTCTATCTGTTCTTGCTAATCTCTGTAAAGATTGGACCGATTTTGATGCGACTTACACTGGTAGGTAGCTAAAATAATAAGGTATAACTTAGACTATATTTATTTTAGAATTATAAAATAAATATCTAGAGATATGCTAAACTCCTTCGGGCACTCCTAGTGCGTACCTACAGACTTAGATTAATTAACACTACCCCTTGCTTCACGGAATCGCCTTAAAAAAGTTGTTTCAGTGTACGTAATACATTATATATTTTTAGACCTTTTGATTTGAACCTGCGTCCTTGAGTATTAATGCTATAAGAACGCATATTACTTAATATTTACTTTTAATAAAATGATACTAATTCATTTCATTTTAATAAGTTAACCTTATTTTATTTTCATGGTTTATTTTTCATTATTTTCCGCGTTGATCATAAATTTGAAGATGTTAGTCCAAATAATGCATGCATTGCAATTTTTCAGTCATAATTTCAAAGAGTTTATAACTAAATAATTGGATAAAATATTCAATGAAATTGCTATAATATGTACTTACGTTGAAATACATAAAATTAATAGTAAGTAGCAGAAATTTGTAAAAATCTCTCTACATAGGTGCTAACAACATAAATAAGTTGTAACAAATCGTATTAGAATTTCGACGCAGCTGGTAGTAGAACGCATGGCTTAGCAGTCAGAGCGCTTGGGCGGTATCCAAGTGACGCGGGTTCAAATCCCGCTGCGTTCAAATTTATATACGTTTTTTCAAAAATGTTTTCTAACCCTAAGTGTGGAATAACACTTTAAAAATAGTACATATTAAGAATTAGTCTGTTTAAGGTAGCTTAAGAAGCTGGTTGTTAATGAAATAAATAAATTATAATTAAATATGATAAAATCTCTGTATTTTACATTTTTTGTATATTTTAAATAAAATTATTTTACGTGTGTGCGTTCCTGCTGGTGTGATAATGCGGCGTTGGTGACGTTACCCAGCACGCCATGTCTGAGACAGCAGAAAGTGGGGAACGGAGCTACATATAGCTACATGTAATGTAGCAGATAATGAATGAATTATTAATGTGATGGATAAAAAACATTTTGATGTTGTTTGTGTAACTGAGACCAAAAGAAAGGGCAATAGCACAACCAATTTACCGGAAAACTGAGTCACCTTCTGGGCGGAAGATCCAGAAAGTGAACAAGGGTGTCAAGGTGTAGGTGTGTTATTGTCCTCTTGATTGGTGAGTGCAATCGTAGAAAATAAGGCGATCCACCCGAGGCTGCTCTGGGTTCGCTTCAAGCTGGGGCTAGAAAGAATATTCTTGTTAATGGCGCATGCGCCGGTATCCTTTGCTCTATTAAGTGAACTAGAGGAGTTCTGGGAGAGTGTCAGGCAAATTCTAGGTAATAATAATATTGGAATTGTGTAAGGAAAACGATTTATTTTTGTTAAACACGATGTTTGACCACAAACTAATTCATATGTATAAGTTAGAACGGATGGAAGAGAAAAGCATGATTGATCTATTCCTATTGAATCAGCGTATTCGCAACCAAGTTATGGACACGAATGTGTTTAGGGGTGCGCACTTGGGGACAGACTATTATCTAGTGGTTGCTGGAATAAGGAGTCCGTTTGCAGGTTGAGGCAGCTGCATGCGGTATCCTAGCTTGAAGGCGAATAATCGCATCAGAACCTGGAAGCTTTTAAATCTACCGATTGGTGAGAAATATGAAGAAATGGTTTCCAAGAAGCGGGAGAGCTGCGAAATAGGAAATGAGAGTGTTGAAGTATGCTAGCCAAATCTTAGGAATTGTTAGCAAAAGTGTGAATAAGATTATAAAAAAAAGATGTAAGTTGCAAAAAGAGATGAAAGATTAACGAACACCTTCCGGGAAAACACGAAATTTTTCTGGCGAAAAGTTAGTGTTTCTCGGCATTGTTCGCCAACCTGTAGAATGAATGAGGTGCTTTTGAACGACGGTGACATATTGATGTGTTTGATGATGCCTCTGTCTCAAGCGACAGCAATACACTGCAATTTTAATGTAGCAAATTAATATGAAAGAAGTAGAAAGTGCTGTACGAAGGCCGTGTGTGTGTATGTATATGTATGTGTGTATGTATGTATGTATGTACGTATGTATGTATTTATGTTTACATATGTGTTTATATGTGCCTCAATATATATAGATATCTATTTACTCTATACGCCCCTCCCCTTTTCATTCATTCTTTCTTCAACCTAAAGGTTACCTGGAAGAGATCGCTCATTTAGCGATAAGGTCGCCTATTGTATTATTTAAATACAAAGATAGATTATGTACATTTTTATTTTTAAGTGCAATAAAAAGTATTTCACTTTACTTGAAGCCTTTACAGGCAGTAGATCGAATGAGCAGTAGGCACACGTAGGTTGTACTGGAGAGGAGTTACATTACGATTGCAATAATTGTGAATCAGAATTGATAACGATTTTGGACTGATTATTATAATAATATGATATATTTAATTAATTCATAAATATAATATACTTGTTTATATACTTGTTTATAAATAAATATAATAATATATACTTGTTTATTATTATATTTGGTACTAAAGTATGATTGAAATACTTTTTTGCTAAAACAGATTTCATTTATTTATATTAAGTGCAATGACACTTTTTTTATTTTTAAAAGATTAAATTTAAGACTGTCGCAACTTACCTTGACATCTGTCGTAACTTACCTCGGTATTAGGACAGTCGTGACAAAAGGATTCGTCTTTCGGATTCGAAAGATTTTCTTAGAAAACATAATACTTTAATTAATTTTGGTGAATGTTGTAAAAACCGAATGAACAGCGTTAAAAGAATTTATAAAAATTTTAACTTTGGAATGTTTCTTGAACGAGATATAGGCCCTAAAGTGTAAATTATCACAACTCTCCTAGGTATTTCCTATTAATCGCGGTAGAACTAACAAGATCACAAACAGTTAATTGTTTGAAACGTTGAATGTTCTTTATTAATTTTAACTAATACCTATAATATAATAAATACAGGCAATTAATCTGATTAAAATACTTTTGTTTAAAATATAAATCATATGAGTGCTTCATACAGCATAAATAAACTTTGAAATCGATATTTCGGTACACGAAATTCGGCAAATAGAACAGAGTTGCCCGACAGTCACGTACTGAATTAATTACAATTAACTACACCAAAGCCAGGCCACGGGCATAAAGTGGACCTTTAGTCTTACGTTTGAACTTGTCGTTTTACGTTTCGATTTATAAAATTAATAAAATTTTTAATAAAGACTTCTTGATTAAAGATTGTATAATTTTTTACAAAATGTTCTTGTAGGTGCTTTATATTTACGTGTATTATGTAATTATGATAATAAGACATAAATAAACAGTATATCGCATGGCTTTATAGTAAAAGATATTTAAAAATATAGTGATTCGATTCTCATTTAGGGAAATGATAATGTTCCAATTATGTTTCTATGCTCTGGTAAGAAAAAATGCGGCGTTGAGTTCCACCAATGTAATGTCTCAAATTGTGAGGAAAGCCGAGAATCTATTTGCTTTTTTTTAAATAGTGGATGTGTAAAAAGAAACTATAATATAAGGCAAGTAACCTAAGAAGGAGTTACTTATTATTTTTTTTTATTTATATTTATATTTTCACGATAATCAGAAAACACATAATTTCAAGACACTCCGCTACCTAATTTCCGGCGCAACATCGTTCCTCCTAGTGAGAATCGAACCTATATGCTATCTATATATACTATATATAATATGTATATACTAATAAGTGAAGTAATGAAATATGAAATTTGACAAACTGTATATAAAAATAAAGTGCAGAAAGAAAGAAGGTGTTGCATACTAATACAATTGAAATCCAAGATCATGTACAAAACGATAGTACATTATCATATTAGTGTATTATCAATTCAATATCATCGATTCATAAGAGTAAAGAACTAGTTATTTATTAAGTGTAAGTAGCGTAATTTATGTATTTATGGCCGGTCGTAGCCCAGTGTGACAGCGTTTTACTGTAAACGCGTCCAGTTGTGGGTTCGACTCCCACTCGGGGGGTGATTATTTTTAAAAAATACTTGCACTTCCTAGCTCTGGTTAGACAAAGTTGTTGAGTTGAGGCGTTGAGTTCCATCACTCAACACGCAATGTCTCAAATTCGGTAGAATGGGAAGTACGGAGTCTTTTGAGAAAAGGTACTTTCTGTACCCTGCTGTAGGGGATAAAAGCGTGAAGCTAAAAAAAATAGATATGATACGATCATTGCGTATATTGTGGTTAATACTTTTTGTCATCTAAAAAGCAATATAAATAATTAGATTAAATAATTAGATAAGAGGTTCATCTTGGCGTAATGAGACGATGTTTAAATGTAATTATTTTCATTTCTCCGCCCTAGTAAGACGATCTCTGGTTTTCCCTGGTATGCGTGATATGACGTGAAAATGTATTGAAATACAAGTTTGACTAAAAACAGAAAAGCAAATGAAATAAAATTAACTGAAAAAAGGTTCTTTCATATTATTATTATTATTGACAATTCTTATTCAGAAACGGTTATTGAAACGTCATATTATTTTTTATTGAAAATGTACGTTGTTTTTTCCTTCCTTTTGGGAAGCGTTTTTAAAATAATAAATTGTAACAAAGAGTTCTATTGAGTACCTTGTAACGGGAATATTTCATATTGAAATAAAAATAACTTTGACTTTCCTTCATCGCGAAAGAAGATATGCGATATGAACTGTGTCTGACTTTAAACACGATTATGGGGTTGTGGGTTCGATTCCCGCTCGGGGGAGTGATTATGTTTAAATTTTTTTCGGCGTCCTCGCTCTGGTAAGACAAAATTTTATTTCAAATAAATATGTTTGGAGTAAATTAAGGACTTCTTTTACTGCACGATGTTTAGAACTTATATTGATAATGTACAAAAGTAAAAACAACTACTTCAGTATTTTTTAACAATTTATTACTTCAGTACTTTTAATGTATTTTGTCATTTACTGTAAAGGTGGCATTCGCGTTGAGATTTCCGTCTCTAGTCTTGGCTTAAGGGTTTTAAAATCCATTAACACTTACTTGTACCGTCCAAGCTCCTCTATGCTGCGTTTGCAATTTGTTGAGAAAATAATCTGGTGGTGTAAAAACTGTGGAGCTCTAGATAGTTTTAAAAATTTTTAATCTTTAGTGTGGTATGATACTTTAAAAATAGTAAAATATATCTAACTTGCCAAATGATTTTCCTTAGAAATCACATGTGGCTAGTGGTAGAAGTTTGTAAAAAATCTCTACAGAGATACTTACATAATTAAGATGTAGAACGCATTGTATTGGTGTTAGAACATTTTGACGGTTTCCAAGAGGCGCGGATTTGAATCCTGCTGGGTTAAAGTGTTATATTTATAAGTTTGTAATTCATGTACTCCATATTTAATTATAATGTAGGCATTGTTTCGTTTCCCCTTCCTAGTTTGGTCGCGGCCATATTACCGTGAAGTTATCGTCAGTTGATAATTTCAAAATATGTATTTAAAATAGAGAGAAAATTTTTACGTAATACTAAATGGAATGGAATTTAAAAATCCTTAAATGTCCTTATGTATATTTATTTCTCTAAGAAGATAAAATTCGAGAGTTGATATCTAAATTATTATATTCAAAAAAAGAAGTTTTTTGTTGATATAAAAAATGTTAGTTTACAAAGAACCGGGTAACAGGTACTATACGGAAACTGGGCTCGCGACTCATTGGGACGTGAGATGAGGAGCAAACTTTTAATGAACGCGACTGCGATGTTTTATTACATTTTATTGTAAAATGATATATCATTTTATCCAAAACTTTTTTGGTATTGTCATAATTTTTGGTATTGGTAATGTCATAATTTTTTTTATTTTTTGCTTCACGCTTTTATCCCGCATAGCAGGGTAGACAGATAGTATCTAGTGTCAAGACACTCCGTACTTCGCTTTCCGCCAAATTCAAGACATTGTGTATTGAGTGGTGGAACTCAACGCCGATCTTTGTCCTTATCAGAGCGAGTAAGTGAAAATAATTTAAAAATATACACTCTCGCGAGTGGGGATCGAACCCAAAACCGAACGCGTTTACCATCAGTCGCTGTCACACTGCGCCACGATCGGTCTCAATATCTTTATTGAACAAATAGAAAATTCAGGCCGATCGTGGCGCACTGGAAGCGCGTTTGACTGCAAAGGCGATCGATTGTGGATTTCATTCTGACTCGTTCTCGATTCTCGTTCTGGTATCACAAAGTGGCAGATTTATTGGAAAGCGGAGTACAGAGTGTCTTGACTCTAGATACATCCATTCCGCTTTGCAGCATAAAAGCGTTAAGTCAAGATTGTAGTGAAGACTAATGTCAATTGCATATTCTATTTTCTTCCTCTAGTGATTTATAATTAAATACAACAAAATGAATAGAATTGTGATTGCGAGTAAAGTGATTGTAAAATTATAAATATCAATCACTTGAAAGTTTGAAACCTTTGGGTAATAAATTAAAAAAAATCAAGACTATACAGAAATATGAAATATTTAATAGAGATACAAACAAATTAATATTCCAACCAAATTCATTAACAACATGTCATGACATGTCTCTAACTACTAACATACGTAACAATGTCGTCAAATTCTTTTAAATCTATTTTTTAATCTGATTAATATTTAATCGTATATATTTTAGTATAGGAAAAAAGTTGTGAAAATTAATGAAGCCAACTAAATATGAACCATGGACGCTCTTAAGGAATACATAGAGATACTGTATAAATATGATAAATAACCATAATAAAGCTAACCTGCTTTTTTATAGTCAATAGTCTCTATACTCCACTTTCCGCCGATTTCGAAATGCGGAGAGAGAAAGTCCTGAAACTCAACAACACGCTTTGTCTTACCGCAGCTAGGAAGTGTCTTATTTTTATTAGCTTCACGCTTTTTATTCCAGAGCTAGACGGAACTTGCTTGAACCTTACCATAAATAAGTTGCAAAGAAATGAGATTACTGGGTTTCATATAGACAAACCTTAATGATGATGAATTTAAAAACCTTAATGATTATATCTATGAACATGATTTTTTTTTAGCTTCGCGCTTTTTATCCTGCATAGCTGGTTAGACAGAAAGTACCTAGTGTCAAGACACTACGTACTTCGGAATCTACCGAATTCGAGACATTGCGTGTTGAGTGGTGGAACTCAACGCCGCACTTTGTCTAACCAAAGCTAAGAAGTGCAAATAATTTTTAAACAAATTCACCTCCCGAGTGGGAGTCGAACCCACAACTGGACGCGTTTACAGTAAAACGCTGTCACACTGGGCTACGACCGGCTGAATATTATAAAGATAAATATATTATTTGTATAAAATACTTTCCAAACGCCACATCCGTATGTTACTGCTAGCTATCTGACTGGGAAAAATTTACTGGCTCGTTATTTTCTAGTGGCTCCTGTGACTTTAGAGAAATTTATAGAAGGGTTACTACAAATGCAAGGATTATACCTTTCCTTAACCTACTTAAAAGAAAATTGAATTGACGTTGGATACGATATAGAAATTGGAAGGAAAAAGTTTATTTGTACATTTTTGATGGGAAACTTCCATAGAGTTTGATAAAAAATACTCTATCAGGAATATGGTGTGTTATTTTAATGGAATCCAATTTCTGGTATTAAAACATTAAAAAATCCTAAGTGTGGAATAACACTTTAAAAATAGTAAATATTAAATCTGTTGAAGTTTTTGAACGAATTTTCTTTATCTTTTTATATTTATTTTCTCATTTTATTACCTTAAGAACTTATTAAAGTTAATTTTATTCGATAAAATAGTTAAAATAATCAAAATTATATTCATATAATTACTTGCCAATTGGTATAATATTTTATTGTAATAGTTAACATGATGGACGATGTTTGGTTTCATAACAATACACATACGAATATACAATGGAAATAATGTAATGCGGTTAAACAAAACACTCAAATCATCGGTTGATAATACTGTCAATTATTTGTATATCAACGTTTAGATTGTATTATAGATTTTTCCGTATAGTAAGGTTGTCAAAGAAAATAGAAATTCAAAGAAAAACAATTCGTTACAAGTGGCAAGAATATAGTTTACGTTGCGGGACTCAACGCCGCATGGATAAAAACACACAAATAAAAGCGTTAATAGTCAGTATATAGGCTGAATTATAAATATAGAAAAAATGCACTTTTTTGTTATTATTTTTTATAAATATGATAGAATACCATTTTATATTTGATGGGTTTGGTATCCACTACCAGTAATGAATATATTCATTTTGTTTTAGCTACAAGCCTTTATCCCGCATAGCAAGGTAGACAGGAAGTTGAGACACTGTGTACTCCGTTTTCCGCAGGAGTTTCGACATTGCGTGTTGAGTTGCGTGGAACTCAACGCCGCGCTTCTTCGTGCGCCGTCTTATCAGAGCAAGTAAATAACTATAAATAAAATATAATCATTTTCCGAAGTGTGGATCGAACCCACTACCAATCGCTTTTACAGTGAGGCTGTCCCAACTGCGACTGACCGATTATATTAATAGTTTACATATAATCATAGCGGAAAGGAGAGAACGGAGTCTCTTGACACTAGACTTTTGACTTGGGTAGCTATGCTGAGAAACGCTTGAGAATGTTATATGTTTGTATTTGTTTTATATTTGTGATGTTTCCTTTAGGGTAATTAATAAATACCTTTTTTGAATGAAACAATTTTAAAAGGATTAATCGCGTATATTTTGGTATTCGTTTTGAACACTTTACAGTAGTTCGGGGGTAACAAGTGTGTAAAAATCGCAAATATCAAAGTACTTATTAAATAAATACCTAATAAATATAAAACTCAAAAAATGAAAATATTTACAATTTTATTTCTGTATTTCTAAAACAAATAAACTATAATACACCTTTATTATATAACAAAAAATATATTCAATTTGTAAACATACTTTATATTATATTCAAAAGTAAGCCAAGAATCCACGGAAATAGCAAACGAAAGCTCTTACTTCATATAAAAAAAAACACCTTATTGGAATAAAACAGTCAGTCGGATGATATGAGAGCGAGAAAGTGCCAGCAGTCTGCCAGCTTCGTTAGCGATCCACTTCAAGTCGGCCTTTTAAAAGGAGTCAAATACGAGTGAATACTCACCTGCCAGTATCTGCGGCTGTTTCGATGAATTTGGCAAAAGGTAAAACGAAATAGATTTTACAAGTGCTACCACTTTTGTACAGTGCTCTTTATATTTAAATATTGTATTTATATAAGGTGATAATATTTTATAACAGCTTTAGGCTTAGTCAAATAAACTAAGACACTCTGCTCGCCGGTTTTTAACTGAATTCAAGACGTTATGTGTGTTGTAGTGGAAATCAACGCCGCATTTTGTCTTACCAGAGCGATGAAGTGGTGATATGATTAATATTTTATTTATAATTCACATCCACTTGAGATGAGAAAAATATTTTTAAGATAACGTAAAATTTTTGTACTTAGAAAAAGTTTTGGTAACCGTCCAAACGCTTTGACCACTACGTTATAAGTTCCTTGCAGCCTAGTAGAAATTATTTCACGCCTCATTGTGGTTCCTTACAATTGCCTCTTTAGACGTGGTGGGTATAGGTTAACATCTTGCTAAAAGGGATATCATTTTGTATTTTTATATTTTTATACAAAGAATTCATTTTTATTTTATTAAATTTTCCATCATTATAGAAATATTATCAATAAAATAAAAATTTACGCAAATTTAAGTTATAATAACTTTAATTTAAAACGTTTAATATTAATTTTAAAAATAAGAAATCGTAAGAAAAGTGTTGTTATCGTTACAATAAGCATAGATAAGCTTAGAAGTAATAATACTAAATCCAGTGCATAATACTCCGTCCAGTGCATATGGGCAGCAGATGTCTGTAGATGTTTGTCTCCACCGTGTCGTATCACGTACTCCGTCCACCAAACTGCACGTTCTAATGGAGACTGTGGTTGGTCTATCATGACATCGCGCAATTTTATAATATTCTCTCGATACCTGAAAAAATATACTTGAAATTACGCACTAATATATTTAGAATGCATATGCCAAATACATTCGGGTACTTAATCAAAGAACTCATCGCCGCGCCTCATTTAACAGTCTGTGGCAGCATATTAGAAATGAATGCAATTGTCAACCTTGACAACGTCAAAGTCAAATAATTTTATTCAAAATAAGAAGCTACATACCAGTGCGTCAGTCAGGTTCTTCTCAGATCTGAGGCATTAGGCAGACCTGAGAAGAATCGGTGCGAAAAACTCTGCGGTACTTTCTCTTTCAAATTCTCTTTCATCTCTCTTTAAAATTAATTACGAATTAATATTTTTTATTAGTGACAATAATACACTAAGTTGTCTCTGAGTGCTCTTCTATACGGGAAATTAATTTTGTTATATTTTCTTGAAATAAAAAAAGTCTAACCTTTCATTTTCAATAACAGATTCAATAGCAATTCTTAAGATCTCTTCATTTATAGTTTCTATGCTGAGTTTCATTCCTATATTAAGTCTAACATATTGTTCTGCATTGAACCATTGATCTCCCAACATCGGTATACCAATTAAAGGTACTCCTGCTGATATCGCTTCGTCTGTTGATTGTAGACCTCCTTGTGTTATAAATGCTTTCACATTAGGATGCTCTAAAAGGTATTAATCAAAAAATAAAATTTAATAATCTATTTCATTTAAGTATATGTATATAAAATAAACTATTTTATTATATACGTAATATTTTAATAACGTCAATGAATTGTTTAAAAAATTAAGATTTACCAAGGTTACAGACATACAAATTCATCCACTTGTACAAACAATCGATATAAAATAGAAAGAAAACATATTCACATCTATTTGTATTGTACTTAGAAGTATCGAACCCGCCCAATTTTCCTAATCCCGGGATTTTGGGAGTAAATTCTCCAGTTAATATTATATGAATCAACTGTTTTAAATATTTTTTAAAAATAAAATAACTGTATATTGTAAAAATAATTGTTCCTTGAAAGTATATCCTAAATAATGCTTAAAGTATTTAAAATAAATTAATAATTTTAAAATTAAAAAGAAATGATTTTAAAAATAATTGACTAAATTATTTTAGAAAAAAAAATACAGTGAGACCATATTGTAACATACCATACCATAAGTAAAAATTACAGCTTACTTAGTAAATCTGACTGTGGAAACCATTTAGCAGTTTTTACATTCTCTGATCGTCCAGGACTGTCGTCTGTATTCCATTTCCACAAAACGTTGTAGGGCAATTGGGAGAATACATTTGCAAAAATTTTAATTTTCTCAGGCGGCAACAATGATGGTTTCACATTTGTGCCGAAGCTCATGTAGATTACGCCATTTTTTGATGAATCAAGATAAGATTGTAATTCCTATAAAAAAATAAAAATTTCTTTAAATGGCACGTATTCCTATGAGTCTGATTTTTTATTTATCTGCTAATATTTAAAAAATATCTTAAATTATTAGAATTTATTTTATTTTTTACGATCATTCATATATAGCTACGAAGAAATATATATATACTCTCACACACCTGCGGTAGCTCTTTTGTTGTTTTTTGATGTAAACCACCTAAATATAAAACATTTGGCGGAACAGGTCTATTAAAATCCCATAGCGGATGAACATTTACAAACAGCATATGAACATTTTTCTTTAGCTCCCTTATGTCAGGTATATCCGGACCAAATATTTTCTTAAGCATCTGATTTTCTGATGTAATTAAATTTCCATACACACGCTCCCCATTATAATGAGTACGTAAGTCAGATATTTTTTCCCATAAGGTCAAATTATTGATTCTACGTTGAGTTGAAAGGGGATAAATAAGGGGGTTTATTGGTGCACCTGCAGTCTCATAAGTTTCATAAATGCCACCAAATGAGCTTATTTCTATCACTGGCACTTTGTAAATGTATGAAAATCCAATACTTGGTCTAGCACACGTTTCCAGGAGCAATACGTCAAAAGTGTTATTTTTACTCATTATAAGTTTTTGAATTTCAATGGATTTCAATTGCTCTTCAAAAATTTTATTCAACAATTCGAAAAAAAAACGAACTCTCTGCGGAAAATCGGTATTTTCTCCATTTTTATATATGTCATATTTCCTCCATAGTTCGTAAGATAAGTCGTGGACGTCAATTACTTTAAGGTTTTTAGGATTTTGTCCTTTTGGAAATGCTGGATCTGTTGTAACCACTGTTACTTGGTGTCCACGCTTAAGCAACTCATTTATAAGAGGTCGAAATACAATTTGATGACTAATAGAAGGTGTAGGAAATACAGCTAAAATATTAGCACAGTCACTTAAACTTGGTACAACTAAAATAAGAAAAATTGTAGTCTTTAACATTTTATATGTACATTTATGACAAAGATACGCATAGTGAATGGTTAAAATCAGCTTTATATTTACTTAAATGTTACTCAACATCCCACCTTATAGACACACAGTTGTTATTACAGACGTATCAACAGTCTGTATAGCTCCGCAGTTTCACTAGCGTAGTTCTCAAAAATGAATATATAAAGTTCTTATGCAATTCCGTAAGTTACGTATATATTATTCATACTACATAAATATAACTTCTTAACATGTTATCGTTGTAGCCATACGGGACACCGTATGGCCAGCTGAAGCGTTGACTAACATTTTTCGTCCCAAATATCTCCACCATAATCACATTGGTAAATCAATATATAATGTATCTTACCCTTCATCTCTTTTGAGGTAAAACGAATAGAGTATTAAGTGCAGATCCACCAAACAAATCTAAGTCACCTCATTATTTACTGTCAATATTTTTTTTATCATGATTTTGAATTGATGAGTTGTTTTGTCAGGAATTACTATGTTTCCCGAGTAGAAGAAAAACTACCTTCCTAATTTTAACTATACTGTTTAACAAAAGTTAAACAGTATAGTTAAAATAATGATTCACATTTTTTTCTTCTAGGAAAAATTTAGAAAAGAATGAAGAAGAACATGCTCTGTTAGTTTGGGAAAGTCAAGAGAATGAATGATGAAAGAATGGTATTGAAGATTTATTAAGAAAATGTCAGCGGTACGAGAGGTCGAGGGAGACTTTAGTTGAGCTTTGAAAATACATATCAATGATACTGGAGGAAAGTCATGTAAAAAGCCCTCAAAGGCCACGTATGAAGAGGTTGATGAGGACAAGTCAATAGAGGTATGCAGGGACCCTAGAGTTTGGCCCTTCGTTGTTTCTAACTACCCTGCAAGGGATAAATCGTAAAGCTATTAAAAAATCATAATAATCTATTTTTAGATCGCTATGGGAAGTATCGTTCATTATATAAAATACGTACCTACAATATGGCAATGAATATAATATCTGACGGTGTTTTGGGTGGTATAACTTTTGTATTTGTTGAGGATTTTGGACTTCCGGTTGTTAACAAAGGAACGCTAGTAAATAGTTTTCCCTTTGGACGTCTCTTTGACGTTTGAACTATAGATAAAGCGATTTTCTCCTAGATCTATTAAAACTGAGAGAAGCATTTACCATCTCTAAATATAAGTAGTGATTAAATCGTCCTATTGGATTTTTTTGTCTTACTAGAGCGAAGAATTGTAAGATAATTAAATATAATCATTACTATCGATCCCACACCCGCTGTACCACTGCACTATGACTGGTCTCAAATTTTTATGCTAATATGTTTAATTTAAAAACCTAAGAAATACGTAATAATTGTTTATATTTCATACTACATTTCCCTACCATCTGCTTACTCTTCACCAAGACAAGAAACTGACAACTATTAACTTTGGGAAAACTTTAGGGAGTCTGTGATACGTCAGTTTTGCAAATGTGCACTAACCCTCAAACCATATTTAATTTATTATTATAACTCCTAAAACTATGGAACTTAAGATTAAAATTGAATGAAAAGATTGTCTTCATACAAACAGTTTGCTCAGCTAAAATTTGTGCTCTTCATTGTGAAAGACGATGATAGGAAACGCTTTGTAATGGGCATTGTATTGAATTGTCAACTTTGTATCCAAAAATTATTTATTTAAAGATATTTTCACATGACTTGGTGACTTTATTCATTGAATAAATAATTGGATTATTTATGATTTTGACTTTATCTGGAAAACGATCATATATTTCTTTTTTTAAGAATATTATTTATTTTAATCTCTAATTAATTATTGTTTCTTCCTTAAAAAATAAACAGGAAAACTTTATTTTTTCAATCTAACTTATATATGGCGCTTTGTTCTTCATTAAAAACATTCCACTTGGAGTGCAATGTTAGGAAAATTTCCTCAAACCATTTACGGGTATTATTGATAGGGGCCGATTGTTACACATCCTGAATACCAAGTACTCTCTTGAGACACCACTATTGTTTTGTTATAGGCTCCAATTGAAAAACATTTAGATAGTAATGTTGTTAGTATATTTCATTGTCATTTTGTTCCGACTCTATGCACAGAAGTGGAATAAATAATATAAATATAAAATTTTCAGGCTAAATTGCTATATCTGGGACATTTTATTTAAATATTTATTATATTTAAGAAATATTTTTGATTAATAAACTATACAGTAATATAAAAATTTCAAGATATTAACGAGCACTACAATAAAAATGGTACATCCTTATTCGTGTTTCAAAGTATGCATTTTGAAGACTATTGTCTTAATGGTTAATGAGTATAATTATAGCTCTGTTAATAGACTGAATACCTGAATACCAATAACTAAAGAAATAAATTTGAATATATTAAAATATTTTTTTTTACTTCGCCTTCACAAAATAAGTAAGTGGAAAAACAAAGTCATTAATAACTAAGATTCGGTAATTGGTGGTAATTGGTTGACTAGCAATATGTTAAGCCTGAACTATGTAACTGGTTACGTCAAATTTAATATGTTTTTACATAAATATTAAAAATCTCTATTAGAAATTAAAATCATTTTCAGCTATAAAAGTAGTGAACAATTATCAAGATCAAACATAAATATATAAAACATAACTTTATAAAATATTAATTTACCCATATATTCTTTTAACATGTCGGAGAAATAAAACATAGAATTAGTTCAATGAATTAAGAATGCAATATTTACAATATATTCTTAAAATTCTTTGACCTTAGCAAATAACTTAGTTCCCTAGTGTAAACACTTTTATAGTACACAAGATAAGCCGTAAATCTAACGACATATCCCTTGTACCAAACTTATCTGATTGTAGGGATAACGTACAGCTTCGGATATCTGAACTTTTTGAGAGGTGTATCGTCGTTTGTCAATATATTAGTTAGTATTATCTAGATAATAACTGGTCGTATACCAAAATGTTTTATCAAATAATTAAGTTTACAATTAATGTTTAATTGAATTTTCCCAGTCTGGTAAAATGTCTTGCGACGTTAAGTTCCACCATTTTCGTTTTTTCCAAACGTACGATATATAAAGTGTCTTACGTAGTGTACGAGATTCTCCCTGCCTATTTTGCTATACATAGACAAAAACGTGGGCTTGAAATTATAAAAATCTATATACTATACTAGGAAAAGAAATAATCAGTGTTTTTTTTTGTATGTAAAAAATACAATTATCATCAACTATACGCAAATGATTCGGTAAATAATTTTCAGTTCTTGCCTAGAAATTCTTTTCATTCTTGTATCGGTGTTATCCCATTTTGATTTTAATTTAAATTTAAACCATTAATAAACCCTTTGTATTTACTATTTTTAAAGTGTTATTCCACACTTAGGATTAGAAAACATTTTTGAAAAAACGTATAAAAATTTGAACGCAGCGGGATTCGAACCCGCGCCTCTTGGATACCGTCCAAGCGCTCTGACCGCTAAGCCATGCGTTCAACGCATGGCCGCTGCGTTCAAATTTTTATACGTTTTTTCAAAAATGTTTTTTAAACCCTTTGTATTTTATGCTATTTCACAAAAGGATAAAAAAATATTTCTTGAAAAAAAAACGTGTAAAAATTTTCTCTACTTATAAAAATTATTCCACTTTACAGTACAGACTAATGATATTTTAACAAAGTTGTCACATTACTGGGATAATTTCCGAGAGTCTCGGGTTTGAATCCCGCTACATCAAGAAAAAATATACGTATTAATAAACTTAACATCGTTGGTCCATAACTTAACATTAATTTAAACTATTGTAATTTTGTTTTAAAACGTACTGATTGCATTTTTGATATAAAAAAGTAAAAGGAAAGTATCGCTACAGCTCCAATGATAAAAAAAAAGCTTAGAAGTAATAATACTAAATCTAGTGCATAATATTCCGTCCAGTGCATATGGGCAGCAGATGTCTGTAGATGTTTGGCTCCACCGTGTCGTATCACGTACTCCGTCCACCAAACTGCACGTTCTAATGGAGGCTGCGGTTGGTCTTTCATGATATCTTGCAACTTTACTATATTTTGCCGATAACTAAAAAAAAAATACGTTAAATTAAATAATACAGTAACAATACATCTCGCATAGTTAGTGACTAGTGTCAAGACATTTTACGCCATGATGGACTTCAATTTAGTTTATATTTATTAGAAATTATAAGAAATATGTTTAACCTTTCATTTTCAATAACAGATTGAATGGAATTTCTTAAGATCTCTTCATTTATAGTTTCTATACTAAGTTTGATTCCTATATTAAGTCTAACATATTGTTCTACATTAAACCATTGATCTCCCAACATCGGTACACCAATTAAAGGTACTCCTGCTGTTATGGCTTCATCTGTTGACTGTAGGCCACCTTGTGTTATGAAAGCTTTCACATTCGGATGTTCTGGAACATAAAATAAAATCCTTTTATAATAACTGTATTAAATATTACTTTTTATGGGTATAAATATTTTAATTAATATTTACATTTTTTTATACTCGGTATTTTGAACTGATTTAAAAATCTTATTGGCATAATAAATGAGAAACAAAGAACTGTGACGTTTATTGTATGTAATCATTTTAAATGTATAAAGTAATCAATGATCGTTATTCTCGACCCTACAACATATAATAAGTAAAGAACCAAGAAAATTCAAAGTTAAAAAATCAAGTACTTACTTAGTAAATCAGACTGTGGAAACCATTTACCAATTTTTACGTTCTCTGATCGTCCAGGACTTTTGTCTGTATTCCATTTCCATAAAACGTTGTAGGGCAGTTGGGAGAACACATTTGCAAAAATTTGAATTTTCTCAGGCGGCAACAATGATGGTTTCACATTTGTGCCAAAGCTCATATAGATTACGCCATTTTTTGATGAATCTAGATAAGATTGTAATTCCTATAAAAAAATAAAAACTCCCTTAAATGGCACTTAGTTACGTGAATCTAATATCTTATTTATCTAATAATAATAATATTTTAAATAGTTTTTAGACTTTATTTTATTTTAACGACCACTTACAATGTATGTACAAAGATTTATAATTTAACACACCTGTGGCAGCTCCTTCGATGTTTTTTGATGTAATCCGCCTAAATATAAAACATTTGGCGGAACAGGTCTATTAAAATCCCATAGAGGATGAACATTTAAAAATAGCATATGAACATTTTTCTTCAGCTCCCTTATATCAGGTATATCTGGACCAAAAATTTTCTTAAGCATCTGATTTTCTGATGTAATTAAATCTTTATACACACGCTCCTCTTCATATTGAGTATGTAATTCTGATATTTTTTCCCATAATGTCAAATTATTAATTCTTCGTCGAGTTGGAAGAGGATAAATAAGAGGGTTTATTGGTGCACCTGCAGTCTCATAAGTTTCATAAATACCACCTAACGAGCTTATTTCTATCACTGGCACTTTGTACATATAAGAAAACCCAATACTTGGTCTAGCACACGATTCTACAAACAGTAAGTCAAAAGTATTATTTTTATTTAGTATAAGTTTTTGTATTTCACTAGATTTTAATTGCTCTTCAAAAACATTATTTAACAGTTCGAAAATAAATTTTATTTTCTGTGAAGCTTCTTTCTCTTGTCCTTTTTCAGATGATAGAAATTTTTCCCATAGACCGTAAGATAAGTCATGGCCGTCAATTTCTTTAATATTTTTAGGTTTTTTTCCTTTTGAATATTGTGGATCTGTTGTAATGACTGTAACTTGGTGTCCACGCGTTACCAACTCATTTATAAGAGGTCTAAATACAATTTGATGACTAATTGAAGGCGTAGGAAATACAGCTAAAATATTTGCACAATCACTGAGGCTTGATACAATCAAAATAAGAAAAGTAACGATTTGCGACATTTTACGTTAACATGTACTAAGATGAGAACAAACAGCTCTATGCTTATTTAAATGATGCACACCTTCTTATATGCGCACAGTCATTACAAAAGTATCAATACTGTAAAGAAATACGAAACTATTATCAGAACATATATTATATTGTATGATGAATGAAAATACTACTTCTTAAATTGTTTTGTCCTTGCAATGTCATTGTTATACGTTACTTAATAGCTTCTGGACATAAAATTTATATGTACTATTTGTTATTGTTTTATATACAGTACACGAGGTATGAAAAAAGAAAACAATTTCAAGTACGTTCTTTCTATAGGCGCGAGATACTCAAATTTGAAAGTTATTATATATATATATATATATATATATATATATATATAAATATATATATATATATATATATATATATATACATATATATATATATATATATATATATATATATATATATATGGCTTTTTTTACCGTCATGCTTTATTTATAAACAGAGAGACCGGAGGGCTCAAAGTTATCATTCCTGCATTCTTCTTGTACTTCGTCTCCAGTCAGAATTATGTGAAGAGGACCTTCAGGGGGGTCCTCATACTTTTTTACATAGCGTCCACTACTACTGACTCACACTTAACATAAATAAGGAATAGATCTTTATATAAGAACAAATCGAAACCTTCTAAAAGTCATCAAAGAGACTTGTGTTCCTTCAAAAATTTTATACGTTTATTAGAAATATTTTTTTATCCTTACTGTAGAAAACACTTCAAAAATAACTTAAATCTATTATACTCATTTTTAATATCTCACAGAAATTGACCCTGCAATAATAAACAAAATATATATAATTTATAGCGGAAAGGCGTTTAAACTTTGACGTTTTGTCCATATGATATATGGGGGTAGTTAAAATATTGGTTGTCAAAATAGAAATATTGAGTGTGCGACATGGTCCACGCAAATTGCTTTGCCTGATTTATGCTTCGAACGTGACCTCAATATGGGCTCTCCTATACTAAATTAGTTGGCTATGAGAGGAAGTGATCTTGTTCTGATTTTAAGAAGTGTAGAAACGAGTATATGAGATGATGGTTGAGATTATCTGAGGTATCTAAGAAGGTATCATGATATACAACTGATTATTTATTGATTGTCAGGCACGCCTTGTTAACATTTTATTATATTTAGTAGTTTTTAGTTATTACTATTATTCAAACAACTTAATCTAAAATAAAACTTTAAAGGTGATTTATATTTAGAATTAATATCTAATATCATTGAGGCCGGTCATGGCGGTGTGTAGCAAACATGCACGTTGGTGGGTTCGAAATCCACTCGTGAGAATTATATTGATTAGAAAACATTTTTGAAAAAACGTATAAAAATTTTTGAACGCAGCGAGATTCGAACCCGCGCCTCTTGGATACCGTCCAAGCGCTCTGACCGTTAAGCCATGCGTTCCACTACTCCCGCTGCGTTCAAATTTTTATATGTTTTTTCAAAAATGTTTTCTAATCCTAAGTGTGGAATAACACTTTAAAAATAGTAAATAATTATATTGATATTTTTAAAATTATCTTCAATTTCTCACTCTGATAAGACAAATCGCGGCATTGAGATTCACCATTCAACACGCAATGTCTCGAATTCGTGGAAAGCGGAGTACTTCCTGGCTACCTTGTTATGCGGAATGAAAGCGTGAAGCCAAAATAAATTATTATCTATTTATAAGTAAATTATGCAAAGAAGCTATAAACACAATGATTCAATACTAGGCTTCCTCCGCTTATATACCTCTAAATGAATAAATGCATCTCGAAAAATTGAAAACAAACTCATTACAGGAATCAATTTATCTACTTCATAAATGAAAATATCACATGTCAGTGACACGCGGACAAAGATTGCTTGCGATTTCTGGGAATGATAATTATTTATGGATTATAACCAATCGTGATTTAACAACACCTGCATATTATAATGATAGTACTAACGGAAATATAAATTCTATTTTATAAGAATCACCCTATTAATATGTTTAGAAATTTTATATGTGTTATGTAAATAGTCATATTCTATTTAAAAAATTGTTGAATTATTTTATACATAAACTAGATGTATACGCGACTTCGTCCGCGTAAAATTTAACATCTATAGATCTTTATTTTATAATTCTAAAATAAAAGTAACTTACGCAGTTACTCCTTATTACATTAGCTATCTACCAGTGAAAACGCCAAAATTAATCAATCTCCAAATCAAAATCGGCCCAGCTGAGTTCCAGAGATTAGTTAGAACAAAGAGACAAACAGACAAACAAAAGTTGTAAAAAAATATTATTTTGATATGTGTCTATTTACATACATATATAAGCATTTAGCAAAAAGCAATTATTTCAATATTACAGACAATCCAGATTTATTTATTTATACGAATAATTAGTTAATATGAGTAGATAGAATATACTCGACACGATGGAAGATTCAGCTTTTTTTCGGTTTAATATGACAATATGACAAATCTATGTAATTTTAGAATTATAAATGTAATTATTTTAAGTGTTACAAATAACATATCATGTGGATATTTACTGTGCACGAACGTTGATTATTTTTTGTGTTTGACATTATTATAGGTACGTAATTTATAAAAAAATAATTTGTTTTTTTTTCTTGTCACATGTCATATGTAACGTTTTTTTTTATTTTAACTTCACGCTTTTATCCCGCATAGAAGAGTAGACAGAAAGTACCTAGTGTCACGACACTCCGTACTTCACATGTAATGTATTTCTGTAAAAACTTGCATGATAAACATTATTAAGGTTTACTAATTTAATAGTGTTTAAACACATTTAATAGTGTTTAAGAATTAAGAAGTATTTAATTTTATGTGGGTAAGAATGTTATTTTTAAATATAAAGGTGTAGTTACTATGAGAGATAATATAATATTTTATATTAATCTTTTAAGAGATGTGTGTCGACGTTCGATGTGTCGAATTATTTTAGATGATATAGATTTATATATATATTTTATTCGTTTAAAGCTATTTAATATCGTTCTGCTATATTTATCATTATACTCTGTATAGAAAAAATCAATTAATTAAATAAATAATAGATTGAACAAGTAAAAATAAGGCCAGTCGAGGCGCAGTGTGACAGCGTCTGACTGTTAACACGATCGGTTGTGAGTTCGATTCCCCCTCAGTGAAGTGATTATATTTAAATTATTTTTACTTCCTCGCCCAGTTAAGACAAAGTACGGCGTTGAGTTAGAATTCAACTTTAGTGGTAGACCACTCAACACGAAATGTCTCGAATTCGGTGGAAAGCAATATATGGAGTGTCTTAACACTAGGTACTTTCTATCTACCCTGCTATGCAGGATAAAAGAATAAAGCAAAAAATATAAAATAAAACAGAAATAGTATTATGTCCAATATGTATACTGTTAACTTTGTCTAAGCCACCGTGTTCGTTTGAGGTGGGCAAATATTTGAGTTGTCGTCTATGGAGCTTGTTATAACAGAAGTAGTTATAACAAAGTTACGATTCATAGAAAGTTTGGCTTTTTGTCTACTCAGAATCAGATAAGTCTGAAAAGAAATATATATTTATTATTTTTGTAAGCGATGATAATACTTGCTAAGAATACGAATAAGTGATAATAAGCTTATAAGAATTGTGGCGCAGCCGGATATAGAACGTATGGCTTAGTGGTCAAAGTGACGGGTTAGGCTGTTTCCAAGAAGCACTGGTTCGAATCCCGCTGTGTTCGATTTTGTATACATATTCGAGAAGTGTTTTCTTATTCCATTGTATTTGTTTCGAAAATATTTAACAATAATGGCACATTTTGATGGTGTTCTTACAGTATTCTCTGTATCCTAAAAAAAATTTTTTTATTATAATTTGATATATCATATACCAGTGTAAAATCACCTGAGCCGCTCATGGCGCAGTGGGATAGCGTCTGACTGTAAGCACGATCGGTTGTGGGTTCGATCCCCACTCAGGGGAGTGATTATATTTAAATTATTTTCCCTTCCTCGCTCTGGTAAGACAAAGTGCGGCGTTAAGTTCCACCACTCAACACACAATGATTTGTTTTCTGTGGAAAGCGAAGTACGGAGTGTCTTGACACTAGGTACTTTTTATCAACCCTGCTATGTAGGAAAAAAAGCGTGAAGCTAAAAAAAAAGAAAAAACACATGTGAATATAGATATAATCATTAAGGTTTGTAAATTCTATCATTAAGGTTTGTCTCTATGAAACCCAGTGACCTCATTTCTTTGCTACTTATTTATGGTAAGGTTCGAGCAAGTTCTGTCTAGCTATTTACATGTGTTATTTTTGACGTTATATGCAGATTAGATT
This sequence comes from Dryadula phaetusa, assembly GCA_032432895.1. Lineage (NCBI taxonomy): Eukaryota > Metazoa > Arthropoda > Insecta > Lepidoptera > Nymphalidae > Dryadula > Dryadula phaetusa. The sequence continues at coordinate 297,101 of JAOYRS010000069.1, read as the reverse complement.
AATGTATGACTCAAATTAATATTTTATTGTAATCTTTATAATATGACCTGCATAATTACTACAGATAAGAAGAAATGTTCTTATAGAATGCTACCATAGTGATAAAGCCAATTGAACTACCTAACATAAAATGACTAATAATTGATTTGTAAAAGTTGATTGTAGGCTAATTAAAAAAATATTTGCATTTCATCGCATTGAATTCACATTACTTAATATATTTTAATAAAATAAATTATGTTTTTAGAAAAAATTAACATATAAAAAATCCCGCATAGTTTGGTAGTTAGAGATAACCCTCGTTTGGAAACACTCCGTTGAAACTTGCGGAAAGCATTCCGCCTGATATCGAAACATTGCTTGTTGAGGGTAATATCCTTGTCTTGCCAGAGCGGGGAATGAGATTTTTTTTAATTACAATTATTCCTCGATTAGGAATCGAACCCACAACCAATCAAGTTTACAGTCAGACGGCATACAGCGCTTCTAACAAAATATAGTTTATTTTAATCCTTACTAATGTAATAGTTACAAAAATTTATTTGCTTGTTAGGTTACTTTTTGCTGTGATTAAATATCTTGCTAAGAGAAAAAGAGAAAATCCAAAATTAAACGTATATTAATCATTTCATACTAAAAGTAACAAAAGTTTTTAAAAAATGCAAAAAACTTTAAACCCAGTCACAGTATTCCACCTCGCGCCTCTTGAGAGCTGTCCAAGCGCTCTGACTCTTTTTAAAATAACAAAAGAACATTAATTTATTCATCTTATATAGCATATCTATTGATGTTTCTTTTTTTTTTAATTTTAAATTTAATAGATTTCGTTACACAGTCAAAAATCGAACCTCTATAACTGGTTATTAATTGCAGTTTAATAATACTGAATTCCTGTGGACATATTCATATATATGTATACGCTTTGTATAACTTTCCCGTCAAAAGAATACTACGGATCTATAAGCTATGATATTTACTATAAAGTAATTAAAGACTATAAAAAACTATGTATGTCCTTTTAAACTGAGAAAAAAAAACAACCTGTTTTTGCGCGAAGTTGCGAATATGAGATAGTTATTATATAATATTTACAATTTTTTTAGGAATTGCAAGGAGTTATTATATAATAGAAAGATTTGATATAGAAATTTAAATAAATGTGTTTAATATTTTTCGTTCTCACCAAAGCAGCTTTATTATCTTTATGGTCAACCGCCGTCCACTGGAGAAGTAGACCTTCCCTGGTCCTATGGAGAAGCTGCCAGTTCTTCAGGAGGAGTTGTCAGCCTTCCACATCCAGCGGGTACCCATGATTCTAACCAGGTCACCGGTACACCTAGTGGGAGACCATCCCACGCTGCGCCTTTCGGTTCGTGGTCACCACTTGAGGTACTTTATTCTTCATCGGTTGTCAGTTCTACGAGTGATATGGCCTGCCCCTGGTAATTTCAACTTGTCAATTTTGATAGCTAGATAGAGTTGGTGGCTTTAGTTCTCCTGTGGATCTCTTCATTGATTTTCTTCACGCAAAAGAAAAAAAATCTTTATATGTAATTTAAGTCTGAATTGAAAATCCAGGAAGTATTTAATACATGTAGATACAAAACTACGTAATAATAACTATAAAATAAGTTGTTTTTATTTGATAGCAAAATGTACTTAAAACTAAATTAGCTACATTTACAATAAATAATAATAGGGTTACTATATAATTTATGCAGTTAGGTGTTTACACTTAGTATAATTCATGCCATTCCAAATTGGATTCTATTACATGGCAATACGGTTCATAATACAATAAGTTCATAATAAAAATATTAGACATTGGACATTTTCAAATACGTACAACTAACTATTAAGGCTATATAAAACATCTGTTCATACACTGCTCTAAATTATAATGTACGTTAACAGCGTTTATAGTTTGTTAATGGAATAGCAATCTAATTTTAGTTGTAAAATTTTAAGATCAGCTTGCCATTGTATGTTGAGTAAACGGAATTTAACGCCGCAGGCTGTCTTAACAGAACGAGAAAAAAAAAATTACATACTATAATAATTTCTCCTAATGATACGAACACACAAGCTCTGTGCTTTCATTCATGCTACTTCTAGACTTAAAACACTTATATTTTAATTTTAAAAAATTAGCTATAATTTCTTGCCTATATTTTATTGTTTTTTTTTTCAATTTTAAGTGTCATTTTATGATATAATATATATTCTAACATGTTAATAAGTACTAGTATAATTGGCGACTTAGAATTTATACAAAAATTATATCCTATTAGTACCGTATATGATATATATATATATATATATATATATATATATATATATATGTATATGTATATATATATGTATATATATATATACACATATATATATATATATATATATATATATATATATATATAGTAATACTGTCATATAGCCAAAATCCAACAACGCCGACGCGGCGCAATAGGACACCAAAGATGGATTAATGGCGGGTTATAATAGTTAATAAGCAATGTCTCGTAGAGTCAGCGGCAGCAGCGGATTGAGTGTCTCGACTGACTCAGGTCAGTCAATCAGTCAGTCTCAGGGAGTACCTGACGTCTATTAAAAATAGGCATAACGCATTAAAAGGTTAAAAAAATTATATTTCGATGATATCTCGCATATTTCAACACGATCGTATATGTGTAGATTGATAATACTACTTAATATTTAACGCATTATCAAAAACTCTATACAAGATTATTATTGCTAAAGTAGTTATTTGATAATTTATAATTAGTTTGATATATTTAATTTAACTTCTGCTTTGGGTTCAATTCCACTCGGGGAAGTGTCCCCGAGTGGAATTGAACCCAAAACCGATCGTGTTTACAGTCAGATGATATTCCACTTTGCATAGTGCAAATGTATTTCACAAATGAATTATTCTAATTACAAATTGTTTTAGTATTATTAAGTTTTATTAATTCCATATTCTATATATTAAAATATAAAGAAAAAAATTTACGCCTTATTTTAAAAGTGAGTTGGAGAACATACATTGTACGAGTTATCAAGATTTCTTCGTATAATCCAAATATTAGAAAAATGCGATAAAAGTTTTACAAATAATTACACAATCATGCTACATGACTCATTCTGGTCATTACACAAAGAAAATTTTATGTTAGCAATAATATTAATTAGTATTAATCTTGAAATTGTGAAACTTAATATGAAATTATATATATATATATATATATATATATATATATATATATATATATATATATATATATATATATATATATATATATATATAAATATATATATATATATATATATATATATAATGTGATAACTTTATCATAATTTAGCTAAAAAGACAGAAATGCTCCATGTTGCATAAAATATACATATAATTGTAAACACAAATATTTAAAAAGCACATCGCATAAATCTGTCAATCAGTCTTGAATAACATATGTTTATAAATTTAATTATTACTTTTTATTTTGAAATGCTCTAATTTTAAATAAAATATTACACGGATAGTTATCATAGATAATACAAAAACAACAAAATAAATACGTGAAAATATATTTTATGAGAAGGGTTGTGTGTCACAAAAATTTCAAAGGAGGCGCGTTTACGTAAACAAAACATATATAAAATAAACAGTTTATATGTGTAATGAGATATTTAGGGTAAATTAAAATTACCTTACAAGCTATAATAAAATGTTATACACTATTTTACCTAAAGTTTTTAGGTAATTAAGCCTAATTTAGATCATAATGTCTAATTTGGATGACACAAAGCTGTTTTTGTGTTCTACGACCATATTTCCTACATAATAATTAATTTTACAGCATACAATTTGATGCCGGTCGTGGCGCAATGAGACAGTGTCTGTTTGTAAACGCGATCGGTTGTGGATTCGATCACCATTCGGGGGAGAGATTATATTTAAATAATTTTCACTTCGTCTCTCTGGTAAAGACAAAGAGCGGCGTTGAGTTCCACCACTCAACATGCAACGTCTCGAATTCGGTGGATAGTGAAGTACGGAGTGTCTTGACACTAAGTACTTTCTGTCTACCCTGCTATGCGGGATAAAAGTGTGAAGCTAAAAATAAATGGATGACTTTATTAATGGTGAAACAGAAGAAATCTACCGCCGCCATCTTGTTTTCTATAACGTCGTTTATATTTATTTTAATTGTTTCAAAAATTCAGGGGATGTTATTTATTTTTTAATTATTTTTGCTAATTAATTTTTGCCGGTGAAAATTAAAATCTATTTTCTTTCATCCATATACTTTTTTGCAAATTAATACGGTAGTTAGTTTAGAGTTAGCCTTTCTCAATTATCAATTCATTTTAATTTTATAACGTATTATAAAATGCTTAGAAATAACGCTCAGCGTTATTTTAATCATGATTATTATCAGACCTATAATGATAAGTAAAATGCTGAAAACTGTAAGTATTAGTTCTGCTTCGTAATATTCGGCAAACGTCATATGGTTTGCTGGAGATAGGAGGTGATTGCCGCCATGCTTTATAACATGTTCAATCCACCACACTGCGTTGTCAAGGGGTTCTATTGGACGCTCTTTCATGAGAGTCCTAAGTCTTTTTATATTATCCTTGTAGCTAAAATTAAATAATATATAAAAATTAAATTACATTTTTAGAGTTACTAAAACTCTATCTTATCTACTATATATTATCACGTATATATTTAGATGTATTAAGGACTGTCTAATTATGTAAAATCTGATAAATTTTTAAGTGAGTCATATTTTCAAATTGACTTTTACACTTCTTAGCTTCTATTACTATTCAGTTTCAGTAATATTAAGAAAATCATTTTTACCTATTATCATTAATCACTGCTTGAATAGCTACAGTGAGATCTTCTTCAGTTAATGATGAAATATCTAGCTGACGTCCAATTTTATGGTGGACAAATTTTTCAACATTATACCATTGGTCAGATAGCATTGGTAAACCTATTAGTGGCACTGTAGCATCTATAGCTTCATCTGTTGATTGAAGGCCACCCTGGGTTATAAATAACTTTATATTGGGATGTTCTGAAATTATTAGTTTGCTTTTATATTTGATTATAAAAAAATATTTTAAAAAGAAAAGCTTAAAGATGTATTTAATTGATTAATGTAACATGTGTCTTTTGCTATCAAAATTTAATAGATATAAGTAAATAAAATAAAATTAGTTAGTTTTAAAATAAAATTATTTAGTAAAATATTCTTCCTCACTCTTAATTATTTTCATGGAGATTTAAAAAAAACTAAAAATGTACTTACTCAAAAGATCAGATTGCGGAAACCATTTCGCTATTTTAATATTGTCAGGTAGTCCTGGTAACAAATCTTTATCCCACTTCCATAAAACATTATATGGTAATTTAGAGAAAACTTTCGTCATTATTTCAATTTTTTCAGAAGGTAAGTGGGAAGGCAATATGTTGGTCCCAAAGCTTACATATATTACACCTTGTTTCGAGGAATCTAAATAATTTGCAAGGTCCTAAAATAAAGTTAAAAAATAACTCCTTATTATATTCATCTACTCTTTCAGTGTACTTGAAATTAAAGAAGTTAAAATATAGTGACAAATATGTAAATAGTAGTGAAAATTGTTTTGTTTATTTTTAAGCCATTAAATCTAACTTAATTGGTATGCTTACTATACATATTTTATATCTTTAATACTTACCTGTGGTAACTCTTTTTTTTCTGGTTGAAGAATTCCACCAATGTAAACAATACTCGGTGGAACGGGATGATTGTCAGCCCATATTGGATGTTCGTTTAATAGCATCATCTTAACTTTCTTACCCAAAGCTTTGAAATCTGGTATGTCAGTCACCAAAATGTTTTCTCATAATAACATAATCATAATCCTCAGTTGATCTAATCAAATACTCTAATGCAACAATCTTGAAAATCTCCAGCCCCTTTTCAAAGAGAGACAAGTTGTATAATCTTTGTCTTCCGGCAGTAGGGTACAATAATGGGTGAGTGGGTGCCCCAAACATATTATATTGAATTGGGACCGCTCCGAATGAACTGATGTATATAACTGGACCTTCAAATTTATGAGAAATTCCTAGGAGTGGACGACTCCATGATTTTATCAATAATAAATCAAAATATCTTTTGTCTTTGTTTGTCAACACGTTTTTCACCTGAGGTGAATCCATTTGAGCATCAAAGATGTTCGCTACACTTTCAAATATTAACCTAACTTGAGTCATAATATTTTTTTGGTTACTGTTATAATATTTTAACGATTTTTTCCATATATTATAAGAAACATCATGGACATCAATTTCAGTGAGGTTTGTTGGTGCTTTTCCCTTCGGAAAAGCAGGATCCGCCGTCACAACGATTACTTCATGTCCACGCTTGGCTAACGCTTGAGTGAGTGGACGAAACACAATTTGATGACTTATAGATGGTGTAGGGAAATATGCTAATATCCTGGCACTTTCTGCTCCTGCTATTACTAATGATACGAGTAATATAAACTGAGTCATGTTCTTCGTGTTCAATTAAACAATACTGTCAAAAATGTATGATAAAAATGTATGAAAGTTTTTTTTATAGCATCTGCAGTTTATATATGACCGATATCGTTTTATCTATTGTTGAGCAATACATTGGTTGATAGTAAAAATATACACCTGGTATATGCAATTATAACTTGATTTTTAGTTTTGCTTATCCAGCTCCTTGATTTATAGCTTTTCTGTGCTCCAATATTAGGTGTTAAGAATATAAAAATAGTATTTGTTAAGTTCATATACATCTAAGCATTTTGCAGTGTAGTCAAACTGATAAAAATAATCCCTTTTTCTACTTTACCTAAACAGATATATACCTGTTCATTAAACGAAGTAACACTTTCGTTAATCAAGTTAGGGTATTATTAACGTCGCACGTCTATATAAGAATATAAAATTCAGACAAATTCAAAATTCATATGTCCAGTAGAGTTTTTCTTAGTATCATTTCAATATAGAGCATTATATAGTTTATAAAGTTCGTACTGTACAAAAATCCACCTATTAAATTAATATTTATTTATCCCAAATATTAGTTTTAATAATAATGGATTTAATTTTATATTAACTGGGCATTTAATTTATTATTTTTAATAATAAGTTACCTTATAAATTAAATTTTGGTTTATGATGTAAAAGCAATTGCGATATATTTGTAGTAATTAAATCTAATCTGTTGACGCTAATTACCAACATTACCTAATATAAGATCTCGTAAACGTATAAAAGCTATTTATTGCTTTACCCCACAATTCTGTTCTAACCCAAGCTAGTACTGCACATTTTGTTATATGAGAAAATAAAATGTAAATTTATATAAATAAAAAATATAATTAAAAATAATTATTATTATAACCAAAGGATTCTTACGAGCTTAGATTTGGAGCAGCGTTCACAAGAGAGTTCTCTCTCTCTTTCTCTCTCTCTCTAAGGTATTCTGAATAATTTTTACAGTTATCTTCTTGAAAATTTACTTTCTATAATTAATTTAAGTAACATAAAATTAATAACCATTGGACAAAGGGAAAAAAGAATAAATACATTTACATTAAATATCACTTTATCAAAGATGTAGTTAAGATCCATAACATTCATAATAAATGTTTCAAGTACACAATGTATCAGATATATTTACATATCCAATATGTAAGATTAAGCTTAACAATTTTCTTCTAAATTAAGTATTGTATAATAAGATGTATGTAATATTTAAAATGAATGAAACGTAAATGAAACATACCCTAGTAAAATATATTATAATGAACTTATAATAAATATGGTCTTCTAAGTATGATGTTTATGAAAATCATAATTAGAATTTTAAAAGTAAATTGTGACAAGAATAGTTTAAAACAATCCGTCCAAAAATAGATAAATGCTAAACAAGGCCAAACGGTAAAACACTATACTAATAATTTATCATTCTCTCATACAAAACCAAATATTTTAATTCTATCATTTATTCCTTCCTTTTTTCATTCATTACTTTGCTTAACATTTTGTGTTAGTTTTATTTCAATCGCTTCATAAATAAGAAAGTTATATCAATTTAAATTATATTATTCATCTAAATTATAGCAAAGATCAAGTTCACGCAAACGAAGTTGTAGGCATCCACCAGTTTATATAAATTTAGTCTTCCAGAAACAATAAAACTTAAAATATATTAAAACTATATAACCACTTAAGTTGTTTTTAATTTTGCATTTGACTTAATGAGCTTTACTACTAAAGAAATAACTTTTTTAACTACTAAAATTAAAACAGTTAGAGTACTTGATAAAATGATTAATGCAATTATGATAAGTTTGAATTCATAGTAATCCATCCAAGACATGTCGGCTGCAGGTGACTGAAGATGATCTCCTCCGTATTTAATAACATGCTCCGACCACCAGACAGCGTTGTCTAGAGGTTTGATTGGATAATCTCTCATAAGAGCTCTAAGTTTTATAATATTTTCTTTGTAACTGAAAATAAAAACTCAGTATTAATTCTTCATCTGAATTTATAATACCTATTAATTGTATATATATAAATACTTGATTTGTTTAAGATAATATATAAAATTTATATAAATTTTAGTAAATGAATACCTCTTATCTTCAATTACTCTTCTGATAGTTTCTTTGAATTTTTCCTCTGTCAAAGTGTTAATATCAAGTTGTTGACCGATTTTATGGAAAACATATTTTTCTACATTATACCACTGGTCAGCTAACATCGGTATTCCTATAACAGGTACTGCTGCATCTATAGTTTCGTCAGTTGATTGAAGCCCACCTTGGGTTATGAATAATTTTATTTTTGGGTGTTCTGAGAATAATGAAAAGATGGTTAGTTTTAAGACATTTGTTTATTTAGTCCTTTTAGACATATGTATTTAAATAAAAATATGTATATAAAAATTATAGAAATTATAAAAATTATATAGTCACAATTATGTATAAATATGTACATATAATACAAGTTGATATTATAGTGGATGATATAAAATATATGGAAAAGAATTTAATAGCACCAGCTACGTTTGGTACGGTAGACTGGTATGAATTAAGTTAATTATTCCCTTTCAAACGATAACAATTAGTGAACCGCATCAGTGAATAGAATATCACTTTCAAAATAAGTTTTCGTAATTATCATAATTAATATTTTTTTATTTTTAGCTTTCTTTAAATAAGTGCCCTGTTTATTTTATGTAGCTTGAGAAATTATTTGGTCAAACGCGTGAAACTCAATAACTACTGAATCGTATTAAAAATATTTAAATATTGGGTAGGTCATTTTTGAAAGAAGCAACAATAAAATATGTTGCAATAGGTGTAAAATGTATTATTTTGGTACAGCAAACGAAGTAGCGCGGGTTCGTAGTAAAATTTTAGTAGTAAATTTTCGTAGTTAATAACTAAGTAGAGTGAAAAAATTTATACGTAAGATTTCATCGAAACTGAAAACTTGTAAGCTGATTTTAAATATATTGCTGAAGTAATTTGTAAAAAATCATCTGTCACTAAGAGAGAAGGTAAGGATATAAACGCTACGGTCTGCCTTATAAATTTCAATGCATCAGTTGACGGTTTTTCTATCGAGATTAACGAATTTATTTATTGAGCTACCATCAGGTAATTTTTAGCTAAAGGGCAATCATTGTAAGTAGGTTTCTTCATATTGGTGTCACCAGCAGACATATTATCTACCAGATAACACCGGTACATAAAAAAAATTCTGTACACTGGACTACACCACCTATACATTTTAATATACTATCTATGGACATGTTTTTGGACTCACTGAATACTAATTTTATATTGTACTATTTCATTCTCAAATTATCTACGACGTGGATACCTCGTTTTCCACCTTCTTCTCTATTTAGTAAAAATATGAAAGAAGAATTAATAGTTTCGCTATTTTTCGCAATTATAATACCCAAAATTGAAGGCTAGATGGCCTAAACTAACTTAAAACTCGTATTCAGTCGAAAAACATGACCGTAGATAGGTGTAACCAATTGATTTATTTTCTTCGAGGTATTGGATAAACTACATTTTATTAATAAAAGTTAATTAAGAGAAAATGACTGTGAACAATGACTTTACGATACGTCTTACTCATTATCACTAGAGATTAACTTAGTCATATAAATCCGTTATATAAATGGCTGCCGTACTATTATATAAATAAATCCATGTCAATTAATGTTTACATTACATGAATTTTCAATCAGAACCAGATACGGTGTGTCTACGTGAGCAGTTAGGTCAGTGTAAGTATTATATGTGTACCATCAACAAAGAGGTTTAGTTATATCTAAACAGATGGTTAAATAACTATCCATCTTTAAAAAAATGATGGATGATACATTAACCTTATATTTTTTTTAGCTTCACGCTTTATCCTTTGCGGGGTAGTCAAAGAGCACGTAGCACCAAACGTTCCGGTCCGTGCATACCTCTTTAGCCTCGTCCACAGTCATTATCATCTTCATCCTCTTCATACATGGGGGGTTGGAGAGTCCTCATGCTTTTTACGTGGCCTCCTCCAGTATCTTCGATAATGTGTTATCGAAGGTCAACTGAGGTCTCCCCCGACCTCTCATACCACTCATACCACTTATACCATTATTCATACACTCATTACTTAACCTTTTATAACTAAAATTAAGAGAGAGCGACAATGCTTATAATTATATATACTTACTGAGAACGTCAGATTGTGGAAACCATTTCGCTATTTTGATATTTTGTGATTGCCCTGGAAGCACATCCTTATCCCACTTCCACAAAATATTATAAGGTAGATTGGAAAAAACCCTTGTCATTATTTCAACTTTTTCTGGAGGTAGATTAGAAGACAATACATTTGTACCAAAGCTGACATATATCACACCATGTTTTGAAGAATCCAGGAAAGTTTTTAGGTCCTTTAAAAAAATAAACATAACACACGTGAATAATTAGGTACAAAAGTGACTTAATGTTACGCGATTGGTAATCAAAATTCTAAATGATTAGAGAAGCCAACACAACTATCTCAATACCTGTAAGCTAAACATTTATTTTTTTATTATTATTTATTTTTTCATAGAAAATATTTGTTAAAATTCTATTAAACTACGATTTTAAGTAATAGCGTTTATACCTGTGGAAGAATTTTGCCTTCTGATTGATGAATACCACCAATGTAAATAATACTTGGTGGAACTGGATGATTGTCAGCCCATATAGGATGCTCATTTAAGAACATCATTATAACTCTACCTTTAAGGTTTTCGAAACTTGAAACACCAAAATGCTTTTTCACAATTTTTAAATCATAGCCTTCCATTGATTTTACTAAATATTCGAGTGCCATATGCTTAAAAAGCTCAATACCTTTTTCGACTAATGTTAAATTATACAATCTTAGTCTGCCAGGAGTAGGGTATAGTAACGGGTGCGTAGGTGCTCCAAAAAAATTATATTGAACTGGAACTGCTCCACAAGAACTTATTATTATCACAGGAGCGTCAAACATATTAGTTACTCCCATTAGGGGACGATTCCAAGTTTCAAACAATAATAGATCGAAATATTTTTTATCTTTACCTCTCAATGCATTTTTCACCTGAGGTGATTCGAATTGTTTGTCAAAAATATCTGCCATACCATTAAAAGATAACTCTATTTGAAGTAAAACATTTTCTGTTTTGCCATTATTATATTGAAATAGGTTTTTCCATATTTTATAGGAAACATCATGAACATCGATTTCAGTTAAGTTAGCAGGTGTTTGTCCGGGTAGGAAGGCTGGATCTGTTGTGACAACGATGACTTCATGTCCACGTTTTGCTAAGGCTTGTGTGAGTGGACGAAATGCAACTTGATGACTTATAGAAGGTGTTGGGAAATATGCTAATATTCTTGCACTTTTTATTCCTGTCACAGCTAACAATAGTAGAGGAAATAGTAACTTAGTTACCTCCATCGCTTTGAATAGTATAAGCACAACTGACGATTACTATCTGACAATTCTGCTAATATTATACAAATTCGTATCACTTTATCTGAAATTAAGCAATATACTGATAATAGGCTAAATATTCCATTGAGAGAGTTTAAAAATATGTTTATGTAAATTATCATCTGTTTTTTTAAATTAAAAATAAATTAATGTATAGATATTTTTAAAAAATATACAATAACGACACAACAAAATTAGAGACGTTGTAAGAGTCTAATTAGTTTGTGTTCTTAATTTTTAAGACACATATTATTTGATGATTCTAATGTTATAATTTTGATAGTATTAGAATTTTGAAATACACATTTTTTTCACCATCTCTGCTTTCACCAGCATAATGGCCTAGGCTTGTAGCTACAGTGTTTCCCAATAGAGATGATATGATTTTGATAGCTCACAGCCGCCATCTTTATTCTTTAATATTTGACATTTGTATTGGTTTGTGTTTAGTAATGTTTACCATTTAATTATGAACAAGTTCACGTTACCTCAACGTTTGAAATTGTCCAAATTTTCTATCAAAATTCGAGAAGTATTGTCTCTACTCAAAGAGCATTTCGTGCTAAATGTGGTCGTCATGGTGCACCGTCTGAGCTCGCTATACCTCGCATAATCCAAAAACTGGAAAATGAATATTCTTTGCACGATAGTAGACCACCAACACGACAACGGACAGGCCGTAGGGAAGAAAATATTGCCGCCGTATCAGCCGGTGTCGAAGAAAATCAAAATGTTTCCGTTCCACGACGTGCACAAGAATTGGGCTTATCCAGAATGACAACCTGGCGAATTTTACGTATGATGTTTTCAAGTGGGTTTCCTAAAAAAATATTTTTCTTATCGGGATATAAAGGTTATCGTGACAGTGCTATAAAAATATGTTGATTTCCGGTATAGCGAAACATATCTAATATAAGTATAAAAAGTATCAGAAACAATTATAAATTTGATAAATTCTGATTCCTTTTAATTTCATTCATACACGATTGAAATAATTCAAAACAATAGCAAGTACAAATTTCTAAAGATTAATTTGTAAACGAACACTAAATATTCAAATATTTCGGTATCATTTATTAATCACATACTTCCTAACAACTTTGAGAAATAGAAAATAGACGACTTAAAAACCTGTGTATTGATTAAATAATAATCAGAGGTAATTGGTACAAATTTATATTTACACTTATATTAATCATATACACAGAGACATACGTCCAGTGTCAATAAAAAATCTTTTGCAAAAAACGACGTTTTCAACATAAAAGTATTTTAAAATTTCTTCATGTTAAAAGGGGAAAAAATTTAGAAGCAACACAGAAAGGAGAATATACGTATTGAAGTAGCTAAGAATGAAATACTATAGTGTACATACGTGTGATATTAAAATACGTATATATGTATATACAGCATAATAATAATTTAAATAATTTCAATATTTTTAATAAATAAAAAGCATTTTTTTACTATTTTGCAATATATATTAAAATAAGTTTACTTTTATTTTTTTTAAATAAAAATAAGGCAATCGAGCAGAAGGGACACCTGATTGTAAGTAATTAGACTTGTGGATGCGTTGTCGGTCTTAGGATGAAAGTGAAAGGAAATAGCGTAGTGGCCTCGGCAGCGAGAACCCTCGGAACCACTACACTCTAAGGGAAAGGTTAGGTGGGAAAAGCGAGAGCTGGCTTACATGACATCACACCGAAACACATCAACAAATATTTGGCGGATCGTTTTTGTCATAGTGTTGGTCGCGATCCAGTCGCAGGATTAACCTCCTACTATCAAAAAAAACGTTTTTTTTTACGACGAATCTGTGAAATCTCTCTTTTATTATGCGCCATTATTTATACATTATTTTTCTCATCAAAAGAAACCTTATATCTAATGAATATCCAATTTGAACATTTAATAAAGGAATTTGTAGATAAAGAAACAGTCTTAAATATTAAATGATCTAATCAGATAAGGATTAATACAATAGTATGGATAATATGGGTTATTTTTAGTAGACTTTTCTTTCAACTATTATACTGTGAAAAAGTAATATTCTTTAATATTATAGGACATTAGTCGTTTCATAATCAATAGACTCCATAATACCTGCAATATAAAATTACAATATAGTAATTAATAAGAAGTGAAGTTGAAGAGAAATGAAAGAATACATTGTAGTGACGAGGAAGTTGAGTGTACTGAAGAAAATATTTAAAAGCTGTATGCTAAGATATGAAGGTCTTACCCTAGCCAAATATGAAAGTTCAACAGAAAAACAGAGAAAAAAATAACATCCTGTTAACGAGAAAGAATGCGTAGTAGAATAATTTTAATACAGAGGTATTTGTTCAGATAAACTAAATAACAGCTCAGACGCATCATATAACAATAAATATTATTACAATATTGCATGTCTGTCTAATTCCCATTAACTTAACAACCGTTACCAATTAGTCTAGTCATCTCTTCACTATCAAATTTTTCAAGAAAAGTATTTACAGACCGTACCTTCCCTGTATCAAAACTTAGGATCAGGATCAGGTCCTCTTTACATTTTATGTAGTTTATTTATATTATTTTGAGAATTTGTAAAAAAATACTTTTTAACATTTTAAAGTATGATCCTAGTGTGTCAATATTGCACCAGCAAACTATAATGAGCAATGTCGTTTTAATGTGCCTCAATTATTTACTAACGAATTATCATATAATTTGGGCTCACCAAAGCACTGCCGAAATGTATATCAATTACTGGTTCCTGATCAAAATATCACCTCAACCCAGTCAAAGACTATTGTAGAAATAAATATAAACCTGACTTACAGATATATTCAAGAATTCAATTCATTTTTTTTTAATTAAAATTGAATTATATAATTCAAATAGGTCAACAGAAAAAAATGTGATTTATATAAAGAAACTAAATATTTATATATTGCATTATGCGAATTAAGAAAATACCAAAACTGACATAAATTTCAATATGTTTTCTGTTTCGCATTTGACGTAAAAAGCTTGATTGCAAATGCAATAATTTTTCTAATAACTATAATAAGAAGAACTAGAATGCTTGCTAAAAGTGTTATTGTAATTAGGACTAGTTTGAGTTCATAGTATTCTATCCAGGACATGTTAGCTGCAGGTGACTGAAGATGGTCTCCTCCATATTTGATCACGTGTTCTGTCCACCAGACAGCGTTGTCTAGAGGTTTGATTGGATATTCTCTCATAAGAGTTCTAAGTTTTATAATATTTTCTTTGTAGCTGAAAATTAAAACGCAATTTTAATACTTGATACAAACCATGCACACATTTATTAATAATATCTATACAGTTATATATGGAAATAATTATCACTTGGAGAGTTGGTAAGCAAAATACTGTGCTTAAGGATTTTCAATGTATGTATATAGTAGAAGACAAATAATAAACATCAGTAAGTAAAGAAATACCTCTTATCTTCAATTATTGTTCTGATAGATTCATTTAATTGTTCCTCTGTCAAAGTAGTAATATCCAGCTGTTGACCTATTTTATGTACGACATATTTTTCTACATTATACCACTGGTCAGCTAACATTGGTATACCTAAAACAGGTACTGCTGCATCTATAGTTTCGTCAGTTGATTGAAGACCGCCTTGAGTTATGAATAATTTTATTTTTGGATGTTCTGAAAATATAATTATAATAGTCGGTAACGATATGAGATTATTTTGTTTTATAAACATTAACACGAGTAATAAAATATAGAAAATTAACTAAGTTAAAGTTTTAAAGTATAATTTTTAGAAAAGAATCTTATGTCTAGAACGACTCATGTCAATAATCCCCAATATTTCCATTTCTACTAAATCTCCTTGAGTTTTCCATTTATGCTTACAAAAAAGCAATTGCCAGTCAGAAGCCGTACGTCGACCATAGTGCGTTGGTTGAAGAACTTAAGTTATATCTAAGATATTTAAATAATTATTGGTCTATAACAAATTTTTAGACCGCACTTTAACCCAACGATATTTTCTTTACTAAATTAAGCGACAGTAATAGTATAGATATTATAGATATAATAGGACTTACTAAGTAGGTCAGATTGTGGAAACCACTTTGCTATTTTGATATTATGCGATTGCCCTGGAAGGACATCCTTATCCCATTTCCACAGAATATCATATGGTAGGTTAGAAAAAACCCTTGTCATTATTTTAATTTTTTCCGAAGGTAGGAGAGAGGGCACCACATTTGTACCAAAGCTTACGTATATCACGCCATGTTTTGAAGAATCCAATAAATCCTTGAGCTCCTTTAAACAACAGTATATATTATTTTTTTTAAGTTATAAATAATTAATTTAGTTTTATACCACGATAGATGAACAGAACCACCAATTATATGATTGTATGTGTAAAATTGCGTATGCATTTAAAAATCTATAAACCTTTCTATTGATCAATATTTTTTAGTTTAATTTCTTTTAAATGAACTAATAATATGGATTTATACCTTAGTAAGTTCTTTGGTTTCTGATTGATGAATACCACCAATGTAAATAATACTTGGTGGAACTGGATGATTGTCAGCCCATATAGGATGCTCATTCAAGAACATCATTTTTACTCTGCCTCTGAGGGTTTTGAAATTTGAAACACCAAAATGTTTATTCACAATTTTTAAATCATAGTCTTCCGTTGATTGAACTAAATATTCGAGTGCCATATGCTTAAAAAGTTCAAGTCCTTTTTCGACTATTGTTAAATTATATGATCTTTGTCTTCCAGGAGTAGGATATAGCAACGGGTGCATAGGTGCTCCAAATAAATTATATTGAATTGGAACTGCTCCAAATGAACTTATTACTATAACAGGAGCGTCGAATATATTGGCTAGTCCTATAAGGGGACGACTCCATGCTTCAAGCAATAATATATCAAAATATTTCTTATCTTTACCTTTCAATATATTTTTCACTTGAGGTGACTCGATTTGTTTATCGATTATATTTCCCATACTGTTAAAAATTAGTTTTATTTGAAGTATAACATCTTCTCGTTTGCCATTATATTTTTTTAATAATTTTTCCCATATATTATAAGAAATATCATGAACGTCAATTTCAGTTAGGTTAGCAGGTGTCTTCCCTGACGGGAATGCTGGATCTGTTGTGACGACTATGACTTCATGTCCACGTCTAGCTAATTCATGGATCAACGGACGAAATACAACTTGATGACTTACAGATGGTGTAGGGATATATGCTAAGATCCTTGCACTCTCTGTCCTAGTCACTGCTATTAATAATAATAATAACGGAAACAGTAACTTAGGTACTTCCATTCTTTTTAATTAAATAAATACAACTGGTGATTAATATGTGATATACTGGTAAAATTATAACATTCATATCGCTTTATCTGAAATTAAGCAATATTTAGATAGTATACTATAAGTATATTAAATATTATCTATTAAATTTATGCATTTATAATCTTAATTGATAGACGTTCGTTTGATTTTAAATAATAAGATTTATTGTACAATATAATTTTTTTACGTGTATTTATTTTATATACAGATTTTCAAACGAGTGATAACGGTGGCCCAATGAATTCCGTGATAATAATTCCAGCTTAAATAAATCAGAATGTTTTGCAATCGAAGATTTTTTGAAAATAGAAAATAGTTTTTTGCTGAAAATTGGAAATTACAACTGACTGTTACTACCGGATCAGCACAAATAGAATACACACAAATAAAAGAAATATTTTTTCTATGTCATTTATCTAATTTTTTTAGCTGCTCGGTTCTTATCCTGCATAGCAGACAGGAAGGACCTAGTATCTTCACCGAATTCAACGCTGTTTCTTGTTTTACTAGAGAAGGAAGTGAAAATAATTTAAATATAATCACTCACCCGAGAGGGAATTGAACTCACAACGGATCGCGTTTACAGTCAGACGCTGTCACAATGCGTCACGACTGAAGTTACTTGCTTTTTCAAATTCAAAAATGTATGTTAACAAATGTAGTGTTTTTAAAAATTAAATGCTAATTTTCATTGGCTATGGAAATACAAGTTACTCATATTTTAATGATCCATATTTAAAATTATTACTATATAAA
Source organism: Dryadula phaetusa (assembly GCA_032432895.1). Taxonomy (NCBI): domain Eukaryota; kingdom Metazoa; phylum Arthropoda; class Insecta; order Lepidoptera; family Nymphalidae; genus Dryadula; species Dryadula phaetusa. Next base: position 278,900 of record JAOYRS010000069.1, on the reverse strand, counting down.
GAATAACATTTTATAGTTTAATTTGCCTAACATTTTAACTTTTTTTAAAAATTACTTAAATTTCAAAAATATTTCGTTCTTGAACTTACATAAATATTCTCTTAGTATGTGATTGTTGAAATAACTTTTAAAAATGGGATATATTATATATTATTTTTCTAGAATAAATTGAGACTTTCTCAACGGCGCCTGAGTAATTGTTAACATTAATACTCAGAAAAAATATTTGATACTTTAAAATAGTTCACAATTATAAGACTGACTGAATACCAATTAGTTTAATAAGATCTTTGGTTTTCGCGATTTTTACACATTTTAAATGAAACTATTTTAACCGGATTAATCGCGTATGTTTACCACCTCAGTCTACCTGTGACGACGGACTAATGTAAAGTGTTCGAAACTTCAGGTGTCCAAAAATGTATTTTCAAATACCATTTCAAATAGTTTCATTTAAAACCATTTGGTTTTTTAAACTAAAAGGAGGTTATTCCTTCCTTTAGTTTAGATATGGAATTAAGTAAAATGAAGAATAAATGTATAAATTTTGAACGAACACTTGATATTCTAAGTAGTGGTAAATTTTCAAACAAGATCTTGAACTCATAGTCATATTTTTCATCAGCCATATTTTTTTTGGGACGCTTTCATTTTGGTACATTTGAGAAATATCTATAGAAAAAATATATTTTTTATATTTAATGTATCTTATTAAATAATATATTAGCTAACTTTCACATTTCAATTAACTTTAAATTTGGCATTGGGGGTAAGTAACTTAAACATCAAAGAAATTATTTTCTTGACAATTAGAACTACAAAAGCTAGAATGACGATAAAAATGCCTAAAGCTGTGATAATAAGTTTGAGCTCATAATATTCTATCCAGGACATGTTGGCTGCTGGTGATCGAAGATGGTCTCCTCCGTACTTGATCACGTGTTCTGTCCACCAAACAGCGTGGTCAAGAGGTTTGATTGGATACTCTCTCATAAGAGTTCTAAATCTTTTAATATTTTCCTTATAGCTGAAAGTGTAATTAAAACTCAATATGGATAATTTAATGTTTCCGTGCTATGATTTCCACCGAATTCGAGATATTGTGTTTTGAGTGGAGGAATTCGTAAAAGTTTACAAGGAAAACGGGAAAATAATTGAATTATATTCATTCCTCCGAGTGTGTCAAATCGTCGAATCGAATCCACGACCAATTGCGTTTATCATCAACGCTGTTCCCAGCCTTAAGCATATTTACATCAATATTTCGAGAGGCTTTTCGACATCTATACTATATACGCCCTCGTAAAAAATAAACAAATATATTTTTATGAGAATGTATACACGGTACATCTTCAATTACTGTTTTGATAGACGTTTCCAATTTCTCCTCTGTCAACGTCATTGTATCAAGCTGGTGACCTATTTTATGGTGAACATATTTCTCAACATTATACCATTGGTCAGCTAACATTGGTATACCAATAACAGGTACTGCAGCATCTATAGTTTCATCAGTTGATTGAAGACCGCCTTGAGTTATGAATAATTTTATTTTTGGATGTTCTGAAAATAACATAATGAATCAGTCGGTCAGTTTGTCAGTCATATTTGATTATTTTGTCTTGCATACATTGTGATACATAAAATATAAGACATTGAACAAGCTAAAAAATGTATATTACATTTATGTGGACACCTCTATTTAACTATATTATAATTTTATTTTTGTATGTTCTCTAAAAAGGAGAAAATTCTTAGTTTCACGGATTCCACGAGTAATAGGTTCGTGGCGCACCCAAAAATGAACTTAAGATATTATGTGACATGTGAACCAAATGTAGACTGAAAGAGCTCTAATAAATGTGCATCTAAGTTTGTCTCCACTGAATTAATTACACTCTCTACCTAAACAAGTTTTAAAAGAATGTCGTAACGCTAATGCCAATTACGAAATTAAAGTTTGAATAAACTGATGATAGTTCAAGGTGAAATTTTTCAGCATTTATTTATATAGAGCTTATAGAGATATTATAAAATTAATTTATCTGTCTTGTGCCTATTTCTACCGCTTACTTATAAATTTTAATCAATTTCTGATCAGCTCTGTCTGGCGTCTGTTTTAAGCATAGAAATGTGATTCTTTGTAGAAGTTGACAAATAACGAGATTTTTTTAAAAAGTGATATAGTGACTTAAATATTAGTTACATGTTGTAGTAACAGTTCAAAGAAATTAATACTTTCATTTTCATAACTTAAGGCCACCGTACCTTGATGGGGCAAAGAGTGATCAGAAATGATTGGTAATATTTAAAAGTTATTTTTAATTCCTCGCTCTGGTAAGACAAAACGTGGCGTTAAGTTCGCCTCTTAGCACGCGATGTCTCGATTTTTCCAGGAAGGCAGTCAACAAAGTATCTCGACCCCCTAGATTATCTCTATCTATATCCCTAGGATAGCCTCTAAAATAAATGAATAATAAAATAAGAACAATATAAAAATAATAAATGAAATAAAAAACCTTCTCAGGTGGTTTGGATAAGTCGAGCGGATCGGTGATGAAAGAGAAAGGAGCAGTACGAGAATTCCTTAAATATACGTGGCGGTACTCTGAGTACTCAGGTAGTGATAAAATGTAAATTTAATAAAAAATCATTAATAAAATCTATATAGCTTGCTATTTACAAAGTTGACAAGGCTTAATCTCCCAAGGGTTTCTATAATTTGACTATATAGAAATTTCCAAACATGAGACAGAACTATTTCGCTTGATCTAAATATTTAATTTTGTTCGTAAATGATATTCTGTGAAACTTCCGAATTTAAAATTCAGAGCGCAGTCCCAAAAACACCAAAGCTTTTAACGGTCTTCTTTTGATATATATCTCAACTTCTCGATAACAGGTATCATAACACAAATAGTATATTACACCTTAGGGACATATATCAAAAGATATGGTCAATAACCATTGATTTATGACATTTTGGGGGCTGCACTACTCATTAAATTTTAAATTTGGTAGAGTCACATAAGTAGGATGTATAATTTTTTTAGCTTCACGCTTTTATCCCGCATACGTGCTATAGAAAAAACATACCTAGTGTTAAGACACTCCGTCTCCGCATTCCTTCGATCACGTTTATGACCAGACGCTGTCAAATACAATTACATATTTACGCATATATTTATTAATAGTTACTTACTGAGAAGGTCCGATTGTGGAAACCACTTGGCTATTTTGATATTGCTTGATTGTCTTGGAAGTACATCTTTATTCCATTTCCAAAGAACATTATAAGGTAAATTAGAAAAAACCCTTATCATAATTTCAATTTTCTCTTGAGGTAGAAGAGAAGGCAACATATTTGTACCGAAGCTTACATAGATCACACCATGTTTCGAAGAATCCAAATAAGTCTGGAGTTCCTTCAAATAAATAAAACAAATGTGTGTATGATTCATGTATACCAAAACGACAAGTAACAATCAAAAGAATGAGACAATTATAAAATAAAGCATATTTTAATGTTAAATATCATAAATTATATGTATAGGAGAAACGTTGGATCAGTAACAATACTTTCCAATTAGACAGTTTATTTATAATTTAAAGGAAAGCATTTCCAAGTAGGTAATGGTTTCAGTAAATGTGATGTAAGTGAATTCTGATTAAATGATAATTCAATTGTAACTTTGAGATCCTCATGGCGCAGTACAAGAACATCCGACAGTAAATGCGATTATTTGGTTCGATTGCCCTCCTTGACCTCTCAGGATGATAATATTACAATGTATTTTCATTTTTCCGCTCTAGTGAGACATAGCGCATCGTTATGATCGCCATTCAGTCAATAATTTATTAAGTTGATATTTTTTTTAATATTTATATTTTATTTACATATTTCTTCTTTATTACTAAAGTCAAGAACAGGAAGAATAATAAAAAATAAATATAAGAGTATAAAACAGATACATTGTTTCCTTTACATATTTATAACTGGGTATAAAAAGTCACACGAAAAAAATTCCTCAATTGTTATAATCTAAATTGCATTTTATGCTTAGTTTTAACCCGTATAAGTAATTCATTTTAACCTCTATAAGTAATTACAAAATCTCCCCTGGTCGTCCTACAATATAAAATATAAAGACATGAGACTTCGTACGCGTACATAAATTAATGCTACATTTTCGATATCACATGATTGTATTCATGTGATTAAAAAACTATAAATTTCTATGATAGGTTAACGGAAATTTAAGTCTTATCTTATTTATGACTATTAATTTTGAATTATCATAACATGCCTTAGAAATATGAAACATGATCTCAGAACAAAATAACTAACTAGTTAGTTTACTCGTATTATTAACAAAACTAAAATTATGTTATTAATGTGTAAAGTATTTTTTATGGCCTTCGTTTACTGATGTAAGATAAGGTCTAGGAAACGTAATAATGAAATGCATGCTCGAATAAAATTGCTGGTTAATGATAATATAATAAATTTTGAACCTGTGGAAGCTCTTTGCTTTTTGGTTGATGAATACCTCCTATATAAATAATACTTGGTGGAACTGGATGGTTGTCAGCCCATATAGGATGCTCATTCAAGAACATCATTTTAATTCTGCTTGTCAGCTTTTCTATACTTGAGACACCAAAATGTTTCTTCATCATTTTTAAATCATAATCTTCCGATGATTTAATTAAATGTTCTATTACCATGTACTTAAAAAATTCCAGACCCTTTTCAAGTAATGTTAAATTATATAACCTTTGTCTTCCAGGAGTACAATATATCAACTGATGGGTTGGTGATCCAAATAAATGATATCGACTTGGAAGTGCTCCAAACGAACTTATTGCTATGACAGGAGCGTCAAATATTTTAGCCAGTCCTAAAAGAGGTCGACTCCATGCTTCAAGCAATAAAAGATTTTTCATCTTTACCCTTTAACATATTCTTTACCTGAGGTGTTTCTAATTGGTTTTCAAACATATTTGCCAAATTATTGAACATTGTCTCTATTTCTAACATAATATCTTCCTTTTTATCGCTAGAGTATTTTAAATATTGTTTTCCCATTTCATAGGAGACATCATGAACATCGATTTCAGTTAAGTTTGCAGGTGTGTTTCCTGGTGGAAAGACTGGATCTGTGGTTACGACGATGACTTCATGCCCTCGTCTGGCCAACTCGTGTGTCAATGGACGAAATACAACTTGATGACTTATCGAGGCTGATGGGAAATATGCTAATATCCTCGCACTTTTGGTTCCTGTCACTGCTAATAATAATGATACTAGCAGAAACTTAGTAACTCCCATTATGAAAAATTATATTGACACAATGAACGTTATTTAAAACTGCTTTTATATTAAAGTTATATTTGTTTATAAATTCATATCGCTTTATCGGAAGTAAAATAGTATATAGATAATATTCGAAACTTAGTAGTAATATATCACGATATCTGATATTAAAATATAATAGAAACAAGATTATTATATTTTAACACAACCTTCTGATGAACGGGGTCCCAAGGATGGACGAATTCAATACTAATTCTTGCACTCAAGCATGCTCAGTAATTTTGCCCCAAAATTCTTACAAATGATACTTTTTAGAAAAATTGATTAATAGGTTTTAGTTTTTGAACTCATATTTATATACTACTTTGATAAAAAAAATCATAAGCCTCAGATTATATTTTCTAGTATTCTTTTAGAATTTTGTTTTTTTTAAGCTTAATTTAAAATATCAGCGGTATAGGTAAACCCTTACCGTTTTAAATAAGATAATATTAGTATTATTTTATGAGTTGTCAAGCCAATAGTGACTATACAAAAAATATGTGATACTAAATGACCCGTTGACGCGTTAACAAAGCGTTGCCTTAACAAGGCGTACGTCACTATTTATCAACATATATTACGCATGCGGTTGTTTTGTTTGCTTTATTTTATTAATTTAATATTCACGTCCCCTTTTAAAAAAATATCTACATTCCGCACTCTTTCTCTATACAAATTATTGTTATGCGATATTTTATACTCCTTCGGCTACGTAATTGTCTTAAGAACAAGAATATTAATCCAGTATATATTAAAATGTGATCAAAAATAATCCTCTCAATTCCTTCACACTTTTATCTGTTATTATTTGGTTTCAACGGATCCCTCTATAAGATTGAATATCGAAAATAACCTCTCTAAAAATTAGCTCCTTTGCTTAGCTCTTGGAACCTACATTTTAAATTCTAGCTTTCTCCGCGTAGACGTTTTTGCTTTGCGTTATTTGTCAGACACTCAAAAAATAACATTTTTTTAATGATATATTTATATATTTATGTATTTATTTAAATAAATATACGTTTTCTCAAAATTAGATTCCACAAGGAGTAATAGATCGAAATATTTTTTGTCTTTATTTTGTGGCATTCTTTGCACTTGAGGTATGTTCATTTGCTCATCAAAAATATTGGCCAGGCTGTTGAAAGGTAACTTTACTTGAAGTAAGAGATTGTCTCTCTTGCCGTTGTAATATTTAAATATTTTTTTCCACATGTTATAGGAAATATCACGAACATCGATTTCAGTTAAGTTGGCTGCAGTTAAGAAGTCTGAATCTGTTGTGACAACGACGACTTCATGTCCACGTGCTAAGGCTTGTGTAAATGGATGAAACACAACTTGATGACATATAGATAGTGTTGGGAAATATGCTATTATTCTTGCGCTTTTTATTCCTGTCACAGCTAAAAATAGTAGCGGAAATAGTAACTTACGTTTCCTCCATCGCTTTGAATGGTATAAGCATACTTTATTTGAAATTAAGCAATATACTTATAATGGAGTATATGTTCCATTGGGAGAGTTTTAAAATATGTTTATGTAAATTATCATCTGTTTTTTAAATTAAATATATTTTTTATGTATAGACATTTAAGAAAAGTATACAATAACGACACAACAAAATTAGAGAGAGTGAGAGAGTTGTCAGAGTCAAATTAGTTTGTGTTCTTAATTTTTAAGACAAATATTATTTGGTTATTCTACTGTTATAATTTTAAAAGATATCATAATTTTGAAATACACATTTTTTTCACCATCTCTGCTAGCTTTATGACCTAGGACCTATAGGTTGAATTTTGAATGGTTTTCAAGTTAGTTTTCCAAAAAAATATTTTTCTTATCGAGACATTTTAATGATAATCGTGACAAATCTATAAAAATATAGGGTTTCCCAAAAAGAACAATATGTTTTGAAATTGAAATAAAATATGTAATATGTGTTCAAATTTCATGTTAAATGGCTTTATTTGATAGGAAATTTTATGCTATTTATGATTTAAATAAAATATTGTTCAAATGACCGCCACGACTTTTTTTGCACTGGTGAATACCGATCGGAATCGGTCCAATTTTCGATGACTCGGTTCAGCATTTCGGCTAGTATGGCCGCTAAAGTCGCTCGAATGTTGCGTTCAAGGTCTTGATTCGTAACTGATTTATTGGCATACACTTGAGATTTAACATACCCCCACAAAAATAGTCCAAGGGTGTTAAATCTCATGATCTTGGTGGCCAATTGTTAGGACCGTTGCGAGAAATAATCGACTCACCAAACCATAAATTTATTGTGACCGTCGCAGTGTGGCATGTTTCACCATCTTGTTAAAAATAAATGTCGTCCGCATCGATTTCATACACTTTAGGAAAAAAAATCGTTCAACATGTCACGATAACGGTCGCCATTGACAGTAACAGTACGGCCTTCGTCGTTTTTGAAAAAGTACGGGCCAATGATTCCACCGTACCTTAATCCGCACCAAACAGTCAATTTTTCTGGATGTAATGGTGTTTCATGAACCACTCTTGGATTTGACTCACTCCAGTAACGACAATTCTGTTTGTTCACATAACCATTGAGCCAAAAGTGAGCCTCATCTGAAAAAATGATTTTCCTATGAAATTCGGTGTCCGTTTCCATCATTTCAAGCGCCCAATCCGCAAATTCACGATGTAATCGATGGTCTGCTGGCTTGAGTTCTTGTGCCAACACAATCTTGTATGGATGTAAGCCAAGATCCATACGTAAAATTCGCCAGGTTGTCATTTTGGATAAACCCAATTCTTGTACACGTTGTGGAACGGACATATTTTGATTTTTTTCGACACTGGCTGATACGGCAGCAATATTTTCTTCATTACGGCCTGTCCGTTGTCGTGGTGGTGGTCTACTATCGTGCAAAGAATATTCACTTTTCAGTTCTTGGATTATGCGACGTATAGTGAGCTCAGACGGTGCACCATGACGACCATATTTAGCACGAAATGCTCTTTGCTACTCAAAGACAATACTTCTCGAAATTTTATAGAAAATTTGGACAATTTCCAAACGTTGAGGTAACGTGAACTTGTTTATAATTAAATGGCAAGCATTACTAAACACAAAACAATACAAATGTCAAATGTTAAATAACCACGATGGCGGCTGTGAGCTATCGAAATCCTACTATCCCTATTGAGAAACACGTTATGTTTGTTTCCGGTAATTGCGAAACATATTTAATGAAAGCAAAAAATATATCAGAAACAATTATAAATCTGATAAATACTGATTCCTTTTAATTTCATTCATACACAATTGAAATAATTAAAACCGTTAGCAAATACAAATTTCTTAAGATAAATTTATATGCAAACACTAAATATTTAAATATTTAATTAATTTAACATTCTTATGCTTCCTAGCAACTTTGAGAAATAGAAAATAGACAACTTAAAAACTATGTATTGATCAAATAAAAATCAGAGGTAATTGGTACAAATTTATATTTACACTTATATAAATCATATACACAGAGACATACGTCCAGTGTCTGTAAAAAATCCTTTAGGCGACGACGTTTACTAGTATTATAAAATTTCTTCATATCAAAGGGGGAAAAAATTTAGAAGCAACACATAAAGGAGAATATATGTATTGAAGTAGCTAAGAATGAAATACTATAGTGTACATACGTGTGATATTAAAATACGTATGACCTATATACATCGTATATAATTCATAATAATAATTTAAATAATTTCAATATTTTTAATAAATAAAAAGCAAGTTTTTACTATTCTGCAAAATATATTAAAATAAGTTTATTTTTATTTTTTTTAAAGAAAAATAAGGCAATAGAGCAGACGGGCGACCTGATTGTAAGTGGTCGCCTTCGGCCATGTACATCCACAACATTAGAGTTATGGATGCGTTGTCAAATCTGTGAAATCATTCTTTTATTATGCACAATTATTTATAGGCTCTGTAATATCTACAATATAAAATTACAATATAGTAATTACTAAAAAGTGAAGTTGAAGAGAAATGAAAGAATATATTATAGTGAATACCAGGAAGTTGAGTGCACTGAAGAAAATATTTAAAAACTGCATGCTAATTCAAATTAAAACGAATAAATTAAGCTTTAACCCTAGCCAAATGTGAAAGTTCAACAGAAAAATAGAGAAAAAAATAACATCTTGTTAACGAGAAGGAATGCATAGAATAATTGTTAAAAAAAATCTAAAAAAATAAAACCCCTAAAGACTGACTAGACTAGAATACTTCAAGCTAGAATACTAAAATAGAAGTGGGCATGTGGCCTAATTACGATATCAGTTTTTGACCAACAGGTGACCAGGGTAATAAAATATTAATAAATAATTGTATGCCTGTCTCCCATTAAGTACTACAACTTACTAACACCCGTTACCTATTAGTCTAGTCATCTCTTTAATGTCTAATTTTTCAAGAAAAGTATTTATAGCCCGTACCTTCCCTGTGTCATGAACAATCATAAATCAGGATAAGGATCAGGGGGGTCCGTACATATTATGTAGTTCATTTATGTTACTTTGAGAATTTGTAAAAAAAATACATTTTAACCTTTTGAAGAATGATCCTAAAACGTGTTTCAATATTGTACTAACAAACTAAAACCGAGTAATTTCATTTTAATATACCTCAATTATTTACTAACGAATTATCATACAATTTCGGTTAACCCAGGCACTGCCGAAAAGTATATCAATTACTGATTTCTGATCAAAATATTATAGGTCAAGGACTGGTAGAAATAATTATAAACCTGACTAACATATATATTCAACAAAACAATTCATTTTTTTAATTAAAAGTGATTTATATAATTCAAGTAGGTCAACAGAAAAAAATGTGATTTATATAAAAAAACTAAATATTGATGTATTGCATTACACAATTTAAAAAATATACCAAAACTGACATAAATATCAATATATTTTTTGCTTCGCCTTTGTCGTAAAGAGCTTGATTGCAAATGCAATTATTTTTCTAATAACTATAACAAGTAGAACTAGAATGCTTGCTAAAAGGGTTATTGTAATTAGGACAAGTTTGAGTTCATAGTATTCTATCCAGGACATGTTAGCTGCAGGTGACTGAAGATGGTCTCCTCCATATTTGATCACGTGTTCTGTCCACCAGACAGCGTTGTCTAGAGGTTTGATTGGATACTCTCTCATAAGAGTTCGAAGTCTTATAATATTTTCTTTGTAGCTGAAAATATAAACGCAGTTTTAATAGCTGATACAAACCATGCACACTTTTATTAACAATATGAAGAATTTGATAAGCAAAATAGCATGCTTGAGAGAGAGAGTGGAAAGAGAAAATTTATAAAATACAAAATTTCAGAGTCAGAGCAGTTAATTCTAAGCAGACAAAGTCACGGGCGCAGCTAGCTAAATTTACCTTTCATCTTCAATTACTTTTTTGATAGACGTTTCCAATTTCTCCTCTGTCAACGTCATTATATCAAGCTGGTGACCTATTTTATGGTGAACATATTTCTCAACATTATACCACTGATCAGCTAGCATTGGTATACCAATAACAGGTACTGCGGCATCTATAGATTCATCAGTTGATTGAAGACCGCCTTGAGTTATGAATAATTTTATTTTTGGATGTTCTGAAAATAACATAATGAATCAGTCAGTCAGTTTGTCAGTCATATTTGATTATTTAGAAATAGAAAACATTGAACAAGCTAAAAAATGTGTATTACATTTTTACATACTCGTTTTAATTATATTATTACTAAACGAAATATCTGGACACCTCCATCTAACTATGTTATAATTTTATTTTCGTATATTCTCTGAAAAGGAGAAAATTCTTAGTTTCACGAATTCCTCGAGTAACAGGTTCGTGGCGCACCCAAAAATAATTTTAAGATATTATATGACTTGTGAACCAAATGTTGACCCAAGGAACTCTACTAAATGTGCATCTAAGTTTGTCTCCACTGTCTTAATTACACTCTCTACCTAAACAAGATTTAAAAGGATGTCGTAACGCTAATGCCAATTACAAAATTATAGCTTGAATAAACTGATAGTTCTAGTTAAGGTAAGATTTTTTAGCATTTAGAGAGAGTTTAGATGTTATATGTCTTATGCCAATTTTTATTGCTTACTAATAAATTTTTATCAATTTCTGATCAGCTCTGTCTAGCTGGCTTTTATCCCGCATACGTTCTATAGAAAGAAATTACCTAGTGTTAAGACACTCCGTCTCCGCATTCCTTCAATCACGTTTATGACCAGACGCTGTCAAATACAATTAAGTATCCACGCATAATTTATTAACAGTTACTTACTGAGAAGGTCCGATTGTGGAAACCACTTGGCTATTTTGATATTGCTTGATTGTCCTGGAAGTACATCTTTATTCCATTTCCAAAGAACATTATAAGGTAATTTAGAAAAAACCCTTATCATAATTTCAATTTTTTCTGGAGGTAGGAGAGAAGGCAACATATTCGTACCAAAGCTTACATATATCACACCATGTTTCGAAGAATCCAAATAGGTCTGGAGTTCCTTCAAATAAATAAAAATAAATGTGTGTATGATTCATACATATCAAAACGACAAGTAACAACCAAAAGAATGAGACAATTATAAAATAAAGCATATTTTAATATTAAATATCATAGATTATATGTATAAGAGAAACGTTGGATCGAGTAACAATACTTTCCAGTACTTTCCAGTCCAGTTTATTTATAATTTAAAGGAAAGCATTTCCAAGCAGGTAATGGTTTCAATGAATGTGATGTAAGTGAATTTCGATTTAATGTTAATTCAAATGTTATTTTGAGATCCTCATGGCGCAGTACAACATCTGACAGTAAAAGCGATTGATTGGTTCGATTTCTTCTCGGGGACGTGTTATTACAATGTATTTTCATTTTTCCGTTCTAGTGAGACAAAGTGCATCGTTATGTTCGCCACTCAAACAATAATTCATTTCGTTAATATTTTTTTTTTAATATTTATATTTTCCTTATATATTTTTTCTTTATTATTAAAATCAATAATAGGAAGAATAATATATTATAATGTTTAAAAAAGATACATTGTGTTTTTTATATCTTTATCACTATTTTTATGCTTAGGTTTAACCGCTATAATCAATTCGAAAAAATCTCCCCTAGTCGTCCTCCAATATAAAATTTAAAGGCATTAGACTTCGTACGCTTACATAGATTAGTGCTAAACATTCGATATCGATATGATTCTATTTATGTGAATTAAAAACTAAAATTTTCTATGATAGGTTGACGGAAATTTAAATCTTAACTTATTTATGACTATTGATTTTGAATTATCATAACATGCCTTAGAAACATGAAACGTGATCTTAGAACAAAATAAATAACTGGTTCGTTTACTCGTGTTATTAACAAAACTAAATATATTATCATATATTATTAATGTGTAAAGTAATTTTTTTATCGTTCGGCCTTCGTTTACTGATGTAAGATAAGGTCTAGGAAACGTAGATAAATATACTTTTAATTTGGTAAATGTGCCATAGTATAAAAAAAAAATGAAATGCAGTCTCGAATAAAATTGCTGGTTAATGATAATATAATAAATTTAAACCTGTGGAAGCTCTTTGATTTTCGTTTGATGAATACCTCCTATATAAATAATACTTGGTGGAACTGGATGGTTGTCAGCCCATATAGGATGCTCATTCAAGAACATCATTTTAATTCTGCTTGTCAGCTTTTCTATGCTTGAGACACCAAAATGTTTCTTCATCATTTTTAAATCATGATCTTCCGATGATTTAATTAAATGTTCTATTACCATGTACTTAAAAAATTCAAGACCCTTTTCAAGTAATGTTAAATTATATAACCTTTGTCTTCCAGGAGTAGGATATATCAACTGATGGGTTGGTGCTCCAAATAAATGATATTGACTTGGAAGTGCTCCAAACGAACTGATTGCTATGACAGGAGCGTCAAATATTTTAGCCAGTCCTAAAAGAGGTCGACTCCATGCTTCAAGCAATAAAAGATCGAAATATTTTTCATCTTTACCCTTTAACATATTTTTTACCTGAGGTGTTTCTAATTGGTTTTCAAACATATTTGCCAAATTATTGAACATTGTCTCTATTTGTAACATAATGTCTTCCTTTTTACCGCTAGAGTATTTTAAATATTGTTTTCCCATTTCATAGGAGACATCATGAACATCGATTTCAGTTAAGTTTGCAGGTGTGTTCCCTGGTGGAAAGACTGGATCTGTGGTTACAACGATGACTTCATGCCCTCGTCTGGCCAACTCGTGTGTCAATGGACGAAATACAACTTGATGACTTATCGAGGCTGATGGGAAATATGCTAATATCCTCGCACTTTTGGTTCCTGTCACTGCTAATAATAATGATACTAACAGAAACATAGTAACTCCCATTATGTAAAATTACATTTACACAATTAACCTTTTTTAAAACTGCTTTTATATTAAAGTGATATATGTTTATGAATTCATATCGGTTTATCGGAATCAAATTAGTATACAGATAATATTCGACTAACTTAGTAGTAATATATCACGATATCTGATATTAAAATATAATAGAAACAAGATTATTACATATTAACACAATCGACGGATGAACGGGGTCTCAGGGATGGACGAATTCAATACTAATTCTTATACTCCTCAATTTTGCTCAGAAATTTGGCTTCGAAATTCTTACAAATGATACTTTTTAGAAAAATTGATTATCAGGTTTTAGTTTTTGAACTCATTTTTATATACTACTTTGATAAAAAATCACAAGCTAATAGTGACTATATAAAAAATATATGATTCTAAATGTCACGTTGACGCGTTAACAAAGCGTATGTCAACTTTTATCAACATATATTACGCATGCGGTTGTTTTGTTTGCTTTATTTTATTAATTTAATATATTTTTATGTCACCTTTTAAAACAATATCTACATTCCGCACTCTTTCTCTATACAAATTATTTTTATGCGATATTTTATACTCCTTTCGCTGCGTAATTGTCTTAAGAACAAGATTACATTTTTGAAAAAACGTATAAAAATTTAATCCTCTTGGATACCGTCCAAGCACTCTGACTGCTAAGCAATGCGCATTCTACTACCAGCTGCGTCTAAATTCTTATATGTTTTGTTAAAACTTATTTATGTTGTTAGCAAAATATTATGCATGTTTTCAAAAATGTTTTCTAATCCTATATGTGAAACAATACTTTACAAAATATTATAAAATATTATACGTTTTTTCAAAAATGTGTTCTATTCCTAAATGTGGAATAACACTTTAAAAAATAGTAAATATTAAAATAAAATAACAACCTCTTTTGTGAAACGATTATTTCTTAATAACAATTCAAAGGCTACCTGGAAAGTTATAAAAAAAATAACATCCACACATCCGAATGTTTCTCAACCACTTGAGCTTTTAAATATTTCATCTGATAGAATGAACTCCATAAATCATATCAACAATTTCTTGGCAGGTGTGGGCAAGAGAATAGCAGAGGCAATTAAATCAGTATATGGAACACCAAAAGCAGTATTCAATGATAATTCTTATAATGAGCCCTTACATTCGCTTGTTGTACTACTAACAGATGAAGTTGAAGTTTCTATTATATTTTATTATCAAATATAAAAAGGCACCAATCTACAATCCAATCTACAAGAGTGAGGATAAATGGAGTATTAATAACTACAGGCTCATATCGATATTGGCCGTAATGTCTAAAATATTTGAAAAAATTATTAACTGCTTATGCTATATGCAGTATACAATGCTTAATGCTCCTTGAAGTTCATAATATTCTTGCACCTAACCAATATGGTTTCAGACGTGGAAAATCCACTGAGGATGCTGTCGTTTCTTTTGTTGATCAAGTTGTCTCTAAATTGGATAAAGGTATTAAGTGCTTGGGCATTTTCATCGATCTTTCCAAAGAGTTTGATAGCGTTTTTATCCCTAATCTTTTATGTAAATTGGGTAAAATTGGAATACGAGGCATTAATTACAAATTGTTTGAGGATTATCTCACGGATCGAACACAAGTCGTTGAAATAAACAAGTTGACGAGTGACAGTCAAAACGTTACTTTTAGCGTTCCTCAAGGGTCAATTCTGGGTCCAACATTATTTATCATTTAAATAAATAGCCTATCCAAGCTGTCACTTAAAAATTGTTCAATTTTTACATACGCGGATGATACAGCATTACTAGTCTATGGCAATAATTGGGCAGAGACATTTACGCATGCAGAAAACGCTCTTAGATCAATAATGAGCTGGTTTTTTGATAATTTATTGACGATTAACCTATCCAAAACAGTGTACATGCCATTCTTATTTAAACCCAATAATTAATATCCTATTGATTCTCTAACTCCAAAAGCACATTCTATTAAATACCCAGTGAACTCTTTAGCATCAACATGCAACTGCCCAAGTCTTCCAAAAGCAAGTGCTATATAGTATCTTGGAATAGTTATTGACACATTCTTAAATTGGAAACCCCACCTTGATACTTTAACTTCTAGACTACTAAAATCATCTTTATCTTTAAACAACTTAGACAGTCTGCAGATTATTCTATACTAAAAACAGTTAATAGTTTATGCTTTTTGCCAGTCCTTTTAGACATATTGTACTCCTGTTTGGGGTGGAGCACGAAAAACTCTATTCCTCCCTCTAGAACGGGCGCAGAGGGCTATTCTCAAGGTTATGACCTACAAGCACTTCAGGCACTCGACTACGCAGCTATATATAGATTGTAAAGTTTTGACTGTGAGACAGCTCTTTATTCTACAGACTATACTTCGAGTCCATAAAGAAATAAAATACGATGAAGATATTGCCAAATCACGGCGCTCTTATAATGTTTGCCCCACATTCAGATGGAATACTGCGACAGCTCAGAGACATTATCTAAGTATCGGTAACTACCTTTATAATAGAATAAATAAAACATGCAACATATACTCTCTTCCTAAACATCTATGCAAAGCAAAAGTGGGTCTGTACCTACAGGCGCAAGATTACAAAGCCTATATGATATAATATATCAAATATATTATATTGGATGTTAATGTGGTTTTAGCTTTTAAATTTTGTAAAAAAAACTCCAATATTTTTATTTTTTCTTTAATTTTTTGTTATATACGAGCCAGACACAAAGGTTATTATCTACCGAATCATACTTGTAACTCCTAATAACTGTAAGAGCGCTGGTATCCATAACACAAGTTAAATCTTACAATGGGTACCAGAGTTCATTAACACCAGATCAAATGTATAATATAATTAAGTGTCTTATAATTTCTGTAACTGGTTACTGTACATACTTTGAGTCAATAAATATTATTATTATTATTATTATAATATAAGTAGTAGAAATTTGTAATAATCTCTCTTCAGAGTTTCTAACAACAAAAATATGCTGTAACAAAACGTATAAGAATTTCGAAGCTGGTAGTAAAACGCATGGCTTAGCGGTCAGAGCGCTTGGACGGTATCCAAGAGGCGCGGGTTCGAATCCCGGTGCGTTCAGATTTAGACGTTTTTACAAAAATGTTTATGTTCTATTTTTGTATATAATAAAAATTTCCCAGGGTGTTAAAAAACTTAGGACTAAAGGTATATTTAGATTTTTAAAGTATACACTATGCAAAGAAAAAAATTTTGTATAATATTTGATATATAACATAACTTTCTATTGCCAAACGATTGTTTCTTATAATGAATACTTGGGTAGCAAGTTTTTAAAAAATGTCTCTACAGATACGCCAGTGACTTAAATGACTAGTAACAGGCGTATAAAATTTTTAAAACTGTCAGTAAGAGCATTTTTAAGAGGCGTGGGTTCGAATCACGCAGAATTTAAATAAATATACGTTTTTTAAAATGATTATGTTCTGAAATTTTCAAAAAATGTCCTACTTTTTTGTCCTTGGGATATGTTATTGGCATAGACCATCTGTGCGCAAGGCAGAAGTGCCTTACGGACGATAATACTGCAAGACTCATCAGTGAATGTTATGGTACTAAAACTCTTAAAGCTAAGGCTGAAACATTTCTTTTCACAGTTAACTGAAAGCAAATCCTCGAACATTTTTTTACTTAAGTAACTCTCATGCGATTCTATAACAATATTGTGTTGCATTTAATTATACGTTATAGAAAATACAAATAAACGTAAATGTGAATAAAATACAGACAGAACATGTTTTTTATATTTTTGTATTTAGCATGACCAGTATAATGGTATTTACAAATAATATATTATATTAATATCATACTATGAAGGCATTTTTTAGCTTAAACTAATAATACATATATTGTACAAATGGCACTGGACTAAAAATTAAAAACTTAATGGTTTTTCAGTAATTAATTTATGAAAAATTCAAAATTAATTATTTATAAATAGTTTCTGATATTATTTTATCACTAATATAATAGTTAACGGCTTTAAGTAGTTTTTAATTTTAATACTGGTTTACAAAGCTTACACCCTACCTTGACTATTTTTTTTACAATTAAGACTAAAATAACTAAAATACTTGCTAAAATTCCTAACATTATAGTTATAAGTTTAACTTCGTAGTACTCTGCAAACGACATAAAGGCTGCAGGTGACTGAAGATGATCTCCTCCATGTTCTATCACGTGCTCTGCCCACCACACGGCGTTATCAAGAGGTTTAATTGGATACTCTCTCATTAGAGCTCTAAGCTTGATAATATTTTCTTTGTAGCTGCAAAGTAATTGAAAATTAATTTAAAGAATTCAATTAGTAAATTTTATATTATGGAGTTAGTGATTTTATGTTTTTTAGATTTCATTCTAAATTCTGCCGACTTAAATACATAATATATTGTAATGATTTTATTTTATTATTTTTATTATTACACTTCATATATTCAAAGATAATGTGTTTTGTACCTTCTATTTTCAATAACTCGCTTGATTGATCCCTCAAATTCTTCTTCTGTCAAAGTAATAATATCAAGATGAATTCCAATTTTATGAAAAACATATTTCTCAACATTATACCACTGGTCAGCGAACATTGGTATACCTATAACAGGTACTGTCGCATCTATTGTTTCCTCTGTCGATTGTAAGCCGCCTTGGGTTATAAACAGCTTCACATTTGGATGCTCTGTAAACGAAGGTGTATTGTTATTTAGTATTTATGGAAAATTAATTAATGACGCAAGAATCGACGAATAAATCCATATGATGCAAGTTATATATTTCATATAACAGTCAAGTTAGATTAACAATTAAAAATACCATTAGCAAAGATTAAAAATATTATTGTTTATTAAAAAATATATTTTAAAAATTATATATAAATTATACTTACGAAGTAGGTCAGGCTGTGGGAACCACTTCTGTATTTTAATATTATCCGATTGTCCCGGAAGTACATCTTTATCCCACTTCCATAGAACATTATAAGGTAATTTAGAGAAAACTTTTGTCATAATTTCAATTTTTTCGGAAGATAGGAGGGACGGCAACACATTTGTACCAAAACTTACATATATAACACCTTGTTTTGAAGAATCTAAATAAGTTTTGAGATCCTTAAAATAAAATAAAAAAATATTAATTGCTTCACGGTTTTTCTCGTTAGGTATAGAGCATCAGCGTAGTGTCAAAGTATTGCTTACTAAGTAGTGGAACATAACGCTGTATTTTGACATTTTTTCTTTGCTTAGATTAACAAATTTTTTAAATTCTGATATCACTGTATTGAATTTATGTTTATCAATATAAAAAATAGAGAAAGGAAGTTTCATCTATGAAATGTTCAACAATTCTTGTAAATTAATACAGGAATATGGATTACACTACATGTTTCTTAATAATAATATTAAATTCATACCTGTGGTAGCCCTTTGTTTTCTGATTTATAAATGCCACCGATGTAAATTATGCTTGGTGGAACTGGACGATTGTCAACCCATATAGGATGCTCATTTAAAAACATCATTTTAACTCTGTTTTTCAAGCTCAAAAAATTTGAAACACCGAAATGTTTATTCATTATATTCGCATCGTAATCTTCAGTTGATTTTACAAAAAAATCTATTGCCACATACTTAAGAACTTCATAACCTTTTTCGAACAGTGTTAAATTGTATATTCTTTGCATTCCAGGTGTGGGATACAGCAACGGGTGGATAGGTGCCCCAAACAAATGATATTGAATTGGAACAGCACCAAATGAGCTGATTAACACAACAGGAGCATCAAATCTCTCAGCCATTCCTATAAGTGGACGACTCCACACTTCGAGGAGCAACAGATCGAAATATTTTTTATCTTTATTTTCTAGCATTTTTTTCACTTGAGGTGTATTCATTTGCTCATCAAAAATATTGGCTAGGCTGTTGAAAGTTAACTTCACTTGAAGTAAAAGATTGTCTTTCTCGCCGTTGTAATATTTTAATATTTTTCTCCATATGTTATAGGAAACATCATGAACATCGATTTCAGTTAAGTTAGCAGGTGTCTGTCCGGGTGGGAAGGCTGGATCTGTTGTGACAACGACGACTTCATGTCCACGTTTTGCTAAGGCTTGTGTGAGTGGTCGAAACACAACTTGATGGCTTATAGATGGTGTTGGGAAATATGCTAATATTCTTGCACTTTCTATCCCTGTCACTCCTAATAATAAGAACGGAAATAGTAACTTAGTTACTTCCATCGTTTTTAATTACATAAGCACAACTGGCGATTACTTTGTGATATACTGCTAATATTTATTAACCTCATATCGCTTTATCTACATCACATTTGAATAGAACATTGATAATAATGGATTTAATTAATTTACATTTTTTAACATTAAATAGCATATAATATTAAATTTTATTAAAATATTAAATATATATTTAATGTAAATTAAATAAAAAATAATAAAATTGTAAAGTAAATTGAATATATGTACTATATTATATGTTAATGGCCAACATGGCGCAGTAGGTCAACCTATAAATTGTAACGCGTTTGGTTTTGCATTCAATTCCCATTCGGAGCAAGGATTATATATTTTAAATTTTTATTTTCATTTCTCCGCTCTGGTGAGACAAAGCACGATGTTAAACATGCCACTCAACTCGCAATGTATTGTTTTCGGGTGGAAAATGTCTCGACATTAGATTGTTGTGAATTTGATTAGAGAATTGATTTTCAGATTTTATAATATATTAGTATATATATTAGAATCTCTTATGCATAAATTGCATCCACATCATCAAATTATCTATAAATTTACATCAAGTATTTTACTGTATATATTATATAACATACATATATGCAAATAGAATCTTCAAGCTAATATTTATAATATTACCGACTGGCGCGCTAAATAAATCATATGATCTTTAAATAGTAGTAAAAACAATATATTAGATCTACTGATAGAAAAGTCTTAATCAAAGAGCGATGACGCAAATTGAATCCCGTTGATCTTTTCAACAATTTCCTTATCATTCGAATCTCATATTAGGAATGAAAATATAATAATTAGAATAATAGCGTACTACTTTAATTAATCTATATAATAATTGCAAAGAAATCAGAAGCAAAAAATGTATTCAGTCAATGTATTATTTGACACAGATATATTTAATATTGGAAAGCTAATATTTTAATGCTAATATTTTAATTAAAATTGCGTAATAAGTAGAAAAAATTATAAAAAAAAACACGTAACACACGTCGCGTCATATATATATATATACATATACATACATATATATATATATATATATATATATATATATATATATATATATATATATATATATATATATATATATATAGCAAAATTAATGTGCCTTTAATTGTTTCCTCTAACTAATCTGAAGTTGTAAGATTTTTTGTTTCCAGTTGACTCTGATCTGATCTCGTTCCATTTATTTATTATTTTACTTATTAATATTGTTTGCGGAATGCAAGCAACTGGGATTTATACTTACATATTAAATTCACATATTTAAGCAGCATTTTAATAATAATATAATTTATGTAATTAAGTCGCTAGATTTGTTTCAAATGTTTCTTGTGTAAAGTTGAAAAACTAAATATTAGTAAGCATGGTGTAAAATAAATAATACCCAGATAGTGAGAGGAATAATCAGCGATGACCACCTTCTACGAATCAGTTATCACATAGGAGGTTAGCGAAAAAACCATTTCCTAGCGTCACAAAAAAAGAGATTATTATAAATGAAACAATATATAATACAGTGTAAAATTATAATAAAGGAATTTTACTTTTTGCTCGTCTCAAGCATTGGCTTACTTTTATATTACGTTTAAATATAGTCTTGATGGAAGCTCTTCACAAGATGTTGCCAATCCTGTCCATAACTCCCTTTAACTATGGTAGGAGTGCTGGTTGGTATTCATAATCAACCATTTGCAAAAAATCCTCACTCAGGGGAGTGATTATATTTAAATTATTTTCACTTTATCGTTCTAGTAAAACAAATTGCGGTCTCTACCACCACCCTATGGGATCCATTTATAAAAAATATAAAAAATTAAGTCTCCAATCCTCTACACCAGAGACAAAGATACATTTAGCTTGTTCTGAAAGAATCCAGGGCAGTACAGTACGGGAGGAAGTAAGAAACAGGTGGCGCTAGATTGATATAATTAATTTTTGTATCAACCGACAGACGAATACTTCCTTTCTACCTGTGACCAAAACATACGCGACTAATCTGCTTAAAATAGTTTCATTTATAATGAGTAAAAATCCAAGATCTTATTATATTATTATAAGCCTAATCCAATCCATATATATGTACATGTTACTGCAAAAGCCCCTACAACTAAAGTTAAAATTTTTCAAGCCATTTATTTTCTTTCTAACCTAACCTACTGCAAATTTACGCCCGTTGAAATACAAGAGGGAGGGTGAGAAGATAAGTAGTAATAACATGACGTGAAAAAGGTTACCGAACTATTTTGTATCATAAAATAATTTTAATATCTTATTATTATATATTTGGTCCATCTTCGGGCACTGCACAACAGATTGCTGGCTCAAAGTTGAATTGTCTAAAAGATATAGTTTATCTATATTATACGGTCTAGTAGAATCTGATTGATCTGTAGAATATTACTTTGATAATTTATAATTATTAAGTAATTTATTACTATCAGATTCAAGATAATATGTACAAGCTCATTTAATGAATATTATTCTGAAAATGAAGGTTAGATTTTAAATTGCACATATTTCAGTATGTAGGTATATTTTGAAGAAAATAATAAAAAAATACCTAAAAATTGCCATACATTGAAAAGAAAGGTAAAAATTGAAGCCATATTCGTCGTACATTAAAAAATATTTATAGAAAGAAATGTATTATCTATTTATATATATTATGAATTAAGGTTATAATTATATAAAATTTAGAGTTTCAATTGTCATAATCCCTTTAAAACAATTTCATTCCAAATGTTAATAAAATTAATAAAATAAATATTACACTCGAAATCACGATTGTTAGACACATTTAAATATCACATACAAGTTGCAACAAAACATTTAAAACATAATTGTTTTATATATATATATATATATATATATATATATATATATATATATATATATATATATATATATATATTTACAAATTTACAAGTTATACATAAAATAACTTATTCTAATAACAAATATACAGTTGGTATTCACGTATAAATATTATACAAGAAAGAAAACATGTAAAATTAAACAGTTTGACCATTTTTTAATGTTTTACAATGATCTTTGCTTTGAAATTAGCAGATTCTAAGAAATTTAAACAAATAATAATAAAAATCACAGATTTATTTATCAACAAAGAATAACATTCTGATACATAAATTTACTTTATTTGTTTTAAGAAAAGGTTAAAATAAGGTCAAATTAAGTTGATTTTAATTTTAAAGCGGGTTTACAAAGTTTAAATATTAAGGTGATTATCTTTTTTACAATTATTACTAAAATAGCTAAAATACTTGCTAATATACCTATCACTATACATACAAGCTTAACTTCATAGTAATCTATCCATGACATATTAGGTGCAGGTGTTTGAAGATGATCTCCTCCATACTTTATGATATGTTCTGTCCACCATATTGCCTTATCTATAGGTTTGATTGGATACTCTCTCATAACTGAGCGAAGTCTCAATATATTTTCTTTGTAACTTGAAAAGAAAATAAAAATTAGTTAAATATCCAAATATATAATAATTATGAAAAGTTAGTAAGCAAAGAAAATTAATTTATATCAATTACAATAACAAATTTGATTTTTGTCAATTTCATGATCATTATTTTTGGTAATTGTATACAATGGTGACAAAATAGATTAAAATAATTATTATAATCATAACTATACTTAATAGAATTGTAAGTTACCAATAAACTCATACGATTATTCTGGCTAAAACATTTACCTTTTGTCTTCAATCACTTTCACTACTGATTGTTTAAATTCGTCCTCAGTCAATGTCGTTATGTCAAGTTGTAATCCTATATTAAGATGAACATATTTTTCAACGTTATACCACTGATCACCTAACATTGGTATGCCAATGACCGGTACAGCGGCATCAATAGTCTCATCTGTTGATTGAAGGCCACCTTGTGTTACAAATAATTTCAGGTTTGGATGCTCTGAAAATATATAAAAAATAAATTATAGTAATATGGTAACAAATATATTAATATTGGTATTGGAAGATAAAATTAATTATACTAAGTTTTGGTGACAAATATTTTATAAGTGATAATAATAAAATAATGACAAATTAGTGTGCTTTGGATTATTTCTATAATCCGATAATATTTATTTTATATATGATAATAATTATGTTATTTATCGATCGTCGTAGTAAATTTCTTTTAAAAAATGTTTAATTAATATAGATTTTGCAATATTTTTTGTATTTTTTTGATTTAAATTTCAGAAAAATAAAACTCACTTAAAATAGCTGGTTGTGGAAACCATTTTGAGATTCTAATATTTTTTGATTGCCCAGGTAAAGAATCTGTGTCCCACTTCCATAGTACATCATATGGCAATTTTGAAAAAACTTTCGCCATAATTTCAATCTTTTCAGGTGGAAGCAGTGATGGTAGAACATTTGTTCCAAAACTTACATATACGACACCATGTTTTGAATTGTCTAAGTATTCTTTTAAATCCTAGGAAAAAGATTAGTTAAGATTAGTTAGTTAAGATTAGTTATGTTACACTGTAATTTATCTCATAAGTGTCTCGTATAATAATAGCAGAATTCATAAAACTGATTTAAGATAAAGTAATTAAACTAACCTTAGGTAATTCCTTTCCTTCAACTTGATGTATGCCTCCTATGTAAACAATACTGGGAGGGACTGGATGATTGTCAGCCCAAATAGGATGCTCATTCACGAACATCATTTTTACTTTGGGTATGAGATCTTCATATTTTGGCGTATCATCACCAAAATTCTTTTTCATTACGTTATAATCGAAATCGTCTGACATAGAAATTAAGAAATCTAATCCTACATGCTTACCATATTCCAAAGCTTTTTCAAAGAGGGTTAAATTATATAATCTTTGTCGTCCTGGTGTAGGATATAAAATGGGGTGAGTGGGCGCCCCAAATAAGCCGTATTGATAAGGAACAATGCCAAATGAGCTGATCTGAATGACAGGTGCATCAAATTTATGTGCTATACCTAGAAGTGGACGATTACAAGCTTCTAACAATAATACATCAAAATAATTTTTATCCTTATCTTTTAGCATGTTTTTCACTTGTGGAGTCTGCATTTGCTCGTCAAATATGGTAGCAAACCTTTGTAATAATAATTGTATTTGAAGCATCAAATCTTGTTTCTTCCCACTATGATACTGTAATAATTGTTCCCACAGCTTATAAGAAATATCGTGGACATCGATTTCTGTAAGATTTGGGGGCGCTTGTCCTTTTGGAAAAACAGGGTCAGTAGTAACTACGATAACTTCATGTCCTCGCTTGGCCAGTGCTTGTATAATTGGTCGAAAAACTACTTGATGGCTTATGGACGGTGTTGGGAAATATCCTAAAATCCGTGCACTTTCAGTCCCAGCTAACGCTAACACGAACACCGTCAAAACCGCCTTTATGCCTGCCATATTTAATTTTGAGTACTCGACTGGCCAGATTTTTTATTGTTAAGTCTTTATATCATTTTACAGCATTAATTTTTTTTATCAATAATGAAGGTTACCAAATATTCATTATCCGATAGTATGAATTATTATAGTACAAAAGTTATTCCTTTAACAGCCTATGCAAAGATAATATAAGGCAAGATAAGATTAGTGTTATAATATTAATGCCTAACGACGCTATCAAGGCACAGTAGATGCACGTTTTATTATATATTTTATTGTCCATATTATATAGATACAGATGAATCCAATAAATGAAATCAAATCTTGACCTTTAAATACTGAACAGTCAAATCACGTGCCAAAGATAGTCAGGATCATAAAAGTTTCGGCGTATTTATAATTTTTAATAGATATTTTTTTCTAAATTAAATAATATGATTTTGATTATTAAAGTTTTTTTATATATGAAGTTTTTATATATAAAGTAAAATTTTACAGTTTAAAATATGAATCAATTATAAGAAAATCAAGTCATCAGTGCATATAAAAGGTATATTCGCACCCATTTGCACAGATATATTATCTGTAACTATGCAGGTATAGCTAATTACTTTATGTTTTATCAATAGCAACAAAGATAAAATTAAATAAGTATAATTATTAAATATGGTAACAAGTAATAATAGCTACAAATTGTTTTAAGAACTTAAGAAATACGTTTAAATGTATGTCATTGCTAAATCACCAAAATTTTACCACCAAAAGGTTAGCGCTTAATGTTTCTGATATTATGTCATCTGTCTCTCATCAAATTGGAACAAATGTACAAATTTTCTAGAAAATTAAAAGAAAATTGTAAGATAGAGAAAGTTAAAAATATTTCAAGATTAATAACAAGAAAATTGCTGTTACAGTTAATGGTGCTGATGACATATACGTACACTTCTTACGTTATTATCATTATCTACATGTGTATCGCACTTTATGTTTAATTGTAGGTCACTCGGTTCTCCACTCTCATTGGAAAATTTCAGAGTTCCTTTTTTTAAACTGAACTAGGAAAATGAACATTTGTATATAGATAATTTACCAAAACGAAATTTATTTTTATTTATATACCTTTACGTACGTATTTATATACCTTTACGTTTAGCATACACTCTTTTTACAATCATTTCTTAAAAGCTTTAGGATGGCGATTCTTCAGATATTTTTGTAAAGAAAATATATATATATATATATATATATATATATATATATATATATATAATATACCAATATAGTGTTGCAATATTATTATCTTTAGCTAAATTAGTCACTAATTATATTGTCTCATATAATTTATTGTAATTGAATATTGTACATTATAGGCATGTCAATGTAAAATAACCATTGACGTGGAGTGGAGAGGATAAGCCTGACTAAATTTTGTAGGTAAATTTTAAAATGCTTTTTGGTAATAAAACAAACAAAAATAAAGATTGACACAAATTTTTCCTTGATATTGCAAGAGGGAGACTTTAAATAAGCAACAAAGATCACAAAATATCAAATATGAGACGTTGCTAACAAAATAACATGAAATTTTATATATTTATTATAAAAGATGCGCCCTTTAATGACATAGCTTCCGCTGCTTATAAATTCAATAACTTTCATTTTCTTCTATTCTATTCTATTCTACTCTAGACGCTTCATATTAATAGTGTTCGAGCAAACAATGCTGGTTGATCTATCGCGTCCAGATGAGCACTGATGCTTTGTCATAACCCGGAGATTATGTGACCGGCCATTTTCTGCCAGCCGTTTAAGGCGGATATAATAGTTGTGGTATATAGTATACGCGATAGCGAATAAGTCCCCACTTTTTAATTTAGCATTTGACAGTTAATTAGATTATACAGATATTTTATGACTGCATTATTATAACAGCAAGCAGCAAGCAAAGTATCATAAAAATGGATACCATTTTTATGATAATTTTATATGGAACACAAAAGCATTTATTTTTACAAAAGTAATTTAATTTGTTAATGCATAATATTTTTCCTTGAAATTCATTTCCAAATTCAATTTATACAAATAAGACTATGTGTCTTTTACACCAGTGTAAGTAAAAAAACCGATTAGCGTAATAATACTCAACGGCTTAATTCGCACTTGCTTAGGACCAATTCTTGTAAATGGCAAAATACATGTTTTTTATTAGTTTCACGCTTTTTAGCCTGCACAGCAGTATACAGAAATTACCTGATGTCAAGACACTGCGTACTCCGCTTTCCGCTGAATTCGAGACATTGCATGTTAAGTGGCGCTACTCAACGCCACGCTTTGACTTACCAGAGCGAGAAAATGACAACATTTTAATTATAAACATTCCCCCGACTGGAGATCGAACCCACTACCGATCGCATTTTCAGTCAGACGCTGTCCCGCTGCATCATTCAAATAGCAAAATTCAATGTAATATTTTAACCAAACAAAATCTGATTAAATTTGTTTCATTAAAAAATACTATCAGTCTTCAACTTGGACCACAAGCTCATTTTGAACTGACGTATGATAAAGTAAGAGGGCCAAACACGGTATAACGACATCGATTTATACCACATATCGTCCTAAATGAAGATCACGAGCATAAAACTAGATTTGAGTTATATGAATTTCATTTCCCTAACGACGATTTTCCTTATCATTACGAGCTTTAATTGGACGTACAAACTTTCATAATAAAAGATATCTTCAAGCTAATTTTGTCTGCGCTTTTTGACTTCACTAGAAAATAGTCAAAGACGTGCTTGATTTAGAATTTCATTCATTTATTCAGCTACCCTTCCATTTTTTTCATAGTCTAGACTAAAATAACTTATTTACAAGCCATTTCGTTCTGCTTTTATTATAAAATAAAATTGTACGTAAACAATTGTTTTTATTTTTCATATGTTTTACTGTGGAGTAAAAGATTTGAAACAAAATCCACCTCTTTTCCAATCTAATAGTAATTATATATATATATATATATATATATATATATATATATATATATATATATATATATATATATATATATATATATATACATATATATATATATACATATATATATATATATATATATATATATAAATAGATAGATATTTTTGTCTTTTTATTAGTGAACCACAATCAATACCTAAATTGGGAGACTTCGAGCATTCTTTAAATGCAAATTTGTCGTTTCGCAATTGTAAGCGCGTGCTGGTTTTATATAGGAAAGTGGTAGAAATGTATCTGTTTATTATTACTACGTTTTACATATAGTAGATAAAATAAATATTGTTTTATACCTAAAATAGGCTAGGTTAAGCAGAGAGCCTTAGTGTAAGGTTATTCTGTCAATTTTTTAGATATTTCTAGTCGAGTAACTCAACGCCGCTCTTACATATTTATAACGATTATAACATTACTTCACAACATTGATTTTTGAGAAGGTTTAAGGTTATTTTTATTTTTCAACAACTAACGGATTTGCTAGTATTTAAATAAGAATAAAATTCATAAATAACTAAACATTTTTTACGACGATATTATGTTCATTTTGGTCATTGAAATAATCGCTTCAAGCAATTTACAATAATACGTGCTCACAGATAGACTATGATAACACCAATAGACAGACTAATAATCACTTATGCAATATATAATGCAAAAAATTTAAAAAATAGGTCTATTTAGAATATTACCTTAACAAAATTAAATATTTTATTGCAACAAAGTTTCTCAAGTCAAATTGAACAAAATGTTTTTTGTACAACAAAAAAGTATTTTAAAAAATTCAATCACTGTAACAATACGACCTCATCAAAGAGAAAACTTAAAAGCCGACTCAGGGGGGTGAAAGGGGGTTATTAGCACTCTCCTATGCATTTGTAATGCACGATTGTATACAGGTGAGTATTATGGATTCGCACTTGGCATTTCGCCAAGACTCCATCCATTCCAACGTATCTTGTGTTCATTCGTGCCTATGATGCCTCATGCGAGAGGTAGCCAGGATAGAAATAAATGGTCAACTTTTTGTAACTAAATATATGTTACATAGGGAGGCTATTGAGGTGATAATAGGCAGGGGAATAATTTTATTTAAATTTACTCCGTTGTTGTAAGTCTTGAAAGTCTTGAAAACGGGGAAATTTTTATTCTTATTGGTCTGAAAAGCGGAATAAAATGTAAACCTATAAAAATATCTACTACAGTAGAAAAGTCACTAACTATATACGCAATTTTCATATGAAAAGATGCTTTAAATATATTCAGTAAAAATAGTTTTATACATAATATCCTAGGACATTTTTTACGAACGTCTAGACCTCTTCTATAAAATTACCTCTGAAATTAATTAATGTTGAAATAAAAAATTACCATAATTAATGAAATTTTAAAATCAGGTCAGCTTAACTAATAATGAGGCGTGATCAAAGAAAATATTCTTCAGCTTCTAATTAGTCTCGATTCCTTTGAAACGCGTTTCTATATACGCAAATGTATTTGTATAATATTTTACTTTGCTTACATCATTGTAGATTTACATTTTCAGTTTAACTTTTTGTACCTAAACTTTATTTACTTGGTTTATAAATGTATAGAATAAACAACCGGTCGTGGCGCTTCTAGGAGGTTGGTTATAACAGAGTGGGACGGCGTCCGATTATAAACGTTGTGGTGTTAATTTTCACTCAAGGGAATTCTTATATTTAAACTATGTACTATAAACTATATACTCTCCCTCTGATAAGACAAAATGCGACATTGAGTTCCGCCACTCAAATTCGAGGAAATGTAATACGGAGTGTTATGACTCTAGGTACTTCCTGTCGTCCTTGCTTTGCGGGAAACTAAAAAAATAAATAAACAACATTTTGTGGTTTCCTATTATCTAAACTAAATATGATTTGCTTAAAATGGGACATAATATTTATCAGGTTTACATTATAATTGCAACATAGTGTTATCGTACATCTGATTAATATTGTATTTAAAAAATGTTGGCCAATAGTTATATTATAGAGTTAACTTGGAAAGTAAATTACTCTTTAGATAAGATCCTCACTTACAAATGCGTGTTTCTATATTTTTTAATTTTAAAATTCTGCTAAGAGGTAAAACAGAGTTCGACTGTTTTTACGGTTACTTAGAACAATAAAATACGTATTCTTTTTATTACTCAAATAATACAAATATCATAAAATGTATTATCAAAAACATTAACCATATTAATGATGTTATAAATTATTATAGTGACTTTCTAGTTCCTGATAAAAGGTTAGTAATATTTCAGGATTATTATATTAAAAACTTTGTATTTGTCTTAGAAAGGTAAAAATTCAAATCAATGACCTACACCATAGACCTATGTACCATAAATATCTTTGAACGAAGACGCACCAAACTTTATCTGTTCATTATTATCGGTCAGCCTTTCTCCATCCACTGCTGAACATAAATACTCTGGACATAAACCCTCTCCAATGATACGTGTTTGAGCTCGATCATCGGCTTTTCATTGCCAGTTACTACCAGCTACTTTGCGTACGTCATCATCACTTTTATCTAATACCATAGAATGTGAATGTATTAGAATATATACAATTCCTACACTACTACTAACGATAAAAAATAGATGTAACTTTTATTAAAAAACAAACAAACAAACACCCATAAAAGAAAGAAAGGGACACTGTCAAAAATTCAAATAGTCAATTGACATAACTTTTCGTTTTATGAATTCTGTTTTTGCTTTCCCCCTCTTGCATAATGCATGGTATGAAATGGAAGGAAAAACAATGGTAAGTGAGCAGAAGTGGGGCGGACATGTGGACGCGACCTCAATGTCGCGCTAACTATCTAATGTTAAATTGGACTTGGGTTTTTTCAAAAATATTACTCAATTAATTTTTCAAACTTGTCGTTTATTGGAAATGCGTTAATTGGAATTTTATTCTATAAATAATTCTATAATGAAAAATATTTTTTTATGTAAATTATTTGTCGTTCTAAAAATTACAATTATAACTTTTTATTTAATGTAAAAAAAATGATTTTGATTGACTTCGTTTAATTTTTTTAGTTTGTATGGATAGACCTCTTTAGTTTAGCTGTGCTACTTGTCATTAAAATTAACTATTTACATACTACTTACGATTTTACTTTGAAAATTGAGAATTTAGTCAAACGAACCGCATTAGGATGACATGTTTCTCTATATATCATTTTTTTTCTCCACGCTTTTATCCTGCATAGCAGAGTGGACAGGAAGTACCAAGTGTCAACACTCTTCACTTCACTTTCCGCCGAATTCGAGACATTGTATGTTGAGTGGTGGAATAACGTCGCACTTTTCCTTACTAGAGAGAGGAATTAAAAATAATTAAATTATAATGAGTCCCCCGAGTTGGGGTCGAACCCACGACCGATCGCGTTTACAGTTAGAAACTATTCCACTGCGCCACGACATATATGTATATATATATATATATATATATATATATATATATATATATATATATATATATATATATATATATATCAACGTGTTGAGTCTCAAGGCTTGGCACCTGTCAAAAAGCTCTTCTGATCTGCGATACGACGGCGTCGGCATTAATATTTACATACGTGGATAATTTAACATGACTGAAAATACATCACAAGTGTGAAACCTTGTACAATGAAATGTATTACTGATTGACGATGTAGCTAGACGGTTTGAGATAAATGTACTGATATTTAGTCATTTGGATATTTGGATTATAATATTAAATATCAATGAGATGAGGCCGATCGTGGCGCAGTGGACAGCATCTGACTGTAAAAGCTGTTGATTGTGAGTTCGATTCCCACTAGGAGGAATGATTGTATTTAAAGTTATAGTAATTCCTTCACTTAGGTAAGAAAAAACGCGGATCGGTACTTCCTGTCTACCTGCGGGATTAAAGCTTAAAGTTAAAAAAATAGTGATTGTGTTTCGCAACTGTTAACTATTTATATGAAACATATAAAATTGATATTCTACTCCTGAGTTACAAATTCGTTTAAAATTTATTTATAGTATCAAAAGCCAAATTACATGTCAAAAATATTATTAAAAATTATCTACCTATCCCATAATTTTACTTGTCTTGTTTTTTTAATAATTAATAATTAATTTAATTTTTAATTTAATTTTTAATAATTAATTTTTAAAATAACAATTAATATTTATTAAAATACCAATGAATTCCATCAATAAATAGTATTGTAATATTTTAATAAAGAAAGTTATTACATCAAATTATCATCAAACATAAATGTACTTAACAAAACATACACATTTTTTTAGCTTTTCAGTTCTCATAGACAGGAAGTACATAGTGTCAAAACACTTCGTACTCTCTTAAATAATTTAACAAAACGTTAAAGCTTAACAAAGTAAATAATTAATAATTAATTTATAATAATAATTAATTAGACTTTATTTTTCTTCACCGCGTTCAAAATGTATCATTAATATCTGTTTGTTTTCAATATTATTTTTAATATTTATTTTTATACTAAAATATTTATTATTGTTATTACTTTATTTGTAAATAATATTGTATTGAAGTAAAATAAATTTAAAGTGAGAAGAAGCCGTTATAACAAAAGAGACCTATCTCTTCGCTATAACGGCTTTATTTTTGGTAATACGTATAAAAATTTGAAGGCATTGGGATTTATATATATATATATATATATATATATATATATATATATATATATATATATATATTTATATATATATATATATATATATATATATATATATATATATATATATATATATATATATTATATTACATATATACGCAGATATATTATGTTTAATTGTGTTCTATAAATGTATTTTTTATTTAATTTTATACGTACTCAAAATATAATCAATCTCCGGGTTGTCTAAAAGCTTTTTATCGATAAGAGCAAAAGTAAAAGTATCACTTAAATATTAACATATTTGTTCTCATGTGTTTATAAGTTCTTATAATTCTTCATAAAATTTAACAACAAAAAGTTTACTATATAGCAGGGTAGTAAGAAAAAACGTAGTGTAAAGACACTCCATTCATTGATTTCCGCCCGAAATTGAGACAGATCAGACGGAATTTAATGTCAAATTTATCGCCGCACTTTGTCTTACCAGAATAGGGAAATTAAAATAAATTTGAAATATAAAATTAGAGATGTAAGAAGATTATAGCATAAACTAAATACATCAGGGACTACTTACTTTTGAAAAATTTATTTTAAAATATATAAATTCTTGTATTTTAATGAAGTATACGTTATAATTATGTACATATATAAAAATAAATAATACACATTCAAAAAGACGACAATATTGTTGTTTATGTAAGGGTTTATACTTTTTTTTACAACGGCACACTTACAACAGAGTAGTCATAGAGACTGGACCTGACCCTAGATAGACGATGATCGATCGCGTCGCATTTTGCTCAAGTGGCGCTGAAACTCGTGAAAAACGCCGGGACCCTCGGCAGATTACTGCCAAATGTTGATGGGCCAGAATCTCCAGGCCGATAACTTTATGTTGGTATGTTGAGATCTATGGCACTGTACGGAGCGCCTGTTTGGGTAGATATTTTCTACGCTCATAACAGGGCCCAACTGCGAAAAGCGCAAAGGTTCATAGAGCAATACAGGGATACCATACAGTGTCATGGATGGCGGCCACTCTCGTGGCAGTGATCCGCCTTAGGAGTTGCAGGTAGAAGTTCTCGCCAGATGAGCGATTGCGAGGTGAACAATCATCAAGGGAAAATATCGCGCGGATCAGGAGCAGAGCGGACGAAGCCCTGATCTGGCGATCGAAGGAGGACTTGGGGTCCCCGGTGTCAGAACTGGCGACGGTGGAGGGGGTGCGCCTCCGCCTAGGTCGCTAGGTCAAACAAAGTTTTGGGGTCCTGACGTTTAGCTTCATGTTCAGGATAGTGAGAGAAAATGGTCTGCAATGGTCTCCTTCTGCTATTCACTAATCTTCCTGCAAGTCATCGAGGCTGCGGGTGTTTTAATAGAAACCCCGGAGAATCCTGAAGGCGACCGTAGCTCGCGAGAGGCGGGCTGTCCACAGATACGAAGTAATGGCATGCGCAAGCGATCCTGCGGCATCTCACTCAGGTAGAGAGAGTGAGACGCCATAGGTTGGGTTTTAGTGGGTAGTATCAGGTTCGATGATGAATCCCATAGTATCACCCGTCCGTGTGAAAACAATAGGTTCTCTGAGACAACCATTTCCCAGCGATAAAAATGGTTGTCTCAGAGAACCTATTGTTTTGAGTTGAAAAATTTAGAGTGAAAAATGTAGAGTTTGAAAAATTTTATGTTAAGTAGCGGAACTTAATTCCGCACTGTAATCAGAGCAATGAAATGAAAATTGAAATATAATTCATAACTACAAATGGAAATCGAACCAACGACCACCCGTTCTTAGTCAGACGTGGCCCTACTGCGTCAATAGCCTCGTATAAATACGTGTTGTATAAAAATGTGATGTGATTATATATATTCTATTATATTTCTCGTCATACATTGTTGTTATTGTCATGTTTGTAGAATTCGATTTGCCGCACAGTATCAGGTGGCTTGCAGCACGTGTTGTGAATACCTGATAAGCGTACGGATATTTGGAGTGATCTTATAAAATCTTACATTTGAAATGTATATTTTTACTAAATTTAACAAATTTGACACCATCTTGTTAAAGAAATCTAGTCTAAAAGTATCTAACTACGTAACGGTAGGTTCGTATATTAAAAATAAAATATTTAGATAGATATAATATATACAAGAGAAAAAAGAAGATACCTTTTAAAAATCTTTATTATGTCAAATATATTCCAATTATATATTTTTTGCAATGATATAATGGAATTAAATTTGAATATGACGATCCATATAGGCTTCCAAGTACGTGTGGTTAATTTCGGAAATATGTGTTTGTCCACAAATTTCTCAAAAACTAAAAGTTATATACAGAGGATTTGATGTAAAGCACATTTCAATTTGAGGAATGGTGTAAGTATCATTAAAATCGGTCTGATAATTCTAAGTTTGATAATTCCAAGAGATAGGATACGTAAAAAAATATAGGCGGATAGTTGTACAGTTATTATTACTTATATGCTAATTTAATAAACTAAAAACTAATTATATTTTATTTAATTATACTTTGAACAGCTTATAGATTCTCATTAATATATTTATTTATTAAAAATGAATACCTTTTTGCTATGATTTACACTTATTGGCTATATATATGTATATTTTATTCGTTTCGAAATTGATTTTTTTTTAGCTTCACGCTTTTTATCTCGCAAAGCAGGGTAGACAGAATGCATCCGTACTTCGCTTTCCACCGAATTCTAGACATTACGTGTTTTTACCAATGCGAGGATGTAAATATAACTTAAGTATAACTCCCCCGAGTGGAGATCGAACCCACAAGCTATCGCGTTTACAGTTAGACGCTGTCCTACTCCGCCACGAGCTCACTTGTTCTAATATATTTCTTTCAAATACCAGAATCTTAGCTTTACTAGTCTTAGTCTCTCATTCTCTTTTCAGCATATACCTATTTATTTGTAATAAAATTCACATTTGTCGTGACTTTAAGCAGGATTATATAAGAGTTATCTAAGTTTTATCAAGTTATTTAAAAACATAATAAATTCCAAACAAGTTTAAATATAAATAAATATCCAACTTCCACTCAGACAATTCCTTTCGTTTCACGTCTGTGTTAAATATGTATAATAGCATCTAACTGACTCAACCACTATTTTAAAACTTACATTATCAAAGTTAAAACAAGGAAAATACACTAAGTAATCTAAAATAAGAACTAAATAAATCATAAAAACACACCTGTAATTGTAAATAAACATATTGTAATGTAAATCCATGTATATATGTATATAAGTAGATATACTTGCATTTTGTATGCCAAAACATTTTAGGATTCGTTCAGTTTTTCCTAATGAGGGAGCTCAAGTGTGCTGACGTCAAATCGTTAAAACTCTCGTTATCTAAACGTTTAATATTTTAACGACATCGACCCGTTCTTGCAAGGATGTGTATAATTTTAAAAATATTCGGATTTTTTATTAATTTAATAAAATATTGTAAATTAATTATGAATTATAAATTATGAAGTATCAGGTACTGCCAGGTATCAGGTACTTCCAGTTCGTCTACCTGTACCGTGATAGGTGCAACACTCTCACGGGCTAAGGAATGCTTTTACTCTTGTTACAGTGCTTAATATTCGTATTTAGCAGGTGTAAAATTCTTTAGTATCTGAAAGTTGCTGGGAGTATTTTGGAAATGCTATTTTCACAGAAAATTAAATATTTTAATATTTACAATTGTTTATTACTATTGAGTGTTAGTGATGCACAGAACCAAATGCCCACCCTTGTATGATTATTTATTGCATTAGTTTATTTTAGATTTTTTTTATAAAAAATATATATTTGCATATAAATAATATGTAAATATTTCCTCATATTAATGTCAAATATAAAAAAAACCTATTAGAATATTACTCACTAATGAAAATTAAGTTTAATCGTCAAAAAATTGCTAATACTTCAGTCTGTACTAAACATATTGCAAACCTAGCGCAGTACTTATTGATTCCATAATCTGCAATGAGTATCTTAATGTCACGAATTTTGTTTTTTTTTTCATTTTTAAAATTATTATATGGATATTTAATCCATTCATAAATACAGTAAAAAATAGAAGCTCACACACATAAAGCAAAATAACGTATTAACTGTGTTTGAGCCCTGACGTCGAAATGAAACGTCGAGTTTTTTGAAAAATATATATTATTATCAAAATATACGCTATTTATCTGATTAAAAAAAAAATTTTAAATATTTACTTTTTTAAAATCAACATGGTCACCCCAACACAAAGCTTATATAAAAAGTTATAGCAGATAAAAATGATATATTTGATTAAGGTTATAAGCCAGAAAGCCTTTAAATTAACAAGTACCGATCATAACTGCTATTAAGACTTCTAAATGAGCTATTTGAAATTTAATTGTAATTAATTGGAGTTCTGCTCCAAATGATTTAATAAAATATAAAGATTCACATTCCTATTAGTTAAACGTATTTACTTTATTGGAGTTATTAGCGTATGTTTTTTTATACAAATTGGGTGATATAAATATCATATAGTAGAGAAAAAATTCTTTGCACCTAGAATAATGCAGAGGCATTTATACCGAATACGGCTTAGTTTTTCTGTGGCTATTTTAATATGGGGGTCTAGGACAAATAAAGCATAGTCAATATGGCGAATAAGTGTTCTGTACAGAAGTTTTTGAGTGTATGGGTGGGCGCCCCAGAACACATCAGATACAACTGTTAAGGTATTAATACCATTTTCAATTTTTTTGCTGAGATATTCAGTATTTGCAATTCCGTTCTGTAATTCGATTGATATCATGATCATAATTTGGAATAATTCTCTTTCCTGACATTTAGCCATAGATAGCGATAGGTTATGTTTAGAGAGCCACTGGTTTAGATAGTGCAAAGCATTATTTAAACAAAAAGTCATGTTTGTTGTAATAGAGGATGATGTAATCAGTGTCATGAAGGATGTTACAAAAATTAATGACCGACAATTCGAAGTCATGTGTGTAGATGTTATACACTAGAATAATAAGAATTGAGCCTTGAGAAAGACTTTTCCAAATACATCTGGGAGGAACAGTAAGAAGAGGATATTTAACTGACGCCGATCTACAGGGAAGCAAGTTGCATACGAAATGAGTCAACCTCGGTCGAACACTCGGCTTTTGCATTTACGGAAGATGAACATTATCATACGCATATGCAATATCAAGAAAAGTACCAACCAAATACTCTCCTGTGGCAAAAGCTCGACCCCTGTCTAAAGCCAAACTGAGAGGGAGCTATGATCTTTCTACTTTCCACTATTCACTCCAGATTGTTTTCAAGTTGGCTCGAGCAATCGTAGGAATCTGTAGGAATTTGGGTCCGATGAACATTTTCCAGGTTTAAGAATTGGAGTGATAATTTGGGATTTCCATGACTCCCGGATATTGCCTGAGTGAAATAAAGTAAAGTAAAGTTAAATACTCTTTATTGTACTTAAAATAAAAAATATACATAATCTATCTTTGTATTTAAATAGTACAACAGGCGACCTTATTAATAGGCGGCTAAACGAGCGATCTCTTCCAGGTAACCTTTGGGTAGAGGAAAGAATGAATGAAAAGGGGAGGGCGTACAGAGTAAATAAATATAAATATATAAATACATATGTAAACAAACAAACACATACATACATATATATACATATACATAAACATATACAATACATACACACATACATATACATACACACACATATACATTCACACACATAAACATATACATAGACATGTATCTATATATACATACATTCTGGTAAATAGAAAAAAAAATGCAATAGATTTATAACTGTGTTAAATAAAAATGTTTTAGCTTTTTTTTAAAAGTTTGTAATGTTTTAGCTTTCGACTCTCAGTGGTAAGGAATTCCATAAGCGAACGAATTTTATAGTGAAGGAATTTGTATAGAAGGAAGAAGAATGACGAGGAATATTAAGAGTTAAGTTAAAGGTAGAACGGAGAGAAAAATTATGTGATGCACATAAAAGCTTTAATCGCTCTTTAAGATATGATGGGTAAGACGGATTGAAGAGAACATTATAAAGAAGACAAAGGACGTGAGTATTCCGGCGAAGGCGAATTGGGAGCCACTTGAGCTTTCTGCGAAATTCGGAGATATGGTCATATTTGCGAAGTCGATAAATGAACCTTATACAGATGTTTTGGAGACGTTCAAGTTTGTTTAATTGTTCCTCTTTTAAATTAAGATAACAGTCAGCGTAATCAAGTATGAGTAGAAGTAGTGATTGTGCCAGCGCAACCTTAGTGGGAGGGGGTAGAAAGTAACGTAGTCGGCGTAATGTTGCAATAGCTGCAAATATTTTACGACTTACCTCACTAATTAATGATTTCCAAGATAGATATTGAATTTCCAAGATAGATATATCAATAATAATACCTAAATTTTTGACTTTATCAGTAAAGGGAACTATCGTTCCATCAAGCATTATAAACGGATTCTTTTATTAGCATTATATTCTTGTAGAGAAATTTGAGGATTAAGTCGTGAACTACCTATTATAATAGCTTGAGTCTTCTTCGGATTTATGTTTAGTCCTATTAGTTTACTTTTAAATTAAATATTTTTTAATTCTTCATTTATTGCTGATATGAAATTTGGAAATTCATGCAACGATCATTGGCGATAAATTTGGAGGTCGTCAGCGTACAGGTAGAAGGGAGAAGAAATATTGTAACATAAATAGTTAATAAATAAAGAAAATAAGAGAGGAGACAACATGCCACCTTGTGGAACGCCAGCACGCACCGGGGACCATTCAGAATAAGATTCCTGAATACGAATATGTTGCTTGCGACCATGTATCCTGTAGTTTAGATATAAAAGAGTAAGAGAGTCTTCACCAGGAAATGTGTCGTTTAAATCCGCTAAGATATTTTTGAGCTATTCAAAGGAAAAGGGAAAATCCATTTCGTCTGAAGCTTCAACCAAGGTGGGTTAGGTCCTGAGGTGGAACATAGGTGCTAATTTGTTAATAAAGTCGTTAAGCCATATAGACGGATAGTTGGAGTTAGAACTAACGGTGTTGTTAAATGCCCGACGGAATCGCTTACCACTTGTCCACAAGAGAAGAAAAGAAGAGGGAGAATGAGGACTAAGAGATTCATAGAACTTAACCCAACCAAGATTCACATCACTACGTTTTTATTAAATATACTTCTCCATTATTATACACAGTGAGTATAACACCTCGGCAGTTATTCATCGATTAACAAAATCAGAGCATTCCTGATCCCACCATAGCTTAAAATACATCCAATTTTGAATGGAAGGGATATCATATTCAGCCATAGACAAAATGACTGAGACTAAACGATCATAGCAAAGTAAAGTATTCTCATAATTACCAGATTAAGACCATGATAGTTATAGTTAGGAAGCAAGAGAAGGGGAAGATAAGGAGAGATTAATGGCAATCCTGGGTTTGATTAGGATTAACTCTATGATTGGGGGAGCCATCATAGAGAACGCAGAAATCTACATCATTAATCATATCTAATCAATCAGGCGAAAATCCGTCACAGTAATAACAACCCCACAACGCATGATGGGTATTAAAATCACCAAAGCCTAACACAATTGTCTTTTAAACATGTAAACCCGACACGCCAAAATTGGAGTCAGGCACTAACCAGGTCTCAAAGAGGGCAACAGTGACGATTATACAATGAAACAATATTGTGTAGTTCTGATTTTTATTATAGATTGTTGTCTAACAAATTTAGGACAATCCTTATCCGTCAACATCTTGTCTTCATCGATACTGTGCCATAATACGACCAAAACGGTAGCAGTTGTGACACTGAATTGTTTTGTATTTGTAAGGTTCAACTCAGAGGGAGGAATGGTATGAAAAGGCCCTTTCAGGCAACAAGCCACAGAGTATAACTACAACCGACTAAGTCGGAATCCATGTAGTCACCTCCCTCTCTCACACACACACATTCTTTCTGTTTAACTTTCTCGCTTTCTGTCCACAGCCAGAGAGCAAATACAAATACAAATATACTTTATTGAACACAACAAATAAATAACAAAAAAATCTAAATAATTAAAAAAAAGCGATCTCTTCCAGGCAACCTTCGGATATTGGACTTGTATAAAGTGAAGGAAGGTGGTGCATTGAATAGTATATATGTATATATAAGTAATATACAAATTAAAAAAATATATAGAACAATAAACACAAGATAAAAAACAAATATAATCAATAACAATAATATTAATAATTACATACATATATAGATACACAAATACATAGCTTTCAAAGAATTGACTAATTCATCTAAAGGGAAGTCTACTGGGACATCCTTAACTATACCTATTCTGATAATATTATAGGTAGGAATAACGGCAACGTATTTATAACGATTTAGAATTAGGTTATTTGAAAAATTATTCGCTGCAGTAGCAGATGAGAATGGACGCTAATTTTGCTGCGCACAACATTTATCGCTCCATCGTCTAGTATGTCATTAATTTTGTTAATATGGAGGAATTGAACAAACTTAATTGCTCTGATAGCGGTTCCAGTTGCGGGATCGGAAATTTCTCTCGACACAAACACTATGAAAGGGTCTTTGTCTGATTCCATATAGGATTTTGGAATATGGGAAAAAGCCGGAGTTATATACATATTTTGTATTGAGGGTATTGCAGTTGATGGGTCAGTTATTATTTTTTGTGAACAGAGATTTTATTAAATAGTGACTTCACCTTGCCTTTTTCTTGATACCTGCGAAATATTACTCTCACCTCGAGGATCAGGGGATCTGGTCTATATACTATAGATAAACTAACTCACTTTATAACACTAATTTAAGGAACAAAACAACACAAACATTCACTACAACAAATCATCCTATTAAAATATAGATCCTTTTATATAATTACTCTATAAACGAACGTAAAATTAATGAAGAAAATACCAGTAAATTAAATAGCTCTCACTCACGTGTGTCAACCAAAATAAACATAAGCGAAGTCCGGGATCGATCCTTATTCGAGGAAAAAGCCAGACATTGAATCGCTGCTTAGTTTTTCACTAACCTTCCTAACTAGCTAGTTAACTTAGTTTAGTTTTTTTTAAAGCACTTTATTTACGCGAATTTAAGTAAATATATATAATTAATTCTTTTAATATATATTTACATTATAATGGGATGGAAAAACGTTGGACAATAAACGCGATAGTTATGTATTCTATGTTATTTTAGGACCGAATTGTATTACATTATTATAGTATATCAGAAAAAGCTGCAAAAACATAAT
Organism: Dryadula phaetusa; assembly: GCA_032432895.1. Classification (NCBI taxonomy): domain Eukaryota; kingdom Metazoa; phylum Arthropoda; class Insecta; order Lepidoptera; family Nymphalidae; genus Dryadula; species Dryadula phaetusa. The sequence continues at coordinate 236,264 of JAOYRS010000069.1, read as the reverse complement.
TATTGGATCGTTCTGATTTAGCCTTTATATCGTTCGACTCCCTGAAATTTTTAATCTCAGTATTAATTAAATTATTTACAAAAGATTTTCAGTGGAGATAGCTATCATTGGAATGACGTAAAACTGGGTTATCTTAAGCCATAATGACTATATATATATATATATATATATATATATATATATATATATATATATATATATATATATATATATATATATATAAACAATAATTGTATAGACCATTTAATTTAAAAAAATTATACCATTTAATAAGATATTTGATTTTCACGATTTGTTCACATTTTAAATGAAGTTATTTGAAACGGATCAATAGTATGTGGTCACAGGTAGACTGATGTGGCATTCCTTTCTCAGTTGATACAAAAATTAATTATATAAAATTACCGCCATCTGTTTCTTAATTGCCTCACGTACTACCCTGGATTCTTGCAGAATTAGCTGATTGTAACTTTGTCTCTGGTGTGGTGGATTTGCGACTTCAAATTTTTTATAAATGGGTCCCAGGTAGAGAGTTTCCAACCACCTTCTCTATTTTCTCTATTGAAATTAGGATGTTTTTGAATTACAATAGCCTTGTGAATCATTCTAGAAATATATCTAGATTATTAACGATTAAAAATATACACTTATGATGTAAAATTTTTTGTACATTATACTAAATAAGATACTATATTCACCTGGTATCGTATTTTTAAGTAAAGAATAGACCTATACTTTATTTAGAAAACCGATGAAATAAAAATATTTAAAACAATCATATCTATTAAACAGCGAACTTTAAACCATTTGAAATTACATGACGTGCCTTATTGAAATGAGGCACGTCATGTGACGTAAAATGGAAGATAATCATAATTTGCTATAATTCATTATAAACTAAATCTAAATCAACTAATAAAGCAATATTAAAGGATAGAATGAAACTAATTATAAAGAACAGCCGGAAATGATAAGGATTATCGAATCAAAGACGTCGCGTTAATGCAACCCAATCTTTTGCCATATCATGCGTGATTTTTTACTTACATACGTAACGTAAACTTATCATGAAGTTAAGCTACCACGTTGATGCATTATATTATATATGCGTTGTCTAATGCTTTATAAATATATAAAACAAATAGTTAAAAAAAATCATGTTTTTTGCGTTACCTTAGCTTTAAGTTTTGTATCACATTGCAGCAGGGTATGCAGAAAGCTCTAGTGTAAAGCATCTGGTGTCATGGTGTCATGACACTGTACTTTGCTTTCATCGAATTCGAGACATAGCGTGTTGAGTGTCTGCACTTTGTCTTACCAGGCATTATTTTAAAATATATAATTTTATTTATGTTCGAAACAAATACGTTCGTGCGAGTCTGTCTCGGAGTAAATGTCGTCACTGAAAAATTGCAAGAGAGCCGGCTTAGATTGTACGGGCACGTGAATAGAAGATCTCCTCAAAATATCGTGAATGCTACGATGAATCTGAACGTCTCAGGGTCCAGGAGAAGACGAAGACAGACATCGTGGAAAAAGATATGAACGCTTGCAACATTACCGTGGACGACGTGTCCAATAGAGTGAAGTGGAAAGAGAAGACAAGGAAGGCAGAGCACAGAATCAGATGGGAATAATAATGCTTGGAAAAGAAAGAGAGAGAGATAGTGAAGGTTGATTTTAAACTATTATTGTAGAAAGATTCGAAATTATCTTGCACCAAAAAGCCCGACTTAAACGAACTAAGTCGAAACCACCTCATATTCAGATACAGTAGCTAAGCCAAATTGTAGTACTCGAGCAGTGCTACGTTTCAACTTGTTAAATAGCGATGTCAGTTAAATTAACATCAGTACATTAACATTAGTATATATACTTGTATATATATTTTTTCAGTGAGTATTAAAAAATATCTTTGCGTTGTTCGATGTTCGAATTAGATTAATACTAACCTGGACGTGTATTTTAGTATTTTAAAATATAATCTAAATTTTTATGAGTCGGCCTCTACTCCTTGGTTTCTCTATTGAAATTATATATCTGTTATTATGTTAAAATAACTTCGCAGATCATTATTGAGTTATGTCTGTATGCTCTAGCAATGATATGAGGCTTATCAAGCATGATGACACAGCCGGGCTTACGAAAGATTGAAGTTCAAATAGTCCGGCTACTGGCGGACTTGAGCGAGGCTTGAGGAGGGGCACGAAGGGGATTTTAGTGGGTACACAGATAGCGTACGGAATCCCATGTAATCTGTCCTGGACAGGTATCCCTACCCAATAGAGAAATTTACCTGCCCAAAAACAGGGATTGGCTTTACCCTCTTTGACACAGCTAATATCATTACACACCCAATCATGACATTGAAAAAGGAAATTATCCTAACACCAACACTGATGATGAATATATATATATATATATATATATATATATATATATATATATATATATATATATATTTATATAACAGAAGGAGAAATAGCTTACCTCATATATTTATCAAGTTACGGTTAGCATTAGCAGCTATGTCTAAATTATTAATATGAGAAGAGCTTCGATAACATTTAATTTGAATATTAACAATAAAACCAAAAAAAATCCTATGACGAGTATTAAGTATAATTCCTTAGCGGTATTCACTCCAGGCTCAAACTCACCCTCTTTAATAAGTATTCTTAAATTAAAAAATGCCATACCTGTAGATAACAAAAATAATGAATTACAATGATAGCATGCGATGGAACCGTGCAGCTATCATTTTTTTTTTTCATAATATGCTAATCTTTTCCGCTATTGATTATTTAATTTATCATATTAATCTTTGTTTTTCCACGTGTAAGTACTTGTGGCGGAATCCCCTGAAAATATATTAAAACCTATTAATAAATTGTTTACTGGCGACCCACCCACGGCTTGGTCGTTGTAAACTGCGTAAAAATTTATTTACTTCAACCGCTTGCCCGCGTTTTCCCTATGATTCTGAGATATATATATATATATATATATATATATATATATATATATATATATATATACCTGTTATCAACTGTAAAATTAAATACAGTGACGTTGATTATGCAATGTTTATATCGTAAATGATGATAAGTATTCGATATCTACTCGGTATATATTTCAAATTATGTATATTATATATTTTCATTTCTTCGCTCTCTAAAAGAAAGCGTAGCGTTGAATTCGCACACGATTTCTTGAATTTGAGCGAGAAGCAGTCAACGGATTGACACTAGTTTGTCTCTGACTGCTATGTAAAATAAAGGGTAAAGATGTTTTTTTTATTATTATTCTGGTTAATTGATTTTATTATACAAACATAATAACAAATATAAATTATAATTTCTACATATGACTAATTCGTTGGTATAGAACCCATCACAATAGAATTTACTTTTAACTTTGCTCCACTGCACCACAATGGCGTTTTTTATCTTTTTTAATAATATTTACTGTTTATTTCTTTTCTTTTAATCTGTATATAAATAAAAAAAACATTTCATAAGTAGATATCCTAAATTTTAATAACATTTCAAGAGTAACAGATGTAATAACAGAATAGGGGCGTGCCAAGGGAAATTATATTTCGGTGTTAAAACGTAATTTCCGTTACAAGCAAAGACATTCAAGATATAATAAATATTCAAAACAAAAGATATTTATTTATTAAGTTGTATAAAAAAAAAATAAGTTATAATATTTTTATTTGACATATTTGACAAACATCTCAGCGTAAAATAAGAAAAAAAATATTGATAACATTTAAATATTTTGAAATAAATGGGCATATGTTTTGTAATACTTATGATAAATTCCAAATTCCATTTCAATTCCAAAACAATTCCACACTTTGAGAACACAAAGTCTCTTTATTTGAATGGTAAAACGAGAACTGAATATCCTGACTCTAGGTTCTCTGAATATCCTGTTTAATAACAGAAGTATGAAGTTGAAAAAAATGTTAATAATCCAACAATAGCGAGAATTCACTGAAGTGCTTAATACTGCAGAAAAAACTGAAGGGACAGCGCCCTTGCGGCCGATTACCCACATGACGGGGAGACCTGATAAAGTCCGTCATTAAAGCACTACCTATTCCATTAATGACTACATGCGCTGCTGAAAATAGAGACACATGAAAGGAAATTCCTAACCACGAAACCACGACCACTCCGACGCCAGTGAACGACTAAGAACAAGTATTAAACAAGCATGTTACTTTGAAAATAGCCCAAATTTCCAACTGTTTTCATTTAATAAAATGAAACACGCATTCAATTATGTCAACGAAATGTCCTATTGAAATATAAAAATTAATTTTCAAATATGAACACGAACATGACCCATATTAATCTGTGTGCTTTTTAAATAACTATATATTTCTAAAAACATATTTCATGGTTAACCGGTAACAAAAGTACTTGTATAAAATGTCGTAGCGTGTACTGGATCAAATTGAAAATAAAAAAAACAAAAAGCAAAATAAAAAATATTGAACAACTATAAATGATTCGCAACAGCTTAGAGTTACAAAGCTAGTGGGAATAAATAGGCCATTAATCGAAATAGGAACTGTTAAGCGGAAGCTGTTTTGTATGTTACTAGCAGCTGACCACGGTTTTGCTGAGTAAATTTTTTCACACTCCAATAAAGAATTATATTAACTAAAGAATACGCACGCTATGTATAATCTCAGTATCCTATGTGACACTTTTTATTAAAAAGTATGTCTAACGCATTAGTAGCGTCTGTATGTATGTAGCTTTAGCATTTATTTTGTATAGCGGGGTAATCAGACATCATAATGTCCAGGTACTGCTTTCTGCCGGAAATTTGGACCTTGTGTATTAAGGGGCGATCTCACCTCCTTGCTTATATTCGCAGAAAGGAAAAATGCTAACATTTTAAACATAATTGTTCCCTCGAATGGACATCGAACCTATAATCAATCACGTTTACAGTCTCACCGTACCACTCCCCCACGTCATGATGGCCTGACAAAACACAAAAAAATAATTTGAATTGCGTACTATTTAGCATCTTTTTAAAAATTTTAGTTTAAACTTCCTCAAGAAGGCATCGAACTGACAACTTTCGTCTACACACAGAGATTTATCCATATAAAAAGGTAGGTTCCCTAAAAATATGTAAAATTCTATGACATTTCAAGTGATGGAAACAAATTGAAAAATATTAAGTACGTGGATGAGTCTGTGCCTGCGATTCTTGGATGTCGTCCAGCGCTCTGGGCAATTAAACTATATGTTCCCTGCCACGTAGAGATTTCTAGATGGTTGTTACTTTCGTTGTGAGATGTTTTTAATTGTTGTAATTTTTTAGAATTATTAAAATCAGTAATGTTTATTCCCCACCCATACATACATATATATATATATATATATATATATATATATATATATATATATATATATATATATATATATATATACATTGTTCGATTTAATTATACTTTCACGGTTTATTCCGTATACAACAGCCCATTCAGAGATAACCCAGTATTAAGATACTCCGTTGAATGATTTCTGTCCAAAATTGTGAGCTAAATAGTTTTTTAAAACTAGTTTTTCTCTGACTAAAAAATAAAAAGTAGTAAAAATATATCGTATTACAATCTAAATTAGAAATATTTCAAAAGAGCTTAAGGCTGACATCAAAGCTAACTTTCCTTAGAGCGACCGCCTCTTAATGCTTTACTGGACTTAAAAGGACACAATTTATGAAATATATATTATGAATATAAAATAGTTTTAGCTCATATAATTTAAATATTTTAAAATTATACAATACAAATTAAATACTCATTTAGTTATTAACTCTATCAAGACTTTTTGTGAAATTTTCGTCTTTGTACTACTATGTTTACGATTTTCCAGAGATAACATAGTGTTAAGATTAATTTAAGAATTTAAGTTATTACCTGCTGAGCTTGCGGAACTCAACCCCGCGTTATGTCTTATTTACAGTCACAAGAGCTTACAAATATTTATGTATAATTAAAAAATACCTATTGAAGAGTTTAACGGCCCCTTAAACAATAATTACAGGAGAGCCATTCGGATTTTCATTGGACGGACAATCTTTCGCTCCACTTCATTCAGAACACAAAACTTTTAAACTTTTTTAACTTTACGTATTCCATATAAGAGAATGTGTTACAAATTCTTTAGCCTATTGCTCTTGGCCTGTAATATGTAAATGTAGTATTAATTTTGCTTTTCTAGTCAATTTTTATGGATAAATATTTTTTCTCTTATTATAAACGCAACACTTGTCGGTTATATCCAAAGTTTCAAACTGTAGATACATTCTTTTTCCCGCTCTAGTAAGGTAAGACGTGTTGAGCTACGCCACTCAACATGCAATGTTTTAATTTTGAGCGAACAGAACGGAGTGTTTTGACACTAGGTTCGCTCTGACTACCTTACTATACGCAATACAGTACACCGGTAAATAATAAACTGGCCCAGGCTAAGCAGGGCTCACAATTATCTGAGTTAATCAGGCACATTCAAACATCACTTGGTTAGCACATTTCACAGTAAAACGCGATTTTACGTGAATTTACTTAAAAACATAGCAAAATTAAATTTATCTTACGTTTAGTGGAAGCTAAATAAAACTAAAAGCTTAAAATGTATTCTTTGTTATTTTTTACTGGCACTTAGCTACTAATCTTGAGAACAGCAAGCAGCTTTTGTTATATAAAAAATGGGTTAAAAAATTTGTAAAAATGTTAAAACTTCGCACTCTCCATCTAGAGCTAGAATATCGGAAGAATATCAGAATGCAGTACTAAAAAACATTTCGAGAATTCATCCACCAATGAAAGTTGGAACATTTTTTTTATGTATTCCCATACGAGTGTGTTCCGGAACAAAGGTTTTTATTCGAAACGTGGAGCTTTTCTACCATAATCCATCACGCCACTCTGCTATACTGTGAATATACATATGTCTTAGAAATTATTTTTAGACAAAAGATATACTGAGTGATTACTTAAAGTGCAAATATACATTAACTTTACAAAAATACGTTCCTTTGATACGAAGTTAAGTGAAAAGATAGCATTTTAAAATTGATGTAAACTAAGAAGACTTGTTGTGAAAGTTTTTTTTAGCTTCACGCTTTTAATTCCGAATAGCAGAGTAGAAAATTGGAACACTAAGTGTTGTGTGGCGGAACTCAACGCAACGCTTTTTCTTACCAGAACGAGGCAAAGGGAATAATTTAAATATAATCATTACCCCTATTGGGAATCGAACCCACACTCGAAAATTGAATACTTAACTATACTAGAACATTCAAAGGGAATGATTTTGATATTTGATATGTTGAATTTATGTGCCCGTAGTGCAATTGACAATAGCCACAAATTGATTGTGGGTTCGCTTCTTATTAAATAGAATAATTAAAATTTGAATTATACTTCGCTCTGGTCAGATGAAGCCCAGAGTTAAGCTCCGCCACTTATCACGTACATTTTTAAATTCGTGTGGAGCGCGGCGAGCGGAGTATTTCAAGTAGTTCACTGTTTTCGCTAAATGTTTTGTATTCACAATAATTTTATTACACTGGGCGTAATATATTGTAAGTGAATATTAAAAGCATTATTTGACAGCAAGCTATGAAATTCATCTTAGCAATATCACTGTAACGCCGATTTGTTGAAGGGAAATACTAAAGAAAACTGTTCGAACACTTATTTATGTTCTAGATAAATAATGTTAAGAACATTTGTTTATTTTATATACTATATTTTTTATTTGTTCACAGATTAAATAAATAATTAGTAGGATATTCAGAACCCGGTATGGTTCAATGAAAATAAATTTGTAGTTGTAGATACGAATCCCATACGAGGGGTTTAATATATTAACAAAGTGTGACATGTAGCTCCCTTTTCTTGATCATCTTGACGACTGACTTCAGTCAGTAATGTAATAAATTTTCATATTAAAATAAATTTTAAAATTCAGAATATAACTATTAATTATTATCTCTACCTTATAATTACCTCCAATAGTTTTATTTTCTATATGAATGTGGACCTTCATGGTACAGTGGTACATCCTTTGTGTTCATAATGGTTCATATTACGAATTCTACTCGGAGGATTTTTTTTTCTCCGCTCTGATAAGACTAATCGTGACGTTGAGTTACGTCAGTCAGCACACAATAATTCGGAAAGCCTGAGAAAATTCTGATTTATTTCTTTTGTCATCATTCATTAGATAACCTCATCTTCCTGAGTCAGTTAGCTTTCATATAAATCATTTTGCTTCATTATTTTTTTTAACTTCACGCTTTTATCCCGCGGAGCAGGGTAGGCAGAAAGTTCCTAGTGTCAAGACACTCCGTACTTCTTTTTTCACTGAATTCGAGACATTGCGTGTTGAGTGGTGGAACTCAACGCCGCACTTTGTTTTACCAGAGCGAGGAAGTGAAAAGCGTTTACAGTCAGACGCTGTCACACTCCGCCACAACCGGCCTCACATACTATAATCTCTTACTATAATCTCTTCTGAAGGTTATATATCAATTTTAAAGATAATAGGTATTTGCTTTGCGTGGCACTGTTGCTTTTGAATCTCTAAAATATCTTGAATTATTGCGAAGACGACAATAATGCGACCTGACTGCGTAAAGTATCATGTGCTATAGTAGCAGTATTTGTATAGTATATTTAAATAGTTTTGTTTTCCATTCATTAGAGAGGGGGGAGATAAACGTTACATATAAATAGTTAGTAGTTTAAATATAGTCACTCCCCCGAGTGGGGATCGAACCCACAACCGATCGCGTTACAATCAGACGCTGTCCCACTGCGCCACGACCGGCCTCAATTATTTTTTACATTTTACATCTACGTAATATATTTCCTGTACTAATAAAAGCGTTGACCCGACATTAATTTAAGTTCAATCAATTGCGTTTTAAGGTTTTCATCGTATAATACAAGTGATCAAATTAATTGTTGTAGTTAACAATTGGCAATAACCATTTATTGAAATTCAACGAACATAAAGTTAGCTATGGTTATTTATTGAAGTGTTTTGTATATTGATGTTTATATTACAATTACTATGTTGATATGTTTTTTTTAATAAAATGCAGCGTTGAGTTCCGCTAATCAACGGAGTATCTTTACACTAGGTTGGCTGTCTAATGTCATTTTTTATATGAATTAATGACAGATAAAGTTTGATATTGTAATAAAATACAAAATATATCTATCTATGTTACATATTTGTAAATGATACTTATACAAATAAACCCATATTACATTAAAATTAAATTACTAACTAACTAATAATAATTATATGTGGCTTACTAAAATATTACTAAAACTAAAACTAAATTAGAATGAAAAAGATGAAATATAAATGCATTTAAAATAATTTTATTTAAAACGCGTTAAAATCTTGACAACCACAGATCTTATTAAATTCACTACTTCGCTGTTTTCGCCTGCAAATAACGAAAGCTACACTCACCTTTCGTCACTTATGGGTTAGGGTTTATGTTTATAGTTGTATAAATAATGTTATCGATATGACAACACTTGTTGAATTATATATTTTTATGTCTACCGTTCTTTTAACTTTACTAATGAGGTGTTTTTGAATTTGATGGCATTATAATCCGAGACATTGTAGAAAGCGGAATAATAAACTTGGAAATATAATTTAACCTCCTTACATATGGGTTAAGCCTAATAATGCCATGTATTATTAGAGTAAGCAAACAAAGAAACAAAAATTTAAATACAATTATTCCCCCGATTGGGTATCCTATTATCCAACATATTTACAATCACGTTGTCCCACTGAACCACTATGGCCTCTCTTTTTTTCTTATAGTAAAGATAATCAGTAAAAGCGGTCGGTTATGGGTTCGATTACCACTCAGGGTAGTGATTTTATTTAATTTATTTTCATTTCCTCGCTCTGGTAAGACGAAAACGCGGTGTTGAGTTAGTGAAAAGCGTAAAAAAAAGATAATTAAATATAATCAAATTATATATGAAAATGATAGACTAAATCACTGACCCAGGTACATTTCATTTGAAGAAACAATTCTGGAGTGGCATATTAAGAGATCCATTGTCACGCAGGTCACGGCTTAACAGAATTATCACTCTCATTTTGTCGAGGCCAATTTCTGTCAACGCCTTGAAGAGAATGTTAAAGCGAAGCTCATGTAGAGCTATAGAATGGGCGGTTTATTAAACTATATAACATATAAATTAATTCTAATTTGAAGTTATCGTGGTTATTTTAGCTTAAGGCTTTTATCCCGCATAGCAGGGTAGACAGGAAGTACTTAGTATCAAGATTCTCCATATTCCGTTTTGGGACATTAGACTAAGCCGAATTCGAGACATTGCATGTTGTAGTCGCGGAACTCAACGCTGCATTTTGGCTTACCATAGCGAGAAAATGAAAATTTCAAAAATATGTTGTAATGAATGTATGTAAAGAAGAATATAGTGAGTTCAATCTCTACTTATACCTGATCTCTAATTAGAAATCGAACTTCCTCTTTACAATTCATTTAAATAAAATTATATTAAATTTAATTCAGCTTCCCTGCTCTAGTAAAACGCTTTGCGTTGACACTGTGACAGCGTTGAGTTTCGACAGTTAACAAAATCCAAAAATAGATTTCATGCGGAAACCATAGAACTGGGTTATGTCTGCCTACTCAAATAAAATAAACTTTTAAATAGATTACAAAAGTTGGGGTGACTTGTCACACTGTTCTTTTTGTACGCAATTCTAAATTATATTATATTATATAAAAATATAATTTAGAAATAACACTAAGCGTAACTTAACTTCGTGGCCGCATATCAAAAGCAAATTGTAAATCTCCTCATTTTGCACGGAAGGCACGACAAGGTGAAACCGAAATTGTTTCACAAATTGTTTACATCAGCATCAGAAAATTGTGCCAGGCTTCTTAGTCATTCAAAAATGCAGTTTGTTTTGTATTCGCTAGGACTGTCATAGTAATTCTTTAATTAAATATATTTATTCTTCAGTTGACATTCAAAACATGAAGCATGTAAATTCTTATAATGAATAAAATTATTTGAAATTTGACATTCCCTTGAATGATAATTGAACTCACAACCATTGCGCTTATAGTAACACACTTTTCCGAAGGTATAAATTTATGTTAGAATAAATGTATCTATTTTATTTACCTTAATACGTTCATTTAGCATTTACGTAGTTAATATTTCTGGACTACATTCTTCTTAAAGGTTTCATACCCAAAAGGTTATAACGAGATTCTATTAATATAATTTCACTGTCTGTCCGTCTGTCGTGATTTTTGCTCTTTATACTGTACTTTTATAAATAAGGATAACAGGACAGAATAGAATATTTTGTTATGAGTACTTTAAAAATTACTGTATTAAAAGTTTATTTAAATTAAACTAAATTTAAACAAGTATCTGAGGAGAATTCCCATATAACAAACATAATTTTTTACCGGTTTTATAATAAATATTGGTACGGAAGATTTAGAGAGGACCTGGCGTCAAGATATAAAAATATCGATTTATTTTGAAAATTTTCTAATATTAAAAAGTATCTCACAGACATATACTAAAGAGCAATGAGGAAAATTATTAAGATAACGTGTATAAAGTAATATTTTAAATTTTAATAAGCGCCATTTTAAAGTGTTAGTATGAATTCAGATTTCGACTAGTTTCAAATACTTGAAAGATGTTATCACTTTTTAAATAAGTAGACACTTACGAATTCCATTTTAATTAAAATCATTAAATTTATGTGTTATATTTGAATGTTATTATTTAATATAATTGAATTAAATTAGTTACAAACGTGAAAAGGAAACCCATTTTTAATGATCGTCATTCCTTGTACCTTTAAGACAACAAATGGAGGGAACAAATCAAATCAAAGTAACAGAGCGAACAATTTCGCGGCTTTGTTTTCGATACAAAATGGTGAATCTAATTGTATTAAGAAATTGGTTGACGCAGATTGGTTTTGACCCAATTTATTGTCAAATTCAGCTATGTTTTTGTGTTTCTATTCTTTTATTTATTTATCTTTACTTTTTTCTCGCCTTACTGGGCGGGAAAAAAACATACTGTCAAAACACTCTATTGTGGTCGCATGAAATCGAGATATTGCATATTAAGTTAAATTTACAGAGTTTAACGCCGCATTGTTGTTTACAAGGTGATCAAACTTCAGCTAACGCATTTTATTCTTTTATTTCGTACTTTATATATATTTATTTGTGTGTCTTCAGAATTTTATAATATATATACAAAAGCAAAACAGTTATAACCAGCACTATATTCTAGTCAAAATTCAAAATAAAACATATTGAGTGGCAGATTAACCTGGTGTTTTGTCTTACCAGAGTGGAATAATGTAAATTACTTAAATACATTAACTCCTAGTGGGAATTGAACCGACAACCAACGCACTTAGAATCAGACAGTCAGTGTTTATCTAGTTTTATAAAAATATTTTTTTACGTATGGAAATTGTCCATATTTTTATTACTTGAGTAAAATAATATTTAAGCAACCAACCTCTGTTATAAGAGATTGTACGTTATAATAATAAGAAAAGCTTTTGTATTCACCAAGTAAGCATTAATGAGGCTAGAAATAGCTCGTCTGCGTTATTAAAGTTCTATCATTTGTTACGTAAATGTTTAAATTTTGTTTATGGCATCATGAAATCACCGATGAATACTTCCTACGTGACGACGTACTATATTCGATTTCCAATTAGAATTAAATATGTAGGTCAGATTGAAAAAAAACAAAGAACTGTAGCTTGAGACGTGAAATTTTAAGTGACAATAAAAATTCTCAAAAAATAAGGATAAAGTGCTAAGGAATAAATCAGCAATGCTTGATATGAAAATAAAAAACTGAAATATCATGATGTAGTACTAACCAATACTGTATATATGTTATATGAATAAAACATTTTTTTTATTTAAAATTGTCCTTGTATGATATAACTTAACTGCTAGTGAGACTTCTACATGACGAATGCTCTTAAATTTGATAACAGTGTAATGGAATTAATAAGGGTCATATACATATATATATATATATATATATATATATATATATTATAGCCAGGGTAGACAGAGAGTACCTAGTGCCAATACACTCCGTACTTCGCTTTCGACTGAATTGGAGACATTGCGTGTTGAGTGGTGGAATTCAACGGCGCACTTTGTCGCTCGCGTTAATAGTCAGACGCTGTCCCACTGCGCTACGACAGTCTTCATGTATTTCACTAAGGCTAAATTATAGATGGTTGCATTATTATTTAGAGAAATATTATGTTTTACTTTTTAGTTTGTTTTAATACAATATTTTAGGATGTTTATGTTTCTTGATGGCAATAATAACATGTTTATCAAACACATTGAAATTTTATAAAACTTTTATAAGTAAACCTAATGCCACACTTCTATACACTGCGGTAGCGTATCAAACCCAAGTTCAAGCTAAAAAAACGTGTGAGTAGCACGCAGCAGCAGCAGCTTAACATTAAACGAAGCAATTGTTCCTATGAATTTACGATAGGCTTTGCGTAAGAAATAAGGTTACCAAGCGATTACAGTCAATCAAGGTTCAGCACATAAATCAGACTGAAATCATCATTCGCTAACTAGCCATATCAGACTTCAGGCTTCCCTATATTATTCTAAGTTATATGAAGAAGGAATATTTTAAAAAATATCTTATGTTACAGTAAATAAACTTTGTCATCCATTTAGATTTCACCTGTATAGTCGTTGAGGTCAATGATCGTAGCCTTATAGGAATATTATTATATCATAATATTGAACTTGGCTCTTAAGTGAAATTTACATTTTTTATGAGATTACTCTTTAATTAGAGGAACTTAACTTTAGAATTAATGATCTATTAATATTTTTTCATTAATAATTGAAAAATTATGTTCCTTTTTAAATATTGTATATATTTGACATTTTACTTGAAGATATGTAGAAAGAAATATATTTATATATAAAAATTTAGGTGGGAAATGTATAATTGTCAATCTGCACCGTGTATCGCACTGATGAATTACAATTTGATTCCAGCTACAATCGAGCTGGTAGGAGAGAATTGTGTCGTAAATAAAGATTAAAGTCAACCGTTCTGTTCAAAATATCCAGTATATTGTGGCTATGAAATGGGAAACTTGAATCTTGCTTTCATACTATCAGCTATACCTAAAATTTATTACGTAACGTATATGTATATGAGATTTCAAATCATAAACATACGCTATTTATTTCGAAGAATTGTAATTGAATAATGAATAAAAAAAACAGTATCACCCTTTATGCTGAACTGCTGCTGCTGATAGCATGGGTAGCTAGAGACAATTTAATGTCAAGACACTGTGTTGATTGTTTTTCCACTCGAAATCGAGACATTGTGTGCTGACTGGCGAACTCAACGCAGCATTCTGTCTTACTAGAAGGTGGAAATAAATTATAATTATAATCATTCACCTGAATAGGAATTCGATCCATAATCTATCACGTTAACAATAAGACAGTGTCCAACTGAACTATGATGGACTCATTTTATATTTCAAAGAATTTTAATTGAATTAATAATTTAATAAAGTTAAGTCAAGAAATCACGAATATACCCAGTATAGTATCGAATTGCCTTAATAAATAACACATGTACCAACTCGAATTAATAATATTACTTTTATAGTACCTCTATGTTATTATTAAGTACGCATTTTACAAAAATTGAAAAACAATAGCATTAAGTTAAGCATTAGCTGACACCTTTTAGTCTCTAGAATCTTTTCGCAGTCTTTTTTAAAAGGTATATATATTTTTTTATGTTTTGTTTGTTATTTTTTTGGTATTAACATGACTGTATCTGTAAATTGAATTGTAAAACGAAGACACCAATTAAAATATAAAATTTATTTTTTTTAGTGTTTTCACCCCGCAACAGGGTAGACAGATAGGTGAAGGTATTCTCATCATCGCATCCCGCTTTCCGCCGAATTCGAGACACGTGCGTATTAAATGGCGTAACTTAACGCCGCGTTTATATAACCAGTGCGAGGAAATGAATATATATATATATATATATATATATATATATATATATATATATATATATTTTTATATATATATATATATATATATATATATAATCACTCCCGCGACTCAGAACCAGAATCGCCATCAAACATAGTTAATTTATTATATAGTTATTAATATAAATATCCATTTTAATGGCCTGCAATTCTGGGATGCCAATGTGTCTTGCGCTAACATCGGTCAGTTTAGTCGTTAAGCTATAATAAGAGACAATAAATATGCCACAATGAGTATGTAGCGAAGCCATTTTGTGTTAACGCAGTTATAAATAAGGACTATTCTTATAGCAAGAATACATATGTACATACATATATGCATAGAATGTGTATGTACGTATATAGATTGTTTGCGATGCTTACGTAACGCATTGGTCGTAAGTTCGATTTTTAATTCCGGGGCCATGACACTGGAGATCAATTGTTCAAGATAATTATTAATATGGTAGAGTCTCCTGTTCTGCTAAGTAGATTGCGTGTCAGAGGTTATGTACACGATATTAACCTTTCTTTGCATTGCCTAAAGTCAAAATCAAGTATATAATATAATAACTTTAAAATATGTGTACTTTATAATATATATATTAACTTTATTTTTTTTAGCTTCACACTTTTATCCCGCATAGCAGGGTAAACAGAGAGTACCTAGTGTCAAGATATTCCGTACTTTGCTTCCCAGCGAATTTGAGACATTGCGTGTTGAGTGATGGAATTCAACGCCGCACTTTGTCCTATCGGAGCGAGGCAAAATAATTTTAAATATAATCAATCCCCCAAGTGGGGATCGAACCCACAAGCGTTCACGTTTACAGTCAGACGCTGTCAAACTGTAGCACGACCGGCGCTAATATCGACGAATAACTTTGTAATGCAAAAAAAATGGTTTAAAATATTTATATTTTGATGTTTTTCAGATAATACGCGGGACTTTACATCCTCTTCTTTCGGGGTTGAATTGAATGGTGGTCGATGATTTAAAAAAAATATAAAATAAATAAAGCCGTTAAAAAAATATCACCAATAAACCCCCATAAAACCACCAATAAAATCCCATTGAAGTCAATTTGAAAAAAATTCGCGCGATAATTTTGCTTTGCAATGATTGGCGCGTGAAGAATTTTTTCAATCAAATTGTACAGTCACTCTGTATAATTCCATTTTTGGCTATTTTCGTATTATATTTGAATTGAAATACTTTCATTGTGTATTCAATATTGCCATAGATAGATATTTGTGTTGAATTTAACCAATAAAGTGGCCGTGTCCGGACTCAAAAGCGCCTTTAAAACAGATATATGTCTGTTAACCGCTCACTTCGATCAATTTGCTAACAGTACCCGAGATTTCTCTAGTCGAAATTGGAGGTCTGGTGGCGCCCGTAGTAATAGCCTATCAGAACAGTTGTTTTTTTTTTATTAATTAATTAAGTTATTATTTTGTATATTTGATTAAACCATATATAAGTAGATTTTTTATTATTTTAATAATTTAATAACCTATGATTCTAACTGCCTATATATTTTACTTAAAAAAATGATTAAATAAATACAAGAACAATATTCTTTCTTATCGTACTTTGTCTCTAGCTGTGTAATTGGTGAGACTAGAGCACCAAACGCTACCATCCAAGTCTTGTACCTTGGATGTTATGATTCGTCAGCGTTGCGTTCTGCCAGCCAATGTACCTCTCTATGAAAACAATGTTTTGACACTAATTCCACTTCTGAATATACAAAGTAAAAGAAAAAAATATATGATTAATATTTTTTAATGTTACATAGTTATTTGAATAACAAAAATGTTATTGCACTTCAAAAATCAAACCTATGATCCTCGTCTTCGTAAGCAAAGAAGCCTTATTATTATATTATTATATTAAAATTAAAGGTGAAGCTCAAAAAGAAAATATATACAACCTCTCTGGCGTTCGCGTCATAACATGGAAATCCAAAAATGTTATAATTAAAAAGTACACTTTGATAACAACCTAATCACCTAATGTCCTTTCGTAGTAATTTAGCAAAATCTTTAACTTGACGGGAAAAATAATTTATTTCGCGTACTTACTTTCTATTACGATTTAAGTGAATATAAACCTTACACATATCTAATAAGGCTTAATTTAGCTAACTAGATAAAGGACATTGCAATTTAAGCCTCATGATTGATGAACTCAGATCCTCGATTATAAAAAGTGATTTGAATAAATCCTTTTGAAATCTAACGACAGTGAGTCCAACAGTGTATAATTTATCACGTCCATTCACTGAGCTTTCCCGACACGAATATCATTTAAAAGAATCAGTTTGCAAATAACTTACAATGATATTTACAGTTATACATTTGTGTTTGTATTAATGGTTTTGTAGAAAACGTAATAAATTTGAACGTAATGAGATTCGAACCCGCACCTTTTGGAAAACGTACAAACACTCTGATCAATAAGCTATACGTTCTGTTCGACTTAGCTCTAAGTCGAATTATAACTTACAAGATATTTTACACATATATTTTTTTATATCATGAGTGTGAGCAAAGCGTTTAAAAAATGTAACAGAATTTTTAATTCTTCAGGCAATTATTTTAATGTCTGACACTTCAGTCTACGGTCCATAAAAAGTTTCCACTTTGAGTAAGTTAATTAAGCAAAAATAATTATTTCTTAACTCACCTGAAAGGTTCAGAATGCAAGTAGCTAATTACAATAGTAATATAACTTTTAAGAATAATATTTCTATACTTATTCTGTTATTTGGGTAAACTATTAAAATATTTATTTAATAAATATTTATTAATATCTGTATTATTAAATAAATATTTAAACTAATATTATAATATTTAAATTAATAATATATAAGTATTTGTTAATATATGTATTATTTATTAATATATGTATTATTAAATAAATATTTGTTTAGTATTAAATTACATTGAAAAATACACATGTATAATTATATATATATACAACGTACATATAATGTATTTGTAATTTTATCACAACTTAAATAAAATACACATTGAGTGTGTTTTTATCTGAATGGATTTTTTATCAATCACGTCAGACAAAGCAAAGCAAATCCTCATTAATTCCCCAATAAGGATAAAGCGTAATAATTAACCGAATTCATTTTATCCATAAAACCAAATAAGTTAGTAAAATAAAACATAAAAAAACGCTTTTATTCATATTTATTATATAAAATTACAAAAAAATCACAATCAAAATATTATTTACTGTCTTAACACAAAGTGTTTCAATCTCAAGTATAAGGCTTGATTGTCAATCCATTCCCTTAGAGCTGATACTTTAGCGTAGACTCCGGGGTACCTTGGTCTTGCGCATCCAAGACCCCAGGAAACAATGCCAGCAAGTTTTCCTTCATATACAAGTGGCCCACCACTATCACCCTGTTGAAATATTTATTTATTTATATATTTTTATACTCTATATTGCCAAATAAATTTCTCTATATTGTAAAATAACAAAATTGTACGATAAGCGGCTTTTCCGCTAATAAGCCTTCTCTTCCAGCCAACCTTGTTATGTGGGCAATTAACGTATAGGTGTGCGAATATAATTATAGATTCTCACACATACATAAATATACATACACATGTGTAAATACTTGCACACATACATTCATATATTATTATATTATATAATTAAGAAATTTAAAGATAAATATTTATATAAATAACAAGTAAGAGTTTTTGATAATGAGCTCCTTCCCATGAGGCCGGTCGTTGCGCAATGGCACAACTGACTGTCAGACTGTAAACGTGACCGGTTGTGGGTTCGATACCACTTGAGGAAGTGATTATATTTAAATTATTTTCTCTTCCTCGCTTTGGTAAGACAAAGTGCGGCGTTTGGTTCAGGCACTCAAAATGCAATGTCTCGAAATCGGTGGAAAGCAAAGTACGAAGTGTCTTGACACTATGTACTTTTTGTCTACCCTGCTATGCGGAATAAGAGCGTGAAGTTAAAAAAAACTCCTTTACAAGACTTTTAAGGGCCTCACGAGAGGGAGCTCTTCGAATAGAATCGGGTAAATTATTCCAGAACCTGACTGAAAACGAGTCCGACATATGACCTGATTGTCGACAAATATATAACATCATAATGGCGATACGACACCTCGTGTGAACATTTTTCTGAGGTTAGCTAATTCAAATAAATTTTTAATTTCATTCTAATTTGCCTTTATTCGCATATGGTTCGATATTGACGCGAACTTTTCTATTACTTCCTCTAATCTCTCCTCATCTATTGCTTTACATAGGTAAGCAGACAAAAAATATAGCTAAAACACGTCTTTGTCCAATTACAGCCAGTTCTTTGCGTATTGACTTAATGTTGAGTTGAAAAATAACAATAATTTAAAAATAAGTATTTCTTCGAGTAGGAATCAAACCCACAAACAATCATGTTTATAATAAACGCACTACCCCATTATGAGTTTTTTTCAACTAATGTACATAAAGATAGTTATTACCTGGCAAGCGTCCTTTCCTCCTTCAGGTAATCCAGCACATAACATTCTAGAAGTAATCTTGTACAGCGGTTGGTAAGCGTTATCACAGGCTTGTTCGTTCACTTTTGGCACTAACACCCTTTGTAAGGTCTTTGGTGTACCTCCACCTTCCTATTATAATGTGAATAATATAATGTTATTTAAAGGTTGTATTCTGATATTTTTATTGTATGTAAAAATTGAACGTAACGTCATTCGAATCTGCTAAATTTATAAATATCAAAAATATATAAAGAAATTTATTTAAAATATAGACTTTAATTCAATTATAAATAACTTAGTATTAGATCGGAGCATCGTTAGCGATTGTAACAAGTAGTGTCGATATTTTATTAAATCCAATTTCAAGAAATCCTCTTTTAGAACTCTCAAGGAACATAGACGATAATTTTCAACTTTTCACGCCCAGTAGTTTCAGTTGCGCGTTAAGTCAGTTTGTGTAGCGAGCGTTTTATAAATGAATGATATTTATATCTACAATTATATATATATATATATATATATATATATATATATATATATATATATATATATATATATATATATATATATATTCCATTAGAAGGTAAGGCTAAAAAACGTGATGAATCTCTAACCTCACCGAACTAGTGTTCCTGTATGACGATAGGATAGTATTACTCGCACGCATGTTTGCTTTCATTGTACAGTACAGGTGAAATATTAGGTTTTAGCCACTTTATTTAATTAAAATCTAGTTATAAATAGTACATTTGATTTAGAATTTTAAATGATAAAACGTAATATATTGATGTGAATGTATTGGTGTATTTTAATGGTATAGATAAATTAATGAAGTAACTAAAATATACTAACTCTTAAATTCCCCCATCCGGTGACTACAGTAAGTCCACCATCATCCACTTCTTCTCCCTCAGAGTACAATGATATGGGGGCAACATTTTCATTAAATTCCAAAGGCTTGGAAAGCCATATAAGAGCGACATCATGATCCATTCTAGTATAAGTAAATCCGGGATTCCATACTAAATCACCAACGGCATAGAGTTCACCGCCTGATTGACTTGAAGATGACCCAGCTCGAATTTGCAAGTTGCTTGGTGATACTCTGAGCAGAATATACAAAGAAAAAATAAAAATATATATACTACATTTTTTATACTTAGAAAAATTTTGATATATTTATTTCCAAATAAATATACATAAATATAAAGACAACTTTTTTCTTTTTTTTTCTTCACGCTTTTATCCTGCATAGCAGAGTAGACAGAAAGTACCTAGTGTTAAGACACTCTGTACTTCGCTTTCCACCGAATTCGAGACATTGCGTGTTCAGTGGTGGAACTCAACGCCGCACGCTATAACAACCATATAGAAGTTTTATATAAATAAAATCAAAAAATATTATTATCCTAGACACATATAAAAATTATATAAATACTATCCAAATAAATTCTAATTCCTATAATTTTGATTAACTAGATCGAATAAATATTAATTTCATTTCATAAATGTAGCGAATGAAATAATAAAAACTTGCTATTAAAAATTTGTAGGTACTTCATTTTTTTTGTATTACGGTGGATAACAAAAACTGATCTGTTCGAACATATCCGTAACTACAAAACAATTGTTAACACTTTACTTATCTTCTTTAAAATATATAAAATACCATGAAAATATAATTTTTTTAACCTTATTAAGTCCAATTTTTAACTTCATTTCATACTGCCCCGTATATTTTGGATTCAAATCTTTCACTCCACATGTTAATATAAAGGTACGTACAATAAATCTATAACGTCTTACCCAATCAAACAATGTGCTGCTGTTATAATGAGATCGTAGTCAATAATAGATCCACCGCATGAATGCCGCCCTCTATTCAATATGGAAACTTGATAAGGGGCTTCTGATATGTCAATATCTTCCCCTCCAACAATTCTTGCATCTTCTTGTAGTGGGTTTGCAGCTGAAATTATTTATTATATTTTATATTAAACTATTTTAAACGGAATGTATAACTGGTGGCCGTTTGTGGCGCAGTATGACCGCGTCTGACTGCAAACGAGATCGGTTGTGGGTTCGATCCCCACTCGGGGTAGTGATAATATTTAAAATTATTTTCTGTTCCTCGCTTTGGTAAGACAAAATGCGGCGTTAAGTTCCAACACTCAATTCACAATGTCTCGAACTTCTTGGAAAGCGAAGTACGGAGGGTACGGACACTAGGTACTAAAAAAATTATATAACTTTTATTAAAATAGGCAAGAACATTTTTTTGTTGTGCTATTTCTTAGCATTTTTTTTGTAAAAATACAGAGAGGTGTAATAAAAATAACTTTCAATTACAATATTTCTCCCGAGTAGAAATTGAACTCACAACCAATTGAGTCAAAGTAAGACACTGTCCCATTGCGCCGCGAAGGCATCGCTATGTTATTTTTTTTATAAAATAAACATTTTCCTACTTTAATTGTACGAATGGCAAACAACATAATAAAATGTTTAAAAAATATATTATCGTGAAAAAATAAATTAAAATAAGCGACGTATGTATTGCTTACAATTTTTCATTAAAATTTAGTTATTTTCTGAAATTTTCGTACATCCTCTATTTATAATTAGAATATCAAAATTTCCTTTGTAACAACACTTTGCTTTAAAATTCATTTAAAATTTCTCACTCATATAAGTTACACACTGGGGTTTTAAAAATAAAAATAAATGTACATTTTCCTCTTTAAAGTAAATATCTACGTAAATATGATACATTTCTCATCTTTGTTTTTTGTTTTAACAAAATTAATTATTTTTTTATTCCATTCCAAAGCGAAAAACAGTTAACGGATTGATTTAACAAAGGGTTGTCTTTGACCGTCCTATGGCGGATAAATCGACAAGCTATTTATTTATTATTTTTGTTGACTGCAAATGCGACCGGTCGTGGCAGTGGGAAAGTACTAGATTGTAAAACGACTTTTTTGGGTTCCATTCCCAAATTCTGGGAAATGATTATATTTAAATTATTTGCATTTGTTTGTTTAGGTAAGAGAAAATGTGACGTTGAGTTCCATCACTCAACATGGAATGTCTTCGGAGTGTCTTGACACTAGGTAATCCTTATGAGGCCTAAAAGCGTGAAGCTAAAAAATATTAAAAAATACCCGTACACACATCGTACTTCACTATCCACCCGAACTCAACCTCTGTACGTTAAGTAGCGAAACTCTATGCCGTGCTTTGTCTTATTAGAGTAATAAAACGAAAATAATTTAGTTTATTAAACCCAAAAACAATCGCATTCACAGTAGAAGATGTCTCAAAATGCAACTAGCTCGCTCCATTCCATACATTTTATTTTATTAAACTCAAATTATATAAATAAACAATTTTTTTTATCCATGACCCCATTAAAACAAAATCATTAAAAATATACTAAAATACCGAAATGTAATATCGAAAATATTCTAACAATACTAGAATTCCGAACTGCAATAGTAATATTGTTGAAGCTTACCGGCATATCCGATACACGCAATAACTGTAAAAACTTTAAACATTTTGCGTTGGAAAACAAAACTGTAGGTATTTCCATCAACGAGTGCTAATATATAGTTGAAAATTTCAAAAGAGAGATTAATAGGTCATTACAATTATCAAACGCCTGATAAGGAAACCTTCACACCAATTCATACAAGATCCACTGATAACGTTTATTATTATTTAGACATAGATAATAACTTAAAATGAAGACTCTTTCAGTGATAATTGTTTATTTCAAGTGCTATATACAATCGATGGAAAACCCGTCAAAGGTGTGTCGAACTTTTAAATAAGGTGTTCCGTACTTTTTTTTTCAACCTCTCGGTTTCCACTGCTTGCCTCGCTGATCACTAATTCAGGTATAAGGTAGTCAGCAGCACTTCCTACAAGCTTCTTGCTTCAAATATTCACTCCATTTAGTTGCAAGGGGTCCCAAACTACGTTTGCTTAAGCGTGGATCCATCGACTGTCTTTATTTCTGGATATAAACCGACCTTATTCCATCTCATTTTGCTGATCATACGGACAAAGTCAATTGTACTATGGTGCATATATTGTTTTTACGTACCTATATGTTATTTGTCGTTTGTCATTTTTTGGTTCAGTTACAAAAATAAATAGTTTAAGTTGGTTTTGAATGAAACTTACGCAAGTCGCAAAAGTACAATTTTCTCATAAGCAACTTTATAACTACATCCATCATGAAACCATTATAGGGTTACCTGATTAGAAAAAATACGGCGTTAAGTTCTACTTTAATAGAATTAGTTACTAGTATATTTTGTCTATCTTCGTAGAAAGAATACAAAGTTATGTCTAAATAAAAGTGTTATGTTTATTGGAACACGGTTGATTGAAGGTTTTATTCTCATTCAGGCAATGTTGGCGGCGTTGAGTTCCGTTACTCTATACGTAATATCTCTATTTAGGACAGAAAACTGAAATGTCTTGTCACTTGACTCTCTCTGACAATCTGAACCAGAAAAAAATGTTAAGAATTAATAAATTTAATTCATTTTATAATCGATTCCTGAAACCTCATTTAATGTATGGCGCATTATTTTGTAATTATCTCAATAGTTTTATATCACAAGTGCTTACTTCAGAAGTACTTCATTAATAGAAAACCCATTTTCAAGTGTGTTTTGTAGTTAATTAACTAACGGGATAGTAGCAAGTTCGAAGATATATGGTGAAAAAAAAGTAAAGCCTTAAAGATTTTATTTAAATAAACTTTCGGCTTAGAAGTTACTAAATGGTATTTAATTCCGCCACTAACTCCTCATTTCGAATGGCGGAATTGCTTTCCGCCGTCCGACCAGAGCGTCTCGACACTAGGTTCTCTTTAGTTACTTAAGAAGGATGAGAAATAAGCGAAAAGCTGCTTTGAAAAGAAGCTTCGTAAGATTATGCCTGACTTAAATAGTTACTGACTCTGAAATTATAGTAAGTTATATTATTTGTATATATTAAATTATGATTTGTATGGTCTGGTTAGAAGAAAGGTGGCGTTAAGTTCCATCATAAATAGAAAATACATAACAGAATTATTTATCTAATCTAATTTAATAGAAAAATAATGTGTATGTATATATACCCACCCGAAATAAAAACAAAGTGAATTTTAATCTAAAAATTGCCTTTTGTCTGCATTAAGAAATAAAATTTATTTAGATATACATCCCTCAAGTGACATCGAACTTACACTATATGCAGTTACAGTCAGACGCTGTTCCACTGAGTCACAATGGCGAGACATGTACAAAATAAATTAATTCAATTTATCTTCGGCCGGTCGTGACGCAGTGGGATAGCGTCTGATTGTAAACGCGATCGGTTATAAGTTCAATCCCCACTCGGGGGAGTGATTATATTTAAATTATTTAGACTTCCTCGCTCTGGTAAAAGACAAAGTGCGGCGTTGAGTTCCACCACTGTTTCGAATTCTGTGGGAGAGCAAAGTACGGAGTGTCTTGGCACTAGGTATTTCTGTCTTCCCTACTATGCAGTATAAAAGCGTTAAGCTAAAAAAATTATCTTGGGGTATTTTCACTCTGTGTATTTAAGTTTTATGAATTTAAAATCTTTTGCACAAACAAATATTCATTTAATAAATGACAATAGGCTTTCCATCTTTTTTTTAATTAAAGGTAAGATAATTAAAAAATCCTGGTTAATTTCCCCTACACTGTTGTCTTTTTTGTACTGATTTAATATTGTAAAAGCTTCCTGATAAGTTAAATTACAATTTAATTATCTTATAGTCAAATACTTCACATTTCCTTAATATAAGGGAAAAAAATCAGACACTTTTCGCTCAATTTAACATCTTGTTGGGAAGTGAAAGTTTACTCATAACTAATTCCTTCCGGTAACAGTCATACTATGACACACTGAGCCACGATGGCCGTGATGTATTTTATATTATGTAAAATATACATTGGCACTTTCGTTTAAGCGTAACCCAACGCCGTGCTTTGTCTTAGCATAGTGGGAAAATGGTAATAGTTAAAATTTTATTGATAATTGTAATACATGAAAGCAAAACCTAGAAAATTTGCAAAAACGAGAATAATTTTAAAAAAATGAATCATATATTTATACAATTATATGTCAAAAGCAAAATACATCTTCACATACATCGGGTATGAAAATAAAGTACGTATTTTTGAGCTTTATACCCGCAAACCCCGTATACCCTATACAGGAAGTATCTTGTGTTAAAACACTCTTTACACTGCTTTCCGCCAGATGTTAAGCGCATCGAACGGCGCAACGACACACTTTGTCTTACCAGAGCGAAGAAATGAAAATAATTAAAATCATTCCCCGAGTGGGAATCGAACCAACAACTCGTCGCGTTATCAGTCAGACGCAGTCCCGCTGCGCTACGACGGGTCTCAAACCGACCGACCGTTAATAAATGTATTTAAGCTATTTTAAGATACCCACTATGGATTTCCATGTAATGTAATTTTTTTTTTATTTTAGAAAATATATTTTTTTAACCAGAAACCTTTATAACGGAAGATAAAGGCATGAATTCATTTCTGTATATAATATGAGTTTATATTTATCGAGATCTTTTTCATATTCAATTTATTCATTCAATTCATTCATATTTTACAATTTCATTTACATTCATTCAATTAATATTTAGTAATTCTTTGGATACAAGTAGATTTTTAATCAAAATATTAAAATATTCTTCAATCAAATAGTCTATTATATCACTTGCTGCATTTTCATATCGTAAATTATATACATATTACATGCAATTGTACAGTGCTCAGCCCAACAGGATGCTAAGAACGACTTAGATTATCGCTCTGTTGAAAAGAGCTGGACACCAACTCAACAGTTAATCCTACAAAATATATTTTTTATAATAACTTCAAAAGAATCATTAGCTACCTGTATGCACTTGAAAAGCATTTAATTCCACACATTAATCACATTATAGTTGTCTTGTTTGTCTTTAAGCCTATTTTAAATCTTAAGTAAAAAATTGATCTGTTCTTATCTCTTCACCTGTTTCTTTTAACCTCTAGAAACTAGATATCCCGTTAACGCGATGAGAACGCGTTGCCTTAGCAACCTTTATGTCAATTTACGTAAACGTGTGTGTATTATTTTATTAATTTAATATATTTTAACGCATTATTTTTAAAAAATATTAGCATTTGCTCTCTTTTTCTATATTAACTATATATATATGTATATATATATATATATATATATATATATATATATATATATATATATATATATCTGTGCCAAATTTCATACATCATGTTGTTTTGATATTAAAGCTAGCCATGGTAAGGGATGTTTGTAAATTCAAATTCAATAGTTCATATTTAATAGCATACAATAATGTTTTCCTGATTTAATTAGATAAAACCCGGTGACGTAACTAAACCACGCTTATCAAACAGGCGAAAAGAGAAGAATGGAGTGCTTTACGAGTACGTTCTCCCTGTTAGGGTGACTAAGACACTGAGCTCTCTATGAGTCTTATAAGTGTAGAAATAAAAACGCAATAAATAGAAAATTGTAACGAAAAATTAATATTTTAATAAGGTACGAATCATATAACTGTCGTGTTATTTTTATTTTTTTTTTATTTTATTAGCTTCACTTCTTTAAACCGCATAGCAGGGTAATCAGAAAACACATAGCATCAAGCCAGTCGGTACTCCGCTTTCCGCCGTATTCGAAACATTGCTTGTTGAATGACGAAACTCAACGCTGTACTTTATCATACATGAGCAAAGAAATGAAAATAATTTAGAAATAAATATTCCCTCGAACTGGAATTGAACCCACAAAACAACGTGTTTCAATGGACCTCAAGTTAGCAATAATGAAGAAAAAACTGATTTTCTGTGCCTACTCCATTAAATTATTGGCGGAGAATATGTATAATAACGAATAAACGGCTTTAGTATGAAATAAACGGCTTTAGTATGAAATAAACGGCTTTAGTATGAAATAAACGATGAAGTATGAAATATTGAAATATATAATTCGAATGAAATTCTAAATTACACGAGTTATTTAAACACGTGTTTAAACTCATTATTATAAATGATATCGATTGTGTAAAAGATAGTAATGGGCGTACCTTGAACTGAATTACTATTATACATTGATAACTGACATATATTAAGATTTCCTAATTGGCACTAAATATTTAACCTAAAATGTTATCTCCGCTAGTTTTTTTCTGTGTGGAAATATATAGTGAAACGGTATCTGATTTTATATGATAAGCAATTACGTTACGATTAATTTTCAAATAAAATATAATCAAAAAACCTTATAGTTAAAACACAAAAACTATAAGGATCGCTTAAAATTATTCCACCGAGTCCAGTGAAAATGATCCGGATGCATGTACAAATTTTCAAGCGTTACTGCGTTAAGTTCCGCAACTCAATACGTAATTTCACGAATTCGGCGGAAAGCGGAGTATAGCGTGTACCCTGCTATACGGATTAAAAGCGTGAATTTACACTTGACGTTGCAACATCTTTGGAATAGTTGATTGATAAATCTCGGGAAGCTAAATAAAAAAAAATTGAGGCCGATCGTCGTGCAGTGGTACAGCGTCTGACTGTGAATACGATCGGTTATGGGTTCGACTCCCACTCGGGAGAGTGATTATATTTAAATTGTTTTCACATCCTCGCTCTGATAAGACAAAGTGCGGCGTTGATTTCCGCCACTGAACACGATATCGAATATGGAATTTGATGGAAAACGAATTAGTAAGGTAATTACGGAGTGTCTTGACACAAGTGCTTATTTTCTGCTATGCTGGATAAAAGCGTGAAGTAAAAATATAAACAAATATATTATATAAATCTTAATTCTAAGTAGCCGACTATGTCGAATTGATGTCAATTCCATTAAGTAAGAGATATATAACAATAAAGATAAAAAGGTACAGACTTATATAAAAATGATGTTAAATAACGTTGCTACAGTTTTATCAGATCACATGATTCCTTCAAAAGAACAACGAAATAAGTATAAATAAATACAAATAGAATTCATTAATTTCTATCGAGTCACACAATTCAACCGGTCGTTATGTTCACTCGTTATGTTCATGAGGTATATTTGCTGATTGCTGATATAAATTGCGGTGTTAAGTTTCGCCCAGCGTGTTTCACTACTGCGTATCATAACAGCGCGTGTAGCAGAGCGCTTCAACTAAAAATCTAGTATATTTTAATCAATTAAATAGTTCAAAAGATCAAAATTTAAACTTAATAAGCATATAACAATGACAAAGAAAGAAATTTTACAGTGCTCACCGAGTTGCAAAATGAATTACTAAATTATTAACCTCGTTGGTACTTAGAAGCGGTGCCTGAAGGCAGCTTCCGTCCTCGAGAGAAAAAGCCTTATCTGTCACTTGAATACCATTTTAATTCCACTCTCTTAGAACTATAGTAGATAAAAATAGAATTGTATAATGAAAATGATTTATAGCTTCGTGATTATAGTGAATAAAAAGTAAGCTTTAACTACGTTTAAATTCATATGTACTAAACTCCGTTTATAATTCTTCTATTACTCTTGAAGTAAAAAAACGCACTTTATTTTCAGATTTCCTTGTTTTTTGGGTATGTACGCATAGCTCATAATGAATTTCAATGTGATTTAATTTTCAATGTGATTTAATTTTATGTTTTTAATTATCCTACGTGAGTAAATAATACTTTAATAAAATATTTTTAATCTAATAATCTATACAAATAAATAAAATAGGAGCGTCTGTCTGTAATACTGAAATAAGCTCTTTTGACTAAATGCATATATATGTATGTATATACGGTCCATATACCCAAATATATTTTCTTACATTTTTTTTGTCTGTATCTATCTCTTTGTTCCAATTAATCAATCTCTGGAACGGAATTCCACTTAGTTAAAATTGTAATGCTACTAAATATTTTACTATTTCGTATTTAAGTAATATAGCCATAATATTTTTGGAGGCGCAAAAAATTCTTCATTCAGTATAATTTATTAACTATTTATAGTTTAATAACTTATATCACCTACAAGTATAGTTTCTAAGAGGCCATTATAGCTCAGTAAGACTGCGTCTGACTGCAAACGATTGGTTGAGATTTCATATTCTACTTGAATAAATTATACGTAAATTTTGTTTTATGAGAAATAAAAATAAAATTTACATATAATTGCTCTGGTAAGACAAAAAATTCGAGACATTGCATCTTCAGTGGTGGAAATGAACGCCGCACTTTGTCTTACCAGAGCGAGGAAGTAAATATCATTTTATATAATCACTCCCCCGAGTGGGGCTCGGATCCATAAGCGTGAAGCAAAAAATAAAGTGGGACAGTGGGACAGCGCCTGACTGTCAACGCGATCGGTGATCGCAAAGTGCGGCGTTAAGTTCCACCACTCAACACGCAATGTCTCGAATTTGGTGGAAAGCGGAGTACGGAGTACTTTTCGTCTACCTTGCTATGCTTGATAAAAAGCGTGAAGCTATTTTTATAAGAGGAAATAGTAGATTATCACTAGAATTTTTCTCTGCCTTTATTGCTGACTACTGTAAAGAGACTATTATAAAAGTATTTAATTAATAAAAGTGAAAATAAATACAGGGTAGATACAAAAAAAATATGAAGTTAGTCAGTAACCAATCTACAGATGTTAACATATAGAAACAGAATTATAAATATAAATCCTAACTGAAAAAAACTAGAATATAAATTCAGAACATAATAACAGACGTGATATAAAATTACAAAAAACGAAAATCCAGAATTTTCTAAAAAAGCTTTTTTCAAAAATTTCTTTTTAGAGTTACGTGTAAACCTCCTTAAGTGTACAATTTCTGCATGTCTAAAGTGTTGACGAAAGAAATTTCCTTTGCCATACGTCTGTGCTAAATTTCAAAGTTTACTTCAAACATCACTAGAAAAATATTTTACTTTTCGTAAAGTGTTATTCCATACTAAGGATTAGAAAACATTTTTAAAAAAACGTATAAAATTTTGAACGCAGCAGGATTCGAACCTTCCAAGAGGCGCGGCCTCAAATCTTTAGGTTCTTCTCTCTACAGAGATGCTAACAATATAAAATAAGTTGTAACAAGCGTATAAGAATTTCGACGTGGCCGGATGTAGAACGCATGTTCTAGCGGTCAGAGTGCTTAGACGGTTTCAAAGAGACGTGGGAAAAACATCTTCTACCTCAAAATTTAATGTCATCTTGGACAAGTTGTATGGATATGCTAATTCATTCAGTCCACATGAGTTCACTGCCCATATGCTATTGTGGTGCAGTGGAACCGAGCACAGATCGCCAGACTGCAAACGCAATTGTTTGTGTGTTCCATTACACCTGGGCAAAGGTTATGTTACAATTATTTCTTTTTTTTAGCGTTCTAACTTAATTTATAAACATTTCTCATTTTTTTAATTCAATTAAAATTGTTGCTAAATATTTAATGAACAAAATTGACTTTTCTACTCTTTTATTATATAGTAGCGGCTCGCTCGCGGCTTTGCTGTATATCTATTTTGTTTTTGCACCGGCTTCTTATCTCTCGTCTCTCGTTATACCTTAGATCAGAGAATTTTTTAATTATATTTCACGTTAAAATTTAATTTTCGTTATTTGTCACAATCTGTATTAATGAAAATAGTGTTATAATCTGTTAAGTAGTTTGTAACACCTAAGCGCACTGACAACAGACGTGACTTCGTTTTATAATATGAAATGATATTGTAATGTGATATGAAGCAGGCAAACAAAAGTTAAACAACTTACCAAACTGTTACTATATAATGCAAATTGTAAGATTACACGGTACGCAGACTATATTAAACTACTTTGAAAATCGCACAGCCTGATGTCATCTAATGCTATCCATAATATACATTATTTATTGTCAAAATATTATATTAACTGAAATTATAAATTAAGATAAATGAAAATTATAATTAACTGATAAAATCTAGATACTAATCATCTTCATGCTTTATACCCACATTGCAGGGTCAGAGTAGTCAGAGACAACCTAGTATCAAGACAATCCGTTGACTGTGTTCTACCCGAAATCGAGACATTGTGTCTTCAGTAACCAACTCAACACTGCACTTAATCGTACCAGAAAACAAAAATGAAAATAAATTTTAAGTTAATATTTAGTTTAAATATTTAAATTAGTATTTAATTTAAATATTTAAATTATAGTCAATTTGCCCGAGTGGAAATTTAAACCACAATCAATCATGCTTACAGACAGAAGCTGTCCCACTGCGCCATGATGGCCTTAATTAAGAAAAAAATATGAAAAACGTTATTAAAACTTATATGAGACACTGCGTATCGTATAAGTATATATCTACTTGGTTGGAATCGTTTTCTTTGTAACTTTCAAATGCAATAGTTAAGCAATGAATTTGAATGAATATGTGCCAATTAAGAAGTTGGCATAAAAAATCAAGCTCAAATGTTTCGAGCCCTTCCCGTTTTTTATCATTTATAATATTGCAAAAATTGTAAAAAAATAGAATGTAGTTAGCTTATGTACAGCAATTTCAGTTTTAATTTTATAAAGATATCGAGAAAATAAACTTTTTGGTTTTAAAAGGATTGAAATCATCATAACGCCCTTTATTGAGAGACATAAAATTAAGTGCATCTTTATTTCAGATGAAGTGTCTTTTCTATTCCTGCTTGCTAGACTTTGCCTTTAGCTTATATGTTCTCTCACAGACATTTAGTAAACAAATTAGTTTAAGAAATTTATTAAAAAACAACAGTAAACAAACAAACTTTCTTTAAATATGGTAACATTTTCAAAAGTGGGTAGATTTGAAAATTCCAATTGATTCCAAACAAATTTAACAACGAAGCGTCGATGACTCTATGGGTTGATGACATGCATTAATATTTAAAATGAATTATTAGCTTTTTTTTAGCTTCACGCTTTTATCCCGCATAGCAGGGTAGACAGAAAGTACCTAATGTCAAGACTTCGTACTTCGCTTTCCACCGAATTTGAGACAATGCGTATTGGGTGGTGGAACTCAACACCGCTCTTCGTCTTTACCAGAGCGAGGAAGTGAAAATAATTTAAATATAATCACTACCCCGAGTGGGGATCGAACCCACAACCGGTCGCGTTTACTATACTAACAGATACACGTATATAATACTAACAGATACTTCAATTTTATTTATTTGCACACATATTGTAGTTGATGGGTGTGAACACGATAGTTATGGGTTCAATCCCTACTCGGTCATGGTTATAATAATTATTTTTCCCTGCTGTGGATAAGATAAAGTATAGCGTTGAGTTCCGTCATTTAATTAACATTGCATTTTATTCATCTTAGCTACATTACTGTCAAAACAAAAGTCAAGAATAAAACATAATAAATAATAATAGCTGCAGACTTTCTCTGTAAATGCGAAAAGAATTTAGTAAGATATTCCATTCTAATTAGAGACATTGCGTGTTGAATGACGAATTCAACAACGCCCTCCTTCGATCTAAAGCGGCGTAATGACAACAATTTAGAAAAAAACTATTACACCAATAGGAAATCGAACTCAAAACCGTTATTTATAATCTAACGCTGTTCCACGGTGCTACAAGTACCTTTTATATTACTTATTGGAAGGAAATCAACATTCTAGATAAATTGAAAATGACTTGTTAACTAATCTCGGTTCTATGAGATGATATTTCGGTATCTATTTGCTTTATAACGTAATCGCGGCTTTGCCTCGAGCGTTTCAAGTATCCCAATAGCGAGCTTCGTTCCTTTAAACGATATAAATATTTTACATATGATATGTTATGCTAAGTAAATTATATACAGCTTGTAGCTAAAATTATAGTGTATAAAAATGGTATATAACTTTTTCAAAAATGTTTTCTAGTCCCAAGTGTGGAATAACACTTTAAAAATAGTAAATATTAAACTAAAATAGCAATCTCTCTTGTTAAACGATTATTTCTTAATAATCTTAAAGTAGTAAAAATTTGCAAACATCTCTCTAAAGAGATGCTAACAACATAAATAAGTTGCGTATAAGAATTTATAAAAAAGAATTTGGACGCAGCTGGTAGTAGAACGCATGGCTTAGCGGTCAGAAGGCTGGGATCAAGAGGCGTGGGGTCGAATCCCTAACATTTACTTTTTTATACGTTTTTTCAAAAATATTTTAATCTAATCTAATCCTTAATGTCTAATAACACTTTAAAAATAGTAAATATTATGTTATGTAACTATAATAAAAGAAGGGAGCCGTACCAGAAGGGAGAAATGAAAATTTTATGAATATTTTGTTAATCGATACTTACAACTGTTGCGCATAGATAAGACGATCTTCACTACACTGTTAGTCAATAAACGGATATTTTGAAAGTTATAAGGCGCGCCTTTCAATTTAACAATGCAACAGCTATTAAAAATATATTAATTATTTCCTCAAGGCGTAAGGTAAACTCGGTTGAAAACTTATTTGAATTATAAAGTATAAAGAAAATAAAGACGTTGAGTCGATAAAATTCCAATTGTCGAGTATTTTGTTTGGTCAATCAGTCGCCATTTTATTTAAGAAAATTTCGCCTACTTGTCATCTTGAGCTCTTCAAAGATTCGGTATAGTACTGTGATTATGATTCTGTCATACATTATCTATGGAACGTACCCTCTCAGCGGCAGTAACACAGTGCTCTCAGTGACTTAAGTAATTTAAGCAAAACGAAATATTTAGTAGGCTGCTAATAATATGCAAATTTATTTTTAAAATTACCTTTTTTTATATTTAGCGGTTCAGTTTCCATTTTAATTTTAAATATAATTCAAAAGTATTGCTTACTTTTGATTTCAGACATCATACATCCTGTTTTCTAGACATTTACAGTACCATATTAAAAAGGTCAACCAATCATTTTGTCATTTATAAATAACAAGCAGCTTCATGCTTCATCCTGAAGGTCAGGAAGGGACTGTTGTCACGTCAGTCCTTTGACTACTTTCAATTTCTTAGGCCTTGTCAGGCCTGAGGCACTAATTTTAATAAACTGCTGGCAAATTGTTTGACGTTCAAAACATGAAGCATGTAACTTCTGATTTTGAATAAAATACTTTTGATTTTTACTTTGAAAACTAAAAAAAACAGTTGTTGTTATTTTTTTTATTAAGTTAACTCTTTTGATTATTCTAAATAAATAAATACATACCATTTGGTGCGGCTACGCATGCTGTAGTGATGCGTGGCCAACAGACTGACTCACGGTGAAATGAGTATAATTTCCATTGAATTACGGTTTCCTTTATATTTTTTACGTTTTCAAAACAACATTGTTCAATTGTTCAAAATGCCAGGAAAACAAGGAAAATATTTTTCCCAAAAACTCCTTCTAAAGTAATTTAGATGACAATTAGGAGAAGATTGTCTCTTACGGACAATTAACATCGAGTAATCGTTGCCGCTCCACGCTAATTACAAAACATATTTAACCAAAAATATATTTTGCAAAAAAAAAAGCAACTATAATAATTTAAGGTTAAAATAGGCTTATTCAACTTATACAAACACTATCGCCAATGTCGGGTAGTAAGACAGCGTATGGGTTCGATACCCACTCGAAGAATGATAATATTTAGCTAGTTTCATTTTCTCGCCCTAAGGCAAAGGGCGGCGTTGAGTTTCGCTACTTCACATGTTATGTCAGTTGTCTCTGACTACCCTGCTATGCGAGAAAAACTTTGAAATGACGAAAAATTTTCAACAAGTAACAAAACTTAGGTACCTTATAAATTTGAATTTAAAAATGTTTAATATCGCTTTAACAATTATTTACTTAGTATTTGAACTAGTGCATTTTATGTTCTTTATTCAGATTCAATATATCTTACATTGCGATTCTGATTGACTTTTGATCTGAGAAAGATCTAGGGTAAGGCTCATTTCTGGAGATTTATTGAGGTACTTTCTTCCATCCATCTTCATATTTTCTGATTGATTTGTATGTAAAAAATTGAAATACTATACGTGGGTCATATGATATACTATTTATTATTATTTTATTTTATTCTTATTTATTATTTGGTATAATTTTATAGCTTCACGCATTTCTCATTGAAAAGCGTTATTGGAGAACCTAATATCATAATTGACTGTGCCGATTTCTACTTCAAATTGAGACAGTTGCCTGTTGAGTGGCGAAACTCAACACCGCACTTTGTCTTACCACAGTAGAGGAATTTCTTGAGTGAGATTGAACCCAGAACAATATTTTATAATTATTATTGGTTAATTATTGATAATATTTTATACATACAATATACAATAGTAACATTTAAATTAATCCCATAAGCTCGTTACTATAGCAATGACCTGTGTTTCTAGATCATATATATACTGTATAAGGCACTAATCTCGTTAACATATAGCTCCTATATTATATACTGGACTAGTCTACAGTAATATGGGCTCAGGTTTTTCCCTTTACCATCGCTTTACAGTAAACCTGTAAAAAATATTATGCTGATAAAGAATCTTTGAAGCTGGTCATGCTGCAGTGGTACAGCGTCTGACTGTAAACGCGTTTGTTTGTGGATTTGATCCCCATTCGAAGAGTGATTATATTTAAAAATTTTCATTTACTCGCACTGATAAAGACAAAGTGCGGCGTTGAGGTCAACCGCCGAACACGCAACGTCTCGAATTGGATGGAACGCAAAGTACAGAGTGTCTTGACACTAGGTACATTTTGTCTACCTGCTATTAGGGATAAAAAGCGTGAAGCTAAAAAAAAACTTTACAATCTCATTGCAATTGTTGACTTAACTTTTGAATTAATAAATATATTTTATTAAAAGTTATGAAGATAATGAAATAAAATGTTAATATTTGCCCTTCTTAAATCAAATTATAATTATTATTTAAAAAAAATAAAGTGACCACTAAGGCCGGTCGTGGCGCAGTGGAGCAGCGTCTTCCTGTGACACTGGATCGGTTGTAGGTTAAAAATAATGCGATAGAAATACATGAAGTTAATAAAATCGTTATAAAACACAATGCACTGTTTGACATATTATTATACAGTAACTTGAAGGAGGAATCCATTAATTTAAAATTCTATATACATACTAAAAATTATCACTTCCATGACAAACAATGAATGTATCGATGTATATATGCGTTTACAATTAGATACTGTCCCATTGCGCCACGACCAGCCTCGATTATGTAAGTCATGTTATTCTAGTCTGTTTTCTTAATTCCTTAGTTCATAATTCAGGCATATTATAATATGGAGCTAATCGTAAGGTGTTTAAGAAGACGTGAGCATGAATAAATTACAACTAAAAAGTTTGTTAACTTATTCATACATACATTATATAGATCAGTAGTTGAAACCCATTGGGTTATTTACTCGTGTAACATGTAAAATTCGGATTTCCAGTTCCGTTGGAAATTTCGAAAAATCTTCAATTCAATCCAAGTCGCGCGAAGCATTACTGAAGTACTTATCTTATTTAGAATCATTTCTTCGTATTTTATTCTTACTTCCTTGCTCTGGTAAGACAAAGTACGGCGTTGTGTTCCTTGAATTCGGCTTGAATTTGGTGGAAAGCAAAGTACAGAGTATCTTGACACTAGTTACTTTCCGTCTACCTGTTATGCGGGATAAAAGCATGATGCTAAAAAAATATACACTGCATTTTCAGGCCACTATTTGAGAACCTTTGCGTAGAATTAAAGCGTTGAAATTTTTGTCATCTAATAAGTTATATTCATACAATTTTTTTAAGGTAAAAGTGAAAGACTATAGACGTTTTTTGTAATCAGATGTTTCAAAATAATTTCTAATAACATATCGTTTATATATATATACTGTTTTCTCTATAGTGCAAGTATTTATTTATGTTATAATTTATAGTACTATACTCTCATAGCATACCAAGCGTCATATATGTATGTATATTGTTAGCGTTGCTTTATTTTTGTGTCATTACGTTATTATTGTTATGAATACTCAAACAATTTTTTAATTAATATGTTCTGTTTATACAAGTGTTATTATTTATTTACTTATTATTATTTTTTCTTTTTTATATTTTTTTATTTAAAACAATGTATCTCTCTTGCAACTGGTGGGTGAGTAAGTCTTAAGGTGTAGTAAAAAAAAATTTCCTTGTATTGTTTATCCTAACATGAACATTTCAAAAAAAATTTTGAAAGTAAGAATATTCACGCTATCCTTGTGTCTGAGTCGTGGTTGAAATCTTGTCTACCGTCAGTAGCGTTACTGGATTTTCACTTGATCGAGTCAGGAGGTGTGGTGGTGGCGTTGCCATTTATTTGCGTTCCCATATTCCCTTTTCTATCTTTGATGTGTTCCAGCCTGTGGGTAATGCAGGTGCCGAAAATGCAGGTTTATTGAAGTTATTTTTACTCACACAAAAATACTTCTTGGTGTATACTACAACCCTAGCCTTACGATTATTTCTCTTCCCTTGAAACTCTGGTGGATTAGTATAAGACTCTTTATGAGCACACGTTGCTGATGGGTGATTTCAACAATTGTCTGGTACAGAATGATTACCTTGCTCAACGTCTTCATTCGTTAATAACTGGCGCCAATCTAAATATTCTTCTTCTAGCTTCTGCCCATAAATTTCCTAATTGCACTCCTTCTCTCCTCGATCTTATTATTGTATCTTCCACTGACCTAGTTGAAAAACATTGTCAATGTTCTGCTCCTGAATCTTTCTTATCACGACCTTTCCATACAACGCATACCGAATAGGTTTGTCCTACACCTTAAGGTTGCCTGGCAGACATCACTCATAGAGATAAGGCCGCCTGCTGTACCTTTTTACTTTGTTATGTTTTATTTTTCTTTTTGTTTGTTCTTTTTATGTGTGGTGTGCAATAAAGAGTTCATTTTTATAGTTCCGAAGCTAAGCGAAATCAAATATTCGACACTGACACACTGACTCACTAAATATAATGTATAAAGAAATTACAGTACCTTATACTTGGCCTAATTTTGTATAGAGATTTCATTACATTTTAAAAATAAACATACAGGTCCATTTAGAATTCTACTTAGTTCCGCAGAGTTTCTTGCGCCGGTTCTTCTCAAGTCTGAGCTATTAACTTTTGTGAACTGAGGTTAAAATTATTTGACCCTCAAAATATTAAGCATGTAACTTCTTTCTTTTTAATAAAATTTTTGACTGTGACTTTGAATTGGCTATCTTCTTAAATAATATTTTTATTGAGATATGTGTATATTACTAATTGTATCCCTTTGTCATTTACCCGTATAATATGTAACATTGAAATATTTTCCAATCCCATGTGGAAATTTTGAAGGAATTATCTGTTAGTGTTTCCTCGTAATGTATAAGAAACTGACATGCCAAATTTAATTTGTTTACGTACAGTGCCTTTAGCTAGGCACTGTTAAAGATATTTATATTACGGCGTACATATATGGATAACCATATTTTTCATTAAATATTTATTAAAATATTTTATTAATTCTTTAAAATATTCGTAAATAAACACGTAAATATAAAATTGAATGGAAATTTAAACTTTATAATGTTTTTTGAATAAATACTTTGCTTAACCTGCAAAATGTGAGTCATACATGAAATTAATTACTAAGCGTTTAACGCCCAATAACACACAAATGATCATTAGTTATTAGTATGTAAATATTAACAGTATT
Organism: Dryadula phaetusa; assembly: GCA_032432895.1. Classification (NCBI taxonomy): domain Eukaryota; kingdom Metazoa; phylum Arthropoda; class Insecta; order Lepidoptera; family Nymphalidae; genus Dryadula; species Dryadula phaetusa. Next base: position 196,741 of record JAOYRS010000069.1, on the reverse strand, counting down.
CTAATAATTGTCACGGTTAGAATTTTGAATCTAAAATGCTAATCTAATTTTACACCGACATCATTTTATTGATGTATTAATATAACCTGTACTCATATTAAGTAATAGCAGTTTAGTGATTTAAAAATTATTCACCGAGGCCGGTCGTGACACAGTTGGACAGTTGAACTGTAAATGCGATTGGTTGTGGGTTCGATTCCCACTCGGGGGAGTGATAATATTTAAATTATTTTCACTTCCTTGCTCTGGTAATATAAAGTGCGGCGTTGAGTTCCGCCACTCAACATGTAATGTCCCAAATTCGGCGAAAAGCGAAGTATGGAGTATGGCTTTTTCTGTCTACTCTGTTATGCAGGACAAAAGTGTGCTAAAAATATATTTATTAACGCTAACTGAGTGCTGATGAGGCTGTGTTTGACCATGTAAAATTAAACATGGCGTTGAGCTCCGTCACCTAACACGTAATGTCTTTATAAGATGAACGGAGCGACTACACACTACAGTCAGTCAGTCTTACATTGCTTTGTTTAGTTATTTGTTAATACTTTGTGTTACTTTAAACATAATTAGCTCAAGATTTTTACACTACATTTGTTTCTTAAATGAAATTTGAACTTTTGAAGTGAATAAATTCATACTCTTAACTTCCTCGCCAGTTTCTACATTAGTATAGCATTCCGAACTGGTGGTAGCTTAGAATGAGACTGATTATACTGACATGTATATAATGCTAATTAATTCACAAGTGTTTGTAAACAATAATTTTGATTTGCCTTGAAGAAAGCAAGCCAGATATATCTAGCTAAACCATATAAAAAAACAACTAAAATCATTTACACATTACTTGAAATACAATTTGAAAATTTTCTACTCAAACATCAGAATATGAATTCAACACAAATGATAATGACATATAAAGTACTTCTAGACGTATTCCCAGTTCGCTAGAGATCCACACAGTTGGTGGCCATCTGCCGCGGAATTGAATAAGTTGTGGAGTTAGCACATGAACGTCACTTGTTCACTATAGAACTTTGTCTGGTTCACGCTTATTAAATATGACTATATTCTGTATTACTTATTGTCTAATACTTAGTTTGAAATCTTACAGTTGTATATGATTGGTATGTAACTGTTTTCCTTTTTTATATAAACTAGCGCGTTGACTTGGCAAGATGTACTCATGTAAGATGTTTGTGTAGTGTGTGTTATATCTGTTTTATCTTACTGCAGTCTCTATGTAAATTATAATTGTGCTAAATTTCATGCTCCTCGTAAAAATGGCATCAAGCTATTTTTTGTTTTATTAGCTTGACGATTTTATCTCGTATGGCAGGGTAGACAGAAAGTACCTAGTGTCAGCACACTCCGTACTTCGCTTTCCACCGAGTTCCAGACGTGGCGTATTGGTGGAACTCATTGCCGCACTTTGTTTTACTAAAGCGAGGTAGTGATAATAATATAAGAATGATCACTCTTCTGAGTGAGGATGGAACCCACAACCGATCACGTTTACAGTCAGATACGTCCCACTGCGCCACGACTGACCACATAAACGTTTTCCCTCACTAATTAAAATTTTTCATTACTTCTTTTATTTCGTTAACGAGAAATTTATTAATAAAAATATTTAATGGAGTATTAAAATAATCGTTTAACATATGAAAGTAGTAGTAAATATACTGATATCTTAGTGTATACAAAAACATAGATATACGAATATCTAGATAACCTAATGGACCTAACGCGAGCTATCTTTATAATAATACATTTTAAGGTCAGGTTCAAATTTGCAAAATCATCTTGAGACAGCATATTCATTATAAATAGTCCCTTAGGACACCTCTATGTCCTGTTCATAAGACTACATACAGGGCATGTCTTTTAGCTCACATCCATAGCCTACCCATTAAACCACATGCAGTCAATATCTGAGGAAATCTATCGAGGCCGGTCTTGGTGCAGTGGAACAGCGTCTTAATGTAAACACGATAGGTTGTGGGTTCGGTTCCCATATAATAAAAATATTAAAACCATAGAAATAAAAAAAAATAATTAACTATATTGCGTACCTAATCTTGATCTTAAAGAAGTAATAGTTCAGGTCCTTCTTCATAGTTTTAAGTATTTTCCCGGTAGTTAGAGACAACATAGTGTCAAGATTGACAAACAAGATGTATTGTGTGGCGTAACCAAACGCCGCGGCTTGTGAGACAAAACGCCTAAAAGAAAGTCGTATATAATTTTACATTGGAAAATTTATGCAACCTTAATTAAGTCATTGGTAGTTGTATGAGTTATAAGAAAAGTAGTAATTGAGGTTGTTAATTTGTCTGTGAAATTACAGTCTGGTACGAAAACCTAATCAAAGCAAAGTCTAGCGAAATACCAGTGGCTTAATACCTGTCAGTTTTATGACGCAGTTCATTAATCTTAGGCAGCTAGACGCTATTTCTTGTGAGAGTAGGAAAATAATATCTAATATTATGAAAGTTACTGTATCGAAAAAAGTAACAAAATTATAAACCATATTTTTTATCCTTTAACGTGTTGTAATTTTATGTTTATATTTATCTAAACCTCATACTTTAAACGCTAAACTGATGATTAAATATAAAGTAAGACACTTAGCATCATTTTCCTCTTTGTTATTCTTATCTTGGTCACATTTTTGAAGAAATCAAACAACAAGAGTAGGTGAAGGTAGCAAATTCAATACTTTCATTTATTAATCTGATTTTTTATCGTATTAGAAATAGTAAAGAAAATATCTTCATAGTTACCAAAACTGCAATAAAAAAGCAGTTGCTTTATCCCGTATGAACTTATCCCGCCCATAAATCCGTAGTCTGTAAAAAAAGGAACTTAAAAAAATACCAAATTTTTACAAGAGTGTTATATCAGGGTTATTTATAACTTCTAGATAAGTATATAGTAAATATATGTTTGTGTGTTTGTTTAAATTATAAAAATCTTTCGTATTTTACAAATCACGAGCTTCGTTTAGTAAAGATTAGGTGAGTTTAGCAAAAACACAAAATCCGCCATTTTGGTACGGCCGCCATTTTAGGTTTACAACAATATTGATTATATGTAATTTCATTGTCATTAGAACAAAAAATTGTAATCGAAATTTCAGCTCAATCAATGAGACGTGGTTCTAATTAAGTTTTCAGCATTTCAAATAGCTAACTAATAAAAAATGTTAAATTAATAAGAGTTAGAAATAATGCTTTTTAATCTTTAAACATTAAAAACTAAATAGATATTACCAAAAACACATCAGCACATAATTACTTAACTATACGTTATACTCACAGCCCATTAAACATACGTGGTTGACTAACTGTAATAAAACGTCCACAGGCGGGCCGCAAGCGATCGCAACGTGAAGTGGCGTGGAATGTGATAGTGGAATTAATGTCATCGCGTTCCGACTATTATATAAATATATATGTATATATATATATACATATATATATATATATATATATATATATATATATATATATATATATTAGCCAAATTTGACACTTTTGAACGTGTCAATGATAATTTACGTTTAGTTTTAGTTATTTTGAATAGAACATTATTGAATAATATATGAATAGCAATTGAATTGGAATAATTGAATTAGAAAGAAAATAAAATGTAATTGAGGCTGGTTGTAGCGCCGTGAGACAGTGTCTGATTGTGACTGCGATAAGCGCTCAATTATTTTGTATTACACAAAGCACAGTGTTAGGGCGGGGTAAAGGGTAAACTAAAATAACGAAAATAAAGGAGTTAATTAGTTAAATATGTGAATATCATAATAACCTTCAAGTCTTAAACGTATATTGTATGAAATAGTAAGTAATCAAACAAAATTTAGTTTCATAATCGAGACATTACGATTGTTAGATAGTACCATAAGACGCACATTGTTCCATTATACCAAGACGGCCTGATCAAAATAATAATTGGAAAATATAATGTCACCAGTTTTTATCTCTTTCTTAGTTCTTCTCTTCTCTCCCTTCTCTAATTAGGTAATATTAATTTCATATATTCCCTTGTTCTCATAACATGTATACATGCCTATTTATTTAACAAACGGGTTAATGCTGGGTGCATTAACCGTTTCACTGTCCATTGTATTGCGTACAATAGTGTACGACGCACGTACATACATTTACTCCACAACTACGCCTAACTTGTTGTGTTTGTGCAGTCAGAATTAATCAGGGCATGGTTGACTCTTTACTTAAACCATGTATTGTTTTAAAACACTGCATAGTAAATCTTGTATATAAGCAAAGCTTACTTATGTGATTTTCGGGTATCACAAATTTACACGTTTATATTGAAAGAAACAAATTTTAAAGGGATTGATTTGGAATATTTTGGAACACTGACCAAAGTCTATTGTAATTCCTTTGGTAAATTATTTTAGTTACATAAAAATGACATGCCTTATATGAAGTTAAATTTACTGTTTAGGAATTTTTTTTACTTCGTACTTTATTTCTTGCGGGAAAGTCAGAGAGAACCGAGCTCCAAACGCTACGGTCCCTACATACTTCTTTCGCCTCGTCACCAATCACTAATTTTGATATCCCCCCGCTTTTTACGTGACCTTCCTTACTACCACTACCCATACTATGCTTTTCAAGGTCAACCATTTATACAACCAAAGTCAACCATTTATACATACAAGATACCCGTTGACTTTTACAAGGTCAACCAGGTATCTTGTATCATATAGAAAATTATATCTTAACTCTAAGCCTAATTAAGTAACATAATATAAATATTTTTTTTTAATAAAAGTACAAACGCTTGTTGTAAAGATCTGAAAAAGCCCTTACAAAAAAGTAACGCCTAGTTAATATCTCTGTTCGTATCAAAAATAGGACATTCAACAAAATATTATGCATATTACAAGAAATATAGGACAATAATTATATACTGGTTTCCTTTCTTCTACAAAAAGTGTGATATAAGTCGCGTATTACATTACAGAAAGCATTAGGCCGTCAGCTTTGATCCTTCGTAATTGAATTCTATCTTTACTTTGTTTTTTTTTCTTAGAATTTCTAATATGGATATGTGCGAAGGTTTTGTTAGTCCCCAGTGCTTCAGAATACATTTTATATGAATACTATTTATTGGTAATTTTACATATATGTAGACCGATGGTTTTAGTAGGTTCAATTCTGCTTTATAAAGTAATATCTTGAACTCCTGGATGGATGAGGATAAAACTTTTTTTATTGCAGCATCTTTGCAGAAACGCCAACTTCTCAGTAAACAACTGTCTTGGTCAGATTGTAAATAAATAGAAAATGGGAACTTCAATTTCTCTAAACCTGAAAAAGTACAGAAACTAGAAGAAAGTCATGTTATACACATTTGGCTTAAGTTATTGTTAAACAATTTTTTGTAATATTTACTATTTTTAAAGTGTTATTCCACACTAACGATTAGAAAACATTTTTGAAAAAACGTATAAAAAGAACGCAGCGGGATTTGAACCCGCTGCGTTCAAATTATGATACGTTTTTTCCAAAAATGTTTTTACAAATTATAGTGTTTATATTTTTAAATTTCCATGCGTTCTTACTTCAGTCGAATATTTATTTGCTTATTGCAATTTATTGTGTATTTGAACGTTGCTGGATAACAAAGATTATTGTAGCGAAAAAAAATTATGAAGAAATAAACACTAAACTCCTATGCATATTTCTTTTATTTATTAATTAGCTTTACGTTTTTTTCTGTAAAGCGGGGTAGACAAAAAGTACCTAGTGCCAAGACACTCCGTACTTCGCGAAGAATAATTCAATATTTTAAATTCAATATTTTAAAATCTTTTATCCCGCACAGTAGGGTAGACAGGAAGTATCTAATGTCAAGACACTCCGAATTCCGATTTCCGCCGAGTTTGAGGCATTACGTGTTTAGAGACAGAACTCTAAGTCGTGCTTTGTCTCACTAGAAAGTAAAAGTGAAAAAAGAAATTTAGTATAATCCCCCGAGTGAGCGGCCACGATCGGCTGATTTGTATTAGGCGGAATTCGTATCTATGTCTGAAGAAAGAATTTAGCCGCGACTCAAGAAAAACGCATGGCTTAATTGACCAAAGCACGCGTGACGGTTTCCAAGAGGCTTCGAGTCCCTCGGTGTTCAATTTTTTTAAATATATAATATGTATATACAAGAACAAAATATAAACACATAGAGGCCGGATGTGGAGCAGTGGGACAGCATCTGACTGTAAACGCAATCGCTTGTGGCTTCGATTCCCACACGGTGAGTGATTATATTTAAATTATATTCACTTCCTCGCACTGGTAAAAGACAAAGTGCGGCGTTGGGTTCACCACTCAATATGTAATGTCTCGAATTCAGTGGTAAGTGAAGTACGGAGTGTCTTGACACTAGGTACTTTCTGTCTGCCCTGCTATGCGGGATAAAAGCGTGAAGCTAAAAAAAATACACAACTTGTAACACGGTTACTATTCGGCAAGAAAAAACCTCTTATTCAAACTCAAATTTCTTATAAGGAAAGGGAAATATTTTTCAATTACCCCTAATTTCTTCATAAACTTTTCCTACCATTAATCAGACGGAACTGGCGTAAAATTTGTGGCAAAATTGCCTCGGTAATTGCCGTTAAATCTTGTTAACTTCAATACTGTTATATAGTATTTTAAGGCCTTACACGTTTTATATATTTCCGTAGGCTACATACGAATTAATTGGTGTTAAAAACGTCACATTCACAATGCATATTTAAGCGTAATATATTTATAAATGTATGAGATTAGATATTTGTTCGTCATTTGATCTCAATATTTATGTTTTTTAGGAAGTCATTTTATTAATAATAGTATTAGAAAACACTTACCCTCCTTTTTAACTATAATTGGCCCCTTTTTTTCGTTCAGCTCCTTTTACTCGTTGATATTTGAAATAGTAGATTGTGTTCGATGCTACCTATTTTCTAATCCTAACGTTATTAATATTATTTCAATATATTTCACTTCAGTATTGTAACATACAAAATCTGTGTTCCTGAATCATCATTTTATCCAATTCTTGTTATTTACTTGTATAAATATAGCTTGAATATGTCTATTTTTCCCGTATTAGAGAGGACATAGTATTAGGACACTCTGTTTTCCGCTTTCCAACCGAATTGGTGATATTGCATAGTAGCGGAACTCAACTCCACTCTTAATATATACAAGAAAACAAATAATAATAGTCCATAGAATCTACAACAATTAAAAAGTACCCTTAGCGTCATCTGTAAACACTGTCGTAGTTAGGCTATTTCTCAGTTGTGTGGCACGAATGGAATTAAGTTCCTCAAAAATTGCACAGTAATTAGACACTTTTAACTATCTATATGGATGGGTAGAATATTCAATTTGGCGGAATTGTACGTCGTAATTTGTTACGTAAATAAAGAATATACTGTTATTATTTTATACGCCTATGGATAATTAGTCATAATATATAAGATAACCTTTTTATCGACATTTAATGTGGCATTGATATATAAATATCTTAGGTTTTATGTGTTAATTAATGAAATATATTATATAAACATACTGTTATTAATGACCATATATATATATATATATATATATATATATATATATATATATATATATATATATATATATATATATATATATATATATATATATATATATATATATATATATATATATATATATGTATGAATATGTGTGTATGTGTAGCATAATATATTCATTCACAAATGGACTAATATTTTCCGCTTAAGTACTTGTTACTTAGAATGTAAGTTTCAAAAGGCTATTATTACTTTAAAATGATACAGAAGACACATAGCATAGCCATAGTCCATCAATCTGGCTAAAAATTTTTTTGAACCTGCACCCTTCAATGGCGATAGGTATAGAAATTTCACACGAATGAACAAATAGAGCTTAAAGTTTGTGAGGGAAATATGCTCATGTATGGCTGAATGCCAAAACAAAATATGTCGAGAGCAGGCAGCGAAGCCATAAATTTTTCCCTTATGATAAATTCTTTATTGATTTTGTAGCATAAAAATATTTTTTACTGTCTTAGAATTATGTTGTATGAATAGTTTTATGGCAAAGGCAAAATAAATTATAGTAGGCTGTGTAATATAAGAAGAAGAAATCTTTCTACATTTAATACGTTTATTAATATTTTAATTATTTGGAATAAACTACTAGTCTTCGTGGTACAGTGGGACTAAGACTGTCGTTACCGAGTCTACTCTGATGACGTTTGACGATACAAGACAATACGATTTCAGACATAAGGTAGTCTAAGGAGTGTATTAACACTAGATTATCTCTAAACTGTTATTTGGAAGAAACAGTAAACTTATTTTTTTATAGTAAGTGTTACAGAAATATATTAACCCTTAATCACCTATCGTATGCTTTAAGAAATCGGTGAATTAATATTCTTGAATATTTCGAGCCCTGAATTTCATACTAACTTGATCGTTTATGTACCTCCTTCCTGAGACTTACAATACCTGACATATGGTTGTTCGTGCCTTTGCCTTATGTGAGTGAAAAGCTACTGCCTCGGATCTGCTAGATTAGTCTTAGGTGGTTATATGTTTTTTTTCAATTACGTTAATGGCTAGCACATATGACTTTTAAGTACCGATAATTTTTGGGATTTGTTTCTACTGCAAAAAAAAACCCAAAATATTATTACCTCAATTTTAATAAATCAAGACGCAAAACTTGTCATCAGTTGAAGATAAACTTTTACTTGTTATCCAATCGACGTTAAGGTAAGAAGGTAAGAATTATTATGGTAGAAATCGGTTTGTTCCCGTGTTTGTTGTTTGTTGTTAGTCAGTAATAAAAGGTGGACACATGCACATGTAGTATTAGCACTGTATTGTCTACGTACATCCATCAGTTAACTGTCAAATTACCAACTTTCACTCCTATGTCACTTTCTTTCAGTATTGTCCTTCATTCATGCAAAGTCGAAAAAAAGAGTGTGAAGCCAAAAAAAAAATCTTTTATATTTATAATTGCCAAATTTATTTGTTCTCTGAATTCAACAAGACCTAATTTAATCTGTTTTAACTTTAATTGAAAAGAACTTCCAAAATACATTTACAAACTTTACAAAACTTAAAATTATAATTATAAGAATGACCAAGGCGGTCAACACCACATCCATTTCATAATATATATACCAAGGCATGTTCGCTGATGGTGTTCTCAAATGTTCTGCTCCATGTTTTAACAGGTGCTCTGTCCAAAATACGGCACGTTCTAAAGACGTTTGGGGAACATCATATATTTTTTCTCGCAATTTTATTACATTGTTTTTGTATCTGTGAATTAATTTTAATATCAATTAAATCATATTCACAGTGAAGTAACCGAGGAAATACCTGTTCACCAAAGTAGTCTTACTTTGGCGAACAGGTTTTCCTCTTGTCACACAATTTTTAATAAAAACAAACCTGAAGTCCTTGCCAGGATGACTATGATATAAGTTATCAAGTTAAGAATTTCGTGTGCTTTTACTTCATTTTTTAATATTAGTAGTTTATTAGTATTTAGTAGTAGTAGTTTAGTAATATTTTAGTAAGTATTTTAACATATTTAAATTATATATGCTCAAAAATAGTTATGAGTATGTTCAATGAAATTTATAAGGAAAGTAGATTGGATTAAGGGAAGCTAGATGTCTAATGAATGAAACTAACAAAGATAAAATAATTATGAACTTGGAAAAAACATAACATTACAATACATGATTCATACGACTTCATTTCTTACCAATTCTTTAAAATTCGTATATATAAATTAGTGGACATAATAAGTTAATATTTTTGAGTTTTAAACTTCCAATAGAGATGTAGGAACTAAATTTATTGCTTTAAAAATAATTTTAGAATTCAAAACGCTCAGTTACTATAAAGAATAGGTCAACTTACGTTTTATCATTTATAACTTCTATAATTGTATATCTAAATTTCTCTTCAGTGAGTGTCGTTATATCCAATTCCTTTCCTATTTTTAGTTGAACATATTTATCAGCATTGAAATATTGATCAAATATTATTGGTATACCAATTAGAGGTACCCCTGCCGTAATAGCTTCGTCAGTGGATTGAAGTCCTCCTTGCGTTATAAATACTTTGATATTTGGATGCCCTGTTATAAGAAAATTTTATTAATAAAAATAATTATTGTTACATTCAGTTTCTATTCTCATGGTAGATAGAAAGCTGTTGTAAGAGGCGGATGTCCTTAAAACAAATTTTACGGACATCCTTGGCATCCTCCTCCATCCAAGCCTTCGAGGCCATCCAGGCCATCCAGGCCATCATCCTCCATCCAGGCCTTTATGAAAACATATTGTAGCAAGTAAAAAAATATAAAAAAAATAATATGGATCTATAGGAATAAACTTTTATAGTTTGCAAATGTAATATATTAAAAAAAACTAGTTTATTTTATATTTACACGTTTATTATATATAGGAAGCTAAAAACGATATCTGTGTGACGTCACTCAGCGCAAGTCACTAAATTTTATGACTTATTTCCTTATTTCTATTTTGTTGAATGATAATTAAACATATTACTATCACGAATAATAATCCACTATGTGTCAGAGATATAAAAATAAGAGAAAATAGGCGGTTTACAAACACTTTCAAATCGTCAATCAACACAAGTAGTCAGTATGGTTTGTCCTACAGGAAGCTACCAAGGCTCGGAACCCTGCAGAGAAAAGCCGATAAAAAACTCAACAGCTTCTCTTTTCAAATATAGTTTACAATGAGTTCTGAATTTACCAATAATTAGCTTTATATTTTAGTATCGATCGTATTTGATTCCATATATTAATATCAGTATAATATTCGTTCATAGAATAATATACTTATTTACATACATTTTTTAAATTAATTTTAAATTTCTCTATCGGCAGATCTGATTTTGTTTGAGGAATGTTATATTATATACATACGTATACCTTGTAACATAAGTGATTTATTTAATTTTTTGATGAACCTAAAAGATAACTTGAGAAGTATGCACATTAAAAAGGTTTAATGTGCCTACTTTTCAAGTTATCTTTTAGATCCTTATTAAAAAATGTTATAGCCTAAGGAGGCTTCAATATATTTTTCTAAGTTATAAGAAAAATAAGTAAATGAAAAGATATTTTAAATTTGTTATAAAATATTCATAGATATCTATTATTATACTGAACTTCTTTCTGGGTCTGGTTTCATATTTATTTTTTTGATGGCTTACAATATGTTAAAATATTTAATATGCAATCAAGATTAAATTATTTCATAAACATTATAAAGCAGTTAGCAAATGGGTCAAATTGATAATATATTTATACATTAGATAACGATATATAAGATAAATTATTATAATAATTATTGTATGTATTTTACTAGTTATTCTACAAATAGGAGTTGCAAAATATTTTCAAACAAGATCTAGAAATTCCCTCTGCGTTCAAATTATTAAAAATGTAAAATTACAAAGTAATTTTCGTATATGTATACGAAAATTACTTTGAAATTTTACATTAATGCTTCAAGGACCAGCAGTCTGATTGTAAGCACAGTTGATTGTCAGTTCGATTTTCACTCTTGGAAATTTATATTGTATAAATATTTAAATTGATTTCATTTTTACTGCTCTAGCTTACTACCTTGATGTGCTAATATAGCATAAAGCTGCTATTTTATATTATATTTATTGTTTCTTTTTTAGCTTGACACTTTTATCTCGCATAGCAGGGTATACAGAAAATACCTAGTGTCAAGATACAACCTCCATTTTCCGCCGAATTAGATACACTGTGTGTTGAGTGGCGGAGCTCAACACCGCGCTTTGTCTCACCAGAGCCAGGAAAATGAAAATAAAGAAATATAATAATTTCTGCGAGTGAGAATCGAATCCACAACTGATCGCGTTTACAGCTTAACACTGTCACACTGCACCACGAGCGGCCTCATTTTACTTAATGGTCATAAATGAAATCTATTTGAATTTTCACTATTCTTTAAAATTGAAAGAAAACAATGCATACGTAGTAAATCCGGTTGTGGGAACCATTTGAAAATTTTGACATTCTCCGGTAATCCCATCAACTCCTGTCCATCCCATTTCCAGTACACGTCGTATGGAAGCTTAGAGAATGCATTGATAAATATTTGAATATTTTCCTTTGGAAATAAATTTTCATTCACAATAGTGCCAAGACTCATATAAATAGCGCCGTTTGTGGATGAATCTAATAACGATTTTAGTTCCTGTAAATAAATAATCTTTTTATAATATGTGCAAGCATGATTAGTTTTTGAGATTACTTTGTATGTTTATATTTAAAATAATTAGTACGGTAAGTATCCCAAACAAATAAATTTAACCAAAGATAAATATGAGTGAAGATAAAAATAAAAAAGAATATTGTGATTTGTTTAACTAAAAATAAAAAATATCACTTATTATTTTAGTAAGCATTAAATAAAAACACTGTGATAAGAACATAAAATTATCTCAAATGTCAAGGGTAGTTAAGATACTGTAGATTATTTTAAAGATGTTTACGTAAAAGTAAAGAAGTAATAACGATAGAACAGTGAACCTTTGGCAATTCCTTTTCAGAATTTTGATGTAAGCCACCAAGGTATATGACATTTGGCGGTACTGGACGATTTGAATCCCAAACTGAATGTACATTTAAAAATAACATTTTCACATTATTATTTAACTCATTCAACGTTGGTGTATCTGGGCCGTAACGTTTCTTATTAGCTTTATCCTGCAACCCTTCTTTATATTTATACAATCGTCGCAATCTAAAATCAACATATAGTTCATACAATTTCTCCCATATAGTAAAATCACGATACTTTTTTCTGTTAGCTAAGGAATATAGAAAATTGTGTGTAGCTCCTCCCACAGACTCGAAAGTGTCAAATGTTCCTCCAAAAGAACTAATAGATATAACTGGTGCATTGAATACATGCGAAAGTATCATTCCAGATCTTGCACAATCTTCAACGAAAATCAAATCAAATTGTTTAGTTTTGTTTTTCACCCAATCTTCTACTTCTGGACAGTGTATAGTTTCATCAACCAGGGCGAATGTGATTTCTAATATGTTCATGTACTGAGTTAGCATGTCGTTAGATGTGTCCATGCCTTTTGACAGTAATTTTATTCTCGCATCATAAGCAAATTTTCTTCTATCTATTTCCGTATAATTTTCTAAGTGTGGTTCATTTGTAGGCAATCCGGTGATGACAGTGACTTGATGTCCACGTTTCACTAATTCGTTTGTAAGCTTTCTAAACACTGATTGATGACTTAACACTGGTACAGGAAACAATCCTAAAATCCTAGCCGGTTCACACTTCGTAAACAAAGTAAAAAACATAAAACACGCTATTAATTTCAACATTTTTAAATAACGACGCAGACGTTTATAAACTAACTGGCCGACCACATTATTACGTGAATACTAAAATATCAATCAGTGTACTTGCATGATCCACTAGCTTGCAGAAACGTTGTCTGCGTGTGCTTTGTTTGTTTATTTATAGCGAGTATCAAATTATCTCGCTATAAGTGACAAGTAATGACTGACTGACGTTGAATACATAATACGTAGTAATTTAAGAGTAACCTCATATATGATATATTTTTATATTATGGTAGGCGGTAGGTATATTATTTCTGCTTAATTATAATAAAAAAAATAATATTTATATTCTATATGTAATAATTTATTTATTACCAATGTAATAGTAATTGAATTATAAAATAATAGGTTGATTTACTACTAAAATATTAATTGTTTCATTTTTTTAGTGAATATTTTGTAAATATTCCACTATATATATATATATATATATATAATATATATAGATATATATATATATATATATATATATGACCTTTCTTTTTATTAATTTTTTGTTTCAATTGCTCGCTTATGACATTTTTTTGCTGACAGTGAGTACATGCTACGACACCGGGGGGGATTATTACATTGCAAATGTGGTGTATAAATGGATTTATTAATCCATGCAACAAACACCTTTAACTATAAACAAATATATATGTACTTTAGATTCTACAGTCTATATTAATTAAATTTTTAAATTTAATTAATTAACAATTTAATTAATATACATACATATATTAACAAAATTTTCAATTAATTAAATTTTAAATTAATTAAATTTTTAATAAATTGAATTTTTAATTAATTATTTTTTCATAAATTAAATTTTTAATTATTAATTCTTTACAAAATTAATCAACATACGTTTAATTAAGTACATGCGAAAGGTAGACGGCCTTACAATTATATAATATTAGTAGAAATAGTTAATTACAATATTAGTAACTAATAGAGGTATTTTTTTATATTTTGATATATTTTATTGGAATTGTTCGTTTTTTCTTGATATTTGTTTAACTTTACGTATAAAGATACTGATTATGCAGGGTAGGTACAAGCGCCGACAGAAATCAATCAAAGACAACGCTGCTCTTTACTAGAGTAAAGAAGGTAATTTAATTTTTTTTTAGTTTCATGCTCTTACTCCTTATAGTAGGGTAGACAGAACGCTACTAGGTACTTTCTGTCTACCCTGCTATGCGGGATATTCGGATATACAGGGATTATTGTTAAGACTCCGACAATCCGTAGTTCGCTTTCCGCCGAATTCGAGACATATCGTGTTGAGTTGAGTGGAATTCAACGCCGCACTTTGTCTGACCAGAGCGACGAAGTAAACATAATTTATATATAATCACTTTCTCAAGTAGGGATCGAACCCTCAACCAATCGCGTTTACATCGCCCGCGTTTGCATTGCCATTCAACACGCAGTATCCAGGTTTTTTTTCTTTTTTACCTTTACGCTTTATCACTTGCAGGGAAGTCAGAAACAACGCAGAGCCAAACGCTACGGTCCTTACATACCCCTTTTTCGCCATACTTTTTACGTCAGCTAAATTAACTCCGCATATCCGACGAAGAATCGCATCTCTGCTGCATTCATCTTTCTTTTATTTTTCTTTTGACACATCCACAAAAGCACAAAAAAATCTGGTTTACAGCCACAAACTTTTCTGTGGCCATGCGGAGAGAAAAGACCTGATCCATGCAGAGTGCATGGATCAGGTCCAGGACCATAAAAGCCTTTCGGATTTCTTTTGCATTCTTTTTGGTAGAATTTTAGCATAAATTTTACTGCCCAAGCTAATCGAACTTTATACAAAGACACTACTAGACTTCTCCAGTTTTCCAGCATAAATTGCCAAAAAGAACAGGTCCAAGATGCGCAGCCCACCTTATTTGATCATCTCTGCAGTAACCCCATCTGCTCCCGCTAGTTTTCTTAGCGTGTAAAATTATTAAAAATTGTAGTGGGGTAGTGTAAGACTATTTGATTTATATTTATATAGAAAGGTAAATATTTATTGTGCACAAACAACTATAAATTATTAAATGCTGTAATATTGCTGATTTAATTTATTTTATTTTTTTTCATGCTTTTAAATAAAGAAGCCTCAATGAATAGTTGAATATACCTTGCCTTTGCAAACTATGTATCACCTTATATATTATGCATTTTCACAACAGAATCTAATGTCAAGACATTCCGTTCCGTTCCGCCCGCGCGGTATTTTATATATATATATATACATATATATATACATATATATATATATATATATATATATATATATATATATATATATATATATATATATACTGGAGTATCATCCCAAGCCATGAACAAGATTTTGCATAAAACATAAATAGTAATGTTAGTAGCTTTTAGTGGTAGGTGCCAAAACAATCACATTATCACATCGTTATAACTGAAACTATAATACTATCTACATTAAATACTTAAACTCCAATGATTTCGTCAGCGCACGCCAAGATACTTCTCAGATGGCTGATTATTCGTCCATTTAGTTGATATGTATAGTTATATAACGATCAAGTTACGCAAAATCATACTAAATTGTAGCCTATTTGTTATTATGATTTAAAGCTTAAGTATAATACTGTAAAGTTTCATCGAAATCTGTTTAATTAGTTTTTTCGTGGAGGAGGAACAAACATACATACATACAACCTCATAAAGTTTCGCATTTCTTATATTTATAGTTTGTATATTAGCCGTCTGTGGACGAGGCCATGTGGTCAATAAACAAAACTACTTGGTATTGTTTAATGACTATTTTTATAAATCGAAAAATATATATTTATAAATACCTGTTTCTATTCTCAAAGCCTGTTGGTCCGGATTCTATATGTTTATATTCTTTTATTAGCGTTTATCGTTTCAATTATTCAATTTGTAGATTTTTAACTTTTTAAATAAAATTATGAAAATTAATACTTTGCAGTCACGATCAATCTATATTCAAAATTGAAAACCAAAATTAATTTTTGAAATAACTTTCTAAGATGTAGAAATATTTGTAGGAACATAAAACTTACCTGCTTAATTATTTTTATAACGGATTATATATATATATATATATATATATATATATATATATATATATATATATATATATATATATATATATATATATATATATATATATATATATATATATATATATATATATATATATATATATATATATATATATATATTAATTATTCATAAACAGCATTGAGTTTGTAAAGTTATATAATATATAATATAAGTTAAAATATTAATGATTCTTTATTTTAAACTCTAAGATCAATTTCTAACAGAGGATAAAATCACGTTTTTTGCTTTAACAATTTTGGATGTATTTAAAACGATATCAAATATTTTAACTTATTATATTTTAACACATTTTTTCAATGAATTAACTTTTTAACATCAGGTTTTTTAATATAGCTTTTTTTATTGCGGTGTTAAAAATATTTTCACATTGCGTTTAATTCATCGCAATCACTTTATAAATTCATTCAAGCCAAGTCTCAGTGAAAACGATTACATAATATCTTTAAATCTTTATTCCTCTAACATTCTTATAAAATATATTTAAGTAATCAACCTTGAAATTACAATTTTTGTTTTTACAATATAATAGTATTAAAGTAATACAATTATATAGTTCATTTATTCGTATATATATTATGAAAGATTTTATATGAAAGCATCTAAATAGTCCGTTGATTTCACTAATATTACTTCACTTCAAATTGTTTTGCTTTAGAACGGGCCTCCTCTAAATCTTACCCAAAGACCTAGTCCTAGGTATTTCTCATCCACGACGTGCCTGCTGTCCCTTAATGTCCTCATCCGATCACTCTCTAGGATACCACTCCCATCACCTGCCTCGCCAATATGCCAGTTTTGTCTCTTATTAAATTTCATATATACTATAATCGAAGCATAATGAATCTGTACTCTGTACTCTTTATCTTTCTCCGTGATATGTCTTACTAATGAAAATGGAATATAACGTTGAGAAGCCACTACGGAACCCTACCTGCCCTTTTGGGTGATTTTCATCCAACACTAGTTATTCGATCCAGTAACATCTTAGAAAATATCTGGAGCATGAGAATAACGGGCCAATAATTAGCGATGCGCCATTAAAAAAAACCTACCATGCAAATATTTCTCTTTTTTCTTGATATTTTTTTGTGCTTAATTAGACAGAATGTCGTTTATTTTTTTCTTCATGAATATCTTAGTTTGGGTTAAGTGTATTGGAATCGGCTATCATAATTTGTATTGTTCAGGTAATTAATAACAACTATTTCATGCATAATCCAATGACTTTTAAAGGGATGTTTAATCTTCACAGTTTCTCATTATAACAAAGTAAACTGTTCGTAACTTAAGTCATTTTAGCAAAAAATATGATTAGTTGCATATGATTTCACTAAAGCAATTGTACTAATTATATTTTTATTACTTAGTTACTAAATATTATAGAAAATTAAGCTACCTATCTTATTTACTTTTTCATATGTCGTATGCTATTTACTTTGCATTATACTGAATTATTTGAACAGCTTTATGATAAATATACATATTCTTCGTTATGTTCGTGTTATTATATCTAAGGTGGCTAACTAAATATGATGTCATAAAATGGCATACGCTCCAATGTGCTGGTCTGTATATTTGCTATTTTTAAAGAATTATTCCCCACTTAGGATTAGAAGACATTTTTGAAATCCATTTTTCCGTTTGTACGCGCACATCTTCTTAGTTACTGTACAGAATTTAATGAAAGAGTATAGTTGGTTTAGAAGATTAGCATTTAGCATTAGGATTACCAGATATAGAATCATAAAAGATCAGCTAATCTATAAGAAATAAGGAAAAATTGCCCTAACATGATGAGCATTTTCCACTAACATATAAAAATTAAAGATCTGGAACATTTGATGATCGACCCAAGTAGTCTAGCTAAACTGTGATAAGTTTGCGCACGTCCTTTAATCTATTAAAGTTGAATTGAAGCTTTTTTTCATTTTCATATTGATAGCTGTTAGATCTGCTCACGACTTAGGCTATATTTAAATCTAAAAACCGGACAACTGATGGTGAACAAAAATAGACTAGCTATGGCTTTTGGAATAGGTATATTGTCTCCACAATTTTGTTCTAATTCTTTGTTGCTTTTCCATCAACCCTAATCTTACTCGCATTAACCTTTAGACCATTATTTTCACACCCCTCTTTCAGAAAGGTGACCAATGCCTGTAATTTTTATATCGATGACGCAATAAGTATTGCATTATCTGCATACAACAGCCAGTTAACTATCCGATTACCTATCTTCACATCTATATCTATATCACCTATATCATTTTGTTGCGAGAAACTATTTAAACACAAATTGAAATGCCAAACTGATATGGCGTAACCCTGAATGACATCTGATTGAAAATTAAATTGAGGCGACATCCCAGCTCCCACTAGTATAGAGGCTGAGTGATCTCGAAAAGGAGATTTTACAGCCTCCAACAAGAACCTGTTCACATTATACCGTTTGTCCCCTAAATTTCTTTCTTACAACCATATCAAATGTCTTTTTAAGTCTGTAAAAGCAAAAGCACAATTTTTTTTCTGTTTACAGCCAAAAATATTTCCGTTTGATCATGCGAACAAAAAAATCTGATTCAAGTATTCTCTTTCAGATCTGAATGCTCCCAGGGCCTCCCACAAAAAACCTTTCTTCTATTGTTCTCGCTAGGATTATGACATAAATTTTACTGGCCAAGTTAATCAAACTGATAGCAATATAACTTGCAAAGTTTATATGTGAACCTTTGATTTTATACAAGGGCACGATGACTGCGCCTCACCAATCATCCGGTACCTCGCCCGTTTTCTAGCAAAAATTGCATTGATAAAATAACAAGTTTAAGATAACAAGATAGCAAGTTTGTAAAATAGAACATAAAATTTTCAAAAATATATACCAAAATCTATATCTTTAACATTGATTTATACAAGTCGTATTAAATTATAACAGAGAAATTTAATTGACAAAAAGACAGTAAAATTCCAGATCTATGGATATCAACAGAAATGGTCCTTTGACAGTGACTTATTGTGTTCAACATTATTGTTAAGTTTTAAGATGTTTGCGTGTCGTACAAAAAGTATTACTTTTTTTATTAATATTAATAAGATACTACGGTATTATGGTCGATGTCTATTGTTTTCGTTTTTGTTGCTATACTTTTCGATTGTTTATAAGAATAATGTGTAAGCAGAAGTGATAAGACTCATAGGGAATTAGTAAAGAGAAATTATTATAAACTTGTAATAATCTCTCTCTAGTGAATGCAGGCATGGAGAATTTTTACGGAACCAAGTGCAAGCGCTTCCTGTCCATAGATCGAAAGCTCATGAGCAGTTTTAACACTATCCTCAACTTATACGGGCAGTCCTCTCTGGAACGACGATATTCGAACGACAAATATGTCCTCGAAAAAGCCTGAAATCCTGAAAAGCTGTTCCTTTACCATCCGACGATAGTTGCTCCCATGCAAGGGATTTGGCATTAAAATCTCCAAGAACTTATATTTTTTTAGCAATTGGCGGGAAACCTGAACATAGCGTGTATTAAGCCTACTATAATAAAGATAAAATATCTTCTATTATTAATTATTTGAAAGAAAGTGCGTGCGTGAAAACGACGTAGACATTATGGCTCCGTCCACATGTTCTCCAGATTCAATTTCCGTATTCGGAGATACGAACACATAATCTGAATCGAAGAATCTGTATGAAATATCGATTGTTGACCCTTGCCTTCGGTGTGACCAATTGAAAAAAAAATTGTGATGTCATACTGATAGACGCTTGCATACCTATTCTTCATCCCGTTTGAAAGTTTCTATTCGTTATAAGCCCCGCATCTTTATCACATTTGTCATTATTTACATCTTCTACTAATACAAGATAGTTTGATTTCAAATAACATTCGTGGAATTCTCTGAATCTTCAAGGCGTAGACTCAATATTAAGGTTTTCTTGGTTTTTGTTAACAGAAATATATTACTGAATGTTCTTTCATAACATTTACTATCCGTACTAAAATTATATGTTTTTGACGGGCTTCCCCGCACGCACAATCATTTCTATTATTCGAATTTATTTCCCATATATTATTATAAAAATATTAAATTTTTACGTTTCTTCTTCATGTTTATTATAACTATACCAAACTTGTTTCTTACTGTCCACTTACGCGATAAAAATACATTACTGTATCTTATTTAACGCTCCCTCCTTTAAATTATCCCAAAAATAAGCATGACGTGTAATGTGCTAAAGCTTAGACATTTGTTTTCATTTGAAAATTCCTTTATCCAGATGTCAAGTTATATCTGAACGTATTGAAATGCGAAATCGTCAGCAAACATTTATCAAGTCGCTTTTCAAGCCTTAACAATATATTGTATTTGAGAATGTATCCAAATACGATGTTATATCAAAATTAATTTCTCTGATTAATTTTCTGTACAATAAATTATTCATTTACAGCAGTTATTATGTTTATCTTAAATATATATATATATATATATATATATATATATATATATATATATATATATATATATATATATATATATATAAGCTAGTATTCAATATAATCATGATAAACAGGACAATCAATAATTACTTAGTCATAAATGTCTTTCATATCTTTTTTAGAACGTCGATAAATTATAATTTAAAATTATTTATAAACATTGAGGCAAACTTAATTTAAATAAATTATATAATTAACTGTCTATACTACAATAAGGCAGTAAAAAAGTGTGTCTATATAATTAAGATATTAGCATAAATTACTTTTATACTTATATCTTTATTATATAGAATGTAATGTAATGCATAAATATATTGTCTGCTTGTACGCAAACATAAGATAAACATTAGAATTAGAATTTTCTTTACGGATTACCAAGATTTTTGCAAAGTGTCTCAATCCTAGGTAATGTCTGTCTACCCTACTATCGATAGCATGAAGCTAAAAAATAAAAAAAAAACCAGGAGGGAGGAATTGAGATTATGATTATAGCACAGTGAAACAGCGTCTAATTGTAAGTGCAATTGGTTGGGTTAGGTTAGGTTCGATTTCCACTCGGAGGAATATATTTTATTAGTATTTTAAGTGTAATAATAGAATGTAATATATTTACCTTAAGCTATTAGTTTGTTTTATTTATTCGAGGATCCACTCGAGGGGAGGGGGTGATTATATTTAAATTATTTTCACTTCCTCGCTCTTGTAAAAGACAAAGTCCGGCGTTGAGCTTCACCACTCAACACGCAGTGTCTCGAATTCGGTGAAAAGTGAAGTACGGAGTATCTTGACACTAGGTACTTTCTGTCTATCCTGCTATGCAGGATCGTGAAGCTAATAAAAAAATAATAATAAAAATCTGTTTGTTTCGACTAATCTTTGGAACGGCTGACTGGAATTCACTGGGATTTAACTAGGAGATACCTGATGTGATAAGAAGTAATTGGGGCTTTGACTTTAGAATTATTAGGTAAAAGTCTAGAAATATAAAATTAGACATGAACCTGCTCGCAAGTAAACATAGTAATTATATATCGTAACAAAATTGTTCTTCATTTTGTGTTTTTCACTAATTCATATAGCTTTGAATCCACTACCATTGATCACAAATAAATCCTTCCTGACGGAGTCATAATGCCTTTTTTTATCTGCATTTACCTACCTTTTCAGCGTGTAAGTTTTTTCAAAGTGAACGTGATTTAAAACCATACTTAGAAAAGCTTTTAACTGATAAAAATCTGAGCGAAGAAGCTGAGATTATAAAGTTGCAGGAAAGATAGATAAAATGGATACTAAAAGCGAAAGGTGATAAGATTATTGACTCCATTGTGTCGTAGTAAATACGTGTCTAACACTAAGTGAAGGTTGTGGGTTTATATTCATTAGGTTGTAGAACTGGTTTGTGAGTACATTTTCAAATCAATTTCGAATAAGACTTGAATGGTTATTATCAATTTTGAGCTGAAAAGTGGATAACAGAACGAAATTATTGAAATCATATAAAAGAATAACTCGTATATGATTTACAATAGAATAGGCATTTCTATGAAATAATAAAATAAATCCATTGATAGATATTAAAAGTCAAAGTATTCTATTCTCTCTTATAATAGGAGTAAAAAACAAGATGTTTGCGCAGTGAGAAAGAGTCTGATTGTAAACACATATACATTTGGTCGAGGGTTCTATGTCTGATCAAAAGCATTTATCGTCTATGGCTTGTCATAAAAATCGAGGCACTGGGAAACATGTAAAGTATAGAGAATGGAGTGTATTTACACTATATTTTCTCTCCCTACCCTGTTGTAAAGCAGAGTAAATAGGAAACAAAAAATAATTTTACTGATCCAATAATGATAAGATTTTTTCATTTGTACATAAATATAATAGGAATTCCTTTAAACATTATGTCATAATTATATAAGTTAGTAACATAATACAATTCAACTAACAATATAAAGGAATAATAATTCATAATTATATATGAAACAATTAGTCATCAGGCAAACATTTCCACAGAGCATCCGACACTTATATGTGGGAGACAATATAATGCTAAACATAAAACGTATTGCCAGGATCTTTTCGCAAATATGAAACTATGAATTATGCGAACAAGGGCAACATTTTATTACTTAAGGGTTGAGTGAAGTAACGGCATATAAAACAGAAGCCAGCTTCCCCCCGGTGCCATCTGTCCAAGTTGTAATGAATTAACTTTACTCAATTGAACTGGTCGTGATAAAAGTTTTGAACGTAAAACGAGGTGTAAAAATTTGAAACTAGACCCTTTAGGTGTTATAAAATTTATGGATTTCATATTTTATTTGTGTGTTTCTATAAATATCGTTTATAAATATCGTTTTGTGATACAAAACACACTTTATTATCCTGTATGTTTGATTTACAATTAATAGCAATTATATAAATATTAAAAATATGCTGTATATATAAATAGGCCGGTCGTGGTGCAGTGGGACAGCATCTGACTGTAAAGCGATCGGTTGTGGGTTCGATCTCCACTCGGGGGAGTGATTATATTTAAATTACTTTCATTTCTTCGCTCTGGTAATACATAGTGCGACGTTGAGTTCCACCACTCAACACGCAACGTCTCGAATTCGGTGGAAAGCGAAGTACGGAGTGTCTTGACACTAGGTACTTTCTGCCTACCCTGCTACGCGGGCTAAAAGCGTGAAGCTAAATAAATATAAATAAAAATATGCTCGTTTATTGTATTAATTTAAGTAATTAAGAATAATATGTCATTTTTCAATCAATGTTAATTCAAATTCAATGTTAATATTGTGTCTAAATTAATATTAAAATGTATCACCATATGCCAGCTGTTTGACTGATTATTGATACTCAAGGCGTGTAATTTCCTCGGTGAGTTTGAGGGAAAACTAAGAATAGATTTCTTGAAATTGCTACAGGAATGGGAAAACTAAATTTTATATTTTCTAGTTCGCGGTAGACAAAGTTATTTTCAGTTCATATTTTAATATAAAGTTTATTCAGAACTGAGTGTAAATAGTTTATAATGTACAAACAAAGGGAGATGAGTAATCACATTTTATTTACAAAAGCAACATTAAAGTATATTTATACAGTGTCAGCATAACTCGTATTTCGAAGAATGAAGCAATATTACAATGAAGTAATATTTGAATATTTTCTACATTCCTTTAATATTCTATAAAAATAGTTTTTTATACATTCGAATTACCGATAGTTCATACTAATGGTGGTGATCGCTTCAGAAAATGATTATTATATAAAAAAAAATATTAGTAATTCATTTCAACGAAGGTGATTAAATGGGATGTGTCGTTATACAGGATTTTAATTCTTAGTTTGTAGCGGGTTCGAATCCCGCTGCGTTCAAAATTTTTATACGTTTGTTCAAAAATATTTTTAGAAATCAAAATATAAGCCACACAAGATAACCTAAAATTATCTTTTATCTAATCCTAATTTCACTAATTTATACAAAGCATTAGCAGAACTTGAATTAGGAAATGCTAGCAAACTATTGCAAATACCAGTATTCATATCGCCATCAACAAATATAAGTTTTTTTTAAGTTACATTACGCAGACACTCCATCAACATATAGTAACCACTTTGTCCAAATACTACACATTTATCGATTCGATTTTTTTTATATAAATGCAAAATAGTTAAGTAGAATATGACCAGAACGAATCCTAAAAGCCAATACAAAACTTCTACTAAAATTGCATAACTCGAACCATTCCTTGGTTCGACCGAAAAGAGTCAGGACAAAATGTTCTATACCAAATTCTTTTATCCTGAGATGTTTTTTGAAAGTGTAAAACCCACAACTTACGAATATGTTATTTTAAAATCAGCAGCAAACAGACAATATGCTCAAAGGTGTTCCACTAGAAGCTACCTCATTTGAAATTCTATCAACCAGCTCATTACTTGGAATTCCTACTTGATTAGGAACCCACTAAAATATTATTTTTTTATTTAATTGTTCCAAAACCAGAATAGCTTTCAATAGATTGTAAGCTATCGGAACTCCTCGAAATTTCAAGTTGCACCAAGCTACGTCTTGAAGTGCACTTCTAGCATGTGAATAACAAATTTTTCATGACATGTATTAGTAATATAGGAAAGTGCAAAAGCTATAGCAAATGATTCAATATACACGATGGAAATACTGGTTTCAATCATTTAATTCATTATAAGTTCGTTTTTGTGGATCCAAAATAGCTGCTGCTGTACCATTATTTCTTTTTGACCCATCAGTATAAATTTTATAATAATCATTGTATTTGGAATTTATCATTTCTAATCATTTATATTTGATATTCACGTGTTAAGACTAAACATTTCTAATCTTTCAGAAGAATGTAACAGGTAAAGTTTTAAAAAGGCTTTTTCTTTACATTCCAATATCTGGATCTAGCACTTTGATTATATATTTGATTAATTAACATTTTTATTATCACAAAAAGACACCTTTTGGTTTGAACTTAGCTGTCTAGAAAATTTTTAGATTGTTGAATTTATCCTAAACAATCTTTTAAGTTATAATTTTAAATAAAACAATCTTTAATGGATTAATGTAATTGATAATATTACATATCATATTAAAGTGTATAATATTAAGATAATCATTTAAATTCTTATAAACATGACTGTTTTAATTTTTATAATAAGGATTTGGTTTTGAATATATCCTCGTCTATTATTTAATGGGACTTAATTTTAAATGTAAATCGAACAATTTTTGTTAATTTCGATATAACATAAGAAATAAAATATTTAATTACTATTAAAGTAATTACAAAAGTCGATATTACAATCATTATTAATTCCAATTCATAATATTCAGTCCAGGGCATATTAAAAGCAGGTGCTCGCAAATGCTCAGCCCCATGTTTTAAAACATAATCTATCCACCACATAGCTCTTTCTAGCGCTGGTTTTGGTTCATCTTGCAGTAATTTACGTAACTTAACGATGTTTTCTTTGTAACTGAAATTAATATATACCATATTAGATATAGGTACACGTTGCTTGTTCTTTGTAAACATTTATGTAAATCAACAGATAAAAATTTAAGATTTTAAGAGATTCAGATTTTTAAATCTATCGTCACAGATGGTAAATATTTAAGTTTAAGTGATAATTTTCATTTCCACTAAAACAAATGTTAAAAAAAAATGATTGATGGAAAAAAATGTGAGGTGTATTGTATTATATTTTTTTTCTGACTATTCCGCAAAATGTAAAATATATGAAAAGAAAATAATTTACCTTGATTCATGAATAACCGTTTCAATAGCATTTTTAAAATTATGTTCTGAAAGCGTCTCAAAATTTATTGTTATACCGATGTTGTAAAATGAATTCATTTCCGCATTAAACCATTGATCTACTGATAAAGGCAATGTAACTAAAGGCACTTCGGCATTAATTGCTTCTTCCGTTGACTGCAGTCCTCCTTGAGTTACAAATAATTTAATATTTGGATGTCCTGAAACATTAAGTAAAAACATATTTTAGAGCAAAAATTATACAACTGCTTCCTTTTATAGTTATTATCAGATACATTTAAACGCATCTTGTTGCAATAAGATTATAATTGTCAAACAAGTGTATTACTCACTCAGTAAATCTGGTTGTGGCACCCATTTTACGATTTTGACGTTTTTTGTTCGGTTGTGCAATTCATCTTCATCCCACTTGAGTAATACGTCATATGGGAGTTGAGCAAACACATTTGTAAACATTCTTAGTGTACTTAAAGGGAAAGAAGAAGGCTTCGCATTTGTGCCAAAGCTCATGTAAATAACTCCATTTTTAGAATTATCAAGATAACTTTGTAAATCCTAGAAATATTTTTTACACTTAAAATTAATATATTAATAATGCAAAATTGAAGTTTATTATATAACATTGACATTATGTCTCACATACCTTAGGTAATTCTCTTGTATCATATTTATTTATTCCTAGTAAATTTATTACGTTCCTTGGTAAAGGTCTGTTAAAAGTCCACAAATTGTGTGTATTTAAAAATACCAAACTGTTATTACTTCGTAATTCCATGATGTCTGGTGCATCGTGGCCAAATGACTCTCGTAATATCCTATTATCTAAGTGATATAAGTCATTGTCAACATAATGTTGTGTCACTACTTTTGTATATATCAATAATATCTTATCCCAGAAACTTAGATTGAAAACTCTTGGACATGATGGTACTGGATACAAGGTGCTGTGAGTAGGAGCTCCCATCATTTCTAAAATTCCACGTATTGCCCCGAATGAACTGAATTGTATAACTGGAACTTTATACAAATGTGCATAGCCTGATGCCAAACGAGGTAATAGTTCTAAAATTAATAAATCAAATTGTTTACTCTTGTCATTTATAACCTTTTGCACTTGTGCTGAATGGAACTGTTTCTCGACCACTAGTGAAGCTTTTGTATAATACACTTTTATATGGTGTATCATATCTGATCTTTTCCCAGTAGCTAGCAATAATTCGTTTTTAAAAAAGTCATATGACAAATCGTGAACATCAATTTCTGTTAAATTGGGTGGTGTTTCTCCTTTAGGGTATGCTGGATCTGTTGTTATAACGACCACTTCATGATTACGATTTACTAATTCCTTGGTTAAAGCTCTAAATACTACCTGATGGCTATAAGATGGAAGTGGAAAAACAAGTAGAATTCTTGCAGGTTGACTGTTTTTCAGAACAAATGAAAATATTATAAGAACTAAAATTTTATGTGACATGTTGATATTTAGCACTGGATTTAAGAATTACATTAGATAAGGACTGTCTACTTACGACTGACGCCTTTTGTTAACAATACCATACTAAGATGAATTAAATCAATATTGATACATGTTTTTATACGACTATACGTACGAATATGAAAATAATGCTCAATTTAACGATTTAATCCATTAATTTTGAACATGTTTAAAAGATTAAGGCCCATTCTGTGTGTTCTACTTTTTTTAGCTTCACGCCTTTTGTTCCGCATAGAGTGGACAGAAAGTACCCAGTGTCAAGACACTCCGTACTTTGCTTTCCACAGAATTCGAAACATTGCGTGTAGTGTTGTGGAACTCAACGCCGCAATTTACCAGACCAAGGAAATGAAAATAATTTTAAACATAATCACTCCCCCGAGTGAAGATCGAAGCCACAAACGATCGCGTTTAGTCAGACGCTGTAACACTGCGCCACGATTGGCCTTAAACTTTAATTTAATCTATATCTTTCCACTTCCACTAAAATTTGTAGGAATTACAAATGCTAAAAAATACCAATAGAATATAGTTTTTAAAGACTAAGAAAAATAACCATATATTGTATATATCTGTTTACTAATATCTATATATGTCTTCTATACTAATATCTTTCTCTCTTTACTAATATCTTTATATCTATATATCTCTTTACTAATTTATAAAGCAAGCACACAAAGTACCATCTGTTAGTAATATGCTGTCATTGAAATTGATCAAACTACGAATAATTGACAATAACAGTATTTTATTAGTTAAACGCCATATTAATTACATTACATTAATAAAATAAGTATGAGAAATTTAAAGAGAACAAGAGATTTGGTAAATCGATAGCGGACACAAAGTAATTATTGCAAAAAACACATAATAATGAAATAAAACTTAACCATAGATATCTACAAAATAAGAGTTGTAAACACGAAACCAACCTTGGAATGAATGTTAAAGGAGATGAGTGAAAGGATGGGGGGGAATAGGGAAAGCTGGCTTAAATAACATTGAACCGGAACACATTATCATATATTTGGCGGATCGTTCTTGTCATGATAGTGGTCGCGAGGCAGTCGGAGCTCGTACCACCAAATTTTTAGGATACCCACATGGTACAGGATAGTAGTGGGATGGAGTTGGATTTTACTCCATCCCCTCACACTTCTACGAAGAGGTGAAATAAAACACCAGTGTTTGAAAAATTTTGCATTATAATAGATATACATAATAAGGCATTTATATAAAGGTTTTCCATTAAAATTGATTCAAGCTCGTAAATAATAACGATATCACAGGATATATTGATTAATGAACTATTATACAATTTTGCTTACAAAATATTGTAATAATTATTTAAAAATACAAAATATATCTGCTAGAGAGTGATGTAGCTAAGTAACATGAATGTGTTTTATTAAGTATCTCATTTAATCATCCCTACACAGTGGGTGCAACTTAAATTGAATATTTAGAATTTTGAGATTTTACAGCACGTTATCTGTCCCACTTAAAAAGTTATTTTCTAAACTACTTATATATTATTTTATGTATATATCCACTTATTACAAAGCGGCGAAGCCGCGAGAGGATCGCTAGTCTTACACAGACAACCTGTCTGTTAATATTTATCAAAATTTGTAATTTTAAATGACACTATTTTAAAGGAAAATATGTGATAATGGCGAATATTAAAGATCTCATTACAATTTATAATATTAAAATAATCATTTAAATTCTTATAAATATGACTGTTTTCATTGTTATGATAAGAATTTAGTTTTGAATACATCCTCGTCTTTTATTTAATGGGATTTAATTTTAAATGTTAATCGTGCTATTTTTGTTAATTTCGATATAATATAAGCAAGCAAATATTTAATTACTGTTAAAGTAATTACGAAAGTCGATATAACAATCATTATTAATTCCAATTCATAATATTCAGTCCAGGACATATTAAAAGCAGGTGCTCGCAAATGCTCAGCCCCATGCTTTAAAACATAATCTATCCACCACATAGCTCTTTCTAGCGCTGGTTTTGGTTCGTCTTGCAGTAATTTCCGTAACTTAACGATGTTTTCTTTATATCTGAAATTAGTTTTAAATATATTATACAGAGTAGACTAATGTTATGAGATGACGGAAATAAAACCTTATATTAATTGCATAAGATTTTTAATTTTCCATCGACGGAGTTTTTAAATATTTGAATTTAAGTGGTGATCTCAGTTAGTATAAATACATAATTCTAAACGTATTTTTGATTATAAAAAATTTATTATACAAAATTAAAATGATACATTTGATTTTTCTTTATATATATATATAAACTTACTTTGAGTCTTCAATAACCGTTTCTATTGCATTTTTTAAATTATATTCTGAAAGCGTCTCAAAATTTAATGTTATGCCGATGTCGTAAAATGAACTCATTTCCGCATTAAACCATTGGTCTGCTGATAAAGGTAATGTAACTAAAGGCACTTCGGCATTAATTGCTTCTTCCGTTGACTGCAGTCCTCCTTGAGTTACAAATAATTTGATATTTGGATGTCCTGAAACATTAAGTAAAAACATATTTTAGAGCAAAAATTATACAACTGCTTCCTTTTATAGTTATTATCAGATACAGTTATACGAATCTAATTGCAATAAAATTATAATTGTCAAACAAATGTATTACTCACTCAGTAAATCTGGTTGTGGCACCCATTTTACGATTTTGACGTTTTTTGTTCGGTTGCGCAATTCATCTTCATCCCACTTGAGTAATACGTCATATGGGAGTTGAGCAAACACATTTGTAAACATTCTTAGTGTACTTAAAGTGAAAGAAGAAGGCTTCGAATTTGTGCCAAAGCTCATGTAAATAACTCCATTTTTAGAATTATCAAGATAACTTTGTAAATCCTAGAAATATTTTTAGATTTAAAAGTAATATATTAATATTGCAAACTTGAAGTTAGTTATATAACATTGACATTTCTTGTTCGTCACATACCTTAGGTAATTCTCTTGTATCATATTTATTTATTCCTAGTAAATTTATTACGTTCCTTGGTAAAGGTCTGTTAAAAGTCCACAAATTGTGTGTATTTAAAAATACCAAACTGTTATTACTTCGTAATTCCATGATGTCTGGTGCATCGTGGCCAAATGACTCTCGTAATATCCTATTATCTAAGTGATATAAGTCATTGTCAACATAATGTTGTGTCACTACTTTTGTATATATCAATAATATCTTATCCCAGAAACTTAGATTGAAAACTCTTGGACATGATGGTACTGGATACAAGGTGCTGTGAGTAGGAGCTCCCATCATTTCTAAAATTCCACGTATTGCCCCGAATGAACTGAATTGTATAACTGGAACTTTATACAAATATGCATAGCCTGATGCCAAACGAGGTAATAGTTCTAAAATTAATAAATCAAATTGTTTACTCTTGTCATTTATAACCTCTTGCACTTGTGCCGAATGGAACTGTTTCTCGACAACTAGTGAAGCTTTCGTATAATACACTTTTATATGGTGTATCATATCTGATCTTTTCCCAGTAGCTAGCAATAATTCGTTTTTAAAAAAGTCATATGACAAATCGTGAACATCAATTTCTGTTAAATTGGGTGGTGTTTCTCCTTTAGGGTATGCGGGATCTGTTGTAATAACAACCACTTCATGGTTACGGTTTACTAATTCCTTGGTTAAAGCTCTAAATACTACCTGATGGCTATAAGATGGAACCGGAAAGACAAGTAGAATTCTTGCAGGTTGACTGTTTTTCAAAACCAACGAAAATAATATAAGAACTAAAATTTTATGTGACATGTTTATACTTAACACTGGATTTAAGAATTACATTAGTTAAGCATTGTCTACCTACAAGTGACACCTTTTGATAACACTACTTTAATAAGATCAATTAAACCAATATTGAAACACGTTTTTATAATACTATACGTACGAGTATATAAATATAACACTAAATGTACCGATGTAATCCATTAAGTCTGAAGATTTTTAAGTATTAAGGCCTATTCTGTATGTTCTACTTTTATTTAATCTATTCCTTTCCACTTCCACTAACAAGTGTAGATTATTTTTCAAAGACTATAACAACGTAAAATAACCATATATTGTAAAATAATATATATACTGATTCATAAAGTAAGCACATATAGCACCATCTGTTAGCATATCGGTGTCATTGAAATTAATAAAACTACGAAAAATAGACGATAACAATATTTCCTAAATTAAGAATCATATTTAGAACATTAGAATTATAAAATAATAAAATAAATTTGAGAGATTCAAAGAGAACGGGAAATCTAATAAATCGGACACGGAGGTGGCATAATTATTGCAAAAAATACACGGCAATAAAGTAAAGCAAAGCGCAGAAACTCGCAAGTCAAATCGCAGGCACAGCTTGTTAAAAACTCTTACGTAACTCGCTGAGCAGAGAAAAATTGAGCACAACCGAAAATACTGGGTACAGAAAATAGATCCTCGGGGAGTATAGGATAGAACTAAGAGAAGATTTTCTGAAACTCCAACGAAGAGGTGAAATAAAACACAAGCATTTGAAAAAGTTTGCATTATAATAATTAGGACTTCTTCTTTTTCAAACTGGCATGTATCGTGGCCTAGCTAGGATCTGCCTGCATTTATCTTTCTTCATTTTGCGTGATCTGCAACATCCTCTTAATTTAATTAATTAAGAGGAGAATTATTAAGGTTAATCCTTTGGCTAACATGTCGTGCATCACGTCTTTCAACCATCGCTTCCTTCATCGAACAGATATATATTCAAATATATAACAAATATATTTTCTTGCGACCTAGTTTCAAGGCCGGGGTTTTCGGAGCTTTACCTTATAATAGTTATTATAATGTATTTTGATAAAGATTTTCAAAAAAAATTTATTAATGTGTTTATTATTGATGAATTAAGTATAAATTAGTACTAAATTTATTTTGTAAGCAACGAAATATTATAATAGTTATTTTTGCATTTATCTCGCCACTGAGCACAAAATTTTACGATTTTTAAAGGATAGCAGTCAGCAGTCAGCGGAGTGTTTTGTTGTATTTGACTTAACTACTCTGATATGCGAGTGAAACCATGATTTTGAATCATAATATCTAAGTTCTATATCCATTCAATAATATTCAATCAATCAATCTATTTTTCAAATGATATATGTACAAATGTCATATTCCATATAAATTTGGTGTACTAAAAATAAATAAATTATCAAAATTGCCAATATGACAAAATTTATTTAGAAATTGCAAAGCGTCATTCACATCCATTACGAGTGCTTTCAATACAAAAAGTAAACACTGTTTTCATTTTCCCGGTGCATCGTAAATTTATTCTGATTTACAGAGTGTCGCGCCGCAGACAAATGACGATCATTATGTGCAAACTATTCCAGGTAAGTTCAAAGTTAGGCCCGTTGAAGTAAATATATATATATATATATATATATATATATATAGCCACAGTTCTCTGCCTCTCAACCGCCAATTGGTGAGGTCCGGGAATCCCAATCTTCCGTTACCTTGGCGACAGGAGCCATCTAGACACGTCGTACGAATCAATGGTGTTAAGACACCCTCGACGACCTACTCTGAGTAGCACGTGGGAGCAACAGTGGGCGCCTACTTGGGCCATGTGAGTAGGTGATTAGTTTCATTTCCTGTCTACCCTGCTATGAGGGATAAAATAAAAAAAATATATTCAGCCTTCCATATATGATTATATTGCATAGTATAGCAAATTTAAAACATATTTCTTGTTTGAAAAAAATGCAGCAGTCGCTACTCTGCAGAACTCTCTTAAAAATCTAAAGTAGTTTTATTTGTATTCAACAAACTATATTCTGAAAATCTACTTAAACAAAAATAATGATTATAAGGATTTATAAATAAATGAGTAGAATGAAACTTATGAACATAAGAATTATGCGAGTTTCAAGTAAATATAAAGAAAAAATATTTTGTAAATATTTGACATTTGACATTCCCTGGATGAAATTTTGAATGTATTATAAACATTTATGGAGTAAAATGCTGAAATTGTCATCACATTTATAATTTGAGGCCATCATGGTTCAAGGGGGGACACCATCTGAACAGAAACCTAATATCTGTGGAAATGAAGTTAGCTTAGCTTAACGATAGGTGGTTTTTGCTTAGTACTATAACAGGGAAAAAGGGTTAAGCTGAAAAACCCCTACTTTGGCATATCGACATAGACAATATCAGTTCTTAGCCACAAGGTGAAAGTATTTAGCTACTTAATTTCTTCTAACAAAACTACTATGAGGCCGGTAATGGCGCAGTGGGACAGCATCTAACTGTAAACGCGATCGGTTGTGGGTTCGATTCTCACTCGGGCGAGTGATTATATTAAAATTATTTTTACTTTCTCGCTCTAGAGACAAAGTGCAGCGTTTTTATGAGTTATTCGACTCAGAAATTAATAAATGTTTTATATAGAATTAAAAATTTAATATATTTCTCAAGGGCTAGTTAACACATTTCTTGCACGACCTGAATTTATATACCATGATTATTATCTAGTCGTACATTTTCGACAAGTAGCATTATTCGACCATAGATTACTTAGTCAATAAGAATCCTTTTTATTTTCCTTATATGTAAGGGTACCTGTAATTAATAATAATGACCTATTTCGCTAATTTTATTTTAACGAAAATTTTAATCTTTATAACTTCTGGTTTTCAGTTATCAGTGAAATTGCACCGCATACGTCGTTATAAGGGATAACTGCTTATCATGGGCAGCGTAATGTTGGGCCTATCATTAAAGAAACCACACATAAGCAATGAATTAGTTGGAAATACATTACATTAAGTATATATATATATATATATATATATATATATTTATTCAGTACATGTTATAGTAAATGAAGTAATTTTTAGTTAGTTATTAGCTATACGTTTAAATGTTATTTATTACAACTTGTGTCTGTCGTCTGTCTGTCTATGTGTTATGGCTAATTTTTGGAACAGATGGATTTCGATTTGACATTTTGAAGGGCCTGCCGCTTGCAGTAAGGTAAGGTCATAACGTTAGTTACTTTTATGTTAGAATTATAAAATAAAACTCCAGAGGACAAAGTCGCGGGCACAGCTAGTACGGGATGGTAGTTAATGTTATATTTTAAACAGGTTAGTAATGTAAAATAAATATTTGTGTACTTCACAAACAATAGAACTAAACTCTCGTGATTAATCATATATAAAAACGTGAACCTGGTAGACGGAAAGTATCTAGTCTCACGACACTAAATACTTCACTTTCCGCCGAATTCGAGACATTACTCGTTGAGTGACGGAACTCAACGCGACACTTTGTCTTACCAATGCCAGGAAGGGAAAATACTTTAAATTTTATCACTCTTCCGAATGGGAATCGAACCTACAACCATTCACGTTTTTCATTCCGTCGTTACTAATTGCTGCCCAATTGATTTTATTATGTATTCACAAATTTCAGTTATATAAGTATCCGCTGTAAAATTTAACTACTAGGATTTGGAAGTAATTTAACTCAGAATTTATGTTCAATTCATCTCAATTAGCGATATTGTTAACACTTTCAAGCTTAAACTAATTTTAGTGTAAAACTTTCAGCACATTTTGAAGTACAGCTATTTCCAAGTAAAGTTTTCAAATACAATTTATTTTATTTTTTGAACATGCTTTCCCACTCTAATAAGAAAAGTGCGGCGTTGAGTTCCACCACTCAATACGCAATGTCTCGAATTCAACGGAAAACTAAGTATAGAGTGTCTTGACACTAGGTACTTTCTTTTTACCCTGCTATGAGGAATAAAAAGCGTGAAGCTAAAAAACGTGATTTGTGACATATCACTTCTCCTACCACTTTCCGTCCAATACGTCGAAAAATTATGTGTTGTTTGGATACATTTAATATTACATAAGGTTAGATTATATGTGAGATATGATAATACTTAATAAGATCTTTATTATTCGCAATTTTTTACATATTTTAAATAAAACTTTTTAAACAGTTTGATAGCGTGTATTTTTGTATACGAAAACACAATT
Source organism: Dryadula phaetusa (assembly GCA_032432895.1). Classification (NCBI taxonomy): domain Eukaryota; kingdom Metazoa; phylum Arthropoda; class Insecta; order Lepidoptera; family Nymphalidae; genus Dryadula; species Dryadula phaetusa. The sequence continues at coordinate 160,702 of JAOYRS010000069.1, read as the reverse complement.
TTGAAAACCAGATGTTCGAACCCTTTACAATAGTCCATGGTCACAGGTAGACAGTCTCTCTATGTTACCAATAACCACGGATTACTGTTAAGTGAACGAAGTGTCGAATTTTCTAAAATTATTTACGAATAACAAAATAAACGTGTTTTGTCCGCTTAAAATAATTTCATTTATAATGTTCTTTATATTTATTTTTTTATAATAAGACTATCCACAAGCTCATCGGTGCCCATAACCATACCATTCAAAACGGTGGCCTATTTTTAAATTAATCTTAAGAACTAAGGGTTGAAAGTCCTGGCCTAGATGATTTTTATTTGTTAGTATATTGTTTTTGTTAATATACATTATCATTACTACTTATTGTTATTACATCTATTATTATTATCCTTATAATTATAATTAGGTACTGCTTTTAGTATCATGCATAACTCTAAGTAATTCTAATAACAATTTATCTTTTATATCTTGTAGTTATAGATTAACTGCAACTGAAATGTGCAATTTTTAATTTTTTTCTTTTCCACAAAAAAAATTAAATACTTTATATAGACAATATTTATAACAATTTATATACCCTTGCGAGAGTCCTTAACCTTTATAAACTCATCCTGCTGGAAATGCCGTTTTTAACGAACGTCTTCTTCTACTTCCAAATTTAATGTTATCTTGGACAGGTTGTATGTACATCTGATTTCCAAAAACACTTATGCTACCATGATTCACTAGTGATTTCCCTAACAAACATACGGTACCACGGTCCACATACGACGGTCATCCACACATGCCATCATGGTCCACATATAGTTTTACTCGTGCACATATGGCATCATAGTAGATGTGTGTTTTCAACCTTCCACACATGTCACTATGGTTTTTAATTTCACCCATCCACATACATCTTGGCCTACATGTTATTTTTCTCGTTCATCGCGATGCACATGTGATTTCAACCAATCACATATGACTCAATAGTCCATATACCATTTTACTCATTCACATATGACGTGCGGATCATCCAAATGTGATTTTACTATACCGATACCATCCATATTTATATGACACCGTGGTCCACATCGTTTCACCCAACCGAATATGACGGCATGGTCTACATGTAATTTTACTCGTCCATATATGTCATCATGTTCCACATGCGGTATCACCCCTTCCCATATGACACAATGGTTCACATATCATTTTACTCGTCCACATAAGACATCATGATCCACATATGTTTTGACTTTACTCATCCACAAATTCTAGACCCACATGTGATTTGCTTGTCCACATATGTCACCATGTTCCACATGTAATTTCACCCATTCACATTGACTCTATGATCTACATGTGATTTGACTCATCAACATATGACATCTTTATCCACATGTGATTCTACTCGTCCACATATGATATTATTTTCCACATGTGATTTTACTCGTCCACATATGACATCATTTATTTTTCTTACAGAAATTACATTGAATATCAGGATGAAATTGTTTAATATGATGTTCCAAACTTTATGCTATTACCATGCAAACAATTATTCCTATATATTCTTTGGTTATGAGTATCAAATCAATTTGTGAAGTAATATGTGAAAACTACTACAAATATTAGGATAAAAACTGTCCTGTATGTACACCATTCCAAAAATCATTTAAGTCTGGTTGGTAGTTTTGCGCACAAACCAGCAGACGGACAGACAAAAATTCTATTGAGTGTTTTTTTATCTTCTATTACCTACATATTAATGCATACAATTTATTAATTGAAAAAAAAAATAATAATTGAGAAAACAAATAGTATTTCTTCATTAGAATATAAATTTATTCAATTTAAATATTTTTAAAATGAAGAAACTACTTAGTAAAACTAAAACAAAAATGAAAATACTACTAAGTAAAACTTTAAAATTTTAATATTTTATTTAAAAAAGTTATTTTAGACAATTAACTTGACATTTGACCCTATATTCAAAGCGTTAGTAAATTAACATACGACAAACTTTTTATTTTCGCTTAATACAGTAGTTATGTCTACGGATCGAACTGCAAAATTAAGTTTGTTTTTTAATATATATACTTTTCCGGGATAAAGAGTAATTAGTATGATGCTCACGATGTTGTAATATAATTACACCAAACTTCATTGTTATCGTACAGGAAGTTTCTGCGTAATGCTTAAACAAAGCGATATACAGACAGATACACAAAATTTTTTTAATCACATTTTTGAGTTCCATATCAATTTGATAAACCCCTGCTACTTATTTTTTTTTATTTTTAATATACAGAATTGAACCTTCTACAGTTTTATTACAAGTATAGATTAGGTACTGATAGGTGCAAGCTAAGTTTTTGACAAAGTTTCATACAAATTTTCATCCCGTATTTTATCCCCTGGGGGGTAGAATTGATCATAATCCTTTCTTAGCGTATGCCTACTCCATAACATTTACCTGCATGCCAAATTTCCACCCGTCCAGTGGTTTGGGCTGTGCGTTGATAGATCAATATGTTAGTCAGCCTTTGAGTTATATATATCTATAAATAGATTTTATTTACAATACAGCTGATAAGCATGAAATTTTGGTATTTTGTAGGAATTTAGGGAAACTTTACCTAATATATATTTTTATTATTTTATTTCAAGGTTGAAAAATATCATATCGAATTGAATTTAACACCAAAAAATTTTTGATGGCTGTTTTGTTTATACAGTTGAATACATATTACTCGAAAATTAAATATTTGTTAAATTACGACCTTTGTACAATAAATAATAATGAAGTCATTGTTACTCATGTTATGTAATTAAGTGTAAATTTTAAACCTGAATTTCTAAATCTATATAATTTTAGAGCGAACAAAATTTAAAAAAGCATGATATAATCACAAATATGTACTATACACTCGTAAACCGACACTTACGATCTTTAAATGTACAGATTAGTATGAAATATATGAAGGGATGAAAGTTCTCTTTCAATTTCGTTATTTCTTGTTAGTTTGCTATTTCTATTACTTTATCAAAAGAATAAAGTTGAATTCTACCGTAAACTCTAAAGGATAGTAGCAAATTATCTCATACTATTCACGTTCTTCTATAAAATTTGGGACAATATCTGTCTGTAAAAAAACCTTTTCATGCAGCGACGCCTTTCTTAAGTACTAATTTTCGATAGCAGAACAACAATTAAAATACTAAAATCATATATATGATGTACATGAATGATGTACATGCAATAAAGAGAAAAATTCTAAGAAAATTCCATGACATTCCATGACATTCCAATTCCACGACTTTATAATCAATATACAATCGTATAGTAATTGTACGTTTTGCTATTAATGGCATAGATATAAGAAATGTTGTTTACTCTGCTGTAATAGTAGCCATTGTCTTACCTAAGAACATAAAATGACTGTTATATAAAATTGAATAACAATTAAATTTTAATACAGTTGAAATCTATGTACATCTACATACATTGGATAATAGCTTTAAGTAGTACTAGGAATAATTTTAGTAATATGTCTTTATTTAGTATATTTACTTTCATTTCTTGTATTGTATTTAGTGAATCTGCGAATATATTAGGAGTATTTCCAGTACCTTCTATAAGCCATCAAATTGTATTCCGTCCTCTTATGCACGAGCTCGCAAGACGTGGACACTATGTTGTAATGATTACGACAGATCCAGCTTTTGATGGAGAACAAGGTCTTCAAAATCTTAAAGAGATAAATGTTGGTGAATTATCTTATAACATTTGGAAGGAATTAAAAAAGGTGTTGAAAAATGATAATTTTTTGATAGAAATAAAAAAAATTAAAGAAACAATGATAAACATAACAGAAACACAAATGAACTCAGTTGAAGTACAAAGTTTTATAAATACCAAAAACAAAGAATTTGATTTGATATTTTGGGAAGTTGCAAGTAAAGTGGCATTAGGTTATGCTAGTATATATGACGTGCCCGTGATTGGGATAAGCTCTCTCGGTGGCTATTTAGACATTTATGATATGATGGGAGCCTGTGATCATCCCATTTTAAATCCTCACGTATTGCATCGTAGGGTTTTTAACCTTTCAATATTTGAAATGGTAACAGAATTATATAATCACTTTTTAAGCAAAAAAATGTATAAAATGTTGGAAGCAGTGCAAATGGAAAGGTTACAAAGTGTTCTTGGACCAAAGATTCCGAAAATGAAAGATTTAAAAACTAATATTCAAAAGTTGTTTTTGAATACCCACAGTTATTTGGGATTTCAACCGACCTGTGCCACTAAGCGTTTCATATTTCAGTTATTTACATCAAAAACCACTACAGGATTTACCAAAGGTATGAGTAGAATCATATGCTAAGAATTTAATTATTTTGTTTTAAAAACAATCTACTTAACATGTTTCGATTGTTATAAATCATTTCACTCACATATTTTTACACATATCCAAAATTACAGAATTTAAAACATTTTCTGGATTCATCGTCATATGGAGTAATATATATAAGCTTCGGAACTAACTGTGACTCATCAATATTTTCAAATAAAACATTAGAAATATTCACTAAAGTATTCTCTCAATTACATTTTGATATCTTAATGAAATGGGATACCGACGAAATACCAGGAAGGCCCGAGAACCTTAAGATTTTGAAATGGTTTCCGCAATCCGATCTTCTAAGTATTTTTTTTATATTATTATAATAGTATATTAATATTATTATTATTATTTTAACTTTACGCTTTTTTCCCGCTTAGCAAAATAGACAGAAGTCAAGAAACTCCATATTTACATTTTTACAGAATTCCAGATATTGCGTGTAGACTGGCGGAGCTAAACGTCGCTCTTAGTCTTACCAGATCGAGGAAATGAAAATAATTTAAATATAACCACATCCCCACGTGAGAATCAAACCTACAACCGATCACGTTTTCGACAGATACTGCCGTGCAGCACGATTGGCCTCATAAATGTATATATATAGTAATTTTAATTTTAAAACGAAATAGATTTTATTTTTAAATTCATGGTTATGATCGAAATTATTTTACAAGGTAGGAGAGCATAATAATATCATACAATATTTACATTACCCCTATTATGAGTAAGATATTCTATTGAAATTCGCATTGAAATTTAAATCCTGATCAATCGTTTACAATCTGATAAAAGAACAGCTTCACGTTTCATTTTAGGGAGGCGGAAAGCAGTCAACGGAGTGTCTTGACACTAGGCTAAGTGTCTAGACACTCTGTTGACTGCTCTCCGCCGAAAATCAAAACGATCTCGTGTGTAGTGGTATACTCAACGCCGCGCTTTGTCTTATCTTCTCTCTCTTATCTACAACAAATCCAAATATATAACACATTAAAATTCTTATTTAAGGACATCCAAAAGTAAAGCTGTTTATAACACAAGGTGGTCTCCAATCGACTGAAGAAGCCATTGCTGCCGGTACGCCACTAATCGGAATTCCTTTGTTCATAGATCAGTGGTATAATACTGAGCAATATGTTTACCACAAAATTGGTGTACAACTTGATCTTAATAGTCTTTCAGAGCAAATATTTATGGATGCTATTCAAAATGTTATATTTAATGAGAGGTACGTTTAATTCTAACTTGCCTTAAATATATAATTTGAAAATTAATTACTAAAATACATAGTCTATTATGCGTTAATGCGTTTCCTTTAACCGTCATCTTTACTATTTTGCTAGAGGCCTCGTTGATACGCAAAATTCGTGTAAATTCTATTTATTCCTCATATGATTTACAATTATTTTAAATTTCGTACTCCTCCGTTATCTCAATTTTGGATAAAGAAGTCAAAATTGTTTTAAAATTATTTATTTAAAAGTAACTATCTAGATGGTTTTCCATTTTATGAAAATTACTTTTACGCTTTAAAGCCTCAAGAGTCTCCGTTTTAAAAAATTATGATGAATGGCGCAACTGAGCGCCGCCCTTTGTGTTGCTTAGCGGGGAAAATTAAAATAATTTGAATATAATTATTCTTTAGGTGGAATCGAACCTACAACTTTAGTGTTTGCAGTTAGTCGTTGTTTACTACGGCTAGATGACATAACTTAGGCTGTCAGATATTTGACATTAATGAAATGGAAGCATTTCCAAAAATTGTTAAATTGTAAATTTTTGGCATTAAAAAAAGGGAAAGCCCCGCTGAGTTACTTGCGCCGGTTCTTCTCAGGTTTGAGACACAAACTTTAGCCAACTGGTGGCATATTATTTGACGTTCAAAATATGAAACATGTAACTTCTTATTTTGTATAAAATTACTTGACTTTGACACAACTGTTCTATACGCGTTGCTATGGCAACGCGTTGATGACGCGGCAATTTGATATACATTATAGCAATTAAAGCAACATTTTTCTTATATATTTCAGTTTTAAACAAAACATAATCAAATTACGAAGTATACTCCAAGATCAACCACATACATCGTTAGAGCGAGCTGTACTATGGACTGAATATATATTGAAACATGGAAAAACGGCGTTGTTACGAGCTCCTGCGTCTGACATGCACTGGATAGAATATTATGAAGTAGAATTAATTACATATATACTTACGTTCTTAGCTTTTATATTTTTGTTATTAATTTACTTTATCAAAGCGATTTTAAAATATTTTGGTAAAGTGGTAAAGATTAAAGTATTTTAATTATGTAATGAATTTTGAATTATATATGAGAATGAATAAGAACGAATAATAACATTAACGATAACACGCGAAAATTGTCACCTGAAAAGTGTATCTTACTTCTTAGTAAGAAAAAAATATTTTAAGAACTTTTCTTTACAATATACTATATTATCGTGGTCGTGGCAAGGACATAAGATTGATATTTTGAGAGTATTGTAACGTTATCGACGATACTGTCAGGTATATATAACGCTATGGCACGACTCTATATATGTACCTATATATATATGTATAGAACACTAGATTGTCTTTCACTATATATAAAATATATGTGAATTTTCAATGTATGTAAATTAGTATACACGAAGTAAATCAAAATAACGTTAAAATATAATATTATACAGATTATTTAATACAATAACCATAATACAGGTAAAGTTAATAAAATCATGTTAAAATAACTAACTTATTCAACTAACATACAAACAATAATATACTTAAGTGATTTCCTCATGTTACCATCAAGATATTAATTTCAATTAACGATAATAATTAATACTCTTGCAAAGTTGTGTGTTATTAAACAACAGCCCTTCGGGTATTGCCGGCGGGCTGTGGTTTTGCAATATTCAATATCAAATATAAATAAATAAGATACGTGATAAACTAAGAAAAGGACGAACAGCTATATATATATATATATATATATATATATATATATATATATTATATATATATATATATATATATATATATATATATATATATATATATATATATATATATATATATATATATATTTTGCATCAACCAAAAGACAATTGCCAAATATTACTATTGTACAGTAACTATTGTACTAATGTGTTGAGACGTCAAATTTTGAAATATGTATTTTCGAATACTAAAATATACACGTTCAATCCGTTGAAAATATCCTTTGAAATATCTTATAATAGAATTAATATAAAATATTTAAACTATTATTAAAACTTAAGGTAGATTTTCAATCAAACTCGACACTCCAAAGCAAGTCCGTAAAAGAAGAAAAAATATTATTTAACACCAAAATAGGTAAGGTAAGTATTGGTTTTAAAATGTACAAAATTTTAATCAAATACACGATATATAATAATTCGACAACTAGTTTTCTCCTCATTCAGACAATCACACGTTACACTGAATTTGTATGAAGTCAATTTAATTTTTAAATATAAAATGTTATTAAATGAAAAAAATTAAAACATGAGGCAATTCACCATGCAAATGATAAAATATGAAATATATTTGAATTCAATTAATTTCTTTAATAACGGGTTCAGGGTTGGCTTTTACTCCGCGCAGCAAGACTATCCGTACTCAGTTATTCGTTGAACTTAAGACATTTCGTGATGAGTGTCGGAACTCAACGCCACGCTCTGTCTTACCAAAGCGAGGAAATGAAAATAATATAAATATAATTATACCCACGAGTGAGAATTGAACCACAAACCGACTGTGTTTGCAATCTTACTGTGCCATAATCGACCATAGATTTTGCTAATATGCGATTTTTCAATCTCACATTTCGTGAATTACGTATGAGAATAATGTGCAAATAAAAATAATGAAAAAGTACCCTGAGTGAGAATCGAATCCACTCTCAGGTTTCTATGTATACATTATGACGGGCTGATGTTTTTTAATTAAAAATTAATTAAAAAAAAATACAATTAATTTAACTTACAGTTAGTTGGTTTAAATAAACAAATGATAACATACAGAATGTGTTGTACTAAAACAAAAAAAAAATGAAAGGTACCTTATAGGGAAATTCAAATCGTTTACCATTTGAAAACAAACAATCCAAATGGAAAACAAGGCAATGTCGGCCTGAGATTGACAGTGACTTATTTTGTTTAGTTATTCTAATGTAATAAAAAATCACTTTATTCCGTTGCGATAAGGTTTAATTTAGAAAAGCATTGTACTTAAATGTTTTGTCAAGTTAACGATTGTTGACATTTATAAATTGGAGTTAAAAATTTTACTTTCAGTATACATTGGTTTGATTAAGAAATTTTGTTGTATATCTAGGTTATAAACTAGATTTATATTTTTTTTGGTTATTGTGGCTCAATGGACTTGTATCTGAATCTTAAATATATAAAAAAAACATTAGCTTCACGATTTATCCCGCGTTAGTATATTTTTCACTCGAAATCGAGACGTTGCGTGTTGAGTGTGCGAAATCAACGCCCCGGTTTGTCTTACCAAATTGGAGGAGCGAATATAAATTTTAAATGTAATCATTTATTCGATTGGAAATCGAACCTACCACATATAGCGTTTACTGTCAAACACTGTACCACTGCACCACGATTATCTTAAGTATGTAATTGTTATATATTGAATATATTCCAATTGTTTTCACTTTCCCGCACTAAAAAAACCAAAGCGACAAGGGGTGGTATTTTTGATATTTTAATGGTATTATTTTTAGAACAAAATTTTATTTCACTGTGTTCAAATCCTGCTACTAGCCTAGAAAATATATAGGCTTGTTTAAGCGTTGCTACTCGCTATACAATGTCTCATAGTTGCTCAAGGGAGCAGCAGTGTCTTACTATATTAAACTGTAAATTATTATATATTATATATTAAACTATAAATTAGAAATAATATGTGAACCTAGTAAAAATTAAACAAAGAACAGTCTACCTGTTTCCACTAACTACTGTAAAGTGTTCGACATATCAGATTTTCAAAAAATATATTTTCGAATACAATAATGTACACGTTTAATCTGTTTAAAATAATTTAATTTAAAAATAGCAAATTAATCTACAAGAGTGTTTGTATATATATGTTTACATGTATCGCAACCAAAAAACCACTTGAAAACCGGACACCCATCGTTCAAACTAAACCGTAGGCTTAAACCAACATTCGATAAAGCTGTTACACTAACTCCGTACGTAACACACGCTCATCTGTTCCACTGTTATTTAGTTTCTATATGGGGACACGCGTACTTGCAAAGTGGTCGTCAATAGTTTTCAAAGCCCTCTGATTGATTACCTCATAGCCAAACTATACAAGTTAGCAATTTAGTTGGCAAGCTTAAAAGCGATACTATTGTTCAGTGTACAATGGAACGGCAAAGCTTTATACGAGCTTTATGGTATGTGTTTTAATATATTGCGTTACTAAATATTTTATTAGTTAGATATCTTGCTAATAAAATATTTTGGACTTTCTTGGGATTACATACGTACAAGTAGATATGAATTACTTAGAGGTAGATATATGCAAAAGACTTGCTTCTTCCCGAAATTTCAAAGAAAATAAATTTGGTTATAATTATTCCAAAAAGTGGGAACCCATAACCAATCGCACTTATAATCAGTTTGTGTTTCACTAGGCCATGATAGCTTCTAATAGTTTAAATATATAACTAAATTTTAAATAAACTTTATTTAAAAAAAAAATCTATAAATAACTCGTATTCCAATTCGGTTTAAGCGTACGTACAAAAACCATTTCAACTTCCCAAAAACAGTTTATAAACTTTTATGATCGTACACAAACAAACATAAATACGTGTTATGTAGAAGGGCTTAATGAAATTTTAATGCAAATCGAGATATATAAAGTAGCTATCAGGTGAAAACATTCCCAATGATAGCGATTTCAACTTTTATAAGTACCAAGTAAGTATTTATCGATTTTAGAATGAAAATATATAAAAAAAATATTATTTCCTAAACAATATTTTTACATATCATTTTAAGGAAAATAAAATCGTGGCGTAGTGACACAGCATCTGAACTGAACTGAACTGAACTGAATGGAACGCGTGGTAGTTATGGGTTCAATCCTAGTGGATTGTGGGTGTGCGTTCAAGTAAAATGATTATATTTAATATGTTTTAATATTTACGTTCTAAGACAAACCGTGGCATTAAATTCGGCCAATGAACATGAGTCACATTCAGGTATAACGTTAAGAACGCAGTGTATTGATATTTCTCTCTTTAACTTTCTGGTTATTTCTCACTGTATCGTTTTCTAACAAAATAAAAGGCAAAATTAAAGTATCAACTCTAGCTTAAAATCATCCCAGTTTCTAACATTCGTATGTGGTACATTTTATTAATATGCTAACCAAGCAAACATTCATATTATTATTATTATTATTTTTATTTTCACAATGTATCCTTGATGGTGTAGTCAGAAACACAAGAGCGTCAAACGCTATGGTCCCTGCAAACCTCTTTCACCTCGTCCATAGTTATTACCCTCTTCATACAGGCTCTTCGGGGATTACTCATTCTTTATACGTGACCTTCATCCAGTATTTTTAATACTGTGTTTACAAAGGTCAACCGAAGTCTCCCACCGACCTCTCGTACCACTCATGTTAGCTTCATAAATCTTTCTTACCATTCTTTCATCACTCATCCTCTCAACGTGCCCAAACCACCGAAGCGCATAAGTTGTATTACAAATCCAAGACAGAGTGGTCAGAGTCAAACTAACACTTCGTTGACTTTTTTCCGTCGAAAATTCATATATTGCGTGTTGAGTGACGAACTCAACATCGTGCTTTATCTTAGCAGAGTAGAGAAATGAAAATAAATTGAAACGCTTGCCGCTAAGCTTATGTTACTTGTGCAATATTAAAAAAGGTGTGAATGTAGTAACTTGGTTTTACAGTATCATAAAAAGATATTCTAGTAATATTTATACATTACATCTTTTAGATATTATTAATTTTAAATATTATAAATTTAATATTTTTAAAATGTTATTCCTCACTTGGAATTAGAAAAAAATTTAAAAAAACGTATAAAAAATTGAACGCAGCTGGACGCTAGTGTGTTTTTGGTAACTTTTTATATAATTAAACACAATTAATTCCTCATTTATTGCTACAAGTACTTACGTTTAATTTAAATTAAATATATTAGATAAATGAAGATATATGAAATGGCACCTTCGAATAGAAAATGAGTGGCGCACGATGTGTCTCAACACGTTCTTTCTGTCTACCCTTTCTTTCGGGATAAAAGCGTTAAACTAAAGACAATCTAACGCATACTTATCGAGTGTAAATTAGACGTCCAACTGGTGGCCATGTTAAAAAAAATCATTCAATACCAATGCTTAGTTAATGCTTAATAAACGTTTCATTCTACTAAAACATTGATTTTGGATGGACACTGAACCTCACCACCACTAGCCAGTATTTAAGAAATCAGTTTAAAAATTAGACTTATAAGAAAAGGAAATGTAGCTATAATAAATATTAACCTATATTCAGATAAATTTTAAAATATTCACTAACAAATTCCATATATTTTCAGTTTTCCAAACTAAAATATAATAAATAACCTAAATATCCTAAAAAATACGAATTTATGGTGAAAAGTGGCAACTAAAGGTCATCGTTTAGAAGAGATAGAGTCAATTGTTAATATCTGCAATTTATGCGGGTATAAGTAAGGTTTTATTGTTACTCGAATTCCCTGGATATTCTGTAACTGGCTTTGATGTCTTTTGTGAATGAAATACAATTGAGGGCCACGCCCAATCAAACTTAAGTCCCTCTCAAGACTTATTGTACACATTGTTATACGCTTCAATTTCTATTATTTCGTAGGAAAAATGATTAATGATACTTTTTCTAAAGGTAAATGAAGTCTTAATGAAAATTATATATTTTTTGTTCTTTAAAAAATTACTATCATTTTGTTACTTTTATCAGCTGCAAGATGTCCATCGCTGGACAGGCCTGGGCCTAGGCCTTTCCAATACACATCAAGTACTGCTTGGAACGGTTACATGCTTCCCACTTTCAACCCAATTCTGAAAAGCTTGACGGTTCACTTTCCGGTGAGGCTCGAACTCGAGTACCTTTATTCTACATCGATTACCAGTTCTAGAAGCAATGTGGCTTGCATATTGTAGTTCAACTTGCTAATTTTAGAAGCTGTATCGATGACTTTAGTTCTTCAGCAGATTTCTTCATTGACAATTTATCACGTAACAACCCCGTGCAACCCCGAAGGTAGCCCTATAGTTAGAATATAGTGGACAAGTATACGAGCTCGTAAAGTTCGTAAACAAAAAGATAACGTAATAAGTAGTTAATTAGCAAAATTGTTCAAAAATTAAGTATTCATTTTTATTTAAAATATTTTTAACCTACTTCAAAGACAGGAGGTTTTCTGTTTTAATTCTAATAATATTCGAGTTCGATGATCCATTTATACTTCCAAGCACGCTTATTAGTATGCTTAATTTGATAATTGGTGTGTTTGTCTGCAAATTTCTCTAAAACTGAAACCTATATCAAGATGATTCTTTTTATTATAAGTGAAGTATACTTAGGGAACGGTTTATATTCACTAAAATCGATCCAGTAGTTTCAGCGATATAGGTAAATTACTTGTAAGAAAATAAAGGTAGGGTAGTTGTATAGTTATCATGAACTTGGCTTATTTTTTATAAATTATATTATTAACTTATACAAATCACAAATATTTATTATATTTTATTATAAATTTGAATAATGATTTACATATCGTACGTAAAAGTCAAAATTGAAAATATCAATACTACTTTTCAATCGCCAAACAACAATGTAATAAGTTGTAGAAACTGATGTTTAACATCAGTTTCTTTAACTCAAGATTTTCACGATTTTTACACTTTTAGACTGAAATTATTTTATACAAATTAATCACATATATTTTTGTATTCGATCATACACAGGTAGACCTACTACCTAACATGTGACCATGGACATATATATTCGAACACTAAAACAGTCAGTTTAAAATAGTTTCATTTCAAATATTATTCTACTTACATTCTAAATTCACAGTCACATTCATCAAATAGAGTAAGGTATGTCCCCAAAGCATTAAGATCCTCCATTAAATGTTAACACGTTCATTTTAGCTGCGTACTATACTTTGACATGTACTTAGGTGTACCAAAGCAAATTACACATTCAAGAGAAAGGTCAACTTTGTTATACTCATCCATAAATAGATATGCATGCAAAAAAAAGGCTTTTTCAGGCTTAGCAAGGTGAAGTTAAAGTGAATTTGAGTGAAGAGAAATTTTATTCGAATTTTATGTGTTTGAGTGGCGTAACTTAACGCTGCTAAGTCTTACCACAGCGGAGAAATGAAATAGTTTAAAAAATCCCTTCCGGAGTATACAACTTAAAATTGTAATTTTAATATACAATAAATATAAAAGACTAATTAAAAAAATATTTTAAGTAAATTCAAAACAGTTTTCGGATTTAAGATAATTGACAGGAAGCAGTCAACAAGGTGTCTTAACACTAGGTGGTTTCTAACTATCCTGCCTTATGCGTTGTATATAAAAAAATTCAATTTATTGTCATGACTCAGTAACGATATTTTTTATTTTCTTAGTATAAGAATTCATTTTATTTTGCACTACAGAATTAGATAGATGAGATATTATCTCAAAAATGTTATTAAAAACTGTAAAGTAAAATAACTTTCTTGTTAAAACTACAAGAAAATCCTTTTTGCATTTTCATACTTTCTAATATCCAAGTAAAATGTCACTGATAATATGAAAAATTATCACTATTATATAGTGATATTAAAAATTAACTGAAACCGACCACTGTACAATGCTTACTAAATTATGAAGTTTCGTTTGAACTTTGGCTTTTGCGTCTTTAGGGGTTAAGTCTTAGCTAGGAGTACACTTGCATGAATTTATTATTAGATCAGAGAAACTTGTTAATTAACTCTTTAAGTAACTATAGTATTGATTTTTACCTAACTTGTTTTATATATAAAGTAGTCAATCATATCTAATTTTACATGATTTCGGTCGTGGCGCAGTGGGACAGCGTCTGACTGTAAACACGATCGATTGTGATGATTATATTTAAATTATTTTACTTTCTCTGTTAAGACAAAGCGCGGCGTTAAATTTCGCCACTCAATACACAATATCCCGAATTTCGCGAAAAACGGAGTGCGGAGTGTCTTGACACTACCAACTTCTTGTGTACCCTGGATGTATCCCGAGTACACAAAATTACTACAGGCTGGATGCGTATTTTTATTTCCTTATTGTTATTTATTTCTCATTAACATATAATTATAATCAGCTACTTAGAACTAAAGATTATATTTAAATTTTAGCGAATTTTTGACAAAATTAATTTATATGTACTAAAAGCCTTTGTGGGGGTTAAACGAAGCGGAAACCAGATGAACAGGATTGCTTAAGTTCAACGCTACTGTTAATGATTCCATTGTGGTTATCGCTAAATGTTTGAGGATGCTAAAAAAACTACATGGCTTGGCTATACCCAGGATCCACACCGCCATATATGCAGAAGGCACCTAGGATATAATCGGTTAATAGAGTTCCTGAATGTGGTAAAACAACTAGGATGGTAGAATAATTTAGTTTAGATAGTAACATAATAATTACAAGTACAACAGAAGCAGCATATTAACTTTGAGAGAGGTTGTTGGTGCGTATAGGGAATTTGTTTATCGGCAAAATCCACATTAAAATCAGAGAGGTGAAACCGACTAATAGTAGACGAAGTTCTGATGAACCACTTTGGTAGACGAGGTCCTGATGAAATACTTCGGCGATACTCTTCGACGAAACTAATATATTCCCTTTTTTTAAAAGATATCAAGACAACACCAGTCCCAAAAGATCTGAGAGATACTCTCTATCTTACTTTTAATCTAGAGTAGAAAAAAACTCAGTCCAAGCAGGGATGGGGGGAAAAAACAGGCTCAAAGGTACTAACAATCCATGAGACCCAGAGTCTGGAGAGCACTACCGTCATTGTGGTAAGCTGTAAATGCAATTTCACGTCACACGAACAACTCCACTCACCACAGTAATAGCGAAGATAATGCGGTCAGAAAGCTAATCCGGAATGTAATGAAAGCAACGACAAAAGGTATTGTGGTATACAATTTAAAGATAGCCATAAAAGATAGGAACCAGGCGGTCACGTCCTCCGCTATAAGCGTCATGCTGTTTTCCCCCCAAATCCCTCACACCTAAACCCAGATTAATCTTCATTATTTTAAAATATATGTAGTTTATAAGTTCAATTAAAAATAATGAATGGCAGCCTTTGCCTCCTTGAGCAGTACTTCCAGGATTGAATATTTCGCTCAGTAAGTATTCATAATCTCCTCGCACCTGCTGAGTTTCACTTGCCGCTCTAAAAGGCTAGTGGCTTAAACGTACGGCAAAAAGTTCTAGTAAAGCATTATTGTAGTGGTCTTTGTGTTAGTGAATTGGTACCGGGTTTGGTAATTGCACCTGGTTCAATATCGACGAGATGAGTGAGAGATATATTTTTCATAAATCAGAGAGAACCTACGGCTAAGACACTCCGTTCTTTGTTTTCTCCTTGAAAACGAGAATTTTTATAGTTAGTGATGCTATTGAATTAACCAAAAGAATGAGACTAGTCTCAGTCTCATTATTTTGGTTAGACACACTAGATGACACTAGATATTTTCTGTCTACCCTGCTAAGCGGGATAAAAGCGTGTAGCTAAAAACATCATCATGCCCTGAGTCGGGAATCAAACTCTTAATGAATCGCACTTATGAAAATTTAAAAAACTTTATAACTATAATTTCAAACTGGATAATAACACTAATAACAAATTGGTATAAAATAATCATAAATGAATATAAATAATATTTCCACATCGTTTAGCTTTTTCCATGCAATTTATCGATGTCAAAAGCGTTCGCACACAAAACTAACATTTAATAGTTAACTTCTTAGGAACTAACGTAAACTACGTTTCGACAAACAGTTTTCTATTTTCCAAACTACTTCTTGAGTAAGTTGCAAAACTCAATTACTGTGTCCGTTACACAAGAATGTATGAAATAGTGTGAGTCTTTTTTAATTACAGCTTGACGCTTTATTCCGCATAGCAGGATAGTAAGAGAGAGTAGTGTCAAGATATTCCAGTTTATACTTTCCGGCGTAATTTGAAGATTGAATATGGATGTTACCATATATTTGAAGGCTATCGTGTCGTAGTGTGACAGCGTCTGTCTGTGGACGTGATAGTTATATATTTGGTCTACTCTTCCTAGAAGGAACCAATTTTATTAAATATTTTTAAGATGAAACGCGGTGTTGAGGTCCGCCAATCAACACACAATATCGATGGAAAGTTGGCAACGAAGTCTTGACGCTAAGCTAAAAAAAACATTAAAAAAAATATTTATTTTATTTATATTATATTTTACGTTATAATTTATATTTTTACTCAATTTATCTAGAATGTAATTTGATTATACATAGATAATTATATTTTACGTTCATGAAACCTGAACTTTAAAGGGATCTGAAAGAACGGGTAAACTGATTTTAAACTAAAAACTTAATTTTTTAACTAATGGCATCAGTTTATATAGACGATTATTTATTATACGAATATTTTGTCTTATCTTCTTCTTAATTTGAAAATGTATTTTTTTATAGTTATCGGTCAAATGTTTACTTTACTTTTGTGGTGGTTAGTTGCAGGAAGTTTAACTTCCAAACTCATTTAATGGTTCTAAAAGTTGTAGCAATTGTATTAACCCTGGAATTGATTGCTAAGATACAGCTGGTTAATACCCTGCTGCTTTCTATTATAGACTACGGTGATGCTTGCTTCTTGGATATGAATAACGATCTCATTAACAAACTTGAATGGATACTAAATTCCTGTGTTTGCTTTATCTTTAACCTGCTCAAATTTTACTATATTTCATCTAATAGAGAGCAGCTTGTTTGGCTTTCGGTGGCTGATCGCAGGAAGTCTAGGATCCTTTGCTTAATTTACTCCCTTCTTTTTGACCCCAATTCTCCATCTTACCTATCCTCTGACTTCTGCTACCTATCCTCTCTTCATAATAAATCCTTGCGATACCAGTTAAGCCTCGTACTCTCTATACCTTTACATACATTGGGATTCTTATCGAACTCATTTGCTGTCACAGGAGCCAGACTCTGAAACGACTTGCCCGAGTCCATTAGAAGAGTTCTCTCACGTGACGTTCTACGCTTAACAGTTTCAGATTCTGTTCAGTTTTACTTGTAAAACTCAGCACAGCGCTTTGTAGCAGAACGGAGAAATCAAAAAACTTACACTCAGATACTAAGTATCCTAAGGGGCCATCTATAAATTACATCACAGATTAAAGGGAAATTAAATTTCAAGCACCCCCCCCCCCTGGGTGCTTGAAATTAGTGAATTCAGGAAAGGGACCAGCTGTGATAAGGTCGATGGAGGGGTCAAAAATAAAGAAATTCATGTGACGTCATTTATGGAAGATACCTAAAACATCACGATGAATTTAATGATATAATATCTATTATGACAAATCATTGTTTTATTTATGTCCACACCCTTACCTATTATTAAAAAATATTTCACTTCCCGTTAATGTGGTGAACTTAGTACAAAATGTTACCCGTATAGAATTGCAAAGAACTTCGAGAATTTAGTCGAGCAACAATAACTCCAAGAGGCGTGGTTCTAAAATTTTGTTCTCTATAATAATGTTTTTTTTATACAAAATCTAAATGTAAGTAATTAGTTCTCTAAAACTAATGATTTTTAGGTACTCGTATAATTATAAGAATTTGCTTTTATAACATTTAATGTATGCTAATATTTAAAAAAAAAATATTTGTTTGTTTCTTAACACATGCTATTATTTAAAACTAATAAATAGATTTGAGAAATTCTTTCCAATTTTGATATTTTGATATTTCATGTGAAAGGTTAACAATCATCAAAGCAAAATATTGGAAACTGGCTGAAAATGTGATCCTTTTGTAACGCAGACAGAGTCGCGTGACACACAGTCGTTTTTAAACATAGAATATGTTTGAATATACTATTAACAACATATTTACTCTGTGCAATTGTAGTGGACATCAATTACCTAAATACTAGGATCTTGTGATCAAATAATTCACTATCATCAAGAGATTCTGCAATCTACTGGACCGTAACACTTCTGTAGGTATCAAAGCTTATGATGATGTCTTTGTCAGAGCATGACAATGAAATTTCAACTTTATCATAGTATGATAAAGTCGAAATTAGTTTGTAAGATGAGAAAGGTATATATGGACGTAGCTAGAGTACAAAAATAATTTTTACATAGTATTGATGGCCGAAATGTGCAATGTTCTGTGGTGAAAAAATTTTAATCTAAATCTGTTAGCTTTTAAACACAAATATAAGTTAATAATTTTTTTTTTATCGTGACGTCTGATTGGCGATGGTCGTGGATTCAATTCCCGGTGATTGATTACGTTTCAATTTCCACTCTGGTAAGACAAAGCGCGGCGTTGAGTTCGCCACTCAAAACACAATGTCTCGATTTGGGATGAAAAGCAGTCAACGAAGTGTGTTGCTGACACTAGATTGTCTCTGACTCCCCTGCAATTTCAGTAAAGCGTAAAGCTGTTTCTTTTCACCTTTGTACACTCTCCGCATCTTTTCTACTGTTAAATAGTAATAAACCACTTTGTTGTATATTAACTGAACATTTTGAGACATTATAATATAATGAATTACAAAAATTAACTCCGCACAATATATAACCAAAGTCACGCTAGTAATCAAAACTGCTTGAAACTATGCCCAGGAGGATTCGGATCTATGATAATACAATATTTTTATACTATGAAATTGTTGTCATTGGCAAGACGAGTACCATAGAAAGAAAATGTTTTCAATCAATTTATTTTAAGAGAATCCGGTCGTGGCGCAGTGAGACATTTGTGGGTTTGATTCCCACAAGGGGGAGTGATTATATTTAAATCGAATGATTTAGGAAGTAAGAATTTACTTCCTCGCTCTGGTAAGACAAAGCGCGGCGTTGAGTTCCACTATTCGG
The DNA here is from genome assembly GCA_032432895.1 of Dryadula phaetusa. NCBI lineage: Eukaryota > Metazoa > Arthropoda > Insecta > Lepidoptera > Nymphalidae > Dryadula > Dryadula phaetusa. The sequence goes on along the minus strand of JAOYRS010000069.1, from coordinate 141,073 downwards.
TGAAAAGGTAAGCACGGAATATCTTGATACTAGATACTTCCCTATCCTGCTATGCGGGATTAAAACGTGAACCTAAATAAAAAAAAATAACTTAAATTCTAACAACATACATAATTAACACAGAAATATAATATAATACTAATAGCGTACCAGAAAATTAGTGAACGCCATTCCAAGACAATTCAAACAAAGCGATTTCGGAATTTGCATATCCACACTACGTACGCTGTGGTAGTGTAATTTGCGTTGCGGTCTCCCTCCGACGCCTAATATCAGCACGTATCATTCTGTTCCCCGATTCCGTGATCCTGTAGATTTGTAATATGTGGTGTTAAACCGATTGCTATAATATAATTTGAGTTGCTATGAATAATGATGATAACTGTCTATCTGTAAACGCGACTGGCTGTGGATTCGATTCTCGCTCAGAGGAATTATTGTATTATAATTTATTTTCATTTCCAAATTGAGAAGACAAATTATAGCGTTCAATACCGTAACTCGAATCGTATTGATATATATATATATATATATATATATATATATATATAGTCGAAGCGCGAAGGACGTTTGTATAGTACCATGGTTGTGGATTCCATAGTAAGTAAAGAAATTATTAACAGTTCAATTACGCATCTAGCTTACTGTAAGACGATGATATTTGTCTTTAAATTATTATATAAAAACATTTTCTATTGATTACAATTACAAAAAAATACTTCATAAAAATTATAATTCATGTTTTTTTTTTAATTAATTTAGATAGAGTAGTTAATTAAGAATCATTTTTAGATTATACAGTAGATATCTGATATTTTTTTAGCTTCACGCTTTTTATCACGTTATACTTCGCTTTCCACCGAATTCGAGACATTGCGTGTTGAGTAGTGGAACGCTGCACTTTGTCTTATCAGAGCTAGAATGTGAAAATAGTTTTAAATGTAATCACTACCCCGAGTAGAGAACCTACAACCGCGTTATCAGTCAGACGCTGTTACACTGCGCCATGATCGGCCTCATCTGGAATATACATTAACAAAAACAACACTTAAATTCTAAATAATATATACATATGTAAGTCGACGCGAGTAATAGTGTTGTGCTATTATGAATTTTTTTTCAGTCCACATGTAATGTTTGGAATTTCTGCAAATGATCGTACACTTGATGGCTTACACAAAAATTTAGGTTTTGTTAGGTGAAAATATTATTTTCTAGTTACAAAAGAATAATAAAAATAATTAAGGTCGACGTAGCGCAGTAGGACAGCGTCTGACTGTAAATATGATTGGATGTGTGTTCGATTCCAAGTTGGAGGAATGATTTAATTTATAATATTTAAATTATGTTTAATTTTGCACTCTGATATGACAAAGTGCGGCGTTAAATTTCACCATTTAACATTCAATATGTGTGTTTTGGGAGGAAAATTGCTAACGGAATATCTTGACACTACACTAGTTTCTTTCTAACTACTGTGCTATACATTATAAAGTGTGCAATTGCTGCTAAAATTCATACAGCTGTGTTAGGTTGCAATAAGTATTGTTTTTTTACCTTTAAATAATGACGTCCAAGTGTGGAATAACACTTTAAAAATAGTAAATATTAAAATAAAATAACAATCTCTCTTGTTAAACGATTATTTCTCAATAATCTTAAAGTAGTAGCAATTTGTAAAAATCTCTCTACAGAGATGCTAACAACATAAATAAGTTGTAACAAAACGTATAAGAATTTCGACGCAGCTGGTAGTAGAACGCATAGCTTAGCGGTCAGAGCGCTTGGACGGTATCCAAGAGGCTTGGGTTCGAATCCCGCTGCGTTCAAATTTTTATACGTTTTTTCAAAAATGTTTTTTAAAAATGAACATATTATACATAAATATAATTATATTATATATAAATATAATTATTTTGTACATTTTTTTACTACCTGCAAAAAATCTAATTGTTAAACATAATACTCCGGTACATGTTAATTAATGTCAATTATCTAACAGAAATTTCATCTGATGGCAGATAGCCTAACGAGCTAGTCCATTAAAAGGGTTATCCTTTTATCCCTATCATATTTTTATAACGGTCTACAGAACGGCGAGGAAATTTGAAATTTAATATCAAAGTAAATTATGCTGACCGTAGAAGTTGGGAATTCCACAAAGGTTTGTAATTCGACCCAAAATATTCTGAAAAAAAAAAGTTACAAAGTCCATTATGTATCTAGTTTAATATGACCGAAGCAGTGTTATATGTATGGGCTTTGTGCCAAAAATAAAACATCCTACGAAATGTTTTTTTTTTATATATATATTTTTTAGGTTTCCTAATTTTTCATTTGGCTTGAAACACTGTTGGCTAGAATAGTGTTAATACTTAATAGTTCTTTCCTATGTGGCCATGAAGCCAAAATATACATATTATATGTGTGTTTTAGCTCTAATTATATTTTACTTGTGGCGCAGTGAAACAGCGTCTAACTGTAAACATGATCGATTGTGGGTTTGATCCCCACTCAGGGGCGTATGTTGAAAATAGTTCTCACTTCCTCGCTCTAATAAGACAAAGTGCGGCGTTTAGTTCCACCACTAAACACACAATGTGTCGAATTCGGTGGAAAATGAAGTACGGAGTGTCTTGACACTAGTTACTTTCTATGTGCCCTGTTATGCGGGATAAAAGCGTGAAGGTAAATAAAAAAATACTTGAGAAAATTACCTTACAAAGTAGATATATGAAAAACCATTGGTAAATATAAAGAACATCCTGTCCATTTAGCTTTGAAAACTACTAAAATATTTTCTATGGACCTCATGATTCGTGGCTTCATTTATTTTCGTTTCATCTAAATATTTTTAGAAAATCTAAAGAGTTTTCGACGAATCCATCTTGTGTGAATTGAATTAGACTTCAGGCAAAGTATATTTTAAGTGACTGTAATCTTTAGTTCTATTTTCTTTGATATCTAGAATAAAAAAAAATCCATACTATTATCCCGATTAAGACGTTATTATTCATTTAAACCATGAAAATTTTCAAACAATTTTAAAACACAATTTTATCATAATTTTCATCTTATATTAGTACTTACCAAAACTGTAAAATAAAAATAATTTAATACAATCACTCCCCCGAGTGGGAATGGAACTCACAACCGATCGCATTTACAGCCAGACTGTCCCACTGCACCACGGACTGCAATATTAATTAAATACCTTCTTTTGTCTTTATCTCTCTTAGTGGTGGGAAATCTATTGCGCTTTACGTTATAAGATCGGTATAACAAAAATAATTGACATATAATCTTTTTTTTTCAAGTCATTATCAGTCCCACTGATTGATAAATCGCAATAAGATCCACTTTAAACATTTTATATGCAGCACAAATTCGTTAGTTATCCGTAAGAAAAAAGCATTGATACACTAATTCAGTTCAGCTTGACGAAGTCAGAGACAATCTAGTGCCAAGACACTCCAATGACTGCTTTTTGTCCGCAATCGAGACATTGCCTGGTGAGTGGTAAATTTAACGCCGCGCTTTGTTTTAAAAGAACGGAATGATTTTTTTTAGCGTAACGCTTTAATCCCGCAAAGCAAGTTAGACAGGGAGCACCTAGTGCCAAGACACTCCGTACCTCGCTTCCATCGAATTCGAGACATTGCGTGTGTAGTGGAACTCAACTCCGCACTTTGTCTTACCAGAGTGAGGAAGTGGAGATAATTTTAAATAATTATATAAATTTAAATATAATCCCCCCCCCGAGTGGGGATCGAACCCATAACCGGGAGCGTTTACAGTCAGCAGCCGTCTCACTGCGCCACGACCGGCCTTAAATGAAATGTAATAGACGTATTTTGTCTATATAATCATTCCTCCGAAAAAAATCAAACCCACAACCTGTCGCGATTACAGTTATACTCGGTCTCACTGCGCCACAAAGGCACACTCAGTACCGTCATAAAATGACTCCACTTAATTAAACTTTAACCAGATTTATAAAGTAGCTAAATACGACTCTAAAAGGATTTAGTGTGAAAGTTTTACAAGCATTTCTTGAAGCTTTATGCTAAGCAGGATGAGAGATAAACAGGCTTTTCGTTCTCCGTTTTCGAACTTAGAAATTACGTATTGATATTGCTGTACCTTTACTACAGCGATATAAACCTAGTGTCGGGACACTACGTTCTCTGCTTATCGTATATACCTAAGATTGCGCTCTGAGTTTACTATGACTTATAGAGATCGCTTTATAAATATATTTAATTCCCCACAGCAGCTGCGGCTGTCGTTCGTGTATACACATTGAGGTTTCCATGGTGCAATTAGGACATGTCTAACCAAAATCGCCCATTGTATACGCTCCAATTCTGTGTAAGAGAATATACATCGAATAAATATATATATATATATATATATATATATATATATATATATATATATATATATATATATAACCGTATGATTGTTTGTATTTGGAAAAAAAACATTATCATTTGTTGCGGATAAAAAACTTGTAAAAGAAAGAGTGTCGTTGAGTTCCCCAATCACAGTCACAGTCAACAAAGTGTCTGCTATTCGGGATAGGGATATGATAAATATGTCTTTTTTTTGTGTATTTTTGCATCATCAATTTGAAATACAGTGTCGAAGAATAGTGAAAAACAACTATCGGAGTGTTTTTGGCACTAACTTTTCTCTTTAACTAATTTACTAACTACCTAGCGAGACAGAGAAGAATAAAAAAGATTGTAAAAAACGTATAACAAAATTTTTAAACGCAGCGGGACTCGAACCCGCGCCTCTTCGACGGTATCCAAGAGGAGCAGGTTCGAATCCCGCTGCGCTCAAAAATTTTTTATACGTTTTTTAAAAATGTTTTCTAATCCTAAGTGTGGAATATCACTTTAAAAATAGTAAATATTAAAAAAGATTGTACTTGAACTTGATCTCTTACTTATCGGAAACTCTAATCAATATTGAGATGTTACACAATTTTCATAACAGAATAAATATATTTATGTGAATACATATATAAAAGAGGTACAATAATATCTATTTATAAAATAACAGATCAACAGTCAGATTAACTGATTGATCAATAGAAACATTAGTTATAAACTACCTAGATCCTTTTTTGAAAAAAAAAACGTATAAAAATTTGAACGCAGCGGTATTCGAACCCGCGCCTCTTCGATACCGTCCCGGTTCCAATCCTGCTGCGTTCAAATTTTTAAACGTTTTTTTCAAAAATGTTTTCTACCTAGATCCTATTTAAAATGAGAGTCTAGAATAAATGCCTGGTGAAAGCAAATTACTTAACTGAATAATTCCATATATACTTATTTTTATTTGAACTATGTATGTACGTGTATTTTTAGGTATGGATATATAAATGTATATTTGTATCTATGTATGTATATTAAGACGTTATACGTGACGTGTAGATATGTTTTTTTATATATAATTATTTATTTATATACGTATATATGAAGCAAGTACACCGCCTACCGATTTGGTTTGTACTACACTTTAAGGTTGCCTGGCCTGTACCCTTCTATTTTATTATGTTTTGTGTTTTCTTTGTTTTTTTATGTGTGTGGTGAGCAATAAAATGTTACTATTATTAGTGTTATTATCCTACAGCGAACGACATCGCAGTCAAAGTATTTGTATATATGAACATATAATCATCATATTGCCATTCACGTAATTACCCCAAACGTGAATCAAACTCGCTACTTTGAGGACAAACAAGGTTAAACAAAGCTAATATCTTAGCCAACCGTAAGTTAGAATATAACTTGGCAACCTTCTAAAGTAAACGTTGTTTACCGTAATAAGGAAACGGCGGTGTTTTCCCTTTCTCATGAAAGCAGGAAAATTAAGCCGAAATACTTGTAAACATTATACTCACAATTTGTTTTTTGGGCAATTTATGTATTAAACTTATTTACCTTGCATGCTATTATTATATTTGATGGCAAAAACAGTTCCAACCGCAGTGTAGGCAGAGAATACTTAAAGTCAAAATTCCTCTTGAATTCTATAACGTCTTAATATATTCATAACAGAGCAAGAAAACAAATCTGTTTATAAATTACTGGCAGTGAAATCTTTCTACTTTTTTTACGAAAATAATATGAATAATGAGGAGTATGAACTTTGGCATAGTTATAGTTTATATATAGAAGTGTCGCGCTTTGTCTTACCAGACCGGAATCGAACCCAAATCTAGATGATTCTTCATATAATGTAGCTACTTATACACATTCAATATATTGTACACTTACACATTTAATATATTATAATTGAACAATAATAGTAAAAAGTAATCCATCTAAAATTTTGAGCGTGCATTTTGTAAGCCATGTAAAATATACTTCTTAGAAAATCTAAATTTAGACTTGAGCAAACTTTGCGAGGTGTAAAAGTTGTTAGGTTTACCGAATGTACTGAAGCGTAAGCTTTATTTCGACATTTTCTTGGCAAGAACTTTTAAAGTAGAGATCGCTTCGGGAATTACATTATTTAAAAAAAAACCAGTATTCTCAATAGAGAAGCCCACGGATAAGTTACGTCAGTTCTAAGTCAGTTCTAACTTGTTGACAATGCGTATTGGGTCATGTCAATGTTCATCGTTGACAATTATTCACGCCTTTATCACGCATAACAGGCTATACAGGAGATACCTAGTTTCAGTACCATCCGTACTTCGCTTTACGCCAAATTCGAGATACTGCATGTTGAATGGCGGAACTCAACGCCGCATTTTGTCTTACCAGAAAATTGACAATAATTTAAATATAATCACTCCCCCGAGTAGAAATGGAACCCACAATTATTCGCGTTTACATTCAGACGCTGTCCCAGTGCACTATGACCGCCCTCAAAAATTATGTATAGTTCGAAAATTAGTATGAACTAAAAAGAAATCTCAAAAATTGTAAAAATTTAATTAAAATTTATTTTATAAGAAATGATACAAATACCTGTGACCTACCCAATTACAAACAATCATATCTCAATCAATATTCGAGTAATGTTATAAATAAAAGCAGGCTATGTTTCATATATTTATTCACTGTACATAATCATATCCCTACTTTTCCCTTCGCCTTTTAGAATAGAGCCATTTAAATATAGATATTTTAATAAGATCTATGATTTTCGCGATTTTTATACATTTTAAATGAAACCATTTTAACCGGATTAATCGCGTATATTTTGGTATTCGAAAATACATTTTGAACACCTGACGTTTCATCTGGTCACAGGTAGACTGGACCACCAGTCTACTTGTGACCACGGACTACTGTATAGTGTTCGAAATGAAATATACGCGATTAATCCGGTTAAAATGGTTTCATTTAAAATGTATAAAAATCGCGAATATCATAGATCTTATTAAAATATCTATATTTTATTAAAATAGATTCATTAAAAATAGATATTTTAATTAAAAGGTTGTTTTAAATAAAACATTAATTAAATAAAATGGATGTTCAGATTTCATACAAAAGTTGTTTCATAAAATATTTTGCTTCAAATACTAAGTAAACTTGTAACTTCTAGTCGACTTTGCAAATTAGATATATCTAAAGAAAATGAAACTCATGAAAAAAAACACGAGATGAATACAAATGGATTTATTTTACACCATTTTCATTGACATCTGCAAAGTATTTTTAACATAAATATGTTTTAATCAACGTCTTGGTCTCTATAGCCCTTAATTGAGCGTAGGCCTGATTTGCGTCAAGTATTAAAAATTTAGACTATTTCTTGTTGCTCGTGTTTCGTTCATGATGAATATGTTCAGTTCTAAAGATGTGAAATATATTTTACATTTTAATATACCAAAAGGGCAACCTTTTTTCATATTCTTTCATTAATATAATTTCAGTAGTATAATATAAGAAGTATTCTGATTTACCATTTACAATTGTTTTATGACTTGACATACATTTAATTGTAATAATTAAATTATTATAAAAATTTAATTAACATTAAGATAAACATGTATATTTTAATTAAATAATAAGAATTGAGTGTAGCAAGTTGTTCTCTATCAAAATTATTCAGTCAATCAATCATTCTAAATCAAGTTAGGAGATTCAAAATCTAATTTGCCAACTTAAACTACAACTTGTTTTAGGCCCTTCATCTTGTTCACGGATGGTATTACACAAAATGAGCCAAGTTTTTAGTTGGCTAATTAATTCTGGCGCACGCTGTTATCTCGCCTCGCGAGTTGGACGGTGTTATGTAACAATGAAGTTATTTAATATTAAAATATAATATTCGTAGGAAATTCCATATGAAATCATGGTTTTGAAAATTTATCTAGTTTTCGTTTTAGAAATGTAGATTTTGTAATTTGCTTTACTACTTTGCTGTTATTATACATAGCGTAATGTTACAGCATCTATCTGTAAACGTGATTATTATAATATTAAAATTGTTTTCATTTCTTTATTCTCCTACGATAAAGTGCGTAGTTTAGTTAGCAACTTAGTTTGTAATGTTACGAACCTTCCCCCAGTATCATTTTTACTGTTTTCGAAGGTCAACCGAGGTCTCCCCCGACCTCTCCTATCATGCGATCTATATGACCTCTAAAATAAAAAGTCAAAAACTATTTTAAGTTTTTATTTGCAAAACAAACACTGCAAATATTGAAGAAATAATAAGCATAAAGATCTCTCGAGGGGCACATACGAAGAGATTAATAACTAGACGATTGTGGGTTTGATCCCCACTCGAAGGAATGATTATATTTAAATTAATGTCATTTCCTCGCTCTGATAAGATAAAACGCGGCATTGAGTTCCGCCACTCAACAAACATTATCTCGAATTAGGCGGAAAGAAGAGTACGGAGTGTCTTAACACTAATGTCAAAACACTCCGTACTCTGCTTTCCTAAAGTACCTAAGGTAATTCCTGTCTACTATGACAACAGCTACATATAATCGAGTATTTGCATTAAATATTCTTGAAGTAATCATATAAGTTAAAAGTAATATTTAAGATATCTAAAAAGAAGAACAATCTAATTCGGGCATGTCATGGTTAACCAAGCCATAACTGAGCCGGAAGTCAATTTAGTGAAAGCTTGGTTCCTTTCAACAAAGTTACTTTACTTAAATGAATAGTAAAATAACTTACACATCTATCTCTGTTCCATTTATATATATATATATATATATATATATATATATATATATATATATATATATATATATAAATTAACTTCAATTTTGCCTTCATCTTGAATAACAGCCTCATCTTTAGTCCTAAGCATTGAGTAACGTCTTTGCGCGTGCTTTATCGTCGGAAAGATGTGAGCAATTAAAGTACCCCTGTGTACGGAACACCAGTGAAATATAACCTTGTTTTCCACTACAAGAAATTCTACAATGTAATGCGCTTTATTCCTTGTATAAGATTAATATGATAGCTTAAAATGTTTATTAGATTTTTGTGAAGCGGCATGTATTTTTAAGCTGCTTCGCTTTAAATAATGTTAGATAGTAAGATTTTCTTGAGTTTGTTTTAAGGAGTAATTTATTTCTGTTTGTTTGAGTGCCTTGACACTAGGTTCTCACTGATTATCTCAGTATGGAGGATAAAGCGTGATATGGCTTACATAATACAACTACTATAATGTATATATTAATTACTTTATATTAAGTATATTCAAAGGAAAAAAATGACTTAAAATAGTTCAGAACGTGTAAAGGCGATCTATCTCATAGGTATCTCTAACAGATAAAATTTATATAATAATTTAACTTATTTCTTTGCTTTCAGCCATACTATTGAGATATTATATATAGTAGAGGAGTCTTAGACCTGTGATAGTTAGTCTCCAGGCCCAAATAACAAAAGAGGGGAGATAAGAGACGTATACTAAGTCTAACAGCTATCAAGCCTCAATTGTTTGCGCTTTTTATTCATTGGACACATCTTAGGCTGGCTCTCTCTAAGAAAAACTACATAACTAACTCTATGATTAAACTATTTTATAATGCTTAAAAATATTTTAAACGGAATTACTATTGATATCAGCTTAAAATAACAATCAATTAATTTTATTCAACATAAGAAGTTACACGCTTCGTGTTTTGAACGTCAAATAACTCAATAAAGTCAATGCCCGAGAAGAACTGGCGCAAGAACCTCAACGGGAATTTCTTTTTTTTCTGTCAGGCAAAAATTACAGAACAATTTTTTTTATTTGTTACAATGATACCTGTGAAATAGACTGGTTTCAGCATTTTATTCTTTAAAATCGTTATCGTTATCTTTTTATTTTGTAAAATGGTTAATATGTTAATAATCTTTAAAACACAAACGTCTTTTCAATACGTTTTTTAATTGTGGTTTAGAAAATTCGCAACCGTTTTTTGGGATATTATTGTAAAAGCGTACATATTGTCCCATAAAGGAATATTGTATAATGTAAATTAGTTACAGGCGGGATAAGTGTTTGTCTGTTTCTTGTCTTAACGTTTCATATATCACTATGTTTGGTAAAACTATTAATATATGGTTTAAATTACACTTTACGCAAATAGCCCGCTTCTGCAACACAAATATCGATTTAATAGCGGTTATATTACCCCAAAATATAATAATACCATATCATGCCATAGGATGAATTATGAAATTAACTAAAGTAATAGAGACGTTCCCATATCAATCTGTTTTTTTTTTCTATAATTTACAAACTAGTATACACTCAACTTAGCGAAGTGACTTCCAACAAATGTCACTATAATAAATATTAAGTGTATTTTAATGAAAGCCTATTAAAAAAAATAAGTATTCATTGAAGTAAGTTGAGGCGTGGCGCAGAGGGACAGCGTCCGACTGTAAACGCGATCGGTCGGATTCAATTCTCACTCAGAGGAATGATTATACTTACATTATTTTTATTTCGTCACTAGTTAGACAAGGCACGGCGTTGAGTTCTGCTACTTAACGCGCAACGTCTCAAATTCGGAGGATTCGGGGATGTACGAAGTGTCTTGACACTAGATACTTTCTGTTTACCTGCTATGTAGGATAAAAATCGTTGAGCTTAAAAAAAAAACAAATATATGAAGCACTTAAAAAACCTTCTAAAATAATATGTAAAAATTTTATAACTTGTAGAAATTCTAAGAAGCCTGTTAAATAAATTTATTGATGATTGAGACGTGGGAGGTTCACTTGTCTAATTTTTCCAAATTATTATAAGTTTCAGTGAATTAAAGTAATCATAAAGCACGTGAAATAAAAGTTGTTTTGGGGTAAGATTTGATAATTTAATATGGTTTCTCTATCCTACCTTCATATTTTTGGCTTCACAGTTGGATTTGTAAAAAATTTTTTTATGTAAATAAAGGCAGCTTCACGCTTCATAGAAGTTTAGTAATAACCTAGTGTCAAGACACTCCCTTGACTGCTTTCCGTCTAAAATCGAGATGGCTCGGGCTAAGTGGCGAACTAAACGCTTCTTAATCTCACCAGAGCGGATAATTGAGTGTATATTTTGAAATACATTTTAAATGAAAATAAATTTTATCCCACTGCGATACGTGGCCCTCTGTCGGTTTTGGTTTGTATCTTTTATATATAATCACGCTTAAAGAGGCGTTCGTGGCGTTAAGTTCTGCTGTTCTACACGAAATCTGTTGAATAATATTAGAAATGAGAAACGAAATATTTGACATTAAAATCTTTGTATACAAGCGGTAAATTGAGAACGTAGTTTCTTCATACTGTTTTTCGCTCTTCTAACCATATAGAATAAGCATGAAGCTGTTAAATAACAGAGATTTTCTAAGTAGTTTTTTATTAATTCGCATCTCGCATACAGATTTGGCAGATATATACAGAACTTAGTGAGGAAACACTTATTAGTCTACTCTCCGCCTTTTTAAACGCTCTGGAGCACCAACAGTCTTATTATTTATTAATATTAGTTATTATTGTTCTAAAATGTTACATTTATGCACCAAACCTTGTAATAAATAAAAATATGAACATTAATTTCAAGCGTTAGTCAATAGTGATAACACTCACAACCGTTGCATATAGAGATGGACATAGTTAATTCCACCAAGAAGGTTTCTTATTACCGCCATAATGAAACATAATTTCCTTTTTTTACACGCTTTTATTAGCTCACCGTGTGATAGTTAGTTAGTGTGTATGAAATCTAGCAAGCTTAATTTGTCACTGTTTGTTTGTGTTTGTGAGTTGAAGTTTGGAAAACTACTTTCATTCTGATAACAATAAAACGATATACAATCGACGTTCTTATTAATCTAAAATGGCCACTGTAACACAATGGTGGATTATAAATTTTTACCCATATGAATTTGGAATTTGTAAAATACAGTATACAAAAAGCTTGTTATTGAAATATTCTTTGTATTAATATTTTATTTTACTTCACGCTTTATCGATTGCGCATAGCAGGATAGTCAGAGACAACCTAGAGTCAAGACACTCCGTTCTGTATTTTCCGTTAGAATTCTTACAAAGAAACTTAATACAATTCTTAGAAACTTAATACAAAAGGTTGAAGTACTTAAGCCAAAGTACTTCAACCAAGACGAAATTAAGGCTGTTTTCATTGCGAAGCGTTAATCACTTTAAGATATTTAATAGTAGCCAGTTAAATGCCAAAACCTAATTATCTGTACTAAGCCTAATAATATAATTTCTTAGATGCTCAATCTAATAATTATACTAACTAAATTAACGACCCAGTTTAATAAATTGATTGATTTTAGATGAAATATATGGAACGGAATAATTTTTCTATGTATTGTTTTGGAAGGCAGAGTAAATTTGTAGCTGTAATTGATGCCACTAAAAAAATTCATGTATCATATCGGGATATAGATTTGTTACTATATTTTTGAAATAGTATGTGTATGTTATATTTTGAAAAAAAAATAATAAAGTCAGATTTAACTTAAATTAATTAATTATTTTTTCCTTTTTTAAGTATCATTTTTGAGCTTTTCACCCTGTTATTCAACATAGCTGGCTAGACAGGAAGTGCCTAGTGTAAGACACTCCGTACCCCGCTTTCCGCCTAATTCGAGACATTGCGTGTTGCGTAGCGGAACCCAACGACGCGCTTTGTATTACCTGAGCTAGAAAATGAAACTAATTTAAATATGAAAATAATTTAAATACAACACTTCCTCGAGTGGAAAACGAACTCACAGTCGATCGTGTTTGAAGTCAGAAGTTGTTGATCGTAATTTGGACTTCTATAATCTATTATAAAAATAACTCGTACTACAATAGTTATTTTTGTTATATTCAGGTGTAAAATTTTAAATCTCGTTTGTACATACTGTCGCATTTGAAATTTGTATATTTCAGTTAATCTCTTAGTGAGACAGCAGTCTCTAATATACAAATCAAACGGTTTTCTATATCAATTAGTTTTAACTATATATTTTCCTTCACACACTCAGTGAAAATGAGAAAAATATGACATATGTACTCGTTCATAATAATTAATATTGATTTAAAAAGAAAAAGAGCTTCACGCTACATCCCGCAAAGTATGGTATTCAGCAGAAATCACAAGAGTGCCAAGACACTCCGTTGACTGCTTTCTCTCTGAAATTAAAATATTGCGTGTTGAATGATAAATCTGGTGTCACGCTTTGTCTTACCAAATCAGAGAAATGGATATTAATTTTAAATATAATCATAGCCGAACCCACAACCAATGTACCTAGTATCAAGATCCTGTGTACACCGCTTTCCGCCGAATTCAAGACATTAAACGTTGAATGGTGGAACTCAACGCAGCGCTTTGTTTTAATAGAACAAGCAAATAAAATTTATTTAAATATAATCATTCCTCCGAGTGGAAGTCGAACCCACAATCGCATTAGCAGTCAAACGCTGACACGATCTACCTCATACTTCTATTTATATTAAAATCAGAACGAAATAAATCAAAATAAATTATTTATCAACAACTTAATAGGCACTTTTTGTAACACTATTCAAGTAGTAACTTGTGGAACTTTCATATAGTATAGCTATGTGGAATGAGTTTGTAAGTTTGTAACTTCAGTAAATATAGAATATGTTATATAAGCTTGTTTCTAAGTTTCCAAGTCACGCTGACACTGGAGTATCTATCAACTTATCGACCTGATTGGTTTTCGGCTCGATTCATACTTAGTCAAATGATCTTGTTAAAATGATTTTCATTTCATTGGTAATATAAAGCGCCGCGTTGAGTTCCGTCGATGATAAACACCAGGACAGTCAAATATAATATATGTAGAGTTTAGCAGTACAGGGAAAAGATAAGTTTAGTAACACGCCGGGAGACGATTACCATTTTTATATGCTCTATGTTAGTGATAGATCTATTTTTAATAGACTCTATTTTTAATAGATAAGACTCTATTTTTAATTTTCCCTTATTTCATTACGTCGTGGAACCCAATATCGACATTTGCCTAATCAGATTAAGGAAACACAATATATTTTAAATATATAGACATACAAATATTCCTTCAAATAAGCATAGAACCCGTAACTATTACGAAATAAGATTCCTCTCCCTGCGTACACAATGTCTCATTCAAAAATTTTGTTAACACATATAAAACATCTCTTTCGCTACTTCCTAAGTATCTGACACATATCATATTGGACGTAGAAACTTGACATGCTCGTTAGGGTGGAATGATAACCGCTAGCAAAAGATTTTCTAAAATCACACCAGAAACTGTTAGCTGATAATCAAGCATGCCATTAAATACACGCAAACGATAACGTAACGGGACATAAAAAAATTGTCACAGCTGGATTCGAACTCACACCTCTAAGGACCGTCGAATTGACAGTTAAGCCACGCTAACATGAGTAATACTTTTAAAAACAAATACAATATATTTTAGTAAAAAAAATACATGAATATAGTTAACCATATTACATAAAAATAGCCATATCTATATGTAAAATTTGTCGGTTTTATGTAAAATTTTATTGGCTGCCAATCCCCGCTGATATCGGAATACTAGGACAGCTGTTGCTATGCAAATGCAGTGGGCTGTAGGACTTACATTCGGTATTCTCGATTGCACCTAGAATGTTAGAAACGTGAATTTAATATTCAGATTCGGAAATGGCAATCCATTTTTTGGTATTGGGGAAGTTTGTTTGTTTATATTAAATTATTTACGTTTTCTTTAATATGTTGTGATTTAATTTTAGGATGAGTCAGAATTGAAAAGGTAACGCCTTTGATACTTGACTGACTTAATGACCAAAACATCAATCCACAGCTCACTTACCAATGAACCTAGAATGCCTCGTGATTTTGTGAGGATAGAAGTACTATTACAGCGATGCGAGGAAAAAGAAAGCCTCAGATCTCACTTTTGCCCGAGCAGCCGAACGCGGTAGACGTCTAATAAAGTTGTAAAATAAAAGTTAATTATATGTATACGTATTAATTATATGTATAATTATATTTAATCTACTTATAATGAAGCCTTATCGTTATTATTAGCTCCTTTATTACGTTGTGCTAGCAAAATCAAAGTTGATCCATTATTTGCTTTTTTTACCAGGAATATGAAATAGGAAATATATATTTATATAGAAATTCATAAGACGAAGAATTTTAATAGCAATGATATAGAATAAAAAGAAAGGGCCCCTTTTTTCTCCTCTGAAAAAAAAAGAACCACAACCATTGAAGTAACAAATATTATAATAACAAGGGCTTCAATTGACTAATATAATGACATACAAAATTCATAATTGTTTATTATACAACATTAACAATGGGAGCGTGATCAAATTTAATTAAGTGTCACACCAAGGCATTGCGTAGAGCTCGTGTCAGACTCCGCTATATAGATTTGTATAGGTAGGTACTATACGCATTGTTTAAAAAAATTGTTTTATAAAGTTTTTTTTAGAGTTTTCCTTTCTTACATATTTCATTTATTTAAGTCTATATTTATCTTCAGTATCTTTGTGATAGCACCAACACGCTTTTATAATTTAAATGTATTTTTCTTATTTCTGCCTATTTTTTTGACTAAGTCCTTCTTTTTTTCCTGAATCCTTTACGGATATTCACCAGATTCTGGACTCAGAACGATTTGTATGGAACTCCGGACCGCCAGATATGCCTATATCTGGCGGTCAGGAGTTCCATAGTGTGTAGTCGTCGTGTACCGAATAGAATCACACAGTGTGTGTCCTCGAACATCATAAACTGGGCTACGGAAAACCCAATCTTGCTTGGGCCTGGAGACGGAAGCTTGCAAGTATTGCAGAGTCAAAGGCGACACCTCTGTTTCTAGAAATAAGATTTTCAACTTAGCTCGATATGAACTTATGGCTTAATCGACTAAAGCTCTTGGTCGGATACCAGCGGGTACGTGTTCAAATCATGGTACATGGATTTTTATACAATACGACAGATTACATAATTATTAAATATTTTAGCTTACTTTTTAACTTGTATATACTTTAAAATTAAGTCCAATATTTCATTTTCAGATATTCAAATTTTGTAAACACGATACAATAATCAAAGATGAATGACATGTCGGGAATTGTGGTAACCAACATTGACGTGATAAACCGCACATTGTGTTTACTATTTGGCAATAAACTTAATAATAGAGCTTTTGTAAAATATCTACTGATAATTAAATATAATTGAGGTCAGATGGCGCAGTGGGACAGCAATCTAGCTATAAATGCGATTGGTTCTGGATTCAATTCCAATTGGGTCTTACATACCATGTAATTCTGGTGATAATAAAAAAAAATGTAACTATTGTCGACTTATACCACAATAGTCCACAATAGTCACATAAAAATAAAGATGTATGAAAAAATATCTATAGTCTCTATCTTATCTACATTATAAATTATGTAAAAACTTTTTCCTTTGCTAAATGATTTTAATGATAACGCAAAGCTGGACCAACGAGTCGTAGAAAACTGATTTAGTATAAATATTAATACTGGTATACATATTCTTTGACAAGCGTAGGGGAATACAAGGAAAGAATTTTTTTAAATTTGGATGAGATTTTTCAGAAGTAACTTGAAAACTTATAAAATTAATACTAACTAACGAATACAACATAAAATTCTGACTTAACCAGACTCAATTTCAGAAGCATTTAAAAAACCAATTAAGTCAAAGCTTTTGATATTAAACGCATATGCGAGCTCTATCTCGCACTGATACAATTTTCACTCTTGTTACTCTGAATCATTACATAGCATTTGATGTACAATTTGAAACTTTAATTCAATAGAAATAAAGTTTAAAATTAAGTATATTGGAACTTTTAAAATATGAAAGTTAAAATTATTTTATCAAATTTAAACTCTAATTTAAGAAACATAAAGGTGATTCAAAATATAAATGTAGTAGAAAATTTTTGGTCATGACGTCAGAGTATATGACTTACAGTTAGATTCGTACAAATTTTATTTAGTCCTTTCTCTTTAGTTGACATTACAAGAGGAAAAATTTCTCTGTGCGTAATGTACAATAATCTACTGCATAAGGCCGGTTGTGGCAATGTGGGACAGCGTCTAATTGGATTACGTTTAGATTTTCTTTATTTTCTCACTCTGGAAAAACAAAAGTATGACTTTGAGTTCCGCCACACAACATGCGATGACTCGAATTTGGCGAAAAGTGAGGTATGGAGTTTTTTAACACAAGGACACTGTCTATCCTGCTATGCGGGATAAAAGCGTGGAGCAAAAAAATATTTTTTAGCTTTACGGTGTAGCCCTGAGGAGGTAGGCAGAGACAACGGAGTACCAAACGCTACGGTCACTGCATACCTCTTTTGCTTCGTCCACAGTCATTACTCTCTCCTCTACATGCTTTCTTCGTGATCTTCCACCAGTACCTTCGATACAGTGTTTACGAAGGCCAACCAAGGTCTCCCCAATCCTCTCGTACCAATCACCTTTGCTTCATAAATCTTTCTTATCATTCTTTCATCATTCATCCTCTCAACCTGAGCACGTTCTTCTTCATTCTCACAATAACATTCACCCTTACGCCTGCCATTCTGCGTATATCTTCGCTGTATATACGGTCAGCTTAACTGACTCTGCATATTCCACAAAGAGATCGCATCTCTACTGCATTCATCTTTCTTTTACTGCTCTTTTGACTCTTGTTTTTGCTCTTTTGAGGGAAATTCTAACTTCCCTGACACTCTCCTAGAACTTTTCTAGTTCATTTGATAGAGCTAATTAAACCGGTGCATACGTCACTAACAAGAATATTATTGCTGTCCCCAGTTCGAAGTAAACCAAGAACAACCTCAGGTTGTGCCCCTTAGATTTTAGCATTGCACTAACCAACCGAGAGGAGAATAACTAACCTACAACTTGACACCCTCGTTCACCTCCTGAAACTACAGCACAGAAGGCGATTCGTGTGCCCGGAAAATCTGTCGTGCTATTGCCCTTTCTTTTGGTCTCAGTCACGTAAACAACATTCAAATCTCGTTTGTTTATCATATCTAATAATTCTTTCATCTTCTCCATCCCTCCTCATATATTCCACTTAGTTATTTATAGCTCCATTTTCCACTTCGTGCTGTCTAGGATATAACGTGCTAGGTGGCGTTCCACAACGCCGCATTCGTCAGTCAAAGATTTGATTTTCTAAAATGTGTATTGTAAGAAAATATCCAATTTAATTAGATTAATAGTTCACATAAAATATACATATATATTATTCTGATTTTTAACCTATAATACCGTAAAAATTCGTCCAAATTAAACATACATCCTCAGAAACGTTTGTTTTTATAATATTAATAAGAAGAAGAATCAGCCAGGATTCTCCCGCTGAGGCGGGAACGCTTTACACACCCCACACATTAGTGCACGCGTGGTATTTGACCTTATTATTTTCAAAACGATAAGAATCCTATATATATTAGTTGAAATAAAATACTGTCAAAGGTAATTTTGTTTTGTTTAAAAATAAGTGTCTGTGACAATTAACTTATTTGGATAATATTAAGGAATATTGGATGGAATAGAATTTGGATAAAATTAAAGATTAAAATTTAATATTTAGTTTATAAAAACACCTTCCAAAATAATGTATTATTTTAAAACTAAAAATATATACATAAAAATTGTTATAATGCGTCAACTTTAAAAGCTAGACAAATCATGCTCTCGTGGAGTTTTTTAGAACTTTTAGAGGGGAAAACTAAACTACTACGAACTTTCACCGTTATGCAGCGCACGCAAGGTAAGGATTAAAAATATACAAATTTTTCCGTTTTCACAATATTTATTATTACTGCTTCACTCTCATTAGTCATAGAGTGATGTTATATAGCCTATAGCCTTCCTCAATAAATTGAATATTCAATACAGAAAAAATTTTCAAATTCCAATCAGTAGATCCTACCTTGCCTGCTATACGGTAAAAGGCGTGAAATTATACAAATCTAAATAAAATATGAAATAAATTTAAAATTAATAGTAGTTAAAACTAGTCAACAACAGAAAAGTTGACGTAGTTATTTTAAATTCTACTAAATCCTCCATTGAGATTGGATCGTCATAGAAAACAACCGGCTCGTCTATTGAATTGATTCGATCAACACTGTCGGTTACTATTGCAGTGTGAATGTTCAACAGTTTTGTATAGAAACTAGCTGTGCCCGTGACTTTGTCTGGGTGGAATTTACATCCCGAGATCTTAAATTTATAATTTTAAAGTAATAATACCCTTCTTACATCAACTATTTGCCTCACAAAGTTTCATCAAAATCGGTCAAGCCGTTCCAGAGATTACTCGGAAGAAAGAGATAGACAAAAATAAAAACAAATTATTATATGTACCGTCCATATATATTATCCATTTACTCATTTTTTGAATTTTGCGATTTTCACAGATACTCTACTTGTGATCACGGATTACGGTAAAGTGTTTCAAAAATCTTATACAGAAATATTCGCGATTAATCTGTTTAAAATAATTACATTGCAAACAAATACATTTAGCAAAAAGCTATTATTTTAATATTACAAATAGACACTCCAATTTTATTTATTTGAATAGACATGTTTTATTGACACACGGGGATTTGTTAACTCTAGCCGAAACTTGTAGATTAAAAAATAAATTTTACATCACATATCGTGGTGGCATGATTGGTCCTGGATTCAATCATCACTCGGAGAAATCATTTTGTTTATTATATAATAAAATATATATTACTTTATCCCACATAGCAGGGTAGTTAGAGACAAATAAATGTCAAGACACTCCGTTGATTTATTTCATTAAGTCAGGAACTCAAAGATTTCATTTCCTCGCCCTAAAAAGACATTAACGGCGTTAAGTTCCGCAAGTAAACACACAACATTTCGACTACTTATTATGCATTATTTTGTATATCAAACCAAACCTCGTTTGTACAAACACATAAATAGCTTTATTATATAGAAAACCAACATGCAATAATCCTGTGAAATACAAATAAACATAGGATCATATTACGTATATTATATTGTAGCCAACGCAGCGCTTTAACCGTTTTGCGGCTAGCAATGTTGTTTAGTTATACAGTGGGCTCCTAGTGAATATAAATATAAAATATATATAAATAAATAAATATCAAAGTTATGTAAAATAACCTTCGGTACTATCAAATAATTATTGTTATGAAATATCATAATAAGAGAAGTAGAAATAAATTAAATTATGCACAATTAATTTCGTATTGAGTGGAGGAACTCAAGCCCGTGTTTTGTTTTACCAGAGCGAAGAAATAAAAATAATTTAAATATAATCATTCCCCCAAGTGGAAATTAAACCCACAACCGATCGCGTGTCTCAAATTTGGCGGGAACCGGAGTATGGAATGTCCTAGATACTTCTTATCTGCCTTGCTAAACTGGACAAAAGCGTGAAGCTAAAAAAAATATGTTATTAAGTATCCTTCCAATATAAGCAAAAATAAATACAATGTAGTGTATGCAATAATTATTTTCAAAATATGATGATATATGTACCTATTTTAATAGTGCCGGAGAGATATAATGCGGCGTTACATTATATTTGACAAGTACTTGACGTCTTCAATTTGAGCTAAAATCTCAGGTAAGGTATATGAATGTTAATTGTTTTCCATAATATGCAGCGTATGTTGGATTTTTGAAGTAAGGTAAAAAAACTGTTTTATTTTTTAAAAAAACTCTCATTAATAGGAGTTAAATAAGTAGGCGTAAATTCAATTTTCGTTCAAAAGTACTGCATGTTCAATTGAAAAACTCGATGTCGTCTAATCTTTCAAAAATCTCTTTTTTTTAGCTTCATTTCACTTCTGTGTTTCTGCAACAAGGATCCGTTTACACTGTAGAAGGGCAGTATCTTCCATAAATTATTTCTTACAACACTGTCAAATGCCTTTTCTAAATCCACAAAAGCATCCAGAAAATTTTGTGGTTTACAGCCAATAACTTTTCCGTGATCACGCGGAGAGAAAAGATTTGATTTGTGCACCTTGTTCCAGTTTCAAATACACCTTGAGCCTCCTACAAAAGCCTTTTGAACCTTTCTTGCATTCTTCTCGCTAGGATTTTAGCATAAAATTACTATAGCTTGCACAGTGTATCTGTGAACTTTTGACTTCATATAAAGGCATGATGACTGCGCGTCGCCTATCATCCGGGACCTCTCCCGTTTTCCAGCCTTAATTGCATAAAAATAAGAAAGCATATTGTTGTCGCTTGAGACAGAAGCGTCATCACATTCATACATCTCCTTGTAGAATTCCGCCGATCGGTGCAAAATGTGTGTTTTTTCTGTAATTATTTCACTGTCCTCTGAAAGCACCCCATTCATTCTACAGGTTGACAAACAATGCCGACAATAACTAACTTCTCACCAGAAAAGCTTCATATTTTCCCCAAAGTTGTTCGTCAATCTTTCATCTCTATCATGCTCTGACTTTTCATGCTACTACTGTATCAGTGCTTTCGCTAGGTGCTTTCGCAATTTATATTCTTTCTTCTTATTCTCTCTCATTTTTATATTATTACACGAGGCGTTATAGTCTTGCCATGCTTTCTTCTTTCGCTCTATTACATCTTTCACTTGATCATCTCACCATTCATCACGCTTTTTACTAAAGCCTCTTTTCCCAACTACACTTCTGTTGCAGCTTCCATCACACAATTCCTAAGATTCTGCCAACATACTTCAACATTTTCATTTCCTATTTCACAGCTATCTAGCTTTTTTGAAACTCTGTCTTCATATTCTTCTCTAATCAGTGGATCCTGAAGCTTATGCGGTTATTCGCCACCAAGCCTGGACACCTCGCGCGGCTGCACCAACCTGCAAATAGATCCCTTATTCTAGCAACCACTAGATAATGGCCTGTTCCCAAGTCGGCATCCCTAAACACACGCGTGTCCATAACTTGGTTCCGAATACGCAGATCCACTAGGAATAGGTCAATCTTGCTTTTCTCTTTCATTCGTTCCCACGTATACATGTTAATGCGTTTATGGTGAAACATCGTGTTTGCCACAATCTAATCCTGCTACTTACATAATTCCAATATAAGCTGACTAGCCTCGTTTACTCTCTTATCGTCATACTTGCCTAGCACACGTTCGTAACCGCTTCTTGTAGTACTAGCTCCGTCCTCCACCTTGCGCCGACTCCGATATGATATATTGAGCGGAATCCTCAACGCCGCGCGTGTGGACACCGTAGCATTGTGCGCCTGGTGCTCGTGGCGGATGGAATGCGGCAGCCTTAAAAAACTGTTACAGTGTGGCAACTGCGTAAGGCTGGCAGGGGTCACTACGAGCAAGTCTTGACAATAACTACTACATATAAATTTCACCATGAAAATGTTTAAATTCTGAATACTAAGAGTAGTGGTTAGGTTTAAACATTATCCTCCCTGTGGAGGAACGGGGTAGAATGTAATTCCCCCAATGCTGGATAGCATCCCATAAAAAGCGAGTATCCCAATAATTTGGTGGTAGGAGTCCTAGTCCTAGTCCTCCGACTCGCCTGCTACCGCTGTCATGATCATCCAAAACGATCCGCCAAATATCTGACAATGTGTTAGGGTTCAATATTATGTAAGTCAGCATTCCCTATTCCCACCCTTCCTTTCTCTCATCTCTTTTCACATTGATCTCATGGCCGGCAACGCATCTACAACTCTAATTTTGTAGATGTCAATGGGTAGCTACTTATCATCTGGTTGCACTTCTGCTTGTTTGCCTCCTTTTTCAATAAAATAGAAAAAAATATCATGGTGTGACAATACAATACGCGGTGTTTAAATCCACCACTTAACTTCACAAAATGTATGGAAAGTGCAATGCGTGTCCTAACTTTCTGGTAAACAAATCTCATTTGTCAAAAAAACTTAAAGTATTGATAAAACGTTTAGTTATACTATAGTATTCTCTAGAAGTGCGACTACATACATACATACATGTCAACACTAAGCCAGTAATTAGTACATCTCGCTCCAATTTCGGGGATTAACCGCGCCATTTGTAAACTAATATCTGCTAGGCTCTTGGGATATTGATATAGACTAAGAGTATGTGATATGTATATAATTTATTGTACGTGTATTTTTTTACCTTCACGCTTTTATCCCGCATATCAGGGCAGACGGAAAATACCTAATGTTAATATACTCCATACTCCACTTTTCGTTGAATTTGAGCGAGTTGAGTGATGGAACTCAACGCCGCGTTTGCCTTACCAAAGCGAGAGAGTTTTTTTTATAATATGTATATAGATATATTTATGTACAAAAAAATATTTCAAAGTTACTCTTATAAGTACAAAAAGTAACTATGAAATTATTTGCAAAAATATTGTACTAGATATATATACATTTTTATTAGCTTCGCGCTTTTTATCGCAATAATATGGCAATCAGATAAAACCTAGTGTCAAGGCACTGCGTTCTCCGCCCGGCCAAAATTTTAGACATTACGTGGCGAAACTCAATGCCATACTTGGAGCGAAGAAATGAAAATAATCTAAATAATCATTACCCCGAGTGGAAATCAAAGTCACAACCTATAATATTAATAGTCAAACACTTCGCCATGTTGGTCAATATACATTTTCTTAAAGATAATGAAAATTATGGTAAAGTTCTGTTTATACATCTGTATAATAGTGAAAAACAATATATAAAATAACATATAAATTTGAAATCTCCATATCAAGTTACAATTTAGACAATAATTGTACTATTATATCATGTTTCGGAGCAGACGTCAGAAGTTGTAAACCAAACGCAGTTAAATATATTCACGTAGAAACACGAAAATTGGAATGCATAATGGCCGTAATTAAGCTGATTTAGAATTATGTGTTTATTTATTTATAAGGACTGTTAAGTTGAGGACTATTTCGTTTAGCATTTGCGTTTTTATTTTAAAACTATATAATTATGAATGGAATGTATGTATTTTTTTTTATCTTCACTCTGTTATTGTGCATAGCAGGGTAGACAGAACCCAGTGTCAAGACACTCCGTACTTCGCTTTCCAACGAATTAGACACGTTGCGTGTTGAGAGGTGGATCTCAACGCCGCACTTTGTCTTATCAGAGCGAGGTAGTGGTAATAATTTAAACATAATTACTCCTTCGAGTGGAAATCGAACCCACACCCGATATCGTTTACAATCTGACGCTGTCCCTCTACCGGGAATGACCGGTCTCTAATAATAAATATACGACTATTACATTTTTTTACATTATTATTAGTAAAAAAAATCTATGTTGTCTTTCTTCTGTAGATTGTAGTAAATGGTATTTTTTTGTTATACCATTCATTCATTGCACGGATTGACTGGATGAGATTTCTTTTAGAAATAACTACTTTAATGCGCCAAATGTTACTTTTGTTTCTTCTCGCGCTTTCAAGCAAAGGAGTGGTATCACCAAAACCTAGAATAAAGATATTCCGTCCTCCATTTTCTACCAGAATCGAGACATGTTGAGTAATGGAATTGAACACCGCAATGTCTTACCACAGCAGGACAACTAAAACATAATCCCAATTACCACGATAATATATTTATTGAATACAATAATATGATAGCTCTCTGACTACATATCATAGGCCGTGAGGGAGTTAACGAACTTAGTTGTTGAAGTTGTCGCGATCGACCTAACCGTGTGGGATTACGACTTTCGCATATTCGTACTTTTGGAATATTATTTCAAATGCGTATATGTTTAGACGTTACAAATTTAAGCAATAAAATCTTAGAGTTTATTTTAATGTTCGTATATGTTGACTAGTGATTTACCCTGTTTTATACATTTTTTTAGTATTTAGTGATGATTTTGAGTAATTGTATTATGTAACATAGTGCAGCGTTGAATTCCGCCACTTAACATGCAAATTCAGCCAAAAATGATGATATAAGATGTTCTTTGCCGTACTTATGTGAAAAATATGAGATTATAATTGCTTAGGCAGATACATTTGAGAACAAATATATAAGTATATTTAACTGAATAGTGCCGAGGATTAACCGCCTACAGATGAATGACTTACTCACTCGTTCTGGTTCCTAGAATATTAACGGCCGCGTACTTTGTTATAATGGCCAGGCTGTCAGGAATCTGGTCCTGAAAGTCATGCACCATTAGGACATTCATTTTTGTTCTTGACATATCAGGGTACACTTGACTTGACATTTTTAATATTTCCTCCTCCAATTTTAGCCAAAGCTCTTCGCCCTAGCCGAGGTCATTCGTGCCTTTGGCTTCCCCTTCTCGTCTCCACAGTCCAAAATATTATATATTGTAGTTGCTTCTTTCACACCTATGTATTTTTCAATGTAGTCAGTTGACTCTGCCAGTTTATAGAGATGCAGCTCTCAGTTTGCTGGCTAGGCTGCCCAGAAATGGCCTCACGACAGTGTTGACAATGACCTAGATCACCCGCTGATGATAGATGCGCACTCCACTAGATCCAAGCGCTCCAATACCACATGCACCCTAAGCAGCGCAAGATCTCCTCCTATCTTTGGCAGAAAAAACTTTTCTTCGCTACTCTCTGACTCAACTCTATATGTATAATGAAATAGTAATAAAGTCAATTCTGTATACAAAATATTTAGCGAAAATTTAAATTGAATATAAAACATTGAAAAATATTTGTGATTTAAGTTAGAATGCCAAAAAAATAGCTATAAAATATATCATATGTGGATGAATAAAATCACAAGTGGACCATCGTGTCATATGTGGACGAGTAAAATCACATGTGAATCGTGATATCACATGTGGATGAGTTAAATCACATGTGAACCATGATGGCATAAGTGGATCGGTGAAACCATATGTGGATGTGGAAGAGTACAAGTACATGTGGACCGTGTAAGCATGTGTGGATGGGTGAAATCACATGTGGATCATAATGTCATATGTGGATCAGTAAAATCATATATGAACAGTGACATATGTGGATGCAGTGACATATGACACATATGACATATGTGGATGGGTGAAATAACATGTGGATCATAATGTCATATGTGGATAGGTGAAATCACATGTGGACTATGATGTCATATATGGATGCGTGAAATCACATGTGGACCATGGTTTCATATGTGGATGAGTACAATCACATGTGCACTAAGATGTCGTATGTAGATAGCAAAAATCACATGTGGATCATGGTGTCGTATGGGGATAAACCAAATGACAATTGGTCCATGGTGGCATGTATGAATAAGTAAAGTCATATGTAGGCCATGATGTCATATGTATATCAGTAAAATCACATATGGATCATGATATCATATGTGGATAGGTGAAATCACATGAGGACCATGGTGACATATGTAGACGATTAAAATCACATATGCACCATGATGTCATATGTGGATAAGAAAAATCACATGTGGACCATGGTGTAGTGATAAGCCAAATTATATGTGGTCCATGGGGGCATATGTGAATGAGTTAAATCATATGTGGGCCGTGATATCATATATATATCAGCAAAATCACATATGGATCATTACTTCATATGTGGATCAGTAAAATCACATGTAGACCATGGTGTTATATGTGGAAGAGTAAAATCACATGTGCTCCAAGATGCCATATGTGGACAGCAAAAATTGTCGACAGCATATGTGGGCCATGATGTCATATGTATATCAGTAAAATCACATGTAGGTCATAATGTTAAATGTGGATGAGTAAAACCATATATGGGCTATGATGTCATATATGTATCAGTAAAATCACATGTGAACCACGGAGGCATGAGTAGTTAAGTGAAATCAGATGTGGACCATATTGTCATATGTCAGCGAGTAAAATCACATGTGGACCATGTAGTCTTATATTGATGAATAAAATCACATAGATACTTTCTGTCAAGTGTAGATAAGTGAAATCACATATGGACTGAGTGCCGTAAGAGGGTGATGGAAACTTCATGTTGATCATGATGTCGATAGTGGGCGTATGAAATCACATGTCTATACAACTTAGAAGAAAATGTTTGTTAAAAACGTCTTTTACGACAGGGTAAGATTATGTTTATAGATTCTCGCAAGTTTATATGAAGTCTTATAAACATTGTCTATATGATATTTTATAAATTTTGGCAAAGTCTGTGATTTAAGCAAGAACGCGACTAATAAACGCTTTTATCATTTCCTCAAAATATATAATTACCATTGAACTTCTTAATACATTATTATATGTATAAATATAGTATTAATATATATACATATATATATATATATATATATATATATATATATATATATATATTTATATATATATATATATATATTAGTCCTAATTTATAGCAAAGTCATGAGAAATTATGATATAATGTAATCAGTCCAAAGGGCGCACTGCCCCAGGGCCTGCACAATAAAAAAAAATATAATAACCTCGATAAGTCAGAATTTTTTTCCATCATTATTTTACATTTTTAATGACACTAGTAAATTAAATATCTTCCATCTTCATCTTCCATCATCAACTTCCATCTATAGCACATCCCTTAATTAATTTTAAGAATAACTGTGAACTCCTCTGATGCCCCAGAACCCATATCTAAATCCGGCCCTGTGTATAATATATCGATATGCATTAGTTTTAGAATAATTGATAGCCGCCACTTGTAACTGAATTACTCTTGGACATATGTATGTTGATGACGGATTCTCATTGCTGTGGAATGCTTTGTGACAGGGAGAGAAAGGCATGAACCCGATGGAAGGGAATTCAAATCTTACTTAAAGTTTTATTGATATTATTACTGTAGACGGTTTCTTGATTTGTTTCGATCAATGGAATTAAAATTATTATCTTATGCAAGTTGCGATATTTTAATTTAGTACTTTTAATTAAGTAGTTACAATTACAAACAATTAATTAAGTAAAAACGTTTTTAAAGCCTTCAGGTTTTGAGTACTGAAATATATGGCGATTAAACCAGCAAAGGCCTTTTTTGTAATAAAACCATTGTTACCATATATAAGATCTTATAAATCAATGAAACGAAAAATGTAAAACTTCTTAGGAGTAAAATTTAGTGTCCAATAAGGTTTTAACGTACAGTATTAAATATATACCAAAATACATTAAGGTGTTATTTACACAAGGGATCATGATAAAAAAACGTTACATTCCGAATACCTTTTTTTAATATAGAATATTTATTATAGAATTTTAATAGAGTAATAAAAGTGTAGGAATTTACTACGCTTTTATTACTCCTTGAAGTTATATTCTATTCTAGGCAAAGTTCTTGAAGTTGTATTATTAATTTGTCACTAAGAAATCAAAATCCAAAATCAACTATCACAAAATCATCAAAATGATTGAGGTAGGTCGTGGCGCAGTGGGCAAAGTATCTGACTGTAAACGCAACCGATTGTGGGTTCGATCCCCACTTGGTGATATTTAAAATTATTATCACTTCCTCCTCTGATAAGACAAGATGCGGCATTGAGTTCTTACACTCAACACGCAATGTCTCGAATTCGGTGAAAGCGAAGTACGGAGTGTCTTAACTCTAAGTACTCTCTGTCTACCCTGCTATGCGGGATAAAACACGTGAGGCTAAAAAAAATATCATATATAATAAATACGCTTTAAAACATAAAGCTCGCTTGTAATATCACACGTAGCGTATTCTGATAACAGCCCCATTATTTTACTTCAAATAACTTCCCATGTTCTTGTTTATACCGCAAAATACGATACGAGCCTTAAAGATTTGCAATATATATTGTATGTACAGCATTCTACTATACATAATAGGTATATGCTGAAAACTCTATGAATATCTTTTCTGCCACTGCTCTAGATTGATTTAACTGTTAAGGTCGTTGAAATATGATGTAAGGAAAAGGGTGTATATATATATATATATATATATATATATATATATATATATATATATATATATATATATATATATAAAAGAAACATATTTAAAAGATACACCATTATTGTGGAGGAGCATTGAGTGGTCGAACTCAACGCCACACTTTGTCCTACCGGAGCGAGGAAGTGAAAATTTAATATAATCACTCGCCCGAGTTGGAATCGAACCTACAAGCGATTGCATTTACGGTCAGACGCTGTCCCACTGCGCCACGATCGGCCTCTTCGGCCTATCGAAGATTTACACAGTATCGCCAGATATCTAAAAACGCGACCGCGTTATATTTAAGCTATATAGAACTCTAAAGTTAAGTGATGTTTTATAATAAGATATTATAAACAAAAAATTCTAGATGATTTATACCTATTATGATGTAGAATGAAAGATTTTTAAAGCACCAATTAAAAAATAAAGATTCTCCACAAAAATGTT
Source organism: Dryadula phaetusa (assembly GCA_032432895.1). Taxonomy (NCBI): domain Eukaryota; kingdom Metazoa; phylum Arthropoda; class Insecta; order Lepidoptera; family Nymphalidae; genus Dryadula; species Dryadula phaetusa. The sequence goes on along the minus strand of JAOYRS010000069.1, from coordinate 111,137 downwards.
TTTTCTCTGTACAACGCATTGGTATAGGTTGATAAAATTATTTTCGTTCATTGTTGTTTCGTTTGTTCATTCGTTTATTAATTAATTCATTCATTCAATATGAGTGTATTTTCACTTTTATATAAATGCACTCATAGCCCATGTCATTTTAAGTGTACGTTTGATCATTTTTTATTTCACGTATCCACATAAGACACCACGTGTCTTATATACTAGTAGATTAAAATGGATCTAGATTGATTGAAAGAAGCAACTACTTAAAGTCTAGTCGCCAATAGGGGTAAGATGAAGTGTGGCGTTGTGTACTGCCACATAGCATTTGATGTCTCATAAATAAATATATATATAATATGAGAATTATATATTTTCTATATTTTTTCTAATATAAAACTATAATATTATAATAATTTAAAAACTATAATATTTTTTATCACTTTTAACTGACATATAATATTAAAAAAATCTCTAGTAAATCTAGATTTAAATCCTGAAAATTAATGATTTTATTTTTTTAGCTTCACGCCTTTTATACCGCATAGCAGGGTTGATAGAAAGTGCTTACTGTCAATACACTCCGTACTTCGCTCTCCGCCGAATTTGAGATATTGCGTGTTAAGTGGCGGATATCAACGCTGCACTTAGTCTTTCCAGAGCGAGGAAGTGAAAATATTTTAAATATACGCGAGTGGGAATCGAACTTACAACGCAGATGCTGTCGTACTGAGCCACGACCGGCCTCAAAATTCATGATATTTACAGCAAAAAAAAATAGCAACACACCTCGAAAGCCGATACAGACTGCTAATAATAAATATATATTTAACTCACTATAATATGTAAAATATACCATCATTTTTTACCATTATATAAGAGGAGAATCTAAAGCACACTAATATATATCAATTTCAAAATCCGCTACTAACCTGAAAGCTTCCAGAGCAAATGGGAACTGAATTTTCATCTCACTTCAATATAGAATAAATCTGCCTGAAATAGGCACCTTAACCCAGATTTTTTCACGAACCTTGATTCAAAAGACTTTTAGTCCTAATAAAGTTGGCTATAAAATACAGATGCTGTTATTGCGTTTTTATATAAACGGGTTTAATGATTTATTTATAGACTTATTTATTGATCTATTTATTTTTTTATAAATTTATTTATTTAAATAAATACATTGAGTAGATAATAAGAAAGTAAAATAAATGCTTAAAAGCGGCCTTATCACTTAATAATTATATCTAATAAAGTTTTAGTGGTGGTTTTGGATTCAAAACGATCAGTTATTATGAAGTAAAAATTTTGACGGCCTTGTTACACAAATAAACGATAAATTAACATATAAAAATGATACCGGTCGTGGCGCAGGAGGATATCATCTGACTGTAAAGTCTGGTTGTGGCTGCGATTTCACGATCTAGTAAAACACAACGCGGCGTTGAGTTCCGCCTCTCAATACGCAATGTCTTGAACACGGAGAAAGCGGAGTATGAGGTATGTATGTATGGTAGGTACTTCTTGTCTAGGTGTGCGGGAGAGGTAAGTGAGAATAGTACACATTTAAGTTAAATAAACATTTAAAGACATATTTTTTATAAGAGCCTTATAGTTAAGAGTTTTGAAAAAACTCATAAAAATTTAAACGCACCAGGATTCGAGCTCGCGCCTCTTGAATAACGTCCAAGCGCTCTGACCGCTAAGTTATGCGTTCTACTACCAGCTGCGTCGAAATTCTTATACGTTTTGTTACAACTTATTTATGTTGTTAGCATCTCTGTAGAGAGATTTTTACAAATTTCTACTACTTAAAGATTAGTAAGTAATAATCGTTTAACAAGAGAGATTGCTATTTTATTTTAATATTTACTATTTTTAAAGTGTTATTCCACGCTTAGGATTAGAAAACATTTTTGAAAAAACGTATAAAAATTTAAACACAGCGGGATTCGAACCCGCGCCTCTTGGAAACCATCCAAGCACTCTGACCGCTAAGTCATGCGTTCTACTACCAGCTGCGTCGAAGCCTTATAGTTTTTTAATAATACAATTATACTAACATCACTTTTATATACTTATATGTATGTTTTAAATAATCGAATATATCTAGTTCTAAAAATGATACAATATTACAAGCGTAAGTGTTTGTTTTGTATTGCATGTTAATATAATTTTTAAACTTTTTTTAATATGCTCAAAGCACCTGAGCACGTTCTTCTTAATTCTTAATTTTCGTGGTTTGGGCATGTTGAGAGAATGAGTGATGAAAGAATGGTAAGAAAGATGTATGAAGCAAAGGTGAATGCCACGAGAGGTCGGGGGAGATTTCGGTTGACCTTCAAAAATACGGTATCGAAAATACTGGAGGAAGGTCACGTAAAAAGCGTGAGGACCCCCCGAAGGTCATGTATGAAGAGGATAATGACTGTGGACAAGGCGAAACAAGTATATAGGGACCGTAGCATTTGCCGCTCCGTCCTTTCTGACTACCCCGCAAGGGATAAAGCGTAAGCTAAAAAAAACATTTTTTATATTTTTAGGAGGTTATAATTATAAAGTGGGCACACAGCACGGTGTCGAATATCTTAAACTAACTCTTGTTTCATTTTATATAGATCAATATTAACAACTATATGTAATAATGCCTTAGTAAAGAAATTCAAAAACGATCAGTTATTATGAACGTAACGATCGAAGGTTTAGTTTTATTAATAAGAGCTAAATTAAAAGTGACCACGTAAATAATACTAAAATAGTAGAAACTTCATCTTTTGAAGTACAAACATAATATATACAGCCATAAATATGAATGTTAAAAATAAAATTTTATATTATTACAGTTTTACGCATTTTCTGCACAGCAAAGATTCATAGAAAACTTAGTGTCAATACACTCCGTCCTTTACTTTCAGCGTAAAATCGAGACATTACATGTTCAGCAGCGGAACTCAACGCCGTAGTTTGTCTTACCAGAACAGAAAAATTTAATTGAAATAAATTTTACAATTAGACTTGCAGTCTGTAACATAAGTTGGTAATAATATAATCAAATAATAGCTGACGTTGTTTGGAAGACGTCTAATTCGTTTATCTACATCAAAACTATCCCCAAGCCTAAATGTAAATCAATTGGTTATATTGCCCTACTAATAGTGTATTGACATTTCTTATAGAAACATCGTATCCTCAGACTTAAATATCAGATCAGGGCCAGTCATGGCGCAGTGTGACAGCGTCTTACTGTAAACGCGATTGGTTGGTTCGATGTCCACTCGGTACAGTGATTATATTTAAATTATTTTCACTACTCTGGTAAGAACAAAACGCGGCGTTGAGTTTTTCCACTCAGTACGCAATGTCTCGAATTCGGCGGAAAACGAAGTACGGAGTGCCTTGACACTAGGTACTTTTAGTCTACCATGCTATGCGGGATAAAATCGTGAAGCTAAAAAATCCATTTGGTATCTTCATTTTTTTTACAACCTCTTATTTAAACTGCCGTCTTGCAACCCCAAAATTTGATCCACTTGGCGCTGTCCGGTTGAACTGAAATTTGAATTACGACTTTAGTTTTGATGACAATACATATTACATGTTAATCCAAAATGGCCGCCGCAACAAAATGGCGGATTATACAGTTTTACATAGACTTCTAATATGGTTATCAAATATATTATAATGCTTAATTTGTAAACACAATACATTACGCATAAAGATTTTTTTAATAATTTATTTATTTGTTTTGTCACCAAATTGTGTTTTTTTAACCTTCACGCTGTTACCCTGCATAGCAGAATAGAAGGAAAGTAAGTCAAGGCACTCCGTATTTGGCTTTTCGCGGCGGAACTCAACACCGCACTTTGTCTTACTTTGTCAGTGTAATTACATATCCCTTACATATGTATGTATGTTTGTATGTTTGTATGTATGTATGTAGGTTTGTAGGAAAAAAAACTACTGTAAGTCCAGAAGTTATAACGTAAAGTATGAAAAGTTAATCCTTTCTGAGACTATTGTCTTTGTGTAAAAATAGCCCAGAGGTCAGGACTTAACTAGAAACTGCGAGCAAACTCGTACAGCAACTTAGACCAGTACTTTAGAACTATAGTCATAAAAGGAACTAACTATAGCAGAGCCAAGACTTATAGGTCAGCCCTGGTGACATTTATAATGCAGTTTAAAATTTATCATATATCTTATATTTTATAAGTGAAAACAACATTTATACCTAAATAGCTTTTGTTACGATATAATTAAAGAGTGCAGGATTAGCTCTCGCCTTCTATTCCTTCTATTAAAATAACCAATATACGGATTTATATATATATATATATATATATATATATATATATATATATATATATATATATATATATATATATATATATATATAGAAAGTATAAAAATTTTAACGCAGCCATATATAGAACTCGTGGTCAGGGGTAATGACAGGAGCGTAACGTTTTTTAATCTTGAAATCTTCTGAATTCATTATATATATTATTTTAAGTTCATTCTTTTAAAATTATCTACATTAAAAGGCCTCTTGCCCCTGATAATATATCATGAGCAACATTGAACGATTGAAAATTAGTTTAAATTTATTTAATTATTATTATACAGTATATAATCTTCTTCACTTCTTCTTTATATTAGGTAATTTTAACTATGATGATGCAGTTGCTGCCGATGTTACAGTTTTGAAACGCGATCGGTAGTGGGTTCAAATCCCACTTAGAAAAATGATTGTATTTAAATTATTTTCATTTTCTCGGTCTGGTATAATATACGGGGTAAAAGGAACCCAAAAATATTATTTGACACATCAATCTATATACTTTATATATATACTTTATTATATTATATTATATTTTATTACTAAATAATTATATAACGATGAACATAAACTTTACACCCGGTTTCTCGTATCATGAAAGATAAATAAAAAATGAAACATTCCAAAATTTCCCAGAAAGGTTTTACACGAATTCGTAGAACTTCATATGATATTGCGGGTTAAGGCATAAAATACTGTTAATGCTTAGGTTATTTTCAAATTGGGCGATTGAAAATAAATATTTTAATAGACCGTACAACTCGGAAATCTGAAGTAACTTAAAAAATAGGCTACTTAGAGAGTATCATAGAAATACTAGAGTATATTATGTAAGGATATTATAATGCTATTTTAAAAGCAGGTTCATACTTCCTAAATAGAGCTAAATAGAAGAGTAAAGTAGAGTAAGTAGAAGGAGCTTAGATGAGAAAAGAATCAATACACTCCGCTGTCTATAGGAATTCGTGAGACATTGTAATGTCTGTAAAGACATTGCCTCCGTTGTCTAAAGACGTGTGGAAACTTAAGACGATGTATCAAACTCCGTCCCACTGAGTTAAGAGATGCCCTCTAAATCAACTATACAATTTCCCTGCATTTAGTGGTATATGCAAAGATAATTGAGATTTTAAACAATTTAAGCAGTATATAATATTTTTAAAGAAAGTGGAATGAAATATAATAATTTTTTAAAATTTTTTAGACACAACAAACTAAAATATTTATTCGCTATCGTGTTTTTATAAAAACTTAAAGATAAACCATTAATTTAATTAAAAACGCTGAAAAACGCTTCGTTTGCAAAACACCTCAGTGTCCCAAGAATCAGTACAAAAAAGTAGTAAAGTACTGTCTTGTGCATATTTTATTCACATTTAAGCGTAATGCCGCGAGCTTACAAGAAACATATGACGCGCTAAGAAAAAAGTTTACAAGGATATTTTTATTTTTCATAGAAAACTTTCCCGTTGAAACATTTTCTGATTTAAGCTCGTTTGTTTTATAAAGATTTATTATATGTTGACGAACTTTGCTGAGTTAATACAGAATTTTCGAACACTGTGGGATTCAAACAATTTAATAAGGAGTGGGTATATTTATCATCCTAAGTTATTGCTAGACAGAATTTTAAAATGCAATGAAAATTATGAATTTATGAGGCCACCCTCGTTGCTTCTTTCTTTTTAAGATTTTTTTTACTTTCTTCTCAACTTACTTGACTATTCCTAAGATACATATCGACCGTAATGTACAGTTGATATAAATTGTAGGAAATACGGGTTCAAAATGTGTACCATTTTTATTAGGTATGGCGATAACGATATGTCTGCTAGCATTGTTAGAATATAACATAATACTTGATAATTCGATTTTTGTTGATATATGTTAATATTTACTTTTTTTAAAGTGTTATTCCACGCTTAGGATTAGAAAACATTTTTGAAAAAACGTATAAAAATTTGAACGCAGCGGGATTCGAACCCGCGCCTCTTGGATACCGTCCAATTTGATATATGTTTTTTATATTTTTTTTTATATTTTATAATTTACATAACGTTACAAGCATGTCTATCACTGAAATTATTAATATTAATAAAGTTTTAAATGAAACGTTAATACCATTCTTTCAGCGCTATTCAGTAAATACTTATTTTTTTTTACTTTTAATGTATTTTACCTCACTTTAACAAAGCAACATTCATACTCATCAACACCGTGTGTGTTCTTCATTAATTATTGACATCAGAACTAGCAGAAGTTGCACTTAAACTTGAAACCTCAACTTACTACTGTTGCTGTTTGAACACTGCATGTGGTTTATATAAAATATAAATTGTTTTATTCTATATAAACTATTCTTACCTTCTTATTATTATAAATATTTTTTAGAATTGAGCTCGCCATTCCTCACGCAATGTCTCGATTTTAAACGGAATTCAGTAAATGTGTCTTGACACTACGTTGTCTCTGACTACCCACCCGGCTTTGCGGGATAAAGCGTGAAGCTGATTTTATTTACTTCAACTCCACCTACTTTATAATGGCATACTCAGTCACGTACAGCGTAGTCAAGGGAATTGATTCCCAGTCGTGAGAATGATTATATTTGAATTATTTTCATTTCATTATCAAGACAAACTGCGGTGTTAAGTTAAGTACATAACCTAAATTCAAACAAAAAGAATAAAACTGCCTTTCTTGACACAAGGTTCTCTTTGTTATATGCCTATAAAATCTTTAATGAATGAAATATTTTTTTCCTTCTATAAAAATTATAATTTCAGCAGCAGTATGAATTTAATGTATAGAAAATTAAAATTTTTTTATATAATTTATGGAGATAACCTTAAATTTTTTTGTAGTTCCACATTTTGTCACGCCTTTAACCTGAATAGTTGCGTAAGCAGAAAATACCTAGTGTCAACACTCCGTACACCTCACTTCACTTAATTTTCAATACTGCGTGTTGAATGACGCAGCTCAACGCCGCGCTTTGTCTTATGAGAGCGAAATGAAACTAATTTAAATACATCATTACCCCGAGTGAGAATGGAATTCATAATCAGTAGCGTTTATAGTCAGACGCCAAATGTTAAGGCGTATTAAATTAATAAAACAAATATTTTAAACACAATCATGTGTTTGACGTACACTTCTTTGAAACGTGACACACACGTTGCTAGGGCTAAGCGGAACCTCTAGTACATTATAATTACATAATGTAAAGCCTAATTCTCAGAAATCCTTAATAGGATTTCTGTTTAAGAGCCTACAATATAATCTTATGTGATGTGGTGTAAGACAATGTTACCGAATACTTTGATAAAAAGCTTTAGAAGGTATATAATAAACAGTATTAGATTTTGGTACACACTGCATAAACCTTCAACACATTGTTAGGGATTGAATAGGGTTTTAAGTTAAATTTCCACTTTTTTTAACTATATTTAACAGATTCACGCTTTATCCTGCAGGTCAGTCAAAGACAGTCTAGTCAAGACCACTACTTTTCCCAATTTAGACATTTCATGATTGGTGGAACTAAACACTGCCCCTTATCTTACCAGAACAGAGAAAGACCCCACAACTAATGACATTTAGAGTCAGACGCACGTGAAAGTATTAAAAAAAAGATTTAAAAGAAAAGCACTTAATATAAACTAACTACAATATAACTTATCATTGATATATTATATGATTTCCGCAACTCCCACAATTTCTGTATGGTCCCACCCTAAAGCAATTTGTTACATAAAACAGTAGTTACTTATGAGAATGTCGCCGTAACTCACATGTACAATGAGACATCTGGCTGTAGACGGAAGTTAATCTTCACGTATGTTTTTTTTTTATTTGATACTAAAAAAGATTATCAGGCTTATATATAAAATTATGTGTTTTTTGTTTTATTTTTTTTATTTATTACAGCTACGTAGTGGCAGAATCAGAATGAACAGTGTCAAGAAATTCTGTTGTATTAAACGGCGGAATTTAACACTTCATTATCTTATCAGATAATTAAAAAAAATAATTAAAATTGATATATAATTATGTTGTATTATTCTATAATACATAGTACTTATGTGATCAAATAGAGAGAAGAAATTTTCTAATGGGAAAACTTTTTTGAAAAATCAATAATTCCCACCAATTTCAAATGTGTTTGCAACCAAAATTGTCTTGTCAATAATCCTCGTCATAAGCCCGAAATGATTATGGATTAGAAGGGTTCTTAAGACATCGACTTCACTAATCCCCTTTCATTCTTATTTGCCAGATTATAAACACTCAATTTACCTTCGAGTTTTACACATAATAAATAAAAGGGAGTCGTGAAGCAATAAACGAGGCAATCACAATCTTAATTAAACGTGACATTAAGCAATATAAATCAACTTTAAGTATTAAATTGTTATTCTATTGTAGGATCTACATTAATATATTGAAAATTATGGAAAATGTATTAAAATGGATTTTATTACTGTTTAATGTATAAAATTTTTTTAATGACTATTTTTGAATTGAATGAATATTTTTAATATTTCATTAAATATTGGATAAATTATAAAAAAAAAATAATGCATTTAACTGGTAACAAGTATAATTTTTATAGGTATAAACATCAACAATCTTAACAATAAATAAATCAACTACAACATGAAGACCGTTGAAAATGACTTAAAATTAGATAACAAATATTTACAAGGCACGGAACACACACACTTCAAAGCACACAGCAAATCAATCATCAATATCATCAATGGTGACCTTTGTGATGAATGGTTTTATATACTGGGATCTTCACTGGGTAAGGCTGGGGTACGTGGACGTGGACGGTCTTCTCAATCTTGATAGGTACATGTTTCTCCACTGGGTAGGGCACATGTTTCACTACTGGGTATGGGACAACCTTCTCAATTGGGATAGAAATTTCAGTTTCAACGGGCACAGCTACTGGTTTGTGGACTGGAACCTTGACTGGGTAGGGCTGGGGGATACCAACAAGGATTGGCTTAGGCACATTAACATGAAGAGGCCTAGGGATGGGTACAGTGACGTGCTTGTAAAGAGGTACTTCAACAGGGTGTTCTTCATCAATGTGTTCTCCAACCGGGATAGCTTCAGCATGTCCAAAGTTATGTTGATCTCCAAAATCGTTGCCTCCATCATGTAGAATGAAACCTTGTTGTCCTCCGTGTCCTCCATTACCACCGTATCCTCCACTGGCTCCACCGTTACCTCCAAAATGTGCGAAACCACCTCCTTGCCCGCCATCGCCATGGATACTGACCTCTTGAATAGCACCGTGACCAGAATCACCGCCATCCTGTTGCTGGCCTAAATCATGAGCAGCTTGCAGATAGGAATCCCCAGAGAAATCTTGACCTCCCTGGCCACCGTGTCCGCCAAAATCAAAGCTTTGCTGACCATGGCCTGAGTCTTGACTTTGTAACAAGGCTATAGTATGTTCATTTCCTTGACCACCAGAAAAATCATGACCACCGAATCCTCCTAAAAACTGTCCTCCTTGACCAGAAAAGTCATGACCCCCTTGAGATGCTCCAAAATCATGGTTTTGACCTCCAGAGAAGTCATGTCCACCTCCACTTACGGGCGCAGAAGCGTGAAATCCACCTCCATTATCTCCCAAGCCATTATTCCCTTGATCATACCCAGATTCGAATCCGGCTTTGCATGTGGCGACCGCCAGCGCCAATAAACAGACCTGCAAATAATGAAAAATATATACATTAAACTATTTAAAATATAATAAAGTTTTACTAAATTTACGTTAGAAATAAATCATAAGTCCAGCGTCTATTTCACCGACGACGGTTCCCATATATTTTATATAATAAAAATCTGATACACTGACATATATATTGTTGTAAATAAAGGCCATCCATTGTCAAGTATTGTTACGAGAAAATAGTCCGAGGGCCGAATGCGCTGATGCAATCTCGTTAAATTTATTTAATTGGCAATTATTGAACGCATCGTTGGCCAAGCGTCTATAAATCACTCAATATACTCGGAATTTTAAAAAAAAAACTCATAGAAATAGGAAGGCAATTTTTCAATCGGTAATGGCAAATAGGTTTTAGTCAAACATACGAGTGCTTGAAAGTATGAGTATAAATTTCAAGGACTAACTTTTACACGGCGATATTACTCGTTGAGTAACATCTGGTTTGATTTTGAAATCGTTTTGAAAAAAAATAATTTTGAATTAAAAAAAAAAATAAATATCGAAATATAAACCATATAATTTCGCTTTCCTTAAAAGGGTGTTAAATTAAGACGGGTTATTTAATTGCTTTTTAAGTTCTACGAGTCTCTTTCATGGGATTTTCAAATTTTTTCAAACGGATTTTGTGTACAGTTTTATACTTTTTTTTAATTTAAACATTGCGTGTTAAGTGTACCTCAATGTTGCATTTTTTTATTAGATAAAAAATTAAAATAATTAAGGTAAAATCGTTTCCCTCAAGTGAGAATCGAACATACAACCAACTGCATTAACGATCAAAACGGTGTCCACCGTGCGCTATCAAGGCGTGTATTTCCCTACATTCTAATAACAGAACATTAGAAAATAAATCGACGAACAGTATAAGACGATATTTAAATACTTTTACAATATACTAACATTCTCTTCAATAAGTATTTAAGAAAGTTCATTAAGTTTTTGTATCACATCAGCGCATTATTGAGTAACACTAGTTTTTATACCTAACAAAAGTTTGTTCTTTTCTTTGCCTTTCACTCAATGTTCTTGGATTACTTCTTGTATATTGAAGATGTTGGTGGGTTTTTATTTTAATGATTGTATATCTAACTATAGTTTACTTTAATTTTATTTTTCAAACAACTACATTATTTATAAGATCTCGTGAGATTTCGACATTTTTACACATTTTAAATGGAACTATTTTAAACGGATTAATAGCGTATATTTTGGTATTCGAGAATACATTTTTGAAAATATTTCGAGCACTTTCTATTAGTCCCTTGTTACAAGTAGGCTGAGATTGCATTCGTCGGTTAGTTGATACTAAACTATTTCAATTTACCACTATAATCGTTTCATTTAAAATTACACTATTATTATTATTTTTACCTTCACGCTTTTATCCCGCATAGCAGGGTAGACAGAAAGGACCTAGTGTTAAGACACTCCGTTCTTCGCTTTCCACCGAATTCCAGGCATTGTATGACTAATTAATATTAAAAAGATACTTAAAGGATATATGCATAAAGCTATTTTATAGTAAGGAATATATGAAAATATTATATTTTATTATATCGGAATGGGTAAGCCTTTCTACTCAGTGACGTCAAGAGATACATATATATTTTAAATATTATTATTAAACCTATAATTTTTTCTTAGTTTTTCTGTACAGTTCTAATACGTTTTAAAACTGTAAATATTTATCTTTTATTTATTTACTAATAAAAATTTTCGAGCTTGTCTGTTGTTACATCTAGTATCTACTATTATTATATTGATTTACAATTAATAGAATGTGGTAGAAATTAAAATAAGTAGGAAAAGTAGGGAATTAAAACTAACTTACAGTAAAATTAACTGAAGTTTCTTTACAATACTATTAGAGCTTTTGATTATACCAAAAATTAAATTCTATGTAAAATAATACAAATACTTCCTATAAAAAGAAATGCATTGATAAATTCTTCGCGCTCTAATAAAGGTGAATTTTTATTGCTTTTTTTTGTCTGATATTTTATTAAGTAACTTTTGACGTTATATCAATGTTTTGAATCTATTGTTGGAAGAAGCTAGAAAAACCTGAAAGGAAATACGTAACTAAAATGATTGTTGGTATTGTTGGTAAAGTAGTTATTGATTCCCTTTAAAGAGGTCGCGGATTCGATGCTGCATTTATTTTTTGTAATTTTTAACCCTTGAAATTTGAGCAATTGCCTTGAATATTAACTTTGACTTCATCAAGATGATTGAAATTCTTTTGGACTGAGTCAAATTTTTAAATTGCTTGAATCGTAAGAATATAAATAATAAAATTTAAAAATATAAAAGTAATATTTTGATATTTTTTGTTATACGGAACGTGCATATGGATGTTTATGTAAATATTTACAAATTTTAATTTTTTTTTCATAGATATATATATATATATATATATATATATATATATATATATATATATATATATATATATATATATATATACTATTTTACGTTATGTTTTTTTTGCTTTGTCTTAACAGAGCGAGGAGATGAAAATAATTTTAAATATAATCACTCCCCCAGTGGAAATCGAACCTACAATAGATTGCGTTTTATTCAGATGCTGTCCCACAACCGGCCTCAGACTTTATTGTACTCCCCTAAATATATATTTTAACAGAAATGCTCTACAAGTCTATTTCTAGCCAAAAATATCTATAGTCAAGACACTCCGTACTTCGCTTACCAACGATTTCGAAACATTGCGTGTTAAATGGTGGAACTCAACGCCGCACTTTGTCTTAGTCTAATTTAGTAAATGTATAATAATTATTTTCTTTAAAATAAAAAAATCACAATTTCATATAAAACGCAAAATCGATTTTTTATATTAAATACTTAATTTTGCGATTTGCTTAAATATTTTTTATCAAAATCTCAACGTATCTTTGAACCAGGTGAATCACTACACGCTTCACCGACTCCGTTATGCCGTTCAAGTTATTGTAACATTATTATACAATACTTGAAATTGAACGTATTTGAACGAGGAGAATGCTTTTGACTTGTTAAATATTAAGCGAAGCTCGTTGACAAAATCTCGCTACAGACATATCTAACAAGTGTTAGTGTTTGAGGCCGATCATGGCGCATTGGCAGCGTCTCAAATTTGGCGGAAAGCAGATTATCTTGACACTAGGAACTTCCTGTCTACCCTGCTATGCGGGATAATAATATATCAAATTTAACGAAGCCAGATGAAGAACGCATGGCTTAGTAAACAGGGCGCTTTCAGGTTTTTCAAGCGGTACGAGTTGGAATCCTGCTGCATGCAAGCAACCTAAGTGTGGATTAACATTTTTAAATCGTTCTCACAGCTCTACCTCTATAGAGAATTGCCAGTCAAAATTCTTAATGATTATTGCATTTAATTAAGTAATTTAAAGTAACATTTAATATTACATTGGAAACTATATATATGACTATTCTACTGTCATCGTCCACGTTGAATTTAATATATTTGAATCGTAATTTTTAATTCTAACATAAAAGTAACTTAAGTACTACTTAAGTACTCCTTATTATATCAACTGTCTGTGAGTGAAAGTCCCATCAAAATCGGTTCAGCCGTTCTAGAGATCAGATAAGTTAAGTGAGGACAGATAGTTAAAAATTATAAAAAATATATAATTTTGGTATACGTATCGTGTATACATTACATATGAATTTAGTAAAAAGTGGTTATTTTATTATTACATACAGACTCTCAAATTTTGTCTATATGTATAATTAAAAATCGATACAATATTGTCTGCATTAAAATATTATAATTTTAACTTAGCAATTGTAAGTATTTTATGAAAATATTTCTATGTGACGACAAAACTTGAACTAAGTGTTTTTCAAATGTAGTGCATTCTATCCTTTACGTCTTATTGAGCAAGACAGGTCATCCATTCCAACTTTCAAAAACAGAGTACTGATAGTTAGATTTATCTTTTATAAAGATCTAGTTTTTTGGTATATATATATATATATTTTAATATATAAAAGTTTTTAAAAAAATTAAATATAAATTGGAAATTATTGAATATTTAAATATTTATTTAAAATAAACTATTTACTATTAGCTTATATTCGTGGTTATTCATAATCTATATCATTGAGTGGGTTAAAAAGCATCCTGGTAATAAAATAATAACTTGTCACATTATTGTCAATTAGCAAAATATTTACACAACCAAACACACAAATTTCCTCATAACTATATATATATATATATATATATATATATATATATATATATATATATATATATATATATATATATATATATATATATATATTGAAATAGATAATTCTTATTAAGCCTTTTCTAATTAGTCATCTAATAATTTATATTAAATTACTGAGTTTCGAAAGTAAATTCTTAGCAAACTAACGTATATACAACATATGTAATGTGTATAGTTAAAAGTGAATGTCCCTTTTGCGGGCCTTTCTACCAGCTAAACTAGTTTTGTAGGTTGTCTAAAACGAAACACTAAAGTATCTAAAACCGGAAGTAGGCTAGGTAGGCAAATATAGGTTTTTAACTAAATTTTAACTTTTTCATATTTAAAAAGGATAAAAATAAAAGTATTCTTCAAGAAAAATCTATTAAATCAATTGTTGTTCTTTATACACATTATATATATATATATATATATATATATATATATATATATATATATATATATATATATATATATATATATATTAGTGTTGTTGCCATTATTTGATGTAAAAAGTGACATACACGTTGCTAAATCTATGTGCATTGTAATGAGGCCTCTACTTAAAATAATTTCGCTATTCCAATCAACTTAAACACGCGAACACGCTACACTGGAAACACTCTTACGTGTATAAAGCTTGCATTCCAAATAATTCACAATATGATTATTTACCTCAAATAAAAATATTTATGTAATAATAAATAAAATATATCTATGAAATACTCTTAGACCATTGGTTTATCGAGTAAAGTATATTAGAAGCATGTCATATAAATCCGTGAATAAACCTCACTGCCTTAATCCTTAGTGATGTATGATGAATAGATTTATCGAAATAAATGTTCTATTTGCGAATAATTTCAAATCAAAAACAGATATTAGGTAGCGCGTTCAATTCTCGGTTGTGGTAAATAGCTGTCATATTTGTGTAACAAGTTGATGTATATGACTTGAACCGACAGAAATTCAAAATTTCACTACTTAAATACTATAAACAAAACATGATTAATTTTAGTCAAAGTCAAATCAAAGAATAGCAGGGTATACAGGAATTACCCAGTGTCAACACACTCCGTACACCGCTTGCCAAAATTTGAGGCGTGCGTGTTGAGTAGCGGAACTCAACTCCGCGTTTTGTCTTACCGGAGCGAGAACCACAAAACCACAATTTCACTCACAATTATTTTTTTAATGTTGCAACTTACTATGAGTACACTAAACACGGATATAACGAACCATTCTGTAATATAAGCAAAAAAAAGCATTTAATAAAGCACTAATAACATACAGGCTATCTAACATCTGCCTTTCTCTTAACGTAACTTGTTTTTTAATCCATTTTATATCATTATCTCAATTAAGCACTTTTGCTTCAAGCTTCTGACATAACATATAATTCTTATATGTGGATGTTAGCGAAACATCCGGTATCATTTAAACGGTATTTTGTAAATAATTTAATGAAATAGTAGAACAGCGTCCGACTGTAAACCTAATTGAGTATTTGTTTCCGATACTAGGGACTGAACATATGTATATTTAATGATTTTTAATTTCCCGCTCTGGTAAGACAAACGCGGAATTGAGTTCCGCTACTCAACTCACGTTATCTCATATTCGAGTGGAAAACGGAATGTGTGATGTCTTGAACTATTGACATTAGTTTCTGTCTTTTCGTGTGTGAAAATGTATGTATATGTGAATATACATATAACGTTATTAGATTGCATTTGTGAAGTTTTAGGTTGCCAATCGTCTATGCTTGATACAACGAAGTGGGAAATTAGTTTCTACAATAAAATAAACTCGCAATTGACATTGGCAGAAATAACTAGTATAAATTTTTATATTAAAGAACATAAAATATTATTGAAAAGTAAGTAACTATTATCGACTTCAGTACATACTACATACATATCAAAAATTTAAAAGGAATAGTAAGAAAAATTCATATCGATATCTAGCAACTCTATTGATTCTTTTGAAATAGGAATAAATTGGATCCTGTGTCGATTTTCACATGGCTGAGCCCCTAACCGGGCAATAGTAATCGTTCAATCGACTTTGAAACCGGAGATTTTCTCCTCACTATTACGTGTTAGCGATTATTTATGTTGAAAAAAAAATATGGTTATATAATTCTTATGAAATGAATATGAATGGTTTCTGAACGTTTTACAATAATATTTGGTTTATTTTCCTCTTTTTGTGCTTTATAATCGAAACCAGCTGTGCCCGCGACTTCGACTTGCATGTGAAATTTATCTCTGGATGTGGATTTTATAATTCTAAAATAAAAGTACCCTAACTGATTATAGTTATTCCCTATTATATCAGCTATCTGCCAGTGACAGTCTCGTCAAAATCGGTCAAGCCATTCTGGAGATTATCCGGAACAAAAAGACAGAAATTATAAAAATTTTTTTTATATATACTGAGTGGATATACATAACTCCAATAAATAAAAAAGGGGAAATAATCATGAAAATCTTATACATCTTATTAATTTAGTTCGTCGTTAAAAGATTAATTTTAATCAATATTATTTCAGATTTACTTCGTATTTATTTAGAGTTTATTTACTTACAATATCCAAGTGTTTTTAAAGTGACTACCGAGTAGTCGTGAAAGAC
Source organism: Dryadula phaetusa (assembly GCA_032432895.1). NCBI lineage: Eukaryota > Metazoa > Arthropoda > Insecta > Lepidoptera > Nymphalidae > Dryadula > Dryadula phaetusa. The sequence continues at coordinate 94,178 of JAOYRS010000069.1, read as the reverse complement.
TACAGTAGAGAATATTAAATTAAAAATTTAATATAAAATACACTGTAGAAACAATCTTACGAAAGCCAATTAGGAGACTAGAATGACGAAAAGAGCTCTGCAATTCCTCACCAAAACCGCAAGCTTTGTAGATTTTAATAATTGTTACGGATCTTTTAATTATTTTTTTTCATTTACAGTGAATATAATAAGCAAAAAATATTTTATTAAAAAAAATCATAAAAATATGCCGCATAGCAGTCAGAGACAACATAGAGTCAAGATAATCCAAGGAGACATTGCATGTGGAATGGAGAGCTCAACGCTTTGTCTAGCTAGAGCAGAGAAATAAAAATACATTTTATGTTTCTTTATTCTCCTGAGTGGGAATCGAATCCACAGCCAACCGCGTATACAGTCAGACGCTGTCGCTCTGCACCACATTAGTCTCAAGAAAATACAATTTTTTACTAGATAATTGTTACATGGAATATTTATTTACCTATGTTACACACACACTAGTATATGTTTGTCATACACTTTTGTACAAAGTAATCTCACTTTATACAAAAGTGTATGTCAAACTTATTGCTAAAGGAACGCACTTTTTATATATTTCCCGGGGCTTTTCATAAAATATAAAAAAACTACTAGAAGACAATCGAGGAATGTCACTATGTGTATATATTTTACAAAGGCTGGATTTTCTAATACAAAAATATATTATGGAAACTAACACGTAATAAATCATTAGAAAAGAAATCTCAGTACATTGGACGATACCGTTTTGAAATAGGTATCTTAAAAATTTACATATTTTTCTTTGTGTTTACTTCTCTCTTAGCTTTTATAATTTAATATTGTTTACAGTTTTGAAGGAATGATGTATTTTTACGCACACAAACAAAACTTTGGACACTTGTCTCATATTAATTTATAAAATACATTAAATAATAAAATAAAAATTACACACACTTTTATACAAAGTAAATGTACACGTTGCTAAGGTAACGCGTAGTTTATATATTTCAAGTCAAGGTTATATAGACCAAGTCGCGGGTGCAGCTAGGGTAAGACAAATTCGATTTGGTTAGTATGAAAAGCGAATTATTTATCAATGTATTTTCTGTCACTTTTGAACACCAGTGTAACTTGTTATCTAAGCTTATGTAATTCGTAGTGACTTGCGATAATTCTAATATATCAACAATTTATAGTTGAAATCGAAGAACTATATTCTATACCCCGTGAAACAAGACTGGTATATTTATACTGTAGTGTTCGCAGAAAATCTATTTCTCATTATTTTTTCAAAATATTATATATTATTGTTTTTTTTATATGATCAATTGATTTTTAAAATATGTCATTATTTTTACATTTATTAATTAAATTTTAATATTTTTTTTCAAACGTTACAATATATAGTTATTCCAGCAGTTGGTAACTGGTTTATAAATTAACTTCAAGGAAATTTAAGTTTAATTAATATGGTTTAAAGTCTATTTTAGTTTTTAATTTCAAAATCTTGATTTGAACATAACTCATACATTGACAGGTGACTTATGAGACATTTGTCACTTCGCAGCTATAAATTTTATTAGCAAAATCATATATCAATATACGTGAAATGAAAGAAACACTGACAAAGAAACACATTCAGCTTCTTGTATATTTTTGATTTATTTCTAAAATAAAATATTTAAAAAACGTATAAAAACTAGAACGTAGCAGGATTCGAACCCGCGTCTCTTGGAAACTATCCCAATTATTCCTCCTAACGATGTGGTACTACTTAAAAAATATTAAAATAAATAAAATTAATTTAAAGGCAATAATGTTTCGGGCGTACGTTATCTTTTACCAGTAGATAAATAAAGAACGAAATATCAGAACTCTATATATTAAGATCTCGTCGCCTAAATCAAAATTTGTGGAAAACCTGCAAATCCGTTTATAGTAAATCCTGACTGACTTATGTGATTTTCAATAAAAATACTTTATATACGATTGGTACGTAATATTACATATAAATAACAAACAGAGAAAATTTATAGCAAAGGAAAGTTAACGATGATCGTATATAGAACAATTTAGTGTTTAAAGTTAGATTAACGTGGAAATGTTTTATTCATACTGATATTATAAATGCTAAAGCAACTCCGCCGGTCTGGTGCTCTTTCACTACTGAGCTTTTGGAGCGGTTTTTTTTATTAATTTTATGTATATATTAAGGCGTAATTGTGTAAAAATTGGATTTAGAAAACTGATAATAATATGACAGAGAACTGAAGGAAGGAACATTAAGTTTTCTTTGGATTATCTGCTATGCGGGATAAAATAAACTGTTTTTTTATTATACTAATAAGAGAATAAAGTAAAAATATCAATTTCAAAGTACGTCATAAATATTATATAGATATTTTTATACGAGTTAACTGGACAAAATTTATATAAATCGAGTGGTTGTAATTTCATATTTGACTTATTCGTATTAACTTGTTTAAGATATATTAAAAAAGAAAATTAGATTCAAAACAATGTATTATGCTTTTCCCACTTAGTAAATGTATAAAAGAAAAATGTTTTAAAACCTCATAGTATTAAGGCCAGACCTAAATTAGTAAGGAAGAAATTGTAATACTTGTTTGAACAAGTGCTTACGTTTTTGATTTAAATCTCAACGATTTAAACAATAGTTTTCAAGTCAAGTCGTTAACACTGTGTTACATTAGATAATTATACGTATAAAATGAGCTTCCTGTAAAAGTATTTTTCGTAAATAGAACTGATTCTGGCATTTTAAGCATTTTGATAGTAAAATATAATTATCTCTATATATAAATATATATAGAAGAAAAAAGATTTTGTACCAATTTTAAGAAAATTAGACATACTAAGGGGTATGAAATTTGGCACAGTAACAATATATATAGAGAGAAAATATTTGAAATATTAAAATATATGTAATAATTTATCAAAAATATTATAAAATAATATAATTAATATTATACTTTTTGTGAAATGCACGTTGTTAAGCCTACATTTTACATGTCAAGAAGGCCTCTAGTTAATACAATATTTTCTACCACATTTAGAGTTGAATTAATATTCAAGTAGTAATATATAGTTGGTAGATCCTTTTTAATGTAATAAGATATGTTACCTCAAGTTGAAATAATTGTTTTAATATTTGTTTTAATTTAAAAATAAAAACTAGATATCTAAAGGCGATGTATCTGCAGGCTTTGAGACTGACAAAAACGTACTAATTATTACATTAATTATTTATTATGTAACACATTGATTACATCATGTCAAAATAAATATCTTCAAAATCACTCGTTTATTATGAATGCTTTTAACTTTTCTAAGAAAATTACATAAACTTTTGTAAATATTTTAAAGCAAAAGTTAAATATATATACATATATATATAAACAGAATTTAGGTGTAATTTTTTTAGTTTTATTAAATATTGTTTTTTAAAACATTACTTATATCTATGTATATATAAAATAAATATTAAAAAATCACTTACAAAAGTCTTCATGTCGGTTTGTTTAATGTAGTTTTAACGCCGGTACAAAACGCAGTGATACACCAATGCTGATGTTCTAAGTTTTTATAGAAGACGGAAGTGAGTGTACTATGGAGGAGATCGCGAAAGGCGAAAGAATCTATAAGAGGTGTTACAACGGTGTTAGCTTTTTTAACTTTTTGTATTGATTTTAATTGTTTGCTTTAATGATAATATGTCTTTTATTTCTATTTTTCCATATATATATATATATATATATATATATATATGTATGTATATATATATATATATATATATACATACATATAAACATGCTATTTTTTTAAATATTTGAGATTGTACCTTATTTCATACTTTTATTAACATAACTATTCTAAATTTTAAAATACTTCACGAAAATTCGCAAAAAATACACAAATGCATTTTTTTTTTCGAAAATATGAAAATCTTTGCAAATTTATTTAAGTAGTTACTCTAAATTCAAACAATGAATAATATACAGTAGTCGAGATAATACCCGCGGTCAAATAGACTTGGTAACATTTGAATAAATTACCATTCTTGCCCCTTTCATTATAATTTGCAACTGTAAATATTTATCATGAATTAATTATATTATATTTCAATCAGTTTCGTGTATAGTTTTGTGTATATTTGCGGGTAAATAAACAATAATATTAGAATTATGTTGCTTACTTTAATAGTTTATCTATAATTCCTTGGTAATAACATAAACAGATAAACTAAGTTTTTATTTAATAAAAAATATGCTGAACTATTTAAAATGATACTAAATGAACTATATGAATAATCGTATTAACTTCAAAAAAATAATATCAATACCTTTTTACATTGATGGCCATCTAAAATTCATCCAGATATATTCTTCATGCATATATTTTAAAAATATCCGTTTTTTTTATCTTCACGGTTTTATCCCACATAGCAGGGTAGCCAGAAAGTACCCAGTGTCAAGACACTCTGTACTTCGCTTTCCACCGAATTCGAGACATTGCGTGTTGGGTGGTGAAACTCAACGCCGCTCTTTGTCTTTACCAGAGCGAGGAAGTGAAAAAATTTAAATATAATCACTCCCCCGAGTGGGGATCGAACCCACAACCGATCGCGCTTACAGTCAGACGCTATCACACTGCGCCAAAACCGGCCTCAATAGAATATTAAATATATATTTTTTACATTACGAGTTTATATAAACTAGCAGTAAGCATAAAAAAATTTATAGTTAAATAAAAGCTTATAATTTGTCGATTTCAGAACCTAAAAGTATAAAAATATAACTATTAGTGTGAAGTAACGTTCAAAATATATATTACGTTAATATTAGAAATAACTGCAAAAATATATACTAAATGAGACTTTGAAAGAAATCAAAATATAACAATTCATAAACAATAAATACATAAAATTTGTCTTGTTTGTAGATTATATGAAAATTATGCAGGCACCGACCAGTCGGCAGAAACTAATTTATAAAACAATAGGAAGTTTATAATTTGGAACATCTTTGAATTAATGTTTGGGAACTTGTAATATTGTAATTTGAATATAACGCGATGTTTGATTCAAATTTGAAATTTCTTATTGAGTTGACTGAATTTTAAGATATTACATACATATTATTTTGTTGATTTTTTAACTATGGACTTCATGTTTTTGATTTAGAAAACTGTACTAGTCATCTATATACATATTTTTAATATATTATAATAATATTATTTAATTAACGTAAAATAAAATTTAAGTTTTAAGAAGACTGAGAGAGATTCAATTAATAAATAATTTAATAAAATATAATAAATATTTTTCGTATACAAAAATCGAATTCACTATCACTACCACTTCTAAATAAAAGGCCTAATTAATTATATTTATATATTATACTATCAAAAAAAACGACTTAAAATAATTAAAAAATATATTAACAGCTCTATACAGTTCCTTCCGAATCACCTTTCCTCTTGTTGTTAGATTGCGATTACTTTTAAACTTTTTGGCTCATTTTATTGGTTATGTGAGAATGTATCAAAATTACATATTAGTTAGAATGTTGAACGCTTCCTTTCAAATGATTTTTAATTAAAAAAAATTTGTTCAAATGATTTTTAATTAAAAAAAATTTGTTATACAACGACCAAGAATGTTGTCATTTTTTAACTTATATAAATAAAGAGAGCTTGTTACCTAATTTTTTACACTTAATCTGTGTGTGGCAGAACTAAACGCCGCGAATTGTATTACAATAGGGTAGAAATTAAAATAGTCATTTGAAATTCGAATGAACAACCCTCGTCTTAACAGTACAAATGTAAAAAAGTACAATAAATATGAAAAATGTCATCTTACTTTTCTCTCGAATAAGTAGTACATAAGTGGATATATATATATATATATATATATATATATATATATATATATATATATATATATATATATATATTTATATATATATATATATATAGAGGAAACTCAATAAAATTAAAACGTTTATCGAAAATATTTTTCCCGATGTAATAAGACAAAGCGCGGCGTTTGATTACGCCTCTCAACATTGGAGTTTTATAAAATGAGCGAAAATAACGAAATGGTCTAACCTGAGATTCTCTTAGTCTATCTTTTATTTTTAAATGGATTTAGCAATAAAAGTCAATGACATTTACTATATTAAAATTTAATAGTTTTAATTAAATTGTAATATCTTTAATTGTTTATCGTTTAAGGCGTAACATAGGAACATTACCTAGTTCTAATCTCAACTCTAGTACTGACTATTAACGAACTAACTTACGTACACTTCAATTAAACACATCCGGTTCAATAGACGGTCTATGTAATTCGTTATATTATGTATTAATAAATTTCTTTTTTTTTTTTAATTTATTTTGTTTTCTTTTAATATTTACTCTTTTTAAAGTGTTATTCCACACTTTGGATTAGAAATCATTTTTGAACAAACGTATAAAAATTTTGAACGCAGCGGGATTCGTACGCGCATGCATGCAACGCATGGCTTAGCGGTCAGAGCGCTTGGACGGTATCCAAGAGGCGCGGGTTCGAATCCCGCTGCGTTCAAAATTTTTATACGTTTTTTCAAAATTGTTGTTTTCTTTTAGCTTCACGCTTTTATCCCGCTTAGCAGGGTATACAGAAAGTACCTAGAGCCACGTCGAGCGTCACACTCCATACTTCGCTTTCCGCTGACTTTCTAACATAGCATGTTGAGTTGCAAAACTAAACGCCGCACGTTGTCTTACCAGAGCGAGGAAGTAAAGTTAATTTGAATAAACTCGCTTCCCCTAGTGGGAATTATAAGTGGGAATTTAACCACAACCGATCGCGTTTACAGTCAGACGCTGTCCCACTGCGCCACGACCCTCAATAATATATTTCATATAATAATAAATTTCACAATATAATATAAAATAATTTATTATTTTTATTATTATTACATAATATTCAGAGAGATCGTAGTGTAATGACACTTAAATATTATCTGTATTGCAGAACGAAATTTACAGAAAAAATTGATACTTTTAAAGGATGAACACTACTGATGTATGGCTTCTTTTTCATGATTATCATATATGTTACCTATTACATTATCATTTTAGTGGGACAGTCTCTGTCTGTATATAGTAGTGAATTCAATTTTTACTTACCGTATTGATTATCTTTATTATTCAAGGTAGGGAAGATAAAGCGCAGCGTTGAGTTACGGCACGTAACACGCATTATCTCAAATTTGTACTGAAAGCGGCGAAACGAGTATCTTGATAGTAGGTTCCCTCTGACTACCATGCTATACGAGATAAGGTGCGAAGCTATCAATAAAACATATTATGTTTTTTGCGAGGTGTTCTATTCCCTTTCTATGTACATTGGTATAAAATATAGTAAAATGACTTTGATAGAAATACGTCGATAACTTTCTCGTTGATCTTTCTATGAAAATAATTTTCAACTTCCATATGCTGACAGGATAATACAAAATTTTTAATATTGTAAACTCTCAGTTCTACACACAACAGTATTACAATTAATATATTAATTAAATTAAAGAAGTCATTTAAGACAACTCACAAAATACTAAAATGTCCAAGTGCATAGTCTGATAGAACTACTTGCAGCGTTGAGTTCCGCTGTCTACCATATAGCTTCTCGTAAATAGGCGGCATATAGACAAGAGTGATAATTATTTTTTTAGATACTTTCTGCCTTCCTTACTTATATAAAAAAAAATATAGCCCACTGTAAATGTAACAAATAATCAAATTGTAGAGTAAAATTATCAAAAGCCCAATAACGAAATCGATCTAAAGGATAGTCGGTAATGGCTAGGCTAGGTCTACTACTTCACACGCTCTAAGAGAAAGTATAAAATTGGGTCTTATGCATTTCACTGTTAGTGCATTTAACCACAGATGTAAACTAATCATTAAATTAAAGATATGACGCCTTAGTGGCGCAGTTGGAAAGGCTTAGATCAAACGTACAACGGTCGTGAGTTCTTTTTTTCATTCATGGTTAGGGTAAATTTTCTTGAAAAATTTGTTTGCTTATGCAATCTTAGCGCTGCATGAAAAAAGTAAAAACATTAACAAATTACCAGTTGAAGAAACAAAATAAAAGCTTTGTAACTGAGTTTATTTCAATCTCAGGTAATTATTGAAGACACATATTAAAAAATATTAAAAACGTAAAGTAAAGAATGTAATGCTATAACACTATACTTCACTTACGAATATTCATGCTTAATATATTTTTGTTTCCTTCAATTTTCTTCCCTTTTGCGATAACTGACTATTTGAAAAAATCGATATAGATTTAATTGATTCGATTCTAACATGAAGCATAGAGATCTTAAAAAACATAATATATGTTTTGTGCAAAGATTATTATAATATTTGTCTATGATTAACGAGATATGCGGAAATGTCTAGATTTAAAAAAATCCATCTTTCCATTTCTACCTTCCGAGAAGATTAGGCTTAGGATTTCTATATTAATAAACTGACTAATCACAATTTGGCATTGTGGGTAAACTAAAACTTGAAAAAGTTAAAATTTGAACTAATATTAATAATATAAATAAGGCAAAGGCATCGGATTGTGAACGCTATTGCTTGTGGATTCGGTTTCCACTTGTAGGAATGATTTATATAAAATTTATTTACATTTCTTCACTCTGACAAGATTCTTCTTCTCTTCTTTTCGAGCAGAAGCACAGTAAACAGAATATCTTGACACTAGGTTGTCTCTGATTGCAATGCTGTACGCAATTTAAATGCTTGCTGCTTGCTGATTTGAACCTACAACCTAAGCAGATGACAAAACTGGATGACTAGTATAGTAAAAGTAGTCATTAGTTATTTATAGTAAAGCAAGTCGTATCTACAATCGTGTCTATCTTCAATTATTATATTTAATCTAACTTGACATGAGCGTATAAATTATAGTGTTTATTTAGTTCCAATGAAAGTGGATGAAGATTTGTTTTGCTTCACTTTCTATTAACAATTAGTATTCAATACAAATATATATATATATATATATATATATATATATATATATATATATAAATATTTGTATTTTTACCCACAATGCCAAATTATGATTAGTCAGTTTATTAATTTTTGGATTTCAGTTTTTTTCAGTCACATTATTAATTAATTGATTGTGTTACGTAATTACAATTTGAAAACTGCATTTTGGAATGGTAAAACAGTTTGAGCGCTGCGGGATTCGAATCCGCGACTCTTAGATGCCATTAAGTTCGTACCACTTAACCATGAGTTCTGTATCCCACTGCATCAACATTATTATACGCGTATTACAATTCATATTTCTAAGAAACAATCTTTTAGTAGTAGAGAATGTGAATTTAGTTTAAATATTTTTATTTATTTATTTAGCTTCACGCAGGGTAGACAGAAAGAACCTAGTATCAAGACACTCTATACTTTTCTTTCCACCCGATTTAAGACATTTGAAAGTAGTGCAACTCAACGCCGCACTTTGTTTAACCAGCATAAGGAGGTAAAAATAATGAAAAAACAATCACTCTCCCGTAGGGGAATCCAACCCACAACCGACCACGTTCACAGTCAGACGCTGTCCCACTGTGTCACGATCAGCACTAGTTTATATAACGTTTAATAATAAATGTTAAAAATAAAGAAGTATGCACAATGGTTAATCAAAATAACAATAATATATTAATACAGTATACTTTTCCCCTTTCATCAGTGGAGATAGAGAGAACCTAGTGTAAAGACACTGCGTTTCGCGCCTTCAGCCCGAATTCAAAACATTGCGTTAAGTTGCGGAACTCAACGCCGTTTTTGTCTACTATTTCTCTGCGTGGAGATTGAACCCACAGTCACCGCCACAATGTAAAATAATTTTAAATGTATATTTTAGTCTTTGTTTTAATTATATATTCAATAGTGATTTATCTCTAATTCACATTCTTATCTCCACCGTGTCTTACGTGAAAATGAACGTGAAAGTCTTAACGATGAAAGAAAGATTGTATTATAATACCTTCGAACCGTTCATTAAAATTGTAGTGGTATTTCAATGCACTAGATTTTTGCTCCAGTGATTAATGACTGCTGGATTTAAGAATAATAATTTTATATAATGGCATACAAATTCTTGAGTATGGCTTCGTTTCTGTTTCAAAATAGTCAACGGAGTCACTTGACACTAGGTTGTCCCCGACTACTTGCTTTGCGGGAAGCGTGAAGCGTGAAGGTGCTACATTACCTTTCAATTCATTATAGGCATCCCGTACCCTTTTTTACGAAATTAACACGAACTGTGGAGAATGAAATATAGTACGGTAACAGTTTTTACATATATACATACAAGGACTCCTTCTCTATATGTAAATAAAATATATATAAATATATATATTTTTTAAATAATTCATAAATCTTTATTAAATTAATAAATAATAATACAATAAATGTAACACACACTACCATATGTTTGACATACAGGTTTATATAAACACATGCATACACACATTTTTATAGGTATATAATAAGGAAACTACCCACATCTAGACATTTAACAGTTTAAGTATCTACTTGATATGTCAAGTGTAACCACGCTCGTTGACTGTATATCAAATAATAATTTCTGTCTAGAAAGTCTTGACAATTCAATATTGAAAATTATTATTTAAAGTTTATATGAAGCTGCATCTATATGTATCTTGTTTAAATTATTCCGGTATCGGATGTGCATGTGGCCCAGTGGGAGAGCATTGACTGTAATCGCGATTGGTTGTGGATTCGAATCCCATTCGGAGGAATCATTATATTTAAAATTTATTTTTATTTCTCCGCTATGGTAGAACTTTCTGTATTTAGTGCCACTCCAGTGTTGCCACTCAACACACATTGTGTCTATTGTGGACGGAACGCAGTCAACGGAGTTCTTGACACTGGGTTTTCTAAGACTATCCTGCTATGCGGGGTTAAATTACGTTTTAAATATGTCAGTTTTAATAATTAGAATAACCGGTCATAGATATAACAAGCCATCGCGCCACATTAGGACATTGAGCGTTTGATTCTAAATACGAATTTGATTCCTACTCAGACGAATGAGCATGTCGTTAATTGAAAAATATATGTTAAAGTAAGGTCTTTGATGTCACCGTTTTTTACATATTCAAAAAATTAAAAAACACAACTAGTTCAGGACGACTTGACGAAATTCGTTAAAAAAGCATCAAAATTACAAAGAAAGGCGTCAAATTCAGCAAGAAGAGAACGAAGCTTTTTATCACTATTGTCTCTTAAACTGTTTTACGAAGAAAATCCTAAAGCAAAAAGAATGTTATTTTACTAAGTTTAAAGTCTTATGCATACAAAAAAAAATTTTATGATAAAAAAATTGGGACGCGTTGGGAATTGATCCCGCGCTTCTTGGAACCATTAAATTTTTTCTTTTCAACATTTTTTTAAAGAAATTTGCTAAAATAATGTTATTATCGCACCACTTCGTTTCATTCGTTTCATATCGAACTTTTGCTCCATTGATAATTTAGTGTAGTATACTTTATAATATATTTTTATAGGTCAGGAATTTGTATATATATATAATATACAAATTCCTGACCTGATGTAAAATGGAAAAATTCTGTTTCTGCCTATTTCCGTTGGAAAATTAGAAAATTTGATTTTAGAGTTACCTTACACTCCCCAAGGAATTTATATGCATTTCATTTTTTGGCCTTCAATTTAGACTGGATATTCTTTATCAGTGAATCAATAAATAATGAAAGAATCTTATTATAAAATGTATGATATATCTTAAATAAATAATTACCAATAAAGAACCGTGAATGGGGAATTTTTTTCGTTTTATACTTAAACTCTATTAAGATTATAGGCGGCCTTGAGCTCCGCCACTCAACACGCAACATCTTAAAATTTGTACCAAACCGTAATCTATAATAGATTATTCTCTCATATACCAAATCTGACGATTATCTCATATACTAAAAATCTATCAACGTTAGTAATTAAAAGCCGCTACAAAATATTGAGCGTATGTAAATGGCATTCGTAACCAGTTCGAATACAACAAATTGTTTGTCAATCAGCATTAGTGAGCTTTCATGTTAAACTTTCGATTTGATTTTGTTTTCAAGTTGAACGAATGTCTAATATGGTATAATTTATATAAGTAAACAAAATGGTAGTGTCTGTTTTTATATTAAACGAACGATTTCCTACTAAATGCATATGTATTCGGTAAATATACTATTAAGATAATATTTTTTCGTCCGCTTGTCTGTTGGTTTGTTTGTTTGTTCTGGCTAAACTTAGAAAGGGTTGGACTGTTTTTGACAGGACCTTATATGACAGATAACTGAAACTGAATGTAAAAGGAGTAATTTAGGAATCTATCTTTTATTTTAGAATTTTTAAATGAACATCCAGAAATGTTAAATTGTACGCGGATAAAGTCGTGTGCACAGCTTGTATTATATAACACTCGAAGGGAAAACTTTGTACCCCTTTTAACGTTAATTATACGAATGAAGTTTGAAATTACGTATAGTTGGAGTTTATATGGACAAGAAATTTAATACTTTAAGGCCAAGTAGAAATATATTAAATTAATTTTATATTTAATATTGTCCACAAAGCTCAGAGTTTATTTCGCCATTCAGTGCGCAATGTCTCCGTATCCGGGCGGAAAGCATTCAACAGAGAGTCTTGACACTAGGTTGTTTCTGATTCCCTGCTATGCGGAATCAAGTAACTATAATATCGCTCTACCAACCTGGTACGCCCTAGGCTGAAATACTATTGGCCAGTGTGGTCACCTCATCAAAATAATCAACGTGTTTTTGTTGTTGTTATTGCCAAAAATAACTTTATTACAATTGTTTAAATTTTATGTTTTTCTTAGAATTTTTGTATTTATGTATGTATGTATGTATGTATGAATGAATGATGAATGAATGAGTGATTGAATGAATGAATATACAAAAAAGAGTTACCGGATTTATATCTGTTGAACATTCAACCACTTCAAAAGAAGAATACGCAAATATTTTTAAGAATATAGAAAAAATATTAGAAGCAAAACCACAATTAGGTCGTTTTTGTTGATCTTTTATGGTTAACTCTCTTTTAGGTCAACAAATGGGATATACAAAGTTCCCTCGTTCCTCCTAAGTTTTAAACAAGAATTGTGTTAACCAGTGTAATCTATAATATGTATATATGCTTGTCAATTTTTTTAAACACACTATTACAGTCGTAATCAGTAGAACTTCTACTGAATCACACGACCAGTCAAAATATATTTATTACATTTTAAACTAATTGCTTTTTAGCATAATTACGTAACGCAAGGGCTTATCCCTTATCAAAAATAGAGATCAAAATTAGGCAACTTTCACATATTTACATTCTAAATGTTACATACATATATGTGTATAAGAGACCATCGTGGCGCAGTGGAAGTGGGAAGTAAGCACTGCATTCGATGCCCGCTCCGCTCTGGTAAGACAAATAGCAGTGTTGAGTTCTGCCTCTCAGTATATATATATATATATATATATATATATATATATATATATATATATATATATATATATATATATATATATGTAAAATAAAACACACAGACAAAATGTCTTAAATTTAATTTCTTCTGCAAAAACCCGACTGTTTAAAAATTTTTCTTCATTCTTATAATACCTAGTTTGAATATATTTGGTATATATATTAGTCAAAACTTTTGATCATAGTAGTAGATTTTCAAGTAGGCCAATTGAATCTGTTCTCATGAAGTGAAAAACGGGGATGGTAATCGTTAGATGTTAAGTCTTTTTCATATTGACTATTCTTCATATTTTACTATTAAATTTTACATTATTAAGTATGAATAGAAGAAAGTGATAGGTCGAATTTTTCATTTTATTCTAAAATCTTCACTCTAAATTCATATCATCATGTTTCCGAGATTTGATATATGCGTCACTAAGACAAGATTTCCTCCATTGCAAGAACAACATTTAATTAAAAAAAATTAAAATATAAAAAAAAATTAAATTAACAAAAATTAAAAACAAGCACTTTCATTGATACCTATATTGAGTGGATTGTACTAAAAATTAAATCCGTCATTTTGGATTTTAGATTAAAAACAAAGTTTATTCATTCATGGTCATCAAATCTGAAGTTATATCTCAAGTTTCAACCAATCGGACACTGGGAAGTGACTCAAATTAAGTTTACATTTACACACATTTACACACACATCGAGTTAAATAAAACCTTGTAAAAATGCAATTTTGGTTGTTAAAGCTTTAAATAAGAAGAGGTAAAATTGATTATAAAGAACACAGAAAAAGTTCGGCCTTAAAAATTTTTGTATTGAAAATCGAACCCACAACCGCCTAAAGCCAATCGGTACTAGCCCATGATCCGTACCATAACTTCTAAATACCATATATGCAAAACCGCTGTAAGATTCTTGTCTTAATTAATTTTATAACATTACAATGAAATTGTAATCATAATCTAGAACACGTAATGTATGAGAATTTAAATTTATAATCACTTGAGTAATCTGTGTGAGGTATGTAATTAAACTTCACTTAAGCTTACTTTAATAAGTGTTCTTCCTTACGCTTGAACGCTTTGCATATTTTATTTTCAGTTTCACGCTGTATCCCGCATAGCGGGGTCAGAGGCAACCTTAGTGATAAGACACTCCGTGCACTACTTTCCGCCCGTAATCAAGACTTTGCGTGTTAATTGGTGAACTCAATGCCGCATTTTCAACCTTCAACGTTTAAAGCGAAGAAATGGAAACAAATTTAAATATAATCATTTCCCCGAGGGGGAATCGAACCCACAACCAATTGTGATTACAATTTGATAGATTGATTGACTTTTAGAAAGAGTTGGCCGCTTGAAGAAACTAAACTGTAAACTAAACTATTACCACTTTGCCTTAGCAATATGTATGTCACCTTTTTGGTAGAGTGTTACATTTATTTTATTAATGTAATATTTTTTATGCTCAATTTAAAAAAAAAATATTATCATTCTGCACTCGTTCTCTGAATAAACTATAACTGTGCCAAATTTTATACTCCTTTGTTCTCGTATTTTTCTTATACAGGGATGCAAAACCTGTCATATAATAAACAGAACTCTTCTTACGAGTATAATAAAAATAGACGGAAGAGGCCAGTCGTGGCGCAGTAGGACAGCGTCTGACAGTAAACGCAAACGGTATTTGGGTTGGTTTGGATTCGTCTCCCACTCGCGGAAATTGTTGTAATACAATGTTTATTATAATAATAAAATTATATAGTCATCTATCCATATAAATTCAAAGCTATAGTATTATATAATGGGCAATATATATATATATATATATATATATATATATATATATATATATATATATATAATGGGCAGTATATATATATATATATATGCGCGGCATCCGACTGTAAATGCGATGGTTATTGCATTGCGCAGCGTTGAGTTCCGCATGAAACATCGAGAACGGAGTACCCAACACTAGTTTCACTCTGCCGATTATGCGGCATAAAGACTGAATTTTAAAAAACTTTGATACTAACATAATAACACTTAGATTGCTATCAAAAATAATACATTAAACGCAGATCTCGCAACGAGAGTCAAATGAATAAAGCATTCAGTTCCGAAACCGTTAACCGTTACGTTACGTCACAGACAGACAAAATTACGTTGTTATAGCGATTCATACAATACATTCGTAATAAAATTTTATTATAAAAACGAATAAATGTATTTGATTTCTATGGATTAATTTAAAAATATAATATTTTTTTAAAAAGTTACAGAGAGAAAGAAGACTTGGACGGTTTTCAACAGTCGCGGGTTTGAATCTCGCTCCGTTCAATTTTTTATATGTTTTTAAAAAATGTGTTAAAAAATGTGGAGTAACACCTTTAAAATAGTAAAATATTAAAAATATTATATTTTAATTTTTATTTATCAAAAATGAAATTAGGAATGGCTATAGCTCGAACCCGATTAACCTAAAATTCTCGGCGATTGGACTTAATATAGTTCTAACTCATATTATAAATGTGAAAGTCTGTAAGGATGTATTTATGTTTGTTACTCTTTCACGAAAAAAATACTAAACGGATTTCGAAAAAACTGTAATGTTTCTTATTATAAGTATACACACATTTATAATGATTTTGCGCGATATCCAGATACATATTTAGTAAGTTGGCAAAAATCCCACTTACAAGTATCTTGACGTGGGCTGATCAATTCGTTGAAGCTGTATAAAGATGATGTAGGATTGTTTGTTTTATATAGTTCTAAATAAAAGCCACCACGGCACATATCTGTTTTCTATGTTAAAGCCACTAGGAACATAGTGGACCATAAATTTATTTACCATTTTAAAATATTTATCAACCCCTATCGGTATCAATACATTTGTCACTTTAAGTATTTAATTTGAATTTTACAGTAAGTAATTTTGTCGAATAGCTTAAACGATATGATGCGGCGTAAAGCACTCAACAGACCGGTCATCGCCGTGTGCGCGACCTGAACGCGGAAACACGCCAAACCCTACTAATATTACTATTTACTCTTATAGAAAACCTATTAGAAAATTGTATAGCTCATTAGAATTAAAGGCGTTATTTTACAAATATTTTAATTTTATCATAATATAACGAAAAATATCAAGAATTAAGATACTTTTTATCAAAACAACACGCGGGAGAAACCGTGAGTGGAATCTATTCCCTTATTTATACAATATCTCGAAATTTTCGAATCAGGCTTTTTTTACTACAACAAAATGTTATTTGTCTGTTATGAATTGATAGCTGTTAAGGTAGTAACCGCGTTGCCGCATTACAGTTTATATAAATGCTTAAATATTTAAATTTCTAGCTAATTATTTATTATTAATATTTACTATTTTTAAAGTGTTATTCCACACTTATGATTAGAAAACATTTTAGAAAAAACGTATAAAAATTTAAACGCAGAAGGATTCGAACCCGCGCCTCTTGGATACCGTCGAAGTCTGGACGGTATCCAAGAGGCGCGGGTCCCGCTGCGTTCAAATTTTTATACGCTTTTTCTAAAATATTATTATTTTACAATTTAGATAGAAAGTACCTAGTGTGATGACACTTCGTACTTCACTTTCCGTCAAATTCGAGACATTGCGTGTTGATTGACCGAACTTAACGGTCTAAAATATTATTTTTAATATTAAAATATACGCTTATAATCTGCTTAAAATTGTTTCATTTGAAGTCAAGCACAAACTTTCTGCCTTTTACTGGAGGATTTATTTATATAAAACTGAATGTATTAATGTTTTTAACTAAAGGCAAAATACTGAGTTTCAATCCTAAGTTTGGAATAACACTTTAAAAATAGTAATCTATGAGTAAAATAGTTTTTTCATTATAAGTTTGAATATACATGTCAAACTGTTTTCTTTATTCAAATAATAAAATCAGGACATTGCGTGTTGAGTGGAATTCAACGCCGCGTCTCGTCTTACCAATAAACTTACAGAATTAATGCGAGAAAAAACTTTGTTAAACTTATTTAAGATATATAACTGTTTTAAAGTAACGTTGTATGAATTAAGGCAAATAGATATTTAATGAGGTACCCGCGTTCTTAATTACTTCAAAACTTTTAATGTTCTTATAAAGTACAGGAAAAGTTTATTCGTCTTCGGCAACAAAAGTGCACGAATTTTCCTCAGAACGAATTGTTGTTACCTTTGCAAAATTATGTAATTTAAACCTAAAATGAAAGACAAAAGTCGTTTTGTTTATCGCTTGGTGAAGTGATTTTGACTTCAGTAACGGAACTAAAAATCGATGTTATTATTTAAATTGTTTCTATTTACCTATACCGCTTAATTCGTTATATAAAATAAATTCCTTTTCACCGTCTGTATACTTAGATCTGTTATATTACGTAATAGATTTTTAGCTTCACGCTTTTATTCCGCATAGCAAGGTAGACAGTAAGAACCTAGTGTCAAAACACTTTGTACTCCAATTTCCACTGAATTCGAGAAATTGAATGCTGTGTGTTTAATGGCGTGTATACAACTAAATTAAGTGGTGATATTCTGTAAATGTTAATTAATTAATTATAATCGGAATTAAATTATAATTTCCTGAGTGGGAATCGAATCCGCTACCGATCGCGTTTTAGACGCTGTCCGACTGCGCAACGACCGGCCTCTTTTTATGCAGTTTTCATAATAGACATAATACAGTGTTTTGAGAGAAAAATATATATATATTTATATATATATATATATATATATATTTTTTATAATATATCCTCTCGTAGAAAATATTAATAAACATAATGTATTTAAAGACCAGCAAAGCACAGCCGGAACAAGTGAGCTAATAAAGCCAAAAGACATGTCCTTAAGGACTGCAAGAAATAATTTTTTTATCAAATTCATGTGGAGAAAAAATATAATTAATTGAAAAAATATAAATATAGTCAATGAAATTGGCAATTATATCTATGAAATACAGTTAAAATAATTTTCTGAAGTATCTATGGGATAAAAAATAAACACAGCTGAAAACGCTTTCTACGATACAATTGGTAATGCATACTATGAAATAGATATGAAATAAATTCCTACTCGGGGGATTATTCTCATTTCCTCGCTCTGATAAGAAAAAGGTGCGGCGTTGTGAACCGCCACTCAATACACAATGTCTAGATTTCTCCAGAAAGCGGAGTACGGAATCTTGACATTAGGAGTTAAAAAAAACATAAATATATCACAAACTCTAAGCAAACCAAGTAATAGGCGACACTAGATTATAATAGTCACACCAAACTTATACACTTCTCTATTTTTTAATTTTCTGCCCAAAACCGAGGACATTATGTATTAAAAGACGTAACTGAGCTCCGTGTTTTGTCTTATCAGAAGCTGATAATTGAAAATAATTATTTCTTGGAATAGAAATCGAACCCACACCCTATCTAGTATATAATCAGACTATGTTTCACTGCGTCACGATGACCTCAATATTATTAGGGTCCAAAATTCGATTAGTCGACTAAGTAATCTACTTACAGCTCAACAATTAACACAATATTATGCACACATTATACCATATCTCTATACGAAATCTTGTTTCTAGATATTGTGAATATATAATATGAATATTTTCTAAAGCAAAATATTATTAAGAGTATTGATATCTGGTTAGATCTTTTGAATTTACTTAATTTAGTTGTTTAACAGTTAAGGTTTTTTCTTGCTTCACGCTTTTATCCCGCATAGAAGGGTACACTGAAAGTACCTAGTGTCAAGACACTCCGTCTCTTTTTTTTAATTTAGGATATTATTAAAAAAATTGATAGATTAAAGAATGAAATGTTTATCTTCTTTATTGAAAAATCAAAGATTTCTAGAAAATTTAAATCCAATTTCTAAGTATCATATAATACAATACAATACAATATAAAAACCTGTATTACTGAATATTTTCTCTCTCATCTCTTTACGAAATCGTGTTTCTAGATATTATAATTTCTAGATATTTATTAATTATGAATATTTTCCAACGTAAAGAATTATTTATTGATAGGTGTATTAATAAAAGGCCTTTTCAATTTATTTTATATTTTGAGATTTCTTTTTTCTCTAAATTCGAATATTTTGATATATATATGTATGATTTAATTAAATATTGCTATATATGTTATGTTTATCAAAAAATCAAAGATTTTTAGAATTTTAGAATTGGTATTTAGATAGAATTTTAATTTTAATTTTTTTTAAAACAGATTTAGAATTAGCACTTCCCGTCAATTTACACGTATTAAAATACTGAAATTTAATTTTAGTACTTTATTACAAGGCAGAATAACCTTTATTAATAAGAAATAAATATAAAAAAAACATAATTTTTTTTTTAAAATGCACAAGTTATTATGTATTTAATCAAACTTATCTCTTTTAACGTGTGAAACGTCCATTAATTTCTTCAAATATATTTAAAATTTAACAAACTCTATTGAAATACAGTAGAATCCGTTTATTATGATTCCATGAATGAAGTTTGGCTTCCATATAAAATTCTTAGTAAAAAATTTGAATCCAATGACTCACCCTTACAGTCGCATGTCGCTTATTATGACCTATTTTTAATAAATTGTGTCTGGTAATAATGACCGACAATGATTCTTTACATCTTCACGTGGCACGTGGCTCGTTTTTGTTTTAAATCTCAGTGAGTAATCCACACTTCAAGGTAACGCATTGATTTAGTGATATACTGTGAAAAGAAAAATGTCATTTCAACGCCGTAAAGTATTTACGATTGAGATTTGCCGTAAAACATGTACTATTCAATTTTTTATTACTTAGCTGTGAATCTCGTTATAACGCCATCTAGTCTAATTATTAAGAAGTAGATTTATACAATTAAGATAGAGTATAGTACGTGTACACTGCCATCTATATTTCTGTTAGAAAACTAAATAGTTCTTAAACATTCACCGTATTTACTAAGACGTTTTAACATGACTTAAGACATGGCTAGTTATTCGTTAATTTTCTCATTATTTATATACTAATTAAGAAGTCATAATATAAATAAAATAGCTATTATAATAATGTTATCTGTAAATAATACTTATATTTATATATTAGTAATATTTTTGGTATTTTTTAAAAAATATATCGCAATATTATTCTTTTATTTATCTTATGTAGGTGTAGAGAAGATAATCCCAAATTTATCTTAAGATGCTATAATATAATTTTGATAGTTTATTACAAACAAAAAATATTTTTTGAACAATACACAAAACCATATTTTTTTATACATCATATCTATTCTTAAAAACTAATTATCTGAAATACAGTGCCCTCTATTGAGCATATTTGGAATTATTTGGTGTTTATTATGATTTTAGCGCCATCTGTTATATTTTTTTAGAACGATAATGTCTTTGTTGAATCAGGTTTCTTTAGACGTTCTGAAATAAGGCAACAGATGACAGGCATGTATATTTTAATGTAACAATATTTAGTAATTCGTATTATTTTTTTAATACATAAAAAATATTGTAATATTTATTGAACATTTAGTATTATTCTTTTTGTTTCAATTATAATTTTATTTTAAACATGATACTCAGTTTTTGAGGTTTTCTATTATTTTCAAAATTGTTTTGCAGCAGAATTCACTTGCATTTCCAACTCACCTTACCCTAGAAAATATCATACATCCTTAAGGTTGTAGCAACCCTGCACATTCTCATGAAGATGGAGAGGGTTTTCGCTGAGGTTTAGAAAGCAGTATCAGGTTCTGAGGAATCCTACATTACCATCCGTCCGTAATGCATATCTGCCTTACACATGGATGGTCTGCGTAAATTACATTTCAAATAAACAAGAAACAGGTTTACATCTGAAATACATAATTTAACTCATATATTTATTTATTAAATACAGTATGTACTTTAATGGACATTCACAAACTTTTATAATTACTAGTACCGTCTGCTTCTAGCTTATTTCCAAAACATCGTAATTAAAACCAATTTGTTAAGCGAATTTCAACTATAACACGTTCAAATAAAGTTTATTTTTGCTATATAATACTAGTACAAACTTTGGGAACCATGTTGTATAATGAAATAACTTCGAGGAGTGTGTCTTGCTCTTAATTATGATAGTTAGTCTCCTTAACTAAGCGTCTCGTGTTTGTGGCTTGCAACTGGAAAGGATGAAAAAAAAATTTTGTATTTATATTATAAGTCACATAGCATTTCCGCAAAGGTTTTTTTGTCTGTAATATTAAAATAACTTCACCATTTCTGTTTATAGATAAAAAATATATAAAACTAGTTGCACTGCCACTTCATCCGTGCGTAATTTAACATCTCTTTATTTTTCAATTCTAAAATAATACAAGCTTAAATTACTCTTATTATGTCAGCTATCTGTCTGTGAAAGTCCCGTTAAAAATCGGTCCAGCAGTTACAGAGATTAGCGGGAACAAACAGACAGACAGAAAGACAGACAGAAATGGTACAAAATGTTATTTTGGTACATATACCGTGTATACGAACATATGCATTTAGTAACAAGCAATTATTATAATATTACAAAAAGATATTCCAATTTTATTTATTTGTATAGATGTTATTTTGGTGAATGATGCCAAATGATGAATGCCAAAATATTTTTGTCCGTCTGTACGTTAAGCGTTGAGAGTTAGCTTAAAAAATAACTTAGGCAATTTTTTATTTAAGAATTACACAATGTAAATCCAAAGACGTTAACGAAGTCTCGAGCACAGCTAGTAAATAAATCTTTTTGTTATATGACTATCTACGTGTTAAATATTAAAATTTCCCTTTTAAATAAATTTTAAATAGATTAAGCGTGTTTATTTTGGTATCTGAAAATACAATTTTTGAAATGCGACGTTTCGAACATTAAAGTAGGCCGTGGTATTCTACCTGTAACCATTGCGGTGTTCAAATTTTCAAGTACCAAAATCTACACGATTAATCCGCTTAAAATAATTTAATTTAAAATGTGTAAAGTCACGAAAATCCAAGATATGTTTAATATATTTATAAAGAATTAAATTCAATCCATTTTTTAATACATTTAGAGTATTTTATTGTATCAAACATTGGCCCAATTTCGTACGCCTCCCAAATAACTGGCAGTGACGCTCTGAACATATGTACACGTGAGTACTATTCGAGTAGTCTTTCAAAGTGGTGCTAGAGCAGTTGAAGATATCCTGCTTGATGCTCCCTTTACATTTTCGTAAATTTAAAATATATTTAATCTTTATATGTTGTACAAAGAAACACAGACTACTACATAGGTTGTGGGTTCGATTTTCACTTTAGATTTACTTCTATATATGATATCAAAATTACATTTTATATTTTTTTGCTTGTCTGTCTTTACGTTTGTTTCGGCCTAACTTTGCAAGAACCGATTTTAACGAGAATGAAGATGTACTCGGGCGATTTTTATTTCAAAAAAGTTTAGTTCTGGTAAGACATAGCGCGGCGTTGAGTTTGCCACTCATCACGCAATGTCTCGATTTTGGGCGGGAAAGCAGTCAACTGAGTGTCTTGACTCTATGTTATCTCCGACAACCCTGCTAGCAGGTTAAACCTGTTTTATATATTGAAATAATATTATATTGTGTTAAAATGATTTAAGGATATAAATAATATTGA
This sequence comes from Dryadula phaetusa, assembly GCA_032432895.1. NCBI lineage: Eukaryota > Metazoa > Arthropoda > Insecta > Lepidoptera > Nymphalidae > Dryadula > Dryadula phaetusa. The sequence continues at coordinate 70,841 of JAOYRS010000069.1, read as the reverse complement.
TATAGAAACTTTTTGATGTTTCAAATAAATAGTTAAAGTAGACACGAAAAAACTTTATTTATATAAAAAAATCCTTAGTAATATTATAATATTACTAGGTATTTTTTAATATAAATATTATTACTAAGTTTGTTATCATATATAGAAGTAAATTTTAATTATATTTAATGCATTTTCTAAAGTGGAAATCGAACCCACAACCCATGGCGCAGTCGATGTTTCTTTGTACAATATCTGTATGTGGAATGGCATATTTTTGAAGACTTGAACATCAAATGTATATGAAAATTATATTACTTACCAATGTGTACTCGTCCTTATCTCCTATTTTTCTGAACATATGTGTGGTACCAACTATTTCATCCCAATTAATGCCACGAGGATGTCTTGCAATTTTAGCATACTTGTATGTATCTGGATATCTAACAAACATAGTTTACTTTAAATAAAATATTTATACTTTTTTCTCTTTGGAAATAATTGCGTCTTAGATCTTTGGGTAGCAGAAATTTGTAAAAATCTCTCTACAGATATACTAAAAACAAAAATATGTTATATCAACCATAAGAAGTACATAGAACACATGATATAGTGGTAAGAGCGTTTGGACAGTTTGCAATAGCCGCGGGTTCGAATCCAATTGTGAGGACGGCCGTTGCGCAGTGGTATAACGTCTGACTTTAAATATACTCTGTCACTTTGTGTAGTGATTAAGTTTTAATTATTTTTCATTTCCTCTCTCTGGTAAGACAAAGAGCGGCGTTGAGTTCCGCTACTTAATATGAAATGTCTTGAATTCGGCGGAAAGCGGAGAACAGAGCGAAATACGAGCGTCAAGCTAAAAAACAAATGTTATAACAACTATTTTAATTGCTTGAGAAAAAATTGATTATCTTTGTCCGCATTCTACTAACGAATATATAGGCAGATTATTAGACTCATTGTTTAATAAGGTAAGCATTCTAGTTTCATTGTTTAAATAAATTTGATTTGCCATCAATTTTCTATGCGAAATTATTTATTAGTTTTATTTTTCACATTTTCTAAATAGAACAAATATGAGAAAAGTAATATTATATAATTTCAATAAGCAACTTACTTATCTTTATACTCTGGTGGCTGAGACACTTGAGCGCATGTATAAGCTACTATAGTCAAGAAAACAATAATCGGAGTTTGCATTTTGAACTGAAATAAAATTAAGTTGGCAAATTAATTTATATATATATATATATATATATATATATATGTATATATATATATATATATATATATATATATATATATATATATATATATATATACTTTAAAAATATAAAAATATAAATTTTAAATACATACTTTAAGATTTATAGTAAGCTATATCTCTAAGACCCTCGTGGCGAAAGAATGACGCTGTTGGTTATGGGTTCAATTCTTAATTGGGGAAATGATTATATTTAAAATTCTTTTTAATTTCTTCGATCTCATCTACAAAGTGTGGCACAGAGTTTACCACTTAACATGCAATGTCTTATTCAGGTGGAAACAGGAACCCAATACCTATCGTGTTTTTTGCTGATAGCCTCTACATGAAAAATACTTATTTAGTCTGTATACCGGTATACTTAAAATATAATATGTACTAAACTATAAATATTACTTACTAGGTAAGGAAATTCAATACTAATAATAGAATAAGAATAGATTTTACAACTATACTTTGAACCATCGACGCCAGGTATTTATAACAAAACTTTGTTCTCGGTAAAGTACCTCTGTGAGTCGCGTCTTAGGGGAAGTATTATTTCCTCAATAATGCTTTCCTTCATATCATATTTTTATGTTATTTTAAAAGGCTCATAATTATATTTTTTTTAACACTATCGCTCTAAAATTCAATGTTCGTACTGACTTTTTTCAGCTTCACGCTTTTACGACAGAAACTACCTAGTGTCAAGACACTCCGTTCTTCGCCTTCCACCGAATTTGAGACATTGCGTGTTGAGTGGCGGGACTCAACGCCACACTTTGTCTTACCAGAGAGAGAAAGTATACATAATTTTAAATATAGGCACTTCCCCGAGTGGGGATCGAACCCACAACCCATCGCATTTATAATCAGACGGTCCCCCACAGCGCCACGACCAGCCTCTGAAATTTCCAAAAGATAGCAAAAATAAAATTAATTAAAATTTAACAGCCAAATTAAACTTAACATTTTACTTTTATAAATTGCTTAAATTACTTCACAAAAGCACCAAAACCTATTAAAATTATTTTACATAGTACCTCCTAAGATTTAATAAGATTAATGTTTACAGTAAAGTCGCGATCGGTTGTGGGTTTGATTCCCACTCAGTTAGGTGCTTTCCCACGCGCCACATCCCCCAAATAGCCTTCAAAAATATAATTTTAAGCATTCAATCTAAATCTTTATATTTACATAATTTTACACGTAATTACTGAATTTATGATGCATGAAAAAACAACATATATATGTATAATACATTTTACAAAATTATACAAAAAAATATTTATTTGTGTACTTACTGTAAACATTTTTGTTAGCTTAACACTTTTATCATATCGTATGGACAAGGTAAACAGGAGGTATTAAGTGTCAATACACTCCACACTCCGCTTTCCACTGAATTCGAGACTTTCCATGTTGAGTGGCCGAACATAACCTCACTCTCTGTCTTATAAGAGTGAGGAAATGAATCGAATCCACAACCGACCGCGTCTACAGTTATATGGTGTCCCATTGCGCCATGACCGGCCTCATCTATATTAATATAATATAATTTACTACAAGTACTTCATAGGGTATTCAAGTCGCTTTGATTGTTCTACCATAGTATGTAAACTAACGATATCAGCTTGCAGATATAATCTGTTTACTCAATAATAATATTAGTGCCATAATTGACTGTACTCGTATATCGAAAATGTAGTTACTTGAAAGGGGTTTGTATGTAAAGGTTTTCGTTTCTATATATATATATTACTGAGAGGGAACTTACTGTCTAGAAACTCTGGTTGTTGCTTGTTTCCAGAATTTGTGATATTGTGTGTTAAGTGTTGGAATTTATATCTGCGCTTTCTTTTACCATAGCGGAAGAATGAATTTAAAAAAAAAATATCATTGTACCAAGTAATAATCGTACCCACGACCACTCGTGTTTATAGTCAAACGACACTGCCAACTGTGCAACAGTGGTCTCCATCTATATCCAGAATAAATTTACTTATTTTTTATATGTTTCCATCTCGTATGTATATTATTTGGGATATTGCGTGTTAAGTGGTGGAATTTAACGCCGCGCTGTGTCATATCAGACTTAATAGTTAATTATAATTAAATTACTTATTATTACGTTACGTATAATTTTTGTCTTATATTTAAAAAAAAAAAACAAACCACGACTGTCCAACCAATAACGATATATAAGAAGTACACAGTAAATGCAAAAAGCCCCTTTTCAAGATAAAAAATCTTATAGACATCTCCAAGCTCTTACGTCACATGAAAGTGACAATTCAAACTGTAACATCGCTTTGATCACATTTCAAGTCACAATTGCATGATGTACATATGTAGGTACGCGCTTTATCTCATATAGTAGGGTAGTCAGAAACAACCTAGTGTCAAGACACTCCGTTGACTGTCTACCGCCCGAAATCGAAACATTGCGTGCTGAGTGGCGAACTCAACGCCGCGCCTATCTTATTGGATAATTTTAAAATTCAAATACCAAAATATACGGGATTAATCTGTTTAAAATAGTTTCATTTAAAAATTAAATACATATATTAGTTCCTCTGAGTGGTAATCGAACCCACAATACATCGTGTTCACAATCAGACTGTCACTTCGCCACGTTGGTCTAGATGACGTACTCGTAGGTCATGTCGAAATTTCTGAGTAATATTTGACCGTGGCTTGGACGTCATAGATATATATATCTATCTAGTATCTGTATGTTACAGTATCTGGCAGTAAATTTGGGCGCTCGCCAAATACAGAACATACATTATGTTGACTCGACAGTGCATGGGAAACGTTTGTTTCCGTTTCCTAACGTCATATGAGCTGGGGCAAATTTTGAATATCAAATGCAACTAGTTATTTTATTTGATACTAAAGTTGTTTTTAAACTATTTAGCCAGATTTCTTAAACAATAACCTATATAAATAAAAAAATTGGTGTGTATGTGTGTAATATTTAATTAAATTATAGCGGTCTCTGTCTGTTTGCTCCGGCTAATATCTGGAATGTCTGGACCGATTTTGATGTGATGGTAGATAGGTGACGTAATAAGAAATAATTTAGATTATTTTTATTTTGGAAAAAAGATATAGACATGTTAAATTCAACACATCAAATAAATAAAGAAATAAATATTTATAGAGGGATCTTAAACAATATAAATAAAAAGATAGTGTAAAAAATAAAGGGATAAAATAAAATATTAATATTCATTTGATTGTTGAAATACTACGAATTTGGTACATTACGTCCATTATACTTGCATCTTATTGGTTTGTTGAATTTATTAAATATGCTATGTACATTATTATCAAATAATATGAAGGTTTGATTGAAAGCTTTTAGCAAAATCATAATGTAGGTTGAATTATTCACTTTCATTATAATAGTTATTTCTTGTCATCACAATAATAAGCAAGAATTTACATATGAAATGTTTTTAAAACAGATTTTCACCGATGACCACTCTGCTCACCTGAAAGTATTTATATAGTTTTCAACTAAAAATACTTCGACATAACCATACCCTTGGCTAAGCTTCTTAAAAAGTTTAGACAATAAATTTTCACCTATTATATCTTTGTATGTAAATTAATATACATTTTGTATTATACTGTTCGAATAGACTGTTTTGGCTGTAAGTAATCTCTGATCAATTTTTTTTATATAAATTAAATATCTATCAAATTTCGATTTTCATATAAAGTAGAAGTCATATAATAGTCTAAAGCTGGATTCAATGTGACCGCACTCCCATACACGTGTGTATGTATACATACAGTAAATACAGTTCTCTAGAGTGTACTCTGTGATTGAAGCATGTTACATGTCCGGTGCGGGTCCATTTCCCCAAAATGCATGGATTTAGGTTACGTGCATGCTGAGCTTTGTGCGTTGAACCATAGATTAGGGAAATGAGTTGCTAAGTTAGTTTTAGGCTTCAGATTATTTATATATATATATATATATATATATATATATATATATATATATATATATATATGTGTGTGTGTGTGTGTGTGAGTGTGTGTGTGTGTGTGTGTGTTGGTTTGAATTTCCGATTTAAAAGTTGTTGTATTAAAATAAGTAGAAAGTGGTCATTTGTGTATTATCCTATTACAGCCATATGGCTGTAATTTATTATTTATTTATTTATTTATTATTATATATAAAAATTATTTAAAAAAAAATAAAAATTTATTTAAAAAATTATTATATAAAAAATAACTAAAATTAGAGTGTTTGTTTGTGTTATTAAAATAAGCGCTTTCTACTAAATGTGTATAGATGTATACACGATACATGATACATATGTTAAAATAGCATTTTATGCAATTTTTGTCTGTCTATTTGTTATGGTTAATCTCTGTAACGATAAAATCGATTTTGCCAGGACGCTAGTAGATAATCGATGTTTTAAGGAGTAACTTATGTTCCTTTTATTTTAAAGTTATAAAAAAATACAGGAATGTTAAGTTCCACTCGTACGAAGTCGCCTACTCATCACGGACCTCTTCAGACGGCGTCAGACTGATGACACAATGATTATGGGTTCTGTTCTCACTTCAAGGAGAACTAACGTGTACTTATATTTATATGTATATATATTTGTTATCATTTTCTGAAATATATTCTTGGAATTTATATACTGAAAATTTTACACTGTGCCTGCTCTCGAACGCCACAAGGATAAAGCGTGTCGTCTAATACGGTATCATATAAGCAAGTTAACTGGAGCTTGCTAATATTCAATATGACGACATGCAATATCCTTGATGATAAATTAAGTTTTAATATATGAAGAACATATTAATTATAAAGTTGATTAAAGGAAGTCGGTTAGAAAATGTTTTCTCTTTATTCTGGCAGGTAGATAATATAAAGCTTTGTATTGCCGTCGAAATCGGACACATGTTCAAATTTTCAGATAAATTTGGCGGTAGGAAGCAGATCTAAATATCTTTGAAAGGTTTTTTTATATAAATTGAAGCTAATAAAGCATATTATTTACATAAACAAAAAAATATTATAAAAATATTGAAGTATAGTAAATATTTTATATATGGACTGTATTTAAATATGAACAAATCAATAAACTAATTTTTAAGTAAATAATAATGTGTTATACAAGCGATATTTCATTAATTAATATTTATAATAATTTTATAAAGGAGGTCATCGTGGCGCAGTGGAATAAGTGTATGGTTTTAAATGTGATTGGTCATGAATTCGATTCCCTCTCGGAGGATTAAAATTTATTCTTCTCGATTTCATGCGAAAAGCAGTCAACAGAATGTCTTGACACTAGATTGTCTCTGACTATCCTGCTACGAGGGATAAAGCTGCTTTTGTCATCAAGCCATTAAGCCTTTGACTATCGACTTAGAAAGCATATTAATCTCTACATTCATAATAACAAAATTCATAACAGAAAAAAAAAACATGAATTTGTGAACAAACTTCAATATTAGTACAAAGTGTAGCAAACTTTGCCAGCCCTTTTAAAAATATTTTCCTTTACTAAATCCCGGCTCAGTTTTCGTGATTTTAAAGCATTTTCCACAAACATTTCGTGCTGTGGAAAAGTAGGCCACTGCGCTTGCCGTATGACGTATTTACTTTGCAAAACAAATACCGTTATATCGATAAATCTGTTAGAGTTATATCTTTTGTTATGATAATATCTCTATTTTCTATTCCGTTGTGGCTTTAGATAATGTAAGATTGTATACGCAAAGGCTGTGGATTCGATATGCATTTTAGATTTCTTTTTATATTTAAGATTTTCAGTTTCTTTCGTCTGGCAATAAAAATACGGCGTTTAGCTTCATCGCCCAGTGTCTGCGGTTTTGAAAGAGATTGAAAGAGGGATTGTCTATACACTAAATTCTATTTTGCTATTTTTTGAAAGACTATATATATATATATATATATATATATATATATATATATATATATAATTAATTAATTTTAAACCATAAATCATATCTTCGGACAGTTAAAAACACATTTAAGTCAAATTTTACGCAAAATATAAATTTTCTGAAGAATAAGCGAACACGAGATATATATAACAAAATCCCTCCCTCCATGATTGCGACGCTGAACGCTTATCTAAGCCTATATAAACTGGGAGTGACTATAAGATTTACTCAAGTGCCGCTTAATCCTTCCCTTGCCTCGGAGAGCACGCAGGGCTACCTAGTGACGTCTTGTCACTTGGATCTTGAATATTTTGTTTTAATTATGTAGATATAATTTTATTGTAAAAAGTATTTTGTATAGCCATGCAATAGGTAATTTAGTTTAGAATTTTTTTCTAACAACTTAAAAATTATTTCACAATAAACTCAGTTTCGTCTTATGTTTTTTTTCGCATAATATAGTAAATACAGAAAACACAATGTCAAGACACTCCGTTCTTCTCTTACAACTTGAATAAGAGACATTTCGTGACTTGAATAAGAATTGAATAAGTGACATTTTATTAATATAACTAATTAAAGTATATTTTTAGTTTTAGATACTTAAATATTGGTAATGAAAAATTTCTGAAATAATTCTTACCTAGAATATTGTCGTTTAATATTTTATATTGGCTTCAGTATGATTTTCATTGTCTATAACCTGATATACTCGATAACTTCTATTACACGAACAACCTTAACTTAGCTGTTAAGTTCTTAGAAAAAAATACATACAGCAAAACCACTTCACAAACACGATTTAAATTTTGAACACATTATAAACAGAAAACACTTTATAACGCATGACATAGTCTAATGAAAGCCTTTATCATAAACGCTCGCCATTAGAGCTTATTTCGCAGGCAAAATATTAAAACTGAATAACTCTCATAAAGTAGACTTTGATTAAGATGCGGTTTCTCTAAAAAGACAAAGATATTTAAAAAAATATGTTTTTTTTTTAATTTCTTTGATATGCAAAGTTTTTTTAGTGATAAATCTCTGCTAATTTACTATTTTTAAAGTGTTATTCAATACTTAGAATTAGTAAACATTTTTGGAAAAACGTATAAAAATTTGAACGCAGCGAGATTTGAACCCGTGCCTCTCAGAAACCGTCCAAGCGCTCTGACTATGCCTTGCGTTCTACTACCGGTTGCGTCGAAATTCTTATACCCTTGTTACAACTTATTTATGTTGTTAGCATCTCTGTAGATACATTTTTACAAATGTCTTCTATTCAAAGATTATTAAGAGAGATTGCTATTTAATTTTAATATCGTAAGATATATATAAAGAGTTATTCTAGATATTTTTAAAGAGTTATTCTATCAATTATTTTTTTTTAATCAAATGTTTATACGTTTTTTCAAAAATGTTTTGATAAATTTCTCTATTCTTTAAATTTCGCTTATTGACTGACGCTGCGTTTTTTGTGGTTGAGATTATTGTTGTACTTACTGAGAATTATTTTAAATATTAATACTCATATACATTCAGGTTACTTAATTTTTAATCACAATTGACGTATACAGTAATGTCAAAAACTGTATTACTTTACATGGAAAGAGAGTTTTGATGGCTAACGGTAAAATATCTTACTGTATATACATATGTTGCTGTTGATAGAAGTAACTAATCTTAAATTATTCTCATTTTTTTCGTCTAATTAGAAACATGCTTGGTGAAAAAATTACCGGAAAATCACGATCATTCGTGCTAAAGTATATAAGTAAATATTTAATAATAATAATAATAATAATAACTCAACAAAAAAAAACGAAGTTTTGTTGAAAAATAACTATTTATAAAAAAATTAAAAATAACTAACATTTGCATATATTAAAAAAAACCTTCAAAAAGAATCTTTAGAGGAAAAGTATAAGTAAATATTTAACAACAATAACGAAAAAAAAACAAAATTTTGTTTAAATAGCTATTTATAAAAAAACTACATTTTCGTAAATTAAAAAAAATACTTTCAAAAAGAATGTTTAGAGGAACACCTTGTTAAGCAATTTCAATTTCCCAGCGCACGACGGCCTCTTCGGATACATTAAGCACTTAACTATCACTGTCTGCTCGCTCTTGGCCCGTTCTATAAAATAAAATCCGTTGAGATTTTTTTTCACATCTCGGGTATTTTTCGAGATGTTTATATTGTCTGAGTGCGTGAGGAAATTCATATTTATTATACAATATAAGTTATATAATACTTATATTTTATTTCGTTTGGTTTTTATATATTATACAGATGTTAAATGTGAATGTGGCCGGTGGCGTCTGACGGAAACGCGATCGGTTGTGGGTTCGATCACAACTCGGGGAGTGATTATATTATTCTCTAATTTGGTGGTAAGCGAAGTACGGAGTGTCTTGATACTAGGTACTTTCCGTCTACCCTGCTATGCGGGATAAACCGTGAAGCTAAAAAATACTGTTTGTACCTTCAGAATCGTATTGGTCTAGTTTTTGGTAAAGGCTTAAAGGTTAATGGAAGAATTAGCCATTAGTTTTAGATGAGAAACAGGCAGAAATATTATATTTAGGTTTTTCTGGCTAAAAAGACTCGATTTAATTTCAATAAACTGAGGGAATATTAATATAAATTTTTTAAATAAGCTACTTCAATACTAAGGTGCGATATATTTATACAGGTCCATAACAAAGGAAATACCAAGTACTAATTTAAAATGGATATTGATTATGGTATACATAAAAGTCATTGTATTGGGAAGTTGCGTGTGTTTTTCATGTATTAGTAATTTAGTCGAGTTATATATGTTTATAATAATAATATATTTAACAATATCACACTGTTTATTGATTATTGATTATGAGTCTTATGAATATGATCATGTTCTGGATAAGCACCTTACTTCACTTTAAATGCAATGAGTGTAAATTCAAAATAAAAAAAAAAATAACCAAACGTATACGGTCTCATATGGGTGAGTTATGTCTTGATACATTAGTGATAAGTACATTAGTGAGTTGAAAACGTATTCAAATATAAATAGAAAATTTCTTTACGAAATCACAGAAAATTTAGTAAAATTTTTGCTGAAATATATTTTTAATATAATTCTATTACATATTTAAAATGTATATTAAGTAGTTATAAGTTCAGTTTCAAACATGTTATCCTGAACGAAATCTGTATTTTTACTCCAAATACAGAGCGATGTTGCAGAGAAAATAATCAATCAAAGGACAAAGTGTTCTTTCTGTTAAAAATGCTAGATAAAAACAAATAAATTATTTATCTTAATACAATGTTCTGAACAAGCTCAATATAAAACGTGAAACACCAACCCATTAAGTTACATCGTCGTAAAGTTTTCCATTAAATCTATCATATATAAGGATGCGTTATAAGGCACTGACAAAAAAATAAATAATTAGAAGTAGAAAGATGTATGACATATTCTAAGTAACACTATTAACGTGTGTGCTTGAATGAATCTAATTATTATTAGTTTGAATTATTATTTAAAGAAAAAAGAATTGCCCAGCTGAAGAGGCAGTGGGCGGGATACATTGCGAGGAGAACCGATAGCCGTTGAGGCGGTAAGGTTCTCTGGTAGGCCACCTACCAGATGGACCAATATCTGATTAAGGGCACGGCAACCGCTAATTGCAGAAAGCGCAGGGTCGATCGTCGTTAAAATCTTTGAGGGAAATCTGAACCTTAGGTAACCTGAGGTAGGTCTATACCTCCCTCAAGTAGCTGGGCATAGGCCCAACAGTAGGTGTTATAAAGCTGAGATGATAAAATGAAAAAAGAGTAGCAGAACTTCACCTTGATTAAGGAAAAAGACATAACATTTTCGTTAATCATGCGAGACTTTTAATTTTCAAATTTCAATAGCCGACTATTGTTTAGGAGCTAATGATTCCGTGTTTGTCCTTGATGTCTGCTTTATTTGTCACATACACACACACACGCATATATATATATATATATATATATATATATATATATATATATATATATATATATATATATATATATATATATATATATATATAGAATGGTTAATATCAAGATTGTGACTGAGCCTTTATAATGGACGTCACTTCAGAGATTCGTTTCAATGTTGCTTAAATTTATCGTTCAGCATTAATTACCTTAATAAAAAGAAATGTGAAATAAAAAGTTTTATAAATCATTTGTTTAATTAAATTAAGTACTTAAACTGGTGAATGTAAATGTCATTTAGTAAGTCAGTCCGTTTTGTTGATTATAAACATAACATGTTATATATTTTACTTATCTAGACGATTTAAAATTTAATTTCAGAATTAATAAGTAAAGTGTTTTTCTATTTATTTATTGATTATTATTTTAATTATATTCTTTGCTACTTCGACCTTAGTGTAAATGATTCAAACATTATAAATAATATTGTATGGAGCGTTTATCATTTTAATCCCTTCGTATACTTTCACCCTTCATATACCCCCAAAACGGCTGTTAAAGGTCTTAAATTCTTTATTCAAGTGTGAAACAATAAATAACAGTAATAAAATGAAAATAATACAGTGGTTTAGAAATAGGCAATAAAACGTTCGAATAAAGCTTTTCGGTAAAATTATATGAAACGTAAATACTTGGTTGTAATATTTTTTATAAGATGTTATATAATTATTATTTTTTTAGCTTATCGCTGTAGCGTAGCGAAACTCAACACCGCGCTTTGTCTAACCAAAGCGAGAAAATGATAATAGTTATATAATCATTCCTTCGAGAGAATCGAACCCACAACCGATCGCGATTATACCCAGGCGCTGTACCACAACCGACCTGAATAACACTAATTTTTGATATGTTTTCTTTAAAATGTTTTAGGCTTTTTCTTGAAACTACAAGTAAGTTCTTATAAATGTATTAGGTAATTACTATTATAATTTTTTTTTAATTATTAAACACATCACTCAGATAACATATGTAAGTAAATAATACAAATATAAATTACAGTATATAACAATATCCTACTACGTATTACTAGATGTTTTTCCTGTTAAATCATCTAAATAAATATGTGCTTGTATACACATTTATCCTAATGAATATATTTAATTTATTATCATTTCCTCACTCTGCCAAAACAAAGTGTGGCGTTGAGTTCCGTCACTTAACACGCAATATCGAAAAGCGGAGTACGGAGTGTCTTGACACTAATTTATTATACTTCCTGTCTACCTTGCCACGCAAGATGAAAATATTTTTACAATAGAATATGTATGGGTAAGGTTAGTCAAGACAATCCATTAGTTAATTTTGACTTGATAACATATACTGGTTTCATTGTGTTTATATTTTCTAAACCATCTTCTGTTAAGAAAACCGTTTGTTCTAGTATAACAGACAAACAGACAGGCATTGATTAGAAAGGAAGGAAAGAGTGGCGAAATCAATTCCGCACAAATATAGTCATACCCCTAAATGGAATTCGAACCTACAAACTCAATATACCTTGGTATAAGATCTTATTAATATTATAATTATTATACATATATATTAATAAATCTATGAACACATAAACGACTGTAAGTTTGATAAGTAATCTAATACAAGAAGCTGATAAATAAGTAAATACTTATTCCCATATGTACAAAATTACGTACTTTTTCCTTTTAAACTAGAGTAAAAGTTGATAAAAATTGAAATCTCTGGCGCAAAACACAAAAACGTTGTAAGGCCTAAATGGAAATTTCGTGTAGAATCTAAAAGTCATTCGGAAGTTTACACAGACGACCAATCAATTCTTAGCTTATTTTCGGTGGGGGATTGAATTTACTTTATATACCCAACGGATGGCTTTGACTATCAAGTAACAGGACTTGGATTCAATTCCATCCGTGACGAGTACTCGAAAATTGGTTTGCTTCAAAAGAACTTTCTGACTCACCGTCGTACTTTATTTTACCATACAAATGTATGGCTACATTCTTATGTCCATAGATAGATATATATCATTTAAATAAGGACTATTTTCTACAGCTTTTTGAAATTGTCCGCATTCATAGTGAGCTTTTCGATAAAATATGAATGAATTTGCAAACGTCTGTGGGAAGCCTATCTTTTTAGCTGCTTACTAATAATCTGTAAAAAATACATAATTCTAAGTTGTTCTTAGTTTGATTACTTTGACTTGATTTTTAGGTAAATGTTGTTTTACGCAACATTAGTTTAACTAATGTTAAGACATAAGGGTTTAACCGTGAATTACATAACGTTTCCACAATAGCAAAAAAAATAAGAAGAGTGTTTCAATATTAGGCTTGGTACAGTCAGCAAAATGCGAAACTTAATTAAAAATATTTTTTCTAAATAAAAATAAACATTTTAAGTTGTAAGCTGTTAAATGTATTGTTTAGTACAAAATGTTTTATAGCCCGTATTTTAAAGCTGGTGCACCACTGAAATGTAAATAGCGACAAAATAGATAAGTTATATAATTATTTATTATAGTAATATTAATGTCATAGCGTTCACGAGTTAGATATTATCGTTTATTTTATACTTCCTTTTATTATATATGAAACTTTCTATATAAATCAATATAAGGAAATTTTATAGAATTTCTTTTTTCTTACTTGATTAAAAATTTACGCATGTGCCGGGATTTCTTGATAACACAATATTTTTTTAGCTTTAGCCAATTATCCTTAAGAAAATATATCAAAGCGTTTTATTGTTATTTAAACACATGTAATATTTTATTTATCACCAAATATACTTAACATAAAGATACAGACATTCTATTTTTTAGATCTCTCTGTTCTTCATAATTTGGATTTTCATGTTAATTAAAACTACCAAAACTTAATATATATTGAGTAGTCTCTCCAGACTTAATTCACTATGTACCTACATACTATTACGAACGAAGAGCGTTAGATCATATTTTTAATAAAATATTTGTATATTGGCTTCAATTTTGACTTAGTGGAAAAGAAAAATTAAAGAAATGCATAAATAAATTAACTTAATAAAATGATTTCTGGTACTAATTACTATTCTATAATATATAATAGAATTTCTATGATTCGAACATATAGGGAGACGACAAAAAAGATTTTGACTTAGACTTATTTTAATTCGACATATAGAGGCCAAGGTAAGGTAGATTATATACCAAAATCACATACTGACTGATTATTTCTAATGTTTTTATTTCAAATAGAGATTTTGGAGTCCAAAGGGAAGGGAACAATATAATTTTTCTAGATATGAACGTTTTCAACATGTCGAGGTTCATTACACACACTACAACGAGTTTCACACACACACTTTGGTATAAAATGACACGCATAATAAGTTGCTTAAGTAACGCGGATTTTACGTGTCAACGGGTTTACTAGTAAAATAAATACATACCTACATACACAAGTACAAACGCTTCCTGCTCTATTATTTGTTAAGCCTCTTACGCTCTAGTTGTGTAAAGTAATCGGTTTACTGTTAATGCTTTTACACATTTTAACTGATTAATACATATGTTATACTGTTTATTTATCTCTATTTGAACTTGATTGATGCTGATAAGATATCCAATTGAATTAGTATAAAAGATCTTAAATTATTATAGTGAAAAACAGCCTCACCTTTTATCTAACATAGCAAGGTCGTCAAGGAGAACCTAACCTAGAAAAATTCTAATAACAAAACACCCCCTTTTATATTTTCCGGTCGAAATCGAAACATTGTGATAAGTGGCGGAACTAAACGCCGCAGTTTGCGCTACTATCATTATGGACTATTATGATATTTTGCAGTTTTTTAACGTTTCACATTAAAAGATATGTATATATTTTTTTTAAATATAACTTTATTACATTTTTTTTTAAATATTATATTACAATACATTTTATGGACAGGTAACTTTATAGCTACGTGGTTATATCGTCTGTGAGGACACTGAATGCGAAATATAAAGGGAGGCAATCTTTTAAAGTAACTCGTAAACCACGCTTTAGTACTGATAAATGTTTGCGGTCTGTTTGTCCGTCATTGTGTTGTAGTTGCTATTTAATTTGTATACAAAATAAATACAAGTATATTTTTAATTTTAACAAGTGACTAACTTTGTAGTGGCGAAGTTTGTATTGTTATAAATGGAGTATTGCTTTTGTTCTTTATCAAGCTTTTTGTTACTACGGGCTTAGTATCAATTTATATATGAGTAAATAAAAATGGTTTAAAATTAGGCTCTCTGTTAGAGGAATTTTTAAGCTGCTAAAAATATGTAAAAAAGAAGATTTAAATAAATATCGACTGTATTTCTTAATAAACCATAGTACGGATTACATGTCTGTTTGTAAACGCCATCGTTTGTGGGTTTGATTGACTGATTATATTTAAATTATTTTCCTTTTCTCGCTCTAAGACTAAGCGACTAAGACAAAGCGCGGCGTTATGTTCGGGCACTCAACACGCAATGTCTCGGATTCACCGGAAAGCGGAGTACGGAGTGTTTTGACAAAATGTACTTTCTATCTATCCTGCTATGCGGGAACAAGCATGGAGATTGAAAAAAATAACTACTTAAAAATTAATTGACAAACATACCTTATAAACACCATGAGCTTACTGAGGAGCTCGCAACTCCTCTTTTCAACCTCCCTAACTAAACTTATACTATATATTAAGAAACTTAGTATAAACTAATTTTAATATTCCTAAAGCCTCGAGCTTTTTCTTCTACAATGCTTTTCTAGATGATAGCGGGCGTGTCTTTGCCGACTCATTTCAAAACTTATGAGTATTGCCTACGGACAAATACTTTCATTTGCAGTTAACCTATAGCCTGAAGTGATAATATTATTTGAGAAAAGAAGCCTACTTTTTCAGTTCTCGCCAAAGCCTTTTCCCTATGAACTGTAAAAATATATTATTTTATACATATAAATCTATGAATTTTAAGTAAAGTATAATAAATGTAAATAAAGTGTATTACATTTAAGTCTTATTAAGACAAATATATATTTTTAACGAATTTTTTTATTTATTAGTATTTACTAATAAATAAAAAATATATACTAATAAATAAAAAAATATGAAATTATATAACAATTATCAGTTATATTATCAGTGTATAATGCAGCGTTGAGTTCGGCCACTTGCATTGTTGTGAATTCGAACATTCAGCGAATAACGAAATTACCATGACAATAGCTTTTTATATCACAAAATCTACTAAAGGACTTTTCTACTAAAAACTTATTTTTTTAGAAATCGAACCTACATTCTTTGTGGCAATCGTTAATCATTAAACCAATAAGATATTCGAAAATGATGGGAAATATTTTTGGGAAACATTTTTTGACAGCGTTTGATTGTAGATGCGATCGGCTGTGAGTTCGATCCTCACTAGGGAGAGTGATTATAATTAAAATATTTTCACTTCATCGCTCTGGTAAGGCAAAGTGTAGCGTTGAGTTCCACCACCCAACATGCAATGTCTCGAATTCGGTAGAAAATACTGGTGTCTTGATACTTGATACTTTCCGTATATCTTGCTATGCGAGATAATAGCGTAAAGCTAAAAGAAATATTTTAAAATTAATTAAAACATTTTATGTTCGTATAAAATTTATAAATTACCAAATTATCATATTCATTCCTTATATTAAAGTAATATCTACAAAAGACATTGTTCTTAGCAGCAAGACTTTTTCCGCGTTTAAATTTCAATTTGGCTCGCTATAAGCAACTCGGCTTTTAGGACGACTTTCCAGAAAAATAGAAATGCTTTTTGTTCCAACATACTGGGTGTCTATTAACTATAACTTTTATTTTTTTATTAATCCATATGATTCTAGGGTAAGACAAAACGTGGCGTTGAATTTACCACTCTACCCGCAATGTCTCGATTTGAAGCGCAAAGTATATACTGAGACACTTCTCTGACTATCCTGTTATGCGGGATACAGCGTGAAGCTGAAGCTACAGATTGAAGGGATATATATATATATATATATATATATATATATATATATATATATATATACCCTGGACAGTGCTTCTCTTGAATCCGTCTACGAATTTACCTGAATAGTTTTATTATTGTATATAAGTTTATTACGTATTGTAGAAAAAATGAAAAATATTGGATTACTATAACATTTCTCCACCGTCAGAGACTTTGTTCAAGACTTTCTGCACGAATTCGAGACACAGCTTGTTCACTCAACGACACGCTTTGTCTTTTTAGAGTGATGAAATGAACACAATCTAAACATAATTATATCTGCGAATCGATTCCGCTTACTGTCAGACGCTGTTCCAATGTGTTACGATGGACTTTAATAATACGAATTGCCACTGCGTCTTTCATGAGTATGAAAGATTTGTTTACATTATTTTAGATAAATTTTGTAAAAAACTTTTTTTAAGCATAAATTTAGCTTTTTTTAAGTAAGTTATTAGTAAATATACTTGAAAAGAAAAATTGAAAACTAAATTTTCCTGCTCGTTTTAGATAAAATATTAAGCAGATAGCGCAGATATATAAACAACGATTTGCTTTCAAAATATCATCAGGCGTTTTCCGGTTCGAACTTAATAAATTACTTTCTTTTGTTTGTCTACTTTCCATCGATATGCATATATCTGAATGTCTCAGAAGGAAAACCAATACTTAGGGTTAAGAATCTCGTTGTAATAAATTTAACAAAGATTTTATTGATTTATCTTGCTGTTTTAGTAAATCACTCTGGCCCAAATTTTGCTTAGAAAATTTGCAAACTTAATCAGACGATTAAGTTGAAATTTGAAAGAATTTAGAGACTTCATGATAATACAATTTTATGTAATCAATGTTGTAGTAAATCTAATATTTTAGATTCCTGTCAAATGAAAAGGTTTAAAGAATAAAATATAGAATTCGATTCAAATAGGATCCAGTATTCCATTAAATAATATCTGATTTTATGTTTGGCTTATATACGTTTGTACCATATTTAATAAAAATATGGTATACGCTATATACCATATATTTTTTTAAATGAAACTATTTTAACCGGATTAATCGCGTATATTTTGGTATTCGTCAGGTGTCCCAAATGTATTTTCGAATACGAAAATATACGAGATTAATCTGGTTAAAATAGTTTCATTTAAAATGTATAAAAATCGCGAATATCAAAGATCTTACTATATACCATATGTTTAGTGAGGGATAAAAAAAGCATACCAAAAAGCTGTCTATTCTATCTTTTAAAAATATGCAGGAAAATATTTTTAACCTCTTTTCATGGCCGCCTAGGCCTGAGAAATAAGAAATTCGGTACAGTTACAATTTAAATAAAGAATAACTGCAGAATGTCAATATTTTCACGGTAATGTATTAGTTAATTTAACAAAATAAATACTACACACACCACTATGCGTTAGCCATTCACTTTTGCATAAACTGGCATGCACATTGTACGGGGTTAAATGTATCTTACATGTCAATAACCTGTAGCTATAAGTAAATACGTAAAACTAAGTAAAAAATTAATTTATATCAAATTTAGTTAATTACTTACTAAAAATTAGACCCCAATAATATATTTATATATTAAAATACTAAAACTTACAGTTTTACCGTACTTTTCATCGTCATTCTTTAGTTATTTCAGCCACTGGAGGTCCATCTTTAAAGCCATTGTCTCAGATCGGAGATCCTTGGAAACAATTTTCCAAAGCTGAACTCTCTCGATAATGTCGCGACGCGTCTCGTTTATGTTCCAGTTGAGATTTAAAGTTTTTGGAAGGCTCATTTCGAAGTAAAATTAAAGACAACAGTATAAAAGTAATTTAAGTAAATAAAATGTTACATTTGGGTATATGCTATTTTATCTTTATTTTATTTATAGAAGAATATAAAAATAGTATGTATTGTGCAATTAGTGCAGGTTCGAATCTCGTTTCGTCTACATTTTTATACGTCTCTAAATATTTTTCCTGGGTATAGCATACTGAAAAAAATTTAATGACGTTCAATTTTAAACGGTTTGAGAAATCAGTTAAAAATATTTTCATTTAAAATGTGTAAAATTCGCGAAAGCCATAGATTTTATTATACTGAACAATGTTAAACATAGGTTATTTTATCTGCACGCGTTACAAATTAATTAATTTTCATAATTTTATACAAGGAAAAAAAATTCAGACTATCATCTAACAAATAAAATACATGCTGCTTTATGAAGGCAAAATGGAATACCTTTATTAAGATACACTTACACTATCCACTTTTCACCGAAATCGAGACATTGTGTGATACTACGCGTAACTTAACATCGTGTTTAATCTGGACAGATTAAAATGTCAATTTATTTTGATTATTTCCACCAGTGGACCTCGAACCCTCAACCAACAGTATGTATAGTCAGCCGCTGTTCCACTGAATTAGGATAGCTTTTAGTATTGATGAACATTTTTGTAAAAATGAATAAAGATATATCTAGTGAATTCATAGTTATATCAATGATCTATTCGTTTATTATGATTTTAACTTGCGGCCCATTGAATTCGAAGGACAAAAGGTTTACTTCGCAAAATATAACGTTAAGAACAATGCTCCTTACAAATAACTTTGTAATACTTAAAATTAATTATGTGTTCTGATCGTTTTAACGTGTTGCTCAATAGACATATTTTATTTCGTATAAAATATACGTCAAATAGTATTGAGTTCAAATTTTTTAGGTTAATTTGGGACCAAAACATTATATCAGTTATTGACTTGGAGGAACGCCTCGCTTGTCACAGAATCTTTAAAAAAATTACTATTTTTAAAATTGAATAATTTATTAATTATATTAAATAGTGTATTTAAAATAACTAATTTAATGAAGTTTACCTAATATGAGACCATGGTGGCGAAGTGGAAATATGTCTGACTGTAAACGCGAATGCGTGTGGGTTCAACTCTTATTCGGAGGTACGATTATATTTTAAATTTATCTCTGGTAAAACGAGTGGTGTTGGGATCGCCGCTAAACATTGAGTCAAGGGAGTGTCTTGACACTAGAATCTCTCTGATTAACCTGTTGTACGGGAAAAACTGAGAACCTGAAAAACGTATTATTCATATATCAAAAAAGAAATTCTGAAAGAAATGTATTAAAAATACATTATATAGAGACATTGCGTGTTGGGTGGTGGAACTCAACGCCGCATTAGTCTTTTACCAGAGAGAGAAAGTGAAAATAATTTAAATATAATCTCTCCCCCGATTGGGGATCAAACCCACAACCGATCGCGCTTACAGTCAGACGCTGTCACAATGCTCCACGACCGGCCTCCAATAACTTCTAGCTATATTAATACGTAAAACTAGCGGAAAATAAATTTATATCACGTTTAGTTGTTGATTTAGTTAATTGCCAACTGAAAATTAGTCCTAAACTTAATACATATACATTAAAGTACTAAAACTTTGATTTACACTTTTGGTATGAAGTGACATACTTATACATTACTAAGAACCAAGTTACCAATTAGATACATACAAACAACAAACAAGTACATTTATAATATTAACAGCGGTTTTTTAAACAGAATACAGAATAATAAATAACAATTTTCAACTCATCGTTGGTTAGAAGTGGAGCTTTTTGGCTTGTAATACAAAAAAAATCTCGAAATAAAATAGATTATCCCAACTGGGAGTTATGTTGAACAAATATACGTAATCCTATTTACTTACGGTCCTAATTCTACGGACTTCGGGGCGGATTTTACGAAATCACTAGAAACCGTTTCGTACACTCCAAAACGCAAGAGCTTATAAATTTTTAACTTTATTTCCCAGTGATAAAGTATTATTTTCATTGTTATGTGTAATAGAGATGTGAGGAATCAATAAAAATATTTGATTTTCAACTCTATTTAGTTAAATTTTAAGTTGTTTTTAGATTAACTTCAAACATATTATATTTAATGAATAGACATCTGAGAAGCGTATTGAATGATAGGCTTTGTTGATAATTTATTTGGAAGAAAATGAAGTGGTATTTAATGACAATGTACTCGAAATTAATATAATATTAGCGGATTCTACTGAGAAAACCACACTACTTTATATCAATATATAAATGTTTTATTTACTTAAAATACGTGAATCACTGAAAGCACGTGTGGTTACTGACACTGACTGACTGACTGACACTGACTGACTGACTGGGATATGTTCAATAGATAATGTATGAAAGAATAATTATCACGGTACTGCTAAAACTTGTACTTACTGATAGTGTGGAACGGTTTTAACGAACTCAAGATGGCATTAGGTGTCAGTGACCAGTTCAGTTTTGCTATAGAAAATATGGCGAATGCGACTTGGCTGTCAGCAACATTAGAATGAAACAAAATACACGACAATCCGAATTTTGCAAATGTGTGTTGTCGATTCGTAATTTCTTTATTTTATTATATTTTATTTTCTTAGATTTCAATCGAGTCTACCGTACCCCTTGACGAAATTATTACCATAAATGTATATACATGTATAACTTTATTTCTTGTAAAGCCACTATGGTGCAATGGAACAGTGACGTACTAAAATGGTCGTGAGTTCGATTTTCACGGTGAGTAATAATTATATTTTAAATAATTTTCAACAGTCTGGCGCAATGTATCAGTACCAGATGGAAACGCGACCGGTTGTGGTCCTGATTTCCACTCGAAGGAATTATTATATTCAACATTTCCTGTCATTTCTTCCTTCTGGTAAGGCAGAGCGGCCATTATATTCGCACTGTCTAGATTTTGTCAATTGTCAATGGAATAAATCGTAAATCATTTTTTATCCGTTCTTCAATCTAATATGACAAAGTACGGCGTTGAGTTTCGCAACATAACACGATATATCTCAGAAGGAAATGAAGCAAAGCAGAAGGGCATAGAATATCGGAATCGTAGCTTTAGGCCCTCCATTCTTACTGAAGATTTAAAAAAATGAATTGGTAACTAAGTTTTATTACTCAAGCCTACTAGCGTCGTAGGTTTGTCTCTCTTTAACATTACTTCAAATTACCTACTAATATGAACAAAATGTGGGGTAGATGAAAATAAAGTTAGAAATACAGTTTACAAGTAACTTGTCTAGATAGTTACTTTTTACTTGAATAATAACAACAATGAATTTAAAGTATTAAAATTAAAGTACTGTGTGAAAAATTATATAAGGCTGGTTGTGGTGTAGTGGGACAGCGTGGGACTGTCAATGCGATCGGTTGTGGATTCAAATCCCACTCCGGGGAATAATCAAATTAATAATTAAATAATATTAATTAATATTTTAATTGTTGACATTTCCTCGCTCTTATAAGTTAAAGCCCGGCGTTGAGTTCCGCCAATCTTCTAAATTCTTGACTAGGTGCTTCCTGTCTAACTTTGCTCTATGGGATAAAAAATACACAAAAGTTTTTAAAATTTGAACACGCGTCCGTATCCTATGTACTTACTGCGATAGCAAGGAAATCCTTTTAAGAGTTTAGTTTACATTTTTACATTTAGTTAAACATTTTTTTATTTACAACCATTTCTCAATTGGGAATTGAACCTACAGTTACCTGCTGTACAGTCGAATTCATCAAATATATACCACAGTGATTATTTTACTAGTGAGTGAGTTATTTTATCATTTTAATTACGTATGTTTGTTTATAACTCCATGCTTTTATCCCATATAGCATGGTAGACAGGAAGTAAGTAGATGGAGTATCTTGAGATGGTTTTCCGCTGAATTTCAGTATATTGTGCATTGAGCGGAACTCAACTCTGCGCTTTTCTTTACTAGAGCGAAGAAGTGAAAATAATTTATTTATAATAAATAATTTTATAGATTATATTTAATGCTTTAGTTATTACAATTAAACTTTTTAATCGATAATAATTAAAGTATTTGGTATAGCATATACCGTAAAACTTATAATATATAAACGTCGCTCGCCGTATATATTTAAATTCTGCTTAAATACACCTAAAACGCTCGAGATTATCGCATTTTTTACACGTCACGTGTCATCGTAAGCATTTCTCTAAAGACGACGATAATGTCCCCTGAAGCGTCTAAGTTTGGGTGATATTTGGAAATTTATTTATAAAATTTATTTTTTTTAAATAAAAACCTTTATGGTGCAGTTGATATGTCTGTTTATACGCATGTAGTCAGAATTCATTAACAACATACACCGTTCTCCATTTTTCGCTCGGACCAGAGATATTTCTCTTAAATGACAGTACTTAACGCCACGCTGTGTCTTACCAGAACGTAGAAATGAAAATTATGTAAATATAATTATTAATTCTAGTGATAATCGAACCCACTACCAATTAAACAGTGCAATTGTGGATTCTAATTCTATGTAAATGTAACTTTATGGTAAATAGTAAAGTACAAAATGAAAAAATGTCAATAATTTTAATAACATTCCCTCGAGTGGAAATCGAACCCGTTAATTATCAAATCCTTCCCACTGCGCCACTACCGGCCTATATTTAAAGTAAACATTTCAAAAAATCAGCAACGACTTTATCGTTCACTTTCAGAATATTCCACGGGCTACATTTCCGCCATTAAACAGATTAAAGCAGAAAAACAAGGATCTTGAAATTTTATGCACCACTAATTATATGGTTTTGCTTTCGATTCGTTTTAATTAATATTAAAAAATATTTTTTTTTAAATGAAACTTAATTGCGAAAATGTGGAATTTTCGGATTAATTAAAGCAGCTAGTTTTTGTGAACTAGAAGTACCAAGTATGGTATTTTAATTTGTTTTTAGAATTTACATAATGTCTGGCTGTAAACACGATAGCTGGTTCGATTCTCACATGGTGCAATTAATTTATTTTAATTATTTTCAATTGCTGCTCTTATAAGAGAAATAAACGACGTTGAGTTTCGCCACTCGTCAGCGCAATCCAATTTGAAGAGAAAATTAAGGATGGAGTGTCTTATCACTATCTTCTATAAAACATAAGTTTACAATCGTTAAGAAATTAAATTTCTCATTGCATATCGACCCAATCATCGGTACGATATTTTGATGTTACTTTTTTAATTTATTCCTGTTATCCAGTGAAGCGGAACTCATCGTAGCACTCGAGCTGCCGTATTCGAAGCCAATGAAAATAGCAATTTATTTATATTATTTTTCAGTATTTCAAATTAATAATTATTCCTGAAACCATTCACAGTATAATTTTATAAGAATCTGAAATATACATATTGTAGTGTGTTGTATTTTTTTCAATTAAATTATAAGAGCTATAACTATGCCTACTACGGAAATGTCTTTTGATTTTAAATTCGAGTAATATTAGCTTATTAGCTAGGGGTAATTAAAGTCTAATGTAGTTATATTAAGGCGGCTTCACGCTATATCCCCATAGCGGGGTCGAGAATTCGTTTCAAATATAACATATGAGCTACTGCTGACTGACTTAACTGCTGTAACCTGTGAACGCACATTCTATACTATTAATCAAAAAAATTGTTATTTTTCTTTCATTAACGCTGGGTTTTTCCAAAGGTAGTGTTCCTAAGAGCACGAAATCGAGATCGAAAAGGTCAAAAGTTCGCGTATAGGTTTTATGTACACCATAATACAAAAATAATTTAAAAAAATAACTTCTATAGTGGTTGCAAATTTTGAAGATAATTTCGACAGATTTAATATCAATGACTAACTATAACATAACGATATAAGTGAGTGAGGCCGGTCGTGGCGCAGTGTGACAGCATCTGACTGTAAACGCGACCGGATATGGGTTCGATCCTCACTCGGGGGAGTGATTATATTTAAATTATTTTCACTTCCTCGCTCTGGTAAAGACAAATTGCGGCGTTGAGTTCCACCACTCAACACGTTATGTCTCGACTTCGGTGGAAAGCGAAGTACGGAATGTCTTGACACTAGGTACAGGAAGTACACTCTGCTTTGCGGGACAACAAGCATGAAATTAAAAAGAAAAAAAAATATAATACGAATAGATATATAAACTGACAGATTTAAATCGTCACAAAAAATAAAATCTGACAAAAAAAAAATCAATTTCACGCAAACAGAACCGCGGCAAAATCCGTATAACTAACATAATTACATGGAATCGGCGTGTTTTTCCGGCTGTCACTAACGTTCTTCAGTGTCCACGTAGCCTTAATGAAGAAGTTGGTCTCAGCAGAGTGCAGGTACTCGAAATATTTATATTTCTTTTTTCGTCGTAAGTTTTGTTCCGGAAGCCACTGGGAAATCTGCTATTGCTCTCATTTCAGCTTCTAGACTTTCTTTTCTATGATATAAAACATGTTTTTCAGGATTTTCGCAAATATTTTTTAAATCACGTTGTTTTTAACGTTTAAATTATGTTGTGTATTTTTCTATTAGATTTATTTATACATATAAAGTAGATATCAATCACTATATCTAAAGAAAAGATAGAAATAAATACCTTCTGTCTCCATAAAAAATATTGAAAATTTACATCAATAACATTCAGATTTGCCACATCGAAATTTTAAAATCTATATAGTACATATAAAGAAAATTTAAAATCTATATTGTATCTATAAAGTACATTTTTCTATCCAAATATATTATAATCATTTTAATATTTAAAATGGACCAGTAATGTGATTGCATGCATGCAAATAATCAAATGAAATTCTCGCCGTGTCTTCTCAGCAGACATTCAAGGCTGTAGCAGCTTTCTATTAGACTTATAATACTGATATTTTACGTTGATCAATGATTCAAAAGTGCTCTTTGATAACACGTGTTAGAATGAAAAATATTTTAATTTTGATTAATTAAATTATGAATAGTAAAGTTGGCAGAGGCAACCTAATGCAAGAGACTCGGTAGTGCATTCTTCAGCAATATAGAGACATTTGCCAATTAATTCCATTAAGTGGGAATGGAACCCAGAACCATGATCTTTACTGTCTAACAGCTTTCAACTGCGCCATTGTAGCTTTTAAACTTATTATTTTTAATATCATAAATATTATTTTCATTTTATGCTTATATATTCAGCCTTGACAAAGTATACTATACAAACGATACAATGATGATCTATAAAATACATTTTAAGAAGCCCGCGGGAATGTGCCGAGGCGCCGGTAATGATGCCATTCTTTCTTGTCAATTTGGCAGGAAGTTTTACGTTACGTTGATGTTTTGTTTAATATCTACTATACCTTATAGTAATATATATATATATATATATAAATATATATATATATATATATATATATATATATATATATATATCAATACACTTATATATATATATATATATATATATATACACATATTTAACCTTCACGCTTTTATCCCGCATAGCAGGGTAGACAGAACCTAGTGTCAACACACTCCGTACTTCACTTTTCACCGAATCCGAGACATTGCATGATACGTGGTAGAACTCAACGCCGCTCTTTGTCTTTACCAGAGCGAGGAAGTGAAAATAATTTTAATGTAATCCTTTCCTCGAGTGGGGATCGAGCCCACAACCGATCCCAAATCTTTGTAATATATATATATATATATATATATATATATATATATATATATATATATATATATATATATATATATATATATATATATATATATATAGATATATTTTAAATTTTTTTATAGGTTTTTTAAGAATTATTTTATTAAATAATTGTACTTATTTACTATTATTATTTATTAGTATTCACAATAGGTCGATTGTAGTTATGTCATTTTGCTACACATTATATGACTTACTGGTAGAACAGTATATTTTTTGCAAAAATAGCTTATTTTCTTAAATTTTAAATGAAACCATTTGACTGAATTAACCGTGTATACTTTGATCGTATCTAGCGATCTACAGTACGGTTCGTGGTGGTACAGGTCCGTGAATACTTCGTAGTTACAAATACTCTCTGAGAATACCCTAATCCAAATAATTTTTTATCGAAATTATTTAAATCCAAAAAAAATTCATAGACGTCCCGATCGCTTTCATCCATCACGTCTAAAACTTAATTCATCTTCTATTGCATCCCTCCTCTTACATTCGACGTATGTAGCTATTTCTAGCCCCGTTCTCCACTTCGCACCGTCCCGGATATGGCGTGCTGGGTATGGCGGTCCCTAACGCCGCGTTCGCCTTCACTTCTCACGCCGCGTCGCATGGGGGAGGGGGGTTTTTGTTAATTTAAGTAGCGTAGCTAAAGAATATTAATACCCATTACATTGCAATAAGCTGCTAAAAAACATAACAAATATTCAAATATGAAAAATAAACCGAACGAAAATGACATTTTTTTACGTATTCCGAATTTCTTTGTACTTCCAACGGCTAAATACGAGGTAACGATGTTGCCATTTATGCATTATATCGTCAATTATGGGAAAAATGTATAATACTTTGATATTTTCCGCTTGCAGAAGCGGATGCTGGACGTTTATTATGATAAATGACACTTGGATGTGTTTTTAAATGTTCGTTCGTGGTTTTTAAATATTAAATACATTTTTGTCGGGTTATCGAGTACATAGTGGCGCAGTGGAACAGCATGTCATTCTTAACACGACAGTTGCAGGTTCGAGCCACTTCAAAAAATATTTTCAGCTAATAATATTTCAGCTGCGAACAGTAATAATTTTAAAAGTATACATATAACTAAAAATAACTACCTAACATATATTTATTCTTTCTTTTAACCTTTTATAATACTAGGGCTATTTATATTCGAACTGTGAACTATTGTGATAGATCTCGACGGTGACGGTGACGTAAATTATGTTCATATATCTTCCGTTGAATTCATCAAATTAATTCAATACGCGTCAATATTGACGCTCCAGGCTATTCCATTAGTAACTCCATGTACTGTAAACATTCATGTAATCAATCTATAATTTAGTCATTATAATATTTATATATTTTCATTATTTTCTTCGAAATGATACTGATAATTAAAATAATTCTAGTGTTAAGACACTCTGTCTCCGCTTTCTGTTTAAATACGAGACATTGGGTGTCAGTGAAACTTAACAGCACCGTAACAGGATTGATAGGAAGACTTCCTGTCTTTACCTAGTGTCAAAACACTCCGTACTCTTCTTTCCACGGGATTCCACATATCGCAGGTCAGACGGAAGTCAACGCCGTGCTTTGTCTTATTAGGACGAGAAGATGGAAATAATTTTAATATAATCATTCTCTCGAGTGTGAATTGAACCCACAACTAATCGCATTCATAGCCAGACCTGTCCCATTACGCCACTATTTATTATAATAATTGAAGTAATGCCACCACATAACTTATCACATGCAATTTTTTTTTTTTAAATATATATTTACTTTAATATAATCAATACACAATAGGTATAAAATACATATTTAAAAAAATCGTAAAGTTGTTTTTTAATAGAAGGGTTCCTGGTATAGTAAATAATTTTTTCACAAGGCTGTTAAAAATACGCAACTATTACTACGTGACTACTTACTATCTAGCAAGAAAATTTTAAATTTCATAATTATTGCTTTTAAAATTATGTTTTAAAATATTAAAACAGATTTCATATTGATAATTATGGTTGTCGCAGGAAGGATATTAATATTTTTTTCAAGATATTTACACTTATATGTAAATAAAACTATTTTAAAGAGATTAATTCCGTATATTTTGTTATTCGAAAATAGTTAATAGGTAGACTATCTACCGGTGACTACAGAATAAATTTTTCGAAAGTAGAGTGCCCGAAAACCAAAAACCACGTGATCCCATTTAAATAATTTTAATGTTTTTTTTAGTTTTACGCTTTTATCCATCATATCACGGAAAGTATCTAGTGTTAAGATGATCCGTACTTCGCTTTCTGGAACTAGTGGTGGAACTCAACGCCGCGCTTTGTCTTACTAGAGCGAAAATAATTTTGAATATAGTTTCCCCCGAGTCGGATCGAAGACACTACCGATCACGCTTACAGTCCTCCTCAACCTCCAAACAGACCTCCAAAATTTGTATCCATTTAAAGTCACTATTGTGTAGAACTGCGAAGATCCGAAAATATTTCATTTTACCTACAACCACGCAGGCCTTCTATTAATGTATAGAGACAAACATAGTGTTAGCTAAATTAAATATAACTTTAGAGGCGTAACCACAGGCAGAAGTTAGTATTTACTTCTGAAAAACTGGTGAGATTACTCAAATACGATTCCTTTGAGCCACTCTAATTATGTACCAGTCAATATTATTACTGACATGTACCTACTCGTATATCAGGTTTAAAGGAAATGAATTTAGCAAGTAATTAAGAAACTTCTTCTAAGACTCTGGAACATTAAAATAAGTTTATTAAATTAAATATTTTAGGAATGCGTATGAAAATTACGAATAAAATAAACATATACGAAGAAAAGGTGAACTGTACGAGGTCAAGGGAGAAATCGGTTGACCTTAGAAAACACAATATCGATGATACTGGAAGGTTTAGCAAGGTTTTAGCAACTTGTTCAATTTTTTAAATATTTTTTCTAAAATATTTTTCTTTTCCTGCGCGAGCAATATTTTAAAACATAACAAAAGTTATACAATTTTTTTGGAAATTATAACTTGTATAATATTGTTTAGTAATAAACAATTATAGCGTTTGACTGTAAACACGATTGGTTGTGGGTTCGATTCTGACTAGGGGGAATGATTATATTAAAATTATTTTTATTTCTTCCCTCTAGTAAGATAAAGCGCGGCGTTGAGTTCTGACATCTAACATACCACGGAAAGCGGAGTAAAGAGTATCTTATCACTAGTTACTTCCTGCATATCCTGCTATCTGGAATAAAAGCGTGAAGCTAAAAAACCTTCGAACTCACAATCATCTCGTCACAAACAGCACCACTAAGCCACAATGGTCTCAATTCCACTTATGTTATACGTAGTATGTATTTAAAAACATATTTTCATAGCTACAGCCTTCCCTCGTTATGTACCAAGCCGCCACATCCCCCGGTAATGGACAACATCAAAGGGACGCTAAAAGCATGTCACCGGTTAGTGCTTGGATTGCACCTACCGCAAACATTTTAGAACAACATTCCTATGAAATATTTAATTAGATATACATATAAAACGTGTTCATTTACTTAATAATATATCGAATACGACGTAAATGCATATTTGCGGAATTATATTTGCGTCTCATAGTCCCATAAGACTAAACGCGGCGTTGAGTTCCGCCAGTCAACACGCAATGTCTCAATTTTAGAAGAAGAGAACTGAGTGACTTGATGTTATGTTCTCTTTTTCTATTAATTTTTATGTTTCTATGGACTATTAACTTATTATGGTTGAAGAAAAAACATCATTGAATTATGTCGCTAAATATAATTACATTAGTTTTTGCCCTCTAATAGGGTAAAATGCGGCGTTGTATTCCTCCCCTGAAAACGAAAGATTTCGATTTTTTCTTCTTAGTGTGTTGACACAAGTTCAGTTACGTTAAAAAAAGGGTGACGCTGTAAATCACTTTAATGAAAGACTAAACACTAATTTTTTTCTAAAAAATAAAAATACCTAAAGTTAAAAAACGCTAGCTAGGTATGAACCTACAGAAAAAATTAATAAAAATTTAGAATTTTAGTTTTACACCGTTCGTTTCAATTGTGTCCTAAAATATGCACGAGTCTTTAAACATTAAATATTTATTTATACTTTGCTGGATAGACAGTGATAATTCACTACATTTTCATAATTTGAAGAATCCATATTTTATTAAAAAAAGCGTAAAAATGTACGTCGTTGGCATGAAATATCTGGATTTTGGGCGGAAAACAATCAACAGAGTGTCTTGACACTAGGTTGTCTCTGACTATTCTATGCGGGATAAAATGTGAAATAAAATTAAAAAAATAAATTGTGTGTCACGCAACAGTATATTCAAATCGAATCAGTATAAATAATAATTAATATAATGTTTCCAACTTTGCGTGTTATTACGACACTTAACGCCGCATTGTGTCTTACCAAATCGGGAAGGTTAAAATAATTTAAATATAACAATTTTTCATGAGATTAACGAGCCCACAACCATGGCAACAGTTAAATTCAAACGCTATCATTCTGCGCCAGGATAGCAAAAAATACATAGCTTGATTTTTACTCTTTATGACCAAAATAGCTTATTAATTTTCGTTTAAAAAAACATGAAGTGTATACAAAAGGGCATGTATGAAGAGGATAATGACTGTGGACGAGGCGAAAGAGGCATGCAGGGACCGTAGCGTTTGGCGCTCCGTGCTCTCTGACTATCCCCGCAAGGGATAAAGAGTGAAGCTAAAAAAAAATGAAGTATTTTTTTAGACAAAAATCGTTAGGAAATTCTAATAATTTTCTCATTATAACAGTATTAGTATTTAATTGAATGAATAAAATAAAATTTAAAGTTTATGTTAAATTATAAATAACAAAGAGAAGATATTAAGAACATTTATTTCGAAAGCTTCACTATAATAATATTTCTATTTTAAAAGCAAAGCTTAAAGTATTGTGGGAGCATTATTCTAAAAGCTTTTAAGCCAAATCAGAACATTTGTATGGTCAGAATGGAAACAAAATACTGAATGAAGTGCTTGCCGTGTGACCGGTCCGTATATGTATACATTTGTATATATATATATATATATATATATATATATATATATATATATATATATATATATATATATATATATACATATATATTATAAAGTATATAATATATTTAAATAAGGATAATGGAATACATCACTATCATTAGTGTTGTTTGTGTAATCTTGCGGTAAAGCAGTTAAATTGAGAAAAATTAGGCAATGGTGGCGTAGTGGAACAACGTCTAACTCTTAATACGATGTTTGTGGATTCGATTTCCTATTCAGGGCAATGATTATATTTATTTTATTTTCATCGCTCTAGTAAGACCAAACGCAGCGTTGAGTGCGCCTCTCAACCGATGGGAAGCAGTCGACGGAGTATCTTAACACTGGGCTATCTTTGACTACACTACACAAATTTTCTTGCATGCATATGATGTGTTAGACACTTACTTCGTCATTATAGTGAGCTAACTATGTCTTGACTAAATAAGTACATATACATCAATTTGTACAACCAATTTGTTTACCTTCTTTGCTCCGAGTTTGAAGATATAATGAAATAAATGAGTTAAGCCTTAAATAAAATTATTTTATTGAGTAAGAAAACCCTACTATGGGTTCTCGAATGATAATTTTATTTATTTTTACTTTTAAACTCCCTTTATTATTGGCAAAATCTATATATAAAAAATACGTATGAAATTGGGGAAAGTCGTATATGGAGGTGAAACGCAGGAAGTTAATGTTTTTACCCAGCCAGCATTACATAACTGCGACAGTTTTGTAAAGTTGCCACATTCCATTCGACGCGAGCACCAGGTCGCACTATGCTAGGGCGTCCCCTTGAGGCGACGCGCACCAATGCGTCCCCGCTGGTGTGAGAAGTGGCGACGAATGCGGCGTTGGGGATCGCCTCCCAAAACGCTATATCCAGGATGGCAGGAAGTGGAGAACGGGGCTAAAAATAACTACGTGGAATGTGAGAGGCGGAATGCAACAGTAGATGAATGAATTATTAATAATATGTAGTGATTTGAATCGATGGATCGGAACCACGCGACATGGTTATGAACGAGTATTTGGGAAGTATTGTGATAAGACAGTAAATATGGCTGGTAAGCTCATATTGGAATTATGCAAGGAAAAGGATTTGCTTGTGGCAAATACGAAGTTTGACCACAAACAAATTCACATGTACACGTGGGAATGGATTGAAGAAAAAAATCTATTCCTTGTGGATCAGCATAATCGTAACCAATTTAGGGAATCGCGAGTGTTTAGGGGTGCTGACTTGGGAACAGCTCATTATTTAGTAGTTGCTAGAATAAGCGATCTGTTTGCATGTTGGCGCAGCCGCATGAGGTGTTCAAACGTGCAGGTGAATAATTACATAAGAAGCAGAAAGCTTCAAGGAATATGACGAAAAGGTTTCCAACAAGACAGCTGCGAAATAGAAACTGAGAGTGTTGAAGTATGCTGGCAGAATGTTAGGAATTGTATGATTGAAGCTGCAACTGAGCTGTGTGGCGTTGGGAAAATAGGCTTTAAGTATGAGAGAGAATAAGAAGAAAGAATATAAGTTGCTAAAGCACCAAACAAAAGCACTGACTTTATCAGTGCAGCTGGAGTACATGGAGTTACTGACAGAAGTCCCGGATGATTGGCGAGGCGCAGTCATTGTGCTTTTGTATAAAGGCAAAGGTTCACATATAGACTATTCAAGCTTTAGTTCTATCAGTTTGATTAGCTTGGGCAGTAAAATATATGCTAATATACTAGCGAGGTTCTTCTCGCTAGGATATTAGATTATTATTATTACAAGAGAGATCCGAAAGGCTTTTATGGGAGGCCCAAGAAAAATATAGACCTGGAAGAGGGTGCATGGTCTTTTCTCTCCGCATGATGATGAAAGTTTTTGGCTGCAAACCAGTGGCATTGTGGATTTAGTAAAGACATTTGCCAGGGTTGCAAGAAAGAAGTAATGGGAGATATCTGGTACAATGTAAACGGACCCTTATTGCAGCCTGTAAAATCTCTTTATCGATATCACTCAGGCTGTCTACGAGTAGACTGTCGCCTCAATTTGATTTTCAATCGGGTATCAAACAGGGCTGCAGCACGTCAGCTTGGCCGTTCAATTTATATTTGGTTCAAATACAAATTGCATTTCATTCCTTAGCTGTCTCAGCTATCCAGTTGTCTCCAAGGAGTGAAAGAAAGTAACAAAGGAGTGAAAGTTCATGACTTGACAGTTAACTGTCTGTTGTACGCAGATGATGCAGTGCTAATTGCAACATCAAAATGCGAGTTGCAGACTTTGGTCATTACGTGTGGAGTGCCGCCTTTGGTCAAAATGCGAGTTGCAGACTTTAGTTGATGTTGATAGAAAGTTGTAGATAGAAAGATGTAGATAGTAGAGATCGAGGATATGAAATGGATGTGAAAAGGTGTATTGCTGCCGGTAACAAGGTTAACGGTGCTCTGGCTGCATTGGTGCGATGGCAAGACGTCAGCGTACTTGTACGTCTTACTGTTCAAAATGCAGTACCGGTACTGACGTTGTACGGCAGCGAAACGAGGGTGGGTCAAAAGAAGAATAAAAGAAAGATGAAAGCAGTAGAGATGCGATCTCTTTGTCAGATATGGCAGGCATAAGCATTAAGCATGAATGTTAAAATAAGAATGAAGAAGAACGTTCTCAGGTGGTTTGGGCACGTTGAGAGTATGAGTGATGAAAGAATGGCAAGAAAGATTTATGAAGCAAAGGTGAGTGGTACGAGAGGTCAGAGGAGACCTCGGTTGATCTTCGAAAACACAATATCAAAGATACTGGAGGAAGGTCACGTAAAAAGCATGAGGATCCCCCCAAAGGGCATGTATGAAGAAGATAATAACTGTGGACGAGTGTGACGAGGTGTCCAGGGACCGTAGGGTTTGGTGCGCGCATGGAATAAAGTTGAAGAAGAAGTTAAAAAAAGATACATTTGAAGTTAAAAAAAGATACATTTTTATTGCAGTAAAAAAATCCTTTAACTACTAAGATCTTTGATTTTAAAAGGCAACCTTTTACGCGTTTTATTTTCAGCTGGTACTGACTACCTGTGGCCACGGATTACGCTAAAGTGAAACGTCGAGTTCTCAAAAATATATTTTCAAATATTAAAATCAAATATTCAAATTAACAAATTTTTTAAGATGTGTTGCAAACGTTCCTATGTATTTTACATGTTAACAAGCCTGATGGCAAGCATGATTTAAAAAATCTGTTTTATTTTTAATAATAGATACATACAGTACATTGATTTTATATTTTTAAAAAACTCAGTTTATTTTAACAAAAACTCATTTCAACACACATACCTATTTTTCCTTCACATCAGAATCGAATCCATAATTGAATATATCTCGTACTTAGTATAATATGCAAAACGAGCCTTTATATGCATATAATAAAGGCCATTGTCACTTTAGGAGAAAAGCAGTCAACGATGCTTGACGACATTTGACTGTCTCTAACTACCCTGCTATGTTGGATAAATCGTGAAGCTGTAAAAAATGTATTTTTCATTTTCTAAAAATCAAAATTAATTTTAATAGTACCTACAAAAACAGGATCAGTATTTATTCTATCCCTTTTATAAGTCCACCCTCTAAATTAACTTAGTGAAAATATTCAATGTTATTTTCTTAACAATTACAGGAGTTAAATTGCTTCTATTGGGTAACTTTTGGCGTTTTGT
The DNA here is from genome assembly GCA_032432895.1 of Dryadula phaetusa. Classification (NCBI taxonomy): domain Eukaryota; kingdom Metazoa; phylum Arthropoda; class Insecta; order Lepidoptera; family Nymphalidae; genus Dryadula; species Dryadula phaetusa. The sequence goes on along the minus strand of JAOYRS010000069.1, from coordinate 35,250 downwards.
TGATTTGGATTACATAATTTTTGTAAAGTACCAGATTTACGTATAAAACTTAACGTCTGGAGAATATAGAATAGAATTTTAAATGAAAATATTTTAAACGGATTAATCGCGTATATTTTAGTATTTTGGAATACAGACTATCTGTGACCACGGACTACTGTAGTATTGGATACGTACTGTATTTTCTAATATATGCGATACAATCGATAAAAAATCAAAGATCTTATTCGAATGGAATTTTGTTTGTGAAATTAAATGTATCCGCAAGAATATTGTAAGCAAGATTGGCCTGTAAATATGGTCATGTGTCCGGATCTGACATACATACAAACTTACGTCTAACAATACAATATAATAGTATGAATACTATAACCTAATGTATTTTCCAAGAAAAAATACAGGATTACAAAATATATTATAGCGTATTTCTTAATTTTTTTAAAGTATTTCATATGTTTTTGTCACTATCCTTCTCTTACAGAGAACTTAGCGTCAACTAAGTCAGCTTTTTTTTTCATCTACTCTTGACACACTGAAGGGTGTATTGATCGTGTCACATTTTGCTTTCTCAACTTAAGACAAAACGTGGCGTTGAGTACTTGGCGGCATTCCACACGCAATGTCTCGATTTTGTTCGGGAAACAGTCAACTGAGTAACACTAGGTTGTCTAAGTAAGCGTCGAACTTACAACCATCACGTATACTGCTAGTCCCTTCCAAACGCTAAGATTAGGCACCTCAAGAATAAATATTAATACAAAATGAAATGAAATGTTTTAATAACACCGGATAAGCGTCCCAGTTCCCCTTGAACGGTAAGTAGCGCGTCGAGTAAATAGATTGACGGTTTTATATTACATTGGTTTCGCGTTTAAGCTGAAATATTATTTTAGTAAACATTTATTATATTAAATTCTAATATATAATTATTGTATAATAATTTCGGTAAATATCACTGTGTCTTATTAACTGCGATTTAACCTATATATGATGATAATAGAATCGACTGTAAATTGATATGTTACAAATAAATGCTTTTTTGTGAAATACTATGAAATGCATGTGAATATATATATATATATATATATATATATATATATATATATATATATGCACTTATATAGTTTCTATATTAAGGGTTGTATTTGTACAGCTGCGACAAATCAAATAGTATAGTGGTGAACCTGATTACTGTGACTCGTGATTTGGTGAACGTGACTCTAGCAAGGTTAATCTACTCAAATGGTTATACTACCCAATGCTTCGAGTTAAGAACATTTAGCTTTTTACTATAAAAATATTTAAATGCACATTACCGTTATGACAGATTTCCTTGGAATTTGTCTTTTACATTATATGAAATTATCTAACGTAAAATGAGCGTTAGTGCAGTATTCATGGGGACTCCAATGGGTTATACGGGACTCCTAAGCCGGAAGTTAGATGCCTACTAAGTACACACTAAAGCATCACAATGTTCTTCCCAAATACACATTACATGACTTTAATATAATCAAGAGGTTTTTGATGGGAACATAGAATATTTTTATTTGCAGCTTCACACTTTATACTGATTATCAGGATAGTCAGAGATAATCTAGTATCAAGACACAACACTCCGTCGATTGTTTTCCATGCGAGGTTGAAAAGAAAAGTATAAAATTCTTAATACAGAAACTGAACCCAAAACCACTCGCGTTTAAAGGTCCTAACGCTCCATGATGGTTTCTAGTATAAAACACACAAAACGGTAGATAATTTTATATATTTACTTATATACTACTCATAGTAGTCGCACCAAGTTCCAAGGAAGAGTTTATCAACTAATCCAAAACTGGTGCTTATTGATTTATATTAACCGAGCTGTATAGAGACTTATTTTGATGGGAAACTTTTACACACGTCGCAGAAGTTTGAAAAAGTTGGAAAAATTAAATTACCTTTGCCAAAGCAATTTCAGTTCAGTTAACTTAATATTGACTTCGCGACTTAAGGTCTTATGATGGAAGATTATCTTTATACTATGTACTTTTAAAGACTAAATTAATAATGTAATAATCGAAGATAATGGATATATTTTCACTTTTCTAGGCACCTTAATAGATGCTTGGTGGTATGGTATGGTAAAAAATTAAGATTTTTTTAATATAATATTAATTTGTGAACGCGGACTATTGTAAAGTGTTCGAAATATGGAATTTTCAAATATGTATTTTCTAACACCAAAATATGCGTATATTTTTTTAATATACAGCGGGATTCAAACCCATGCCATTTGGAGACCGTCCACCGCCACTTGGAAACCGTTTATCACTTAGCCATATATCGTCGTAAATCAGAGCGTTTTTTTAAAAAAAACAATGTATATAATAGTTTGTAGGAAATTAGGTATTTTAAATGAAACTGTTTTAAGACATACAGCATTTTAAATTAAATCGTTAAAAAGGAACATAATCAATTATAGGGTAAAAATATTTTGATTTAAAGTAAGCAAAAAAATGAAAGAAAAAAAAAAATATATAATTTTATAAGCAGTCAACAAAGTGTTTGACACTAGGATGTCTCTGCCTACCCTGCTGTGCGGGATAAAATAATTTATGTAAGAATAATTACTTTTAAAAATAAACACATCACCATTCGTCAATATTCGATACGGAATATCGATGAAAATCCAATTGCACCTAATTATGCAAAATAGAGGCAGCCACATTAATGTTATTTTAAAATTGCAAGTTCAGTTAAAGTATATTTTAAAAACAATTTGATTTAAACTAGTTTTGTACTCAATTTTAATACATTTTAAAGTATTGTATGTATACTTTAATTTATAAGAGATTTTATTTATTTTTCAAAAGAAACATGTAGTACAATAAAGTAAAGTAGAGGACGATCGTCACGAAGTGTGACAGTGTTCGAGTGTAAACGCGATCGGTTGTAGGTTCGTGGAAGTGATTATATTCAAACTATTTTGATCTTCATCACTTCTCTCTCTTTCTCTCTTACTAAAATCATTACATCTTCAACTTAAAATTTTAGTTTTATGGAAGCGTACACCATTAACTGTAAATCTAAAACCGTTTTTTTCTAAACATTTAAAAATAACATTTTGATGAACATCATATATATTGAAGCCGGTCGTGGCGCAGTGTGACAGCGTGTGACTGTAAACGCCACCGGTTGAGGATTCGATCCCCACTCGGGGAAGTGAAAAAAAATGTACAGTTGACACTTACTATCGTCATCTGATGACAGTAAAATATAGCATGAACCTGATATCTTCGTCAGGATAACTACAAAAGCAATAGCATTGTTTTAGGTGTACCTTTTAATATTATTAAAATAAATTTGTTTCATAACAACCATTATATAAAACAAAAACCCACAGTTAATAAAGGTAATCTCGATTAGAAAGGAGCGGAGAAATTGTGTAATTTCTCCGCTCCTTTCTAACTGTGGGTTTTTGTTTTATATAATGGTTGTTATGAAGCAAATTGATTTATAATATAATATAACACTATATTAATATACTTTTCCCTTTTTTTTAGTTTCACGCTTTTATCCCGCATGACAGGGTATACAGGAAGTGCTCAGTGTCAAAACACTCCGTACTTCTATTTACACCGAATTCAAGACATTGCGTGTTCAGTGGTGGAACTCAACACTGCACTTTGACATACCAGATTGAGGAACTCAAAATAATTTAAATATAACCACTCCCTCGAGTGGGAATAGAACACATAACAGATCGCGTTTACAGTCCGACGTTGTCACATTGCGCCATGACCGGCTTCAAAATATTAATAGACCCTTTTTATAAATCCCATATATTAGAAAATATAATAAGAAATAATTTGGACTAGTACTAAATATAACTAACACTCGGTGGTATTAGCTTCTACAGTCATCCATCAGCCGTCAGTCCCCTGTGAGAGTGCGCACCATTGTGCTAGGCACTCTGCCAAATGAGTTTGATTTAGGCAAAACAAGTATAATAACTTTTTACTTAGAAAAATGTATATACATGCAGGTGATGTAATAGAAATTAAAAAAAAAAATCTTAAAGATTTATCCCGGATATCGAGTAAGTTAGAGACAACCTAGTGTCAAGAGGGAGTGTCTGTCTGATGGAATGACTGCTTTTACTTACCAGCGTAAATAAGTAAAATGATGAATCCCTTCAATTTTTAATTTTTTTGCATTTTTTTTTCAAATTGTATGTATGTTTTTGACATACACGTTTATATAAAGTGACATACATGTTGCTAAGGCAACGCGTTGTCTACGCGCCATCTAGTAGAAAAAATTATGCCCATGATAGTTTACTATTTTTAAAGTGTTATCCTCAATTGGGAAAAAGAAAGCAATGGCTTAGCGGTCAAAGCGCTTGGCCGGTTTCCGAAGCAGCGGGTTTGAATCCCGCTACATTCAAATTTATATACATTTTTTCAAAAATGTTTGTGATTTTTCTTACCAGAGCTGGGTAATAATTGATTAATATTTTCATTACCTCCAGTTTAAACACTAAACCGGTAACCAATCGCGTTTACAGTGAAACACTATCTCCTTACGTCTTAAGGCATATTTATAACTATTAAGTAATGCTTAAGACTGGTCATGGCGCGGTGTGACAGCGTCTGACTGTAAACGCGACCGGTTGTGGGTTCGATCCCCACTTGGGGAAGTGATTATATTTAAAATTATTTTCAAATCCTCGCTCTGGTAAGATAAAGTGCGGCGTTGAGTTCCACCACTCAACAAGCAATGTCTCAAATTCGGTAGAAAGCGAACTACGGAGTGTCTTGACACTAGGTACTTTCTGGTATTTGCCTTTTTCCGCTCTGGTACGATATAACACGGTGTTAAGTTTGCCTCTATACAGACAATATCTCGATTTCAGGCCGACAGCAATCAATGCAGTCTCTTGATAGGGGCTTGATTAGTTAATTTTTTTATATTAACAAAAGTACCTTCTTTTGTGAAAGCAATGGACTAATTTCATGGTCAATTAAAATTCGTTCTCCTTATATTTAGTTATTCATAAACTGACATTCACAATGAGTCTTGAAGTTCTACGTCAAGCTTTGTCTTTTAATAAATGATAATATGCTAAAAATAAACATATTTTTTATCCTCTTCACGCTTTTATCGTCTGTCGGTTCATACAAAAAATAATTCTATCAATCTACTACCTTTTTTTTCTTAATTGCCTCGCATACTGTCCTAGATCTTGTAGAATGAGAATACCAAAATATACGTGATTAACGCAAAATTTTATTAATTCTCATGTGTATAGGTTGACTGGAATATCTCTTTTAGAGATAAGTTCATTTTGAATTACTTCTCTTACAAAATGTAAGTTTACTTCGGTCGTGGTGTAGTGAGACACCGTCTGGTTATAAACACGATCGGTTGTGGGTTCGATTCTCACTCAGGGGAATGTTTATATTTAAATTACTTTAATTTTCTTGGTGAGTGGTGGACCACTCAACACGGAATGAATTGAGTTCTGCGGAAAACAATATACAGAAATTAGGTACTTCCTAGATATGAAGGATGGGTAGACACCCTACTGTGCAAAATGAAGGCGTGAATGCAATAAAGAATGTATATACAAACTTTCTAATAAATAATTTGTTTAATTCTGCTACAAATTTAGTACTAAAAATACGTAAAGATGTAATTAATATTAAATAAATCTAAAATTAATTCATCAGACACCAATCCATTACTCGACGACCAAGGATCTACGTTGGAATAGAAGATGTTCTTCAGAACAGACCAAGTATGGCATTTTAGATGTTAAACAAAGTATAAAATATGGATAGTTAATTGTTACCTGAATATATAGGTGTGTGGCAAAATTAAGGTTATTTGTTTTTGAGTTATATATTTTTATTTATATTATTTATAAATTAATATAAAATTAATGAATTAAAAAAATAAATTATACCGCATCCTTCAGTTCACATTAGATGAGACGTGTGCATGATTTGGAACAAATAGGAAGACAAGAGCGTTCAAATTGCGAGACTTTCAGACACTGGTAAAACATATTACATAGAAACTTTGTTGAGAGAGTAAAAAAAATTCTAAAATTTCTAAAATGTCTAAAATCAATACACTACTACGGTACTACAGTTTTGAACTTATATTTTCGTTTATTATTACATTGTTTTCTAATGTACATGCCTACCTGCCTTAAGTAAAAAATAGAGTTAAATTCTGGTATCCAGCACTGTATATTAAATGCATAGTTGACTTTTTGTCCATTTCTTAAAATACTGGTTATGTAGAACAATTTTTTTAGGTTCACAAAAGTACCTAGTGTTAAGACACTCAGTACTCCGCTTTCCGTCAAATTCGAGACATTGCGTGGTGAGTAGCGGAACTCAACGCCGCGCTGTGTCTTACCAGAGCGAGGAAGTAGAAATACTTTAAATATATATGGGTCTATTGTTTTCATAATTTGCTTATTTTATATTTGTATATACATATAGAATGATATGTATATATACAAAAATAAATTATAACTGCAATAGGCTCATCTAGAACGCATAGATCAATGAGGTTACACACATATAATATTCGCTTAGAGAATGGAGATTACTGCAAACCACAAGCGAGACAGTGTTCAACTTGATTGTTTGACAATTTGTTGGATTTGGGAGATAATCCAGTGAAACCGGATATTCTGTTATAATATTAGCCACAATAGCTTGGGTTAGGTTTTGTTTAATATCAAGTGACGTGGTTGGGAAGAGATTCTATCTCAGTCGAGATTCGAATCTCAGTCGAGATTTTGTTTCTAATATTTATTTTGGCTTCTTTACACGTTAAATATATGTAGTCTTAGCCATATACATTATATGTCACGCGTTTTTATAAAAAATAAAAACGCCTAGTAGTTATATTAGTACTTCTCTATATTTAATGTTAAGGTAATTACCTCCAATTTATTACAAAACGTATATGTATGTATAAGTTCGAAGTAAATAAATTTCGTTCGTTCGATGAGAACATAGCGATATATTTATCGAAATTGCTTATGTATACACAAAGTGTCAATAAATGTATTTCAAATTATTTATCAATATGAATATATCAGTATCGTTCTTTCAATGGGAAGCTGTTGCTTAGAAGGCGGCATTCAAAACCCATCATTTCTAATAAGAGAGAAATATATAGAACATAGGACGGAGGTTAAATCTGCTTACTTTAAACAAATCAAATATCAATGGTAATACATGTATGTCTACGTTACTTTTTTAAATTCTAGCTGCGCCCGCGCTTATAAGATATTTATTTTATAATTCTAGAATAAAATTTACCTTAGTTACTCCTTTTTACATCAGCTATATGCTAGTGAAAGTTTGATCAAAATAGATAAAGCGGTTTCCGAGATTACCCGAAACAGATAGACTAAATTTATAAAAAATATGAATATTGTTTCAACCCCCTAACAAAGAATAAGAAAATAAATATTATGAATTTTAATATTTTTTTTCCTTTTAATTCAGTTTCCATGCAATTTTCTTATTTCCACCTTCAAATGACTTTAATATCTTTTAGTATAGTAATATGTACTTTGATAGATTACCTTTTTGAATGGTAAAGATTTACCGTCAGCTATATTTATATTTAATATTGAGGCCCGTCGTGGTACAGTGGAATAGCGTCTGACCGTAAACGCGATCGGTTGTGGGTTCGATTTCCACTCGGGTGAGTTTAGATTATTTTCACTTCCTGGCTTTGGTAAGACAAAGTGCGACGTTGAGTTCCACCACTTAACACGCAATGTTTTAACACGTATTCCGTGGACCCCGCTATGTGGAATAAAAATGTGAAGCTAAAAAAAATTTGCAATATTTTTCATTCATTTTCGACTTCGTAAATCGTAAAGGTCTTCGAATGTGTATGATTTTATTTGAATTCGACTTTTATTTTGTGTTTAATATACACTTTTTTCTCAAATTTATTTTAGCATTATTTGCAGCGCAGTATTTATGATTCGTTAACCCTTTACTTGTTATTTCTTTTCTATTATATTATAATATTTATTTTTAATAATTAATTTTGACTGAGTGTCGGCAATGCTTGAGCGATTGTCTTTAAAAACAATAGTTTTCTAAGGTCACATACATCTAACATGTCAAAGTAGCCTCTTTTTGAATTTAAATATAATCATTCAATTCAACAAGTGTAAGTCTGTAACAAGAAGAAAAACAAGTTATATAAGTTGCATTTACGACTAGCTTGCCCTTTTTGGCGTTTGATAAATGACTTTTAACCTGGTCTAAATGTTATCTCACTCTGTTCATATTAAGCTATACATTACATTTATTAATGTATGCAAGTGTATAGAAGATGTCATTTTTAAAATTCAACTATACAAAGCTGCTTAGAAAAAAATATATTAAAACACTCTACTTCTATTTCCGTGAAGTTATGTGTTTCTAAGTGTATAAAAGTAAAAAAAGCACAGCGTTAAACTCCACCACTGAACACGCAATGTGTCAATTTCCTACTGTCTTGACATCAGTGTCAGATCTAAAATTAGATTATTTATTCTAGATTCTCTGTATATTGATCAATATTTTACTTGTATTCATTGTAAAAAGGAAAAAAGCATTAAATCTGTCAACTTTAAAAATAGTATCAGAAAAGAGGATTAATCTATTATTTCTATTTTTTTCTAAGAAACAAAGAATTCAAATCTTCTAATAAGTATTAAAACAATATTTTATATTTTCATAGTACTTGTATTAGCTAAAAATGTTTTCTCTATTAAATTATGAGTTAAAAATATTCTAGCTCCAGCAGAAATAAATATAGAACTCGATACATAGAAAATAATTTCATACTAATATAAGTTCACCATAAAAAGCAATTATATAAAAGGTTATTTTAAACAAGATATTGAAAACAAACAACAAAGGCTGGATTTATCGAATACTATTATCTAATATTCTTTTGTATGTAATATGCATATATACGAACCCAGAACTATTCTTTATTGTTCAATATGTTTAGGTATCCAATGTTTATTGTCTATATATTTATATATATATATATATATATATATATATATATATATATATATATATATATATATATATGTATATATATATACATACATACATACATACATACATACATATATGAGTTTCACGCATGACCTTGAATCAAGATACTCTGAACTTAGCTTTATGGTCGCCATAATTTATTATAAAATAAGAGACAAAAATTAAGATTTATATAGTTATGTCATATTATTTTTTTGTTGAACATTTCTCTCTCGGACATTTCTGTTGCTTTATTAATTGATAGAATGTCAATGTTGATTTTTGTTTATTATCACCTGCTTCAGTTTGTAAGTATATAATTTTAAAATTCCACGATCTTAGCGCTCTAATAGTAATCATAATAAAAGAGGTCTCAGGATATTCGATGTAATAATAATAATATATTTAGTTATACCATTCAAAGAGACGGCGAAATTTCAGGCTTTCGTCATACAAATAACAGTCAAAACCCTACGTATTCGATTTCATGTTGGTTGAACATTGGTCAATTCTTGCACTCATAGCCATCGGAATCTTTTGTCACAAGTAGCAGTTAGTATAATAATATGCCTAAGGATTCTTCATCTTATTGTATTATAGCTAGCAATAATGTCCATTTTTCCTCACAATTGTTAGATTCATTCCGCTTGTTTAGTAGATTTGATTTTGTCACTTTTTCTACGTCTTCAAGTAAACTTGCTATTTTCTTTAATAAAGAGCATTATAACAAAATTTCATTCTTTAAACAGGAAACTAGATCCTGATTCTTGACTTGAACGAACAGAACAAACTCCTCCATTTAATACTAATGTGATATGGTTTTGAGATGGGAAGTGACATTGACACATATCTCAAAATTTACTCACCCACAACTCATCGTAGTACAAATTACGTATATACTTTCAAGTACAAGTTATAGTATTTTCTGTAATTTTTATTCTAAATCACTGACATTAAAAGTGTAATATACGCTATACCACCATTGTCTTCAATTGCGTTCGGTATCTGTTACTCTTAAGATATTGTTTTTTTTTAATGAATATTAGTCTTTGTTGTGTTGGTTAACCAAACATATAAATTCACACAAGAATAGAACACATAATTCACACAAGAATCGCTAAAATAATAATATACTTTACGCCCATTTTTTGATTAAAAAATGAGCGTAAAGTGCAGAAGTTATGTATAAATATATATATATATATATATATATATATATATATATATATATATATATATATATATATATATTATCATGTAATTTTCCACGATTATTCAAAACACTTGGTTAATATAACACTTGAGATAAACTAGTATTTATATATAATTAGCATATAATTATAAATTAATTATATCTTTGCATTTTGTTTCGTGATCTTGACAATGATCGTCCTATTCGCTATCGCGTTTCTTACTATTTTAATATATTACTTGACTACCAAAAATTTCAGTTACTGGAGTAAAAGAAAAGTTCCATATCCAAAGCCTATACCGCTCTTTGGCAACTACCGTGAATATATATTGTTAAAAAAACATGTTGCAAAAGTGGCGCAAGAAATTTGCCAACAATTTCCTAAGGAACCCTACGTAGGAGTGTATTACGGAACAAGTCCTGCGCTACTCATAAAAGACCCTAATATCATTAAACTGGTGATGAGCAAAGATTTCTACTACTTCGACCATAGAGAAGTATCAGATTATATACACAAAGAATTTTTAACTCAAAATATGTTCTTCTCTGGAGGTGACACGTGGAGAGTTCTGCGTCAAAATCTAACGCCATTGTTTTCATCTTCAAAAATTAAAAATATGTTTTATTTGATTGAAAATTGCGCCTTAAATTTAGATAAAGCTATAAGCAATGAGTTAAAAAAAGATAATACAGTGGAAGTAAAGTCCCTTTCAGTAAGATATACTATGGACTGCATTGGATCAAGTACGTTTGGTGTAAACACTGCAACATTAGAAAATGCAAAAGATAATCCTTTTACAATTCTGGGCCATAGGCTCTTTGATTCAAGTAACTATGGTGGATTTAAACAAGTGACTCGTTCTATGTGGCCATCTTTTTTCTATAAATTAGGATTTCATCTTTTTAACGATGATGTAAATACTTTTTTTATGGATCTCCTTTCAAAAGTGTTTAAAGATCGTAACTATAAAGAGTCAACAAAAAACGATTTCGTAGATCTTTTACTTAGTTGGAAGAAAAAGAATTACCTAAGCGGTGATAGTATCGACAACTTAAAGACTGACAGTACGAAAATTAAAGAAAGGAAGATTGTACAGTTAAAAGTTGATGACGTTTTATTGATAGGCCAGTGTGCTATGTTGTTTGCAGCTGGGTTCGAAACAACGTCTACCACGATCAGCCATTTGCTATTTGAACTGGCAAAACACAATGAAATACAAAATCGTCTAATCGATGAAGTTGATGATTATTACAAAAGATTTGAGGGAAAATTAAATTTTGAATGCATTAACGAAACACCTTATCTTCAGGCGTGTCTAGAAGAGACGCTCCGATTGTATCCAGTTATTGGAGCTATTACCCGAGAAGTACGAGAGGATTATGTACTCCCAACCGGTCTGAGATTAGAAAAGGGTATGCGAATACATTTACCGATATTTTATCTTCATCACAATGAAGAATACTTCCCGGAACCACAAAAATTCCGACCTGAACGTTTTCTTGGTGAGGAGAAGAAAAACATCAAGCAATATACTTATATGCCATTTGGTGAGGGACATAGAATATGCATAGGTAATTTTAGATATATATTTTGCCTTTTTAGAGATATATATTGCATTTTACTATTTCTTGATTGATTTTATGTATCATCATCTTTATTTATTAGGTTATGGTTACAATATAATTACTGCAAATCTGCCATGCTTATAATCTATTGAATTTAAATTTAAAACGCGCTAAGATAAGTCACCATATTCTCCACTTTCTATTAAGCTTAGAAACAATGTGTTATGAATTAGAATTTAATACGCATATTATTTTAAATACATATCCCGTCGAGTTCATACGGGTTTAAAGGCGTATCTTGCGTTCAGTCAGTCATTTCACTACTGGTCTATGATGTAGTTTTACGCTATATCCTTCATAGCAGTGTAGCCAGGAAGAAGCTAGTGCTTTATTATATTTATATATAAAATTTTTTGGTTACTTACTGATTCAATCGGACAGCGCATATTAGGAAAGGAAGTTGATCTAGCGTGTAAATTTCCTAAGGAGTGTAGCATGTTAATTGAATATTTCTTGAAAGTCCTGTGGGACGGGGAGCATATAGATAATAATTAAAACTATGGAATGTAATAATTATGAGCCTGGTTATGAAATCCACGCTATCGAAGCTGTTGGCAACTGATCTGTAATAGGACCAATTTTTAATTTTTAACAAGGGCTAAGAGACTACGTTCTCATCTTTCCGCCCCCTAAATTCTCGAATTTATGCGGAAATAATTAAGGTCTCGACCTTGTTTCACAAGTGACCCAACTCATAGAATAATGTACATATAATCGTAATCATTCCATCGAATGGGAATCGAATCCACAATTATTTACTGCAAACATTGTCCCAATGTAGAACGATGGCCAATTATTTGTATTATATTTCGTTACAGGTCTTCGTTTCTCAAAGATGCCAATGACCGCAGCAATTTTAACTATACTCAAGAAATATAGAGTGGAGTTAGCAGACAACATGCCAAAGACTTTAACATTTGAACCGCGAACGTTTGTCACACAGCCTGTTGGTGGTATTAACTTAAACCTTATATCTCGTAAATAATATTTTTTGTTTAAATATTGTTATTATTTAATTGAAACAGAAATATATATTTTCCGGAAATACATTGTTTTTATTCTCTTTATTTTCATAAAGTATCTGAGTTAAGCAATGTAACTCGTTTAAACTGAGTGATGTATCGTATGGTCGAAAAAACAGATTTCAGAAGAGTTTTAACGAAAAATAAAATTATTTACAGATGTTTTAACGTACTTTGTTTGCTTAATCTATCCAATAATATCTATGTAAAAAAATGTAATGATATTATTTACTAGAGAATTAACCACTTTGAATATTTACAAAGGTGCTAGGATCCATGTCAAAATATGATTTTTTTTTACTTCTTTTTTGAGATTTTGAGTTTTTTTTGCTTCACGGTTTTTTATGCTCATATCAAGCTACCTAGTGTCAAGACTTTCTTTATTCCGCTTTTCGCTGAATTAGTGTCATTGGATGTTGAGTTGCGGAACTCAATGCTGTTGAAATGCGCCGCCAAATAAAACTAATTTAAATATAATCATTCGCCCGAGTGGGGATCGAACCCACAACCGATCGCGTTAACAGTCAGACGCTGTTCCACGGCGCCGCGACCGGCCTATTACATTTTATTTATTACTCTTATATAATAACTACATTAACATATTCTAAATAGACATATGTAAGTAAATACTATTTTGAAAACTAATGTAAAGCCGTATTTAGTATAATTAGGCACAAACCATTTATTTCAGCATTTAGTGTCCTCTTATCGCTGCTGCAAAGCGCAGGGCTAACATAAATTTTCCGAATAATTTGCCCCATTGCTTCAACGTTCACATGTTTAATTGGATTTGTTTTGATAATATTATTATAGTACAAAATTTAAGGCATCAGCTTTACGCTTGCTCTCGCTTAGGAGGGTCGTCCGAGAGAACCGAACAGTTTTCGACCGATAGAGACACTGTTCTCGATGTTCGCATGTTGTATTGCGGAAGTTAACACCGTGCGGTGTTTTATATAGCAAAATTTGAAAATGAAAATAATTTAGTTTTATATTTTCACTTCCTCGCTCTGGTAAAGACGAAGTACGGCATTGAGTTCCACCACTCAACACAAAATGTCTTGAATTCGGTTTAAAGCGAAGTACGGAGTGACACTGGATACTTTCTGTTTACCCTGCTATGCGGGATAAAAAGCGTGAAGCTGAAGACATATATTTAAGCCTTGTTGCTGATAGTTGAAGCCACTGTGACTCAGAAATTGGAAATCGTTTCCCTGTACACGTGATATTTGTAAAGTTCAATTCTCACTTAGTGAAAAAAAATTAAACTATTCCACTAGAAATAAAAATATTCCTTATTATTCTGCAATTGTACCATACGATAGTTATATAATGAGTGAAAAGAAGGTGGAATAGAGAAGGGAAGGTTTTAACACTAAATTCTTTATGCACACTAACCTGACAGAAAATACGCTTGGTTCAAGAAATACAATTTCATCATATTATTAAATCAGTTGCTTTAAAGTGGTCGTTCAGTAACTTAAGTGAGTTAACTTCCAGTAAGTAAGTATATTCTGCTTCCAAGAATGCTCAGAGTCACTTAGTTCTTTTTATGTCTTCTTTTATTTGAAAATCAACTATAAACTAATGTAATTGTTTAAATAGATGTACTGAAATTTGTTTATGCGTCAAGTTTTGAGGCCGGCCGAGGCACAGTTTGTTAGCGCCTGACTGTAAACGCGATCGGTTGTGAGCTCGATTCCCACTCGGGGGAGTGATTATTTTTAAAATTATTTTCAGTTCCTCGCTCTAGTAAGACAAAGTGCGACGTTGAGTTGCACCCCTTAACACGCAATGTCTCGAAATCGATGGAAAGCAAAGTACCGAGTGTCTTGACACTAGGTACTTTCTGTCTACCCTGCTATGCGGGATAACCACGTGTATTAAATAAAATTTTTGAGGGATTTCAATTTTGTGTTTTGTAAATGAGATAAAAATTATATGTAATTAAATTGTCATGTCATGTTAAGTAATACTTAGCAGAACTACTATATGATGCCGATAGACAAATGCGAATATTCTTTATGACAATAGATTCGAGTCCCTCGTAGCGCAGTGGGATAGTTTGACTAAAAATGTGGTTTGATTCTCACTCGAGGAAATGATAATTTATCTTCATTTATCCACTCTAGTAAGACAAAACACAAAGTTCAATTTCGAGGGGAAGCAGTCGACGGAGTGTCTTTACCCTAAATTATCTCTAACTACAATATAGCGTAAAGGCGCTTCATGATGTTTGAATATAAAAAAAAATGAATTAAATATAAAAATATAATTATTACACACACTATCATGTGTTTAAAGTTCATACTAAGAGCTCTAGCTAAGGCATTATGTAAGGCTACAAAAAAATATTTAAAGACAAAAGTATAGAACACATGGAAATTGCTTTTTAAAATGTCATTGTTCACTTGTTGATCGCCTCGCCTCAGTCCGGAAACATTTTCTCTGACAGCGTCTTATCGAACATATAAAATCGATACACTACACTGTAGAGTATACACATTTGGTTTAATTTAGTTATTTTTTACATTACTTCAAATTTAAATCCATTGTATTTTAATATATATATATATATATATATATATATATATATATATATATATATATATATATATATATATATATATATATATATATATATATATATATATATATATATATATATATATATATATATATATATATTTGAATTTTGTAACAATATTAATTTCGTTTAAATAGTTATCAAAGCGGCATAAAATTATACGTATGAGATTTTTTAGATTTTAGAGAAATTTAGTTTTTAATTAGAGAATTATTTAATTAGAGAAATTTAGATTTATATTACAGTTATACTTACTTAAAATTAGACTTAACATATTTGATTCTTAAATTTAGATAAAAGTAGCCTAATTTCGCCTTATTATGTCAGCTATGTTTCATCGGAAGTGACGTCAAAACCCGTAAAGCCTTTCTAGAAATTAACCGGAAGAAACAGACAGACAGATAAACAGACAAAAATTGAAACAATTTTTTTTTTGGTTTATTTACCGTGTAAACATATAGATATGAATTTCCCAATCACTCCAATTTTATTTATTTGTATATAAATTGCTTTTTCACGATAAAAATGAATATTTTTTTAACAAAACAACTATACTACTACTATATATATATTAGATACACGAAACTCATCTATTTTAGCATGAAATACCAGAATTATTGTTGAAATTATTTGCGATCCAGTTTTCGACATGCTGCTATCTAAATATGGGATAGCAATAGTGTTCTATGAAATCTACTGGAATTCTAGTTTAAATCTAGTTAAACTAGATGTGTATTGTGCGTATATATATATATACAATTTTTTTTTAGCTTTTAGCTTTTACCACGCAAAGCAGGGTAGACAGGAAGTACCTAGTGTCAAGACACTCCTCGTACTTCGCTACCAGCCAAATTTGAGACATTGCATTTTAAGTGTTGGAACTCAACGCTGCGCTTTGTCTAGACCAGAACTAGATATATATTATAAAGCTTATTTTTATAATTGTTTTAGAAATGTGTGTGTACAATAAAAATATTTCATAAATCTTATCGTAAATAGTGGGCGAAGCTAAAATATCAATAGAAATCGACACATAAATTATTTAAATGCTCATACTCGTTTCTCTATATGTCTGTTTATACACGTTAATATCTAAAACTACTGAACTTATTTATATATTTTTTTCTGATTTGAATTTTATTATTGAAAATCTAATTCATAGAATTTTAATACTTATACTTAAATGTATTTTGATATTCCCACTCTTTTAAAATAAAAGGCGGCGTTGAGTTGAGTTGGCTACTAGACATTCCATTTTCCAAATAGTGTAAACAATAACCCTCACCAACCAAATAACAAGTCACCCTCTGTTCACCCGCCATATTCCATTCTGGTAAGATATAGCGCGGTGGTAAGTTCACAGCTGGATATACACAATGTCTGGAAAAAAAAACCATTATCACCTCTCAATACATCATATTTAGACATTAGATTCTAATCCATAATGAAGAAAATGTATTTGTCATCATTCATAATTACCATATTAAGTATAGGTTAGGTTAAAGTGATCGCTTTGCCTTGATCTTGACTGTCAAGTAACGTCACTGATATATAAATGTATAAGTGATATATATATATATATATATATATATATATATATATATATAAATATACGAACGTTATACGTAAAACGTTAACTCGGGATTTTGCCCGTCGCGCCGCAGTGGGATAGCGTCTGACTGTAACCTGGATGGGTTGTGGGTTCGATTCTCACTCGTGGGTGTGATTTCGGACAAAAGTCGGCATTCAAACCCACGCCACTTGGAGACCGTCCACCGCCACTTGGAAACCGTTTATCGCTTAGCCATATATCATCGTAAATTAGAGCGTTTTTAAAAAAAAACAATATATATAATAGTTTGTAGGAAATTAAGTATTTTAAATGAAACTGTTTTAAGACATACAGTATTTTAAATTAAATCGTTAAAAATGAACATAATCAATTATAGGGTAAAAATATTTTGATTTAAAGTAAGCAAAAAAATGAAAGAAAAAAAAAAATATAATTTTATAAGCAGTCAACAAAGTGTTTGACACTAGGATGTCTCTGCCTACCCTGCTGTGCGGGATAAAATAATTTATGTAAGAATAATTACTTTAAAAAATAAACACATCACCATTCGTCAATATTCGATACCGAATATCGATGAAAATTCAATTGCACCTAAATAGAGGCAAGCCACATTAATGTTATTTTAAAATACAAGTTCAGTTAAAGTATGTTTTAAAAACAATTTGATTTAAACTAGTTTTGTACTTAATTTTAATACATTTTAAAGTATTATATGTATACTTTAATTTATAAGAGATTTTATTTATTTTTCAAAAGAAACACATAGTACAATAAAGTAAAGTAGAGGACGATCGTCACGAAGTGTGACAGTGTTCAAGTGTAAACGCGATCGGTTCTGGGTTCGATTCCCACTCGTGGAAGTGATTATATTCAAACTATTATCTGGTAAGATAAAGTAAGGCGGTGGTGAGTTCCGCCATTGAACACGCAATGTCTCGATTTAGGTGAAAAGCAAAGTACGGAGTGTCTTGACACTAGGTACTTTCTGTGTACCTTGCAATGTGGGATAAAAGCGTAAAGCAGAAACAAACTAATTAGTTATATTAAAAAATCCAAAGACTAATGAAGTTGCCAGAGATTACCTATTTAATTATTTTTCGGGTTTGTATAGCCCTTATAGCGTATCTTGGTGGAGCTTGAATAATAACTGGGGCTTGCGGCCCAAGAGTAAGTGAGTAATTGATCTTCATCACTTCTCTCTCTTTCTCTCTTACTAAAATCATTACATCTTCAACTTAAAATTTTAGTTTTATGGAAGCGTACACCAATAACTGTAACTCCAAAACCTTTTTTTTCTAAATATTTAAATATAACATTTTGATGAACATCATATATATTGAGGCCGGTCGTGGCGCAGTTGGCAGCGTGTGACTGTAAAAGCGACCGGTTGAGGTTCGATCCCCTCTTGGGGAAGTGAAAAAAAATATACAGTTGACTCTAACTATCGTCATCTGATGACAGTAAATATAGCATGAACCTGATATCTTCGTCAGGAAAACTACAAAAGGAATAGCATTGTTTTAGGTGTACCTTTTAATATTATTAAAATAAATTTGTTTCATAACAACCATTATATAAAACAAAAACCCACATTTAATAAAGGTAATCTCGATTAGAAAGGAGCGTAGAAACTGTGTTATATATATATATATACTTTTCCCTTTTTTTAGTTTCACGCTTTTTTCCCGCATGACAGGGTATACAGGAAGTGCTCAGTGTCAAAACACTCCGTACTTCTATTTACACCGAATTCAAGACATTGCGTGTTCAGTGGTGGAACTCAACACTGCACTTTGACATACCAGATTGAGGAACTCAAAATAATTTAAATATAACCACTCCCTCGAGTGGGAATCGAACCCATAACAGATCGCGTTTACAGTCCGACGCTGTCACATTGCGCCACGACCAGCTTCAAAATATTTATAGACCCTTTTTATAAATCCCATATATTATAAAATATAATAAGAAATAATTTGGACTAGTACTAAATATAACTAACACTCGGTGGTATTAGCTTCTACAGTCATCCATCAGCCGTCAGTCCCCTGTGAGAGTGCGCAACTTTGTGCTAGGCACTCTGCCAAATGAGTTTGATTTAGGCAAAACAAGTATAATAACTTTTTACTCAGAAAAATGTATATACATGCAGGTGATGTAATAGAAATTTAAAAAAAATCTTCTCGCTTTATCCCGGATATCGAGTAAGTTAGAGACAACCTAGTGTCAAGACGGAGTGTCTGTCTGATGGAATGACTGCTTTTACTTACCAGTGTAAATAAGTAAAACGATGTATCCCCTCAATTTTCAATTTTTTTGCATTTTTTTTCAAAATGTATGTATATTTTTCACATACACGTTTATATAAAGTGACATACATGTTGCTAAGGCAACGCGTTGTCTACGCGCCATCTAGTAGAAAAAATTATGCCCATGATAGTTTACTATTTTAAAGTGTTATCCTCAATTGAGATTAGAAAACAATGGCTTAGCGGTCAAAGCGCTTGGACGGTTTCCGAAGCAGCGGGTTTGAATCCCGCTACATTCAAATTTATATACATTTTTTCAAAAATGTTTGTGATTTTTCTTACCAGAGCTGGGTAATAATTGATTAATATTTTTATTACCTCCAGTTTAAACACTAAACCGGTAACCAATCGCGTTTACAGAGAAACACTATCTCCTTACGTTTTAAGGCATATTTATAACTATTAAGTAATGCTTAAGACTGGTCGTGGCGCGGTGTGACAGCGTCTGACTGTAAACGCGACCGATTGGTGGGTTCGATCCCCACTTGGGGAAGTTATTATATTTAAAATCATTTTCAAATCCTCGCTCTGGTAAGATAAAGTGCGGGCGTTGAGTTCCACCACTCAACAAACAATGTCTCAAATTCGGTAGAAAGCGAAGTACGGAGTGTCTTGACACTAGGTACTTTCTGTCTAAATTGCTATGCGGGATAAAAGCGTGAAGCTAAAAAATAATGTAAGTTTAACTACATAAAGAATATCAATTTAATAGAAGATTTCAATGTCATTAGTGAAAATGCGGGTTTCAGCAGTAATTTCAATTTCAGTGCTTATTTGATTGGATTATTGGAAACCATGTTAGCAAACTATTTACATACATACAAACTACATAGTTGTAATTTGATGCGCTATTCATTAAGTGTACTAGCGTTCTATAGTGTAACCTAGTTCTGGGCGTTATTTCTATACTGCAGTTGCTAATTTTAAATCCTGGAAATAAAAGTAGGAATACGACATATTAATTTGCCATTGCTTGGTGGCATTGAGGCCATCGTGGCGCAATGAAACACTGCCTGACTGTAAACCTGATAGGTTCGATTCTTAGTCGCGGTATTATTACAAATAAAATTATTTGCCTTTTTCCGTTCTGGTACGATATAATACAGCAATCAATGCAGTGTCTTGATAAGGGCTTGTTTAGTTCATTTTTTTATATTAACAAAAGTTTTAGCCTTCTTTTGTGAAGCAGTGGACTAATTTCATGGTCAATTAAAATTCGTTTTCCTTATATTTAGTTATTCATAAACTGACATTCACAATGAGTCTTGAAGTTCTAGGTCGAGCTTTGTCCTTTAAGAATGATAATATGCTAAAAATAAACATATTTTTATCTTCTTCAAGCTTTTATCCCGCATAGCAAGGTAGGCAACAGGTATAGTAGTATCAAAACATTCCGAACGTAGCTTTCTATTGAACTCGAGACATTGCGTGTTGAGTGGCGGAACTCAACAGCGTGCTTTGTCTTATACAAACATTTCTCAATCTCTGAAATCATATTTATATTAAAAAATACAATTCTTTAGATGAGTTTAGGTTAGTAGGTAGGTCTTTTCCATTAGTTAGTAATTCATTTTTGAAAGAACGTATAAAATTTTTAATTTTTAATTTATAATATAGTTATAAAACAACATAATAAGTTTTAACAAACGTATAAGAATTTTGACGCAGCTGGTAGTAGAACGCATGGCTTGGCGGTCGATACCCAAGAGGTGCGGGTTCAAATCCCGCTACGTTCAAATTATTATACGTTTTTTCAAAAATGTTTCTAATCCTAAAGTGTGGAATAACACTTAAAAATAGTAAATAGTTAGTAATTATTTGTTTTCTAAATGTTATAAATGTTATTGCGATATATTTAGGCATAATAATATTTTAAATGGATTAATTGCGTATATTTGGTATTTGAAAAATCAATTCTGGAAACTTGTCGTTTTAAACCCTATAATAGTCTGTGGTCACAATAGACTGGGGTGACATTTGTATGTCGGTTCATACAACAAATAATTATATCAATCTACTACTATTTGTATGTTAATTGCCTCGCGTACTGTCCTAGATTTTGTAGAATGAGAATACCAAAATATACGTGATCAAGCCATGCAAAATAGTTTCATTTAAAATGTATAAAAATCGCGAAAATCAAGTTTATTATATATTTTATATTTTTTTACTCGCAAAATTTTATTAATTCTCATGTGTAAAGGTAGACTGGAATATCTCTTTTAAAGATAAGTTCATTTTTGAATTACTTCTTTTACAAAATGTAAGTTTACTTCGGTCGTGGTGTAGTGGGAGACTGTCTGGTTATAAACACGTTCGGTTGTGGTTCGATTCTCACTTGCGGGAATTAAATTATTTTAATTTCCTTGTTGAGTTCCGCCACTCAACACGGAATGAATTTAGTTCCGCGGAAAACAAAGTACAGAATCTTGAAACTAGGTACTTACTAGACAGGAAGGCAGGGTAGACACCCTGCTGTGCGAAATAAGGGCTTAAATGCAATAAAGAATGTATATCAACCTTTCTAATAAATATATTGTTTAATTCTGCTACAAATTTAGTACTAACAATACGTAAAGATGTAATAAATATTAAATAAATCTCTGACTCATATAATGTCTTATTAATTGTTCACAATCTCCAATTAATTCATCAGACACCAATCCATTACTCGACGACCAAGGATCTACGTTGGAATAGAAGATGTTCTTGAGTATAGAACAAGTTATAGCTTTTTAGATGTTTAACAAAGTATGACATATATAGCTACCTGAATATATAGCTGTATGGCAAAATTAAGGTTATTTGTTTTTGAGTTAATTATATTATATATTTTTATTTATATTATTTATAAATTAATATAAAATTAATGAATTAAAAAAATAAATTATACCGCAGCCTTCAGTTCACATTAGATGAGACGTGTGCATGTTTTGGAACAAATAGGAAGACAGAGCGTTCAAATTGCGAGACTTTCAGACACTGGTAAAAAAGATTACATAGAAACTTTGTTGAGAGAGTAAAAAAAATTCTAAAATTTCTAAAATCAATACACTACTACGGTACTACAGTTTTGAACTTATATTTTCGTTTATTATTACATTGTTTTCTAATGTACATGCCTACCTGCCTTAAGTAAAAAATAGAGTTAAATTCTGGTATCCAGCACTGTATATTAAATGCATAGTCGACTTTTTGTCCATTTCTTAAAATACTGGTTATACAGAACAATTAGTTTAGGTTCACAAAAGTACCTAGTGTTAAGACACTCAGTACTCCGCTTTCCGTCAAATGCGTGTTGAGTAGCGGAACTCAAAGCCGCGCTGTGTCCTTACCAGAGCGAGGAAGTAGAAATACTTTAAATATATATGGGTCTATTGTTTTCATAATTTGCTTATTTTATATTTGTATATACATATAGAATGATATGTATATATACAAAAATAAATTATAACGCAATAGGCTCATCTAGAACGCATAGATCAATGAGGTTACACACATATAATATTCGCTTAGAGAATGGAGATTACTGCAAACCACAAGCGAGACAGTGTTCAACTTGATTGTTTGACAATTTGTTGGATTTGGGAGATAATCCAGTGAAACCGGATATTCTGTAATAATATTAGCCACAATAGCTTGGGTTAGGTTTGTTAATATCAAGTGACGTGGTTGGGAAGAGATTCTATCTCAGTCGAGATTCGAATCTCAGTCGAGATTTTGTTTTTAATATTTATTTTGGCTTCTTTACACGTTAAATAAATGTAGTCTTAGCCATATACATTGTATGTCACGCGTTTTTATAAAAAATAAAAACGCCTAGTAGTTATATTAGTACTTCTCTATATTTAATGTTAAGGCAATTACCTCCATTTATTATAAAACGTATATGTATGTGTAAGTTCGAAGTATATAAATTTCGTTCGTTCGATGAGAACATATCGATATGTTTATCGAAATTGCTTACATATGTAACACAAAGTGTCAATAAATGTATTTCAAATTATTTATCAATATGAATATATCAGTATCGTTCTTTCAATGGGAAGCTGTTGCTTAGAAGGCGGCATTCAAAACCCATCATTCTAATAAGAGAGAAATATATAGAACATAGGACGGAGGTTAAATCTGCTTACTTTAAACAAATCAAATATCAATGGTAATACATGTATGTCTACGTTACTTTTTAAATTCTAGCTGCGCCCGCGCTTATAAGATATTTATTTTATAATTCTAGAATAAAATTTACCTTAGTTACTCCTTTTTACATCAGCTATATGCTAGTGAAAGTTTTGATCAAAATAGATAAAGCGGTTTCCGAGATTACCCGAAACAGATAGACTAATTTATAAAAAAATATGAATATTGTTTCAACCCCCTAACAAAGAATAGAAAATAAATATTTTGAATTGTAATATTTTTTTCCTTTAATTCAGTTTCCATGCAATTTTCTTATTTCCACCTTCAAATGACTTTAATATCTTTAGTATAGTAATATGTACTTTGATAGATTACCTTTTTGAATGGTAAAGATTTACGTCAGCTATATTTATATATAATATTGAGGCCCGTCGTGGCACAGTGGAATAGCGTCTGACAGTGATAAACGCGATCGGTTGTGGGTTCGATTCCACTCGGGTGAGTTTAGATTATTTTCTACATCTAACCCGTCAAAGTAGCCTCTTTTTAAATTTAAATATAATCATTCAATTCAACAAGTGTAAGTCTGTAACAAGAAGAAAAACAAGTTATATAAGTTGCATTTACGACTAGCTTGCCCTTTTTGGCGTTTGATAAATGACTTTTAACCTGGTCTAAATGTTATCTCACTCTGTTCGCGTAATATTCCCTGTCATATTAAGCTATGCATTACTTTATTAATGTATGCAAGTGTATTTAAAATTCAATTATACAAAGCTACTCAGAAAAAAATATACACTCTACTTCTATTCCGTGAAGTTATGTGTTTCTAAGTGTATAAAAGTAAAAAAAGCACAGCGTTAAACTCCGCCACTGAACACGCAATGTGTCAATTTCCTACTGTCTTGACATCAGTGTCAGATCTAAAATTAGATTATTTATTCTAGATTCTAACTAAATTGATAGATATTTTACTTGTATTCATTGTAAAAAGGAAAAAAAGCATTAAATCTGTCAACTTTAAAAATAGTATCAGAAAAGAGGATTAATCTATTATTTCTATTTTTTCTTAGAAACAAAGAATTCAAATCTTCTAATAAGTATTAAAACAATATTTTATATTTTTATAGTACTTGTATTAGCTAAAAATGTTTTCTCTATTAAATTATGAGCTTAAAATATTCTAGCTCCAGCAGAAATAATATAGAACTCGATACATATAAAATAATTTCATACTAACATAAGTTCACCATAAAAGCAATTATATAAAAGGTAATTTTAAACAAGATATTGAAAACAAACAACAAAGGCTGGATTCATCGAATACTATTATCTAATATTCTTTTGTATGTAATATGCATATATACGAACCCAGAACCATTCTTATTGTTCAATATGTTTAATGTATATATATATATATATATATATATATATATATATATATATATATATATATATATATATATATATATATATATATATATAACAAATACTAGTAAAAAGTTTTTTCTTCAGACACGTTTTTATCCTGCATAACAGGGGCAGAAATATATAGAAATTTCTAGTGTCAAGACACTCTGTACTTCCGTTTCCGTTGAATTCGAGATATTATATGCTGAGAGGCGGAATGTTAAAAGCCGCGCTTTGTTTACTAAAGCAAGGCAAGCAAAAAACAAATTATTTAAATATAATCACTACCCCGAGTGGGAACAAACCAACAACCGGTCGCGGTTCACAGTTCCACTAGACACTATTCCACTGCCCCACGACCAGCCTATATATTTATTTCTTTAGCAAATTATTTAATTAGGATTAGGGCAAAAGGTGAAAAAAAAAGCGAGATTATTGGCTTCTTTGACAATTTTCTTCTTCAATCTTTGACAAATTGCTGCATGGGTTTCCATGTTAGTTGAAAGATGAAATATAACTTAAACACTCACGTAAAACGATGAACATTGACCTATATTATTAATATATTATATATAGTATTAAAAAAATTGTACGGTAATGTACCACAAGTGGTATATTCGCACATTTCTAATGTAAACTTAGAATTTTAGTGATATCAGTGGGCTTAATAGGAGCTAATGTATAGCCCTGTATGTCTAGCTAGTCATAAAGGCAAATATATATGTGCTTTCAAAAATAATTATCTTAATATTGCTATTTTTAAGTGTTATTCCACACTTAGGATTAGAAAACATTTTGAAAAAACGTATAAAATTTGAACGCAGCGGGATTCGAACCCGTGCCTCTTGGAATATCGCGCTTCTCATATAAGAATTACGACGCAGCTGGTAGTAGATGGCTTAACGGTCAGTGTGCTTGGAACGGTACAGCTCCAAGAGGCGCGGGTGCGGATCCCGCTGCGTTCAAATTTTTGTACACTTTTTAATATTTTTTTCTAATTATTTGTAATTTCACGCTTTTTCCCTCATATCAGTGTAATCAGAGGACAACCTATTGTCAAAAAATTTTTGACTGTTTCCCGCCCGAATTGAGACATTGCTTGTGGAGTGAATGAACCTTAACGCCGCCGCCTGTCTAACTAGAGCAAAGATATGAAAATAAATTTGAAATATAATCATTATTAAATATAATCAATATTTCGAAATGAAAAACCATTCTTTATTGTTCAATATGTTTAAGTATCCAATGTTTATTGTTATATATATGTATATATATATACATATAACTAATTTAAATATAATCACTCCCCCGAGTGGGGATCGAACCCACAACCGATCGCGTTACAGTCGGACGCTGTCCCACTGCACCACGACCGACACTATATAATATATATATATATATTTGCACTTTGTCTTTTTACCAGAGCGAGGAAGTGAATAATTTATATATAATCACTCCCCCGAGTGGGGATCGAATTCTATATGATGGTCGCCATAATTTATTATAAAATAAAAGACAAATATTAAGATTTATATAGTTATGTCATATTATTTTTTTGTAGAACATTTCTCTCTCGGACATTTCTCTTGCTTTATTAATTGACAGAATGTAATGTTGATTTTTGTTTATTATCACCTGCTTCAGTTTGTAAGTATATAATTTTAAAATTCCCGATCTTAGCGCTCTAATAGTAATCATAAAAAAAGAGATCTCAGGATATTCAATGTAATAATAATAATATATTTAGTTATACCATTTAAGGAGACGGCGAAATTACAGGCTTTCATCATACAAATAACAGTCAAAACGTGCTGCGTCAGACTCTACCTATTCGATTCATGTTGATTAAACATTGGTCAATTCTTTCTCTTCGGTGAATTCAACCTTGGCTTGCACTCATAGTCATCGGAATCTTGTGTCACAAGTAGCGGTTAGTATAATAATAAGCCTAAGGATTCTTCATCTTGTTATATTATAGCTAGCAATAATGTCCATTTTTCCTCACAATTTTTACATTCATCCCGCTGGTTAGTAGATTTGATTTTGGTCACTTTTTACTACGTCTTCAAGTAAACTTGCTATTTTTTTTAATAAAGAGCATTATAAACAAAATTTCATTGTAGAAACATGAAACTAGATCCTGATATTTACTTGAACGGATTAGAACAAACTCCTCCATTTAATACTAATGTGATATAGTATTGAGATGGGAATTGACATCGACACTATCTCCAAATTTATCTCACCCACAAATCATCGTAGTACAAATTACGTACATACTTTCAAGTACAAGTTATAGTATTTCTGTAATTTTTATTCTAAATCACTGATATTAAAGGTGTAATATACGCTATACCACTACTGTCTTCAATTGCGTTCGGTATCTGTTACTCTTAAAAAATGTTTTTTTTTTTATGAATTAATTTTTAATTAGTCTATGTTGAATAGGACACATAAATTCACACAAGAATCGCTAAAATATAATATAATCAAAAAATGGGCGTAAAGTGCAGAAGATATGTAATTTCATGATTTTAGCTCTTTAAAACAAACACCACAATCATATATATAATATATATAATATATATATATGTATTACATATTATCATGTAATTTTCCACGATTACTCAAAACACTTGGTTAATATAACACTTGAGATAAACTAGTATTTATATATAATTAGCATATAATTATAAATAATTATATCTTTGCATTTTGTTTCGTGATCTTGACAATGATCGTCCTATTCGCTATCGCGTTTCTTACTATTTTGATATATTACTTGACTACCAAAAATTTCAGTTACTGGAGTAAAAGAAAAGTTCCATATCCAAAGCCTATACCGCTCTTTGGCAACTACCGTGAATATATATTGTTAAAAAACATGTTGGAAAAGTGGCACAAGAAATTTGCCAACAATTTCCTAAGGAACCCTACGTAGGAGTGTATTACGGAACAAGTCCTGCGCTACTCATAAAAGACCCTAATATCATTAACTGGTGATGAGCAAAGATTTCTACTACTTCGACCATAGAGAAGTATCAGATTATATACACAAAGAATTTTTAACTCAAATATGTTCTTCTCTGGAGGTGACACGTGGAGAGTTCTGCGTCAAAATCTAACGCCATTGTTTTCATCTTCAAAAATTAAAAATATGTTTTCTTTGATTGAAAATTGCGCCTTAAATTTAGATAAAGCTATAAGCAATGAGTTAAAAAAAGATAATACAGTGGAAGTAAAGTCCCTCTCAGTAAGATATACTATGGACTGCATTGGATCAAGTACGTTTGGTGTAAACACTGCAACATAGAAAATGCAAAGATAATCCTTTTACAATTCTGGGCCATAAGCTCTTTGATTCAAGTAACTATAGTGGATTTAAACAAGTTACTCGTGCTATGTGGCCATCTATTTTCTATAAATTAGGATTTCATCTTTTTAACGATGATGTAAATACTTTTTTTATGGATCTCCTTTCAAAAGTGTTTAAAGATCGTAACTATAAAGAGTCAACAAAAACGATTTCGTAGATCTTTTACTTAGTTGGAAGAAAAAGAATTACCTAAGCGGTGATAGTATCGACAACTTAAAGACTGACAGTACGAAAATTAAAGAAAGGAAGACTGTACAGTTAAAAGTTGATGACGTTTTATTGATAGGCCACTGTTCTATGTTGTTTGCAGCTGGGTTCGAAACAACGTCTACCACGATCAGCCATTTGCTATTTGAACTGGCAAAACACAATGAAATACAAAATCGACTAATCGATGAAGTTGATGATTATTACGAAAGATTTGAAGGAAAATTAAATTTTGAATGCATTAACGAAACACCTTATCTTCAGGCGTGCCTAGAAGAGACGCTCCGATTGTATCCAGTTGGAAATATTACCCGAGAAGTACGAGAGGATTATGTACTCCCAACCGGCCTGAGATTAGAAAAGGGTATGCGAATACATTTACCGTTATTTTATCTTCATCACAATGAAGAATACTTCCCGGAACCCCAAAAATTCCGACCTGAACGTTTTCTCGGTGAGGAGAAGAAAACATCAAGCAATATACTTATATGCCATGTGGTGAGGGACATAGGATATGCATAGGTAATTCTAGATATGTATTTTGCCTTTTTAGTGATATATCTTGCCTATTACTATTTAGTTAATGATGTTATGTATCATCATCTTTATTTATTAGGTTATGGTTACAATATAATTACTGCAAATCTGCCATGCTTATAATCTATTGAATTAAATTTAAAACGCGCCAAGATAAGTCACCATATTCTCCACTTTCTATTAAGCTTAGAAGCAATTTGTTATGAATTAGAATTTAATACGCATATTATTTTAAATACATATTCCGTCGAGTTCATACGGGTTTAAAGGCGTATCTTACGTTCAGTCAGTCATTTCACTACTGGGCTATGATGTAGTTTTACGCTACATCCTTCATAGCAGTGTAGCCAGGAAAAAGCTAGTGCTTTATTATATTTATATACAAATTTTTGGGTTACTTATGATTCAATCGGACAGCGCATATTAGGAAAGGAAGTTGATCTAGCGTGTAAATTTCCTAAGGATGCATGTTAATAGAAGATTTCTTGAAAGTCCTGTGGGACGGGGAGCATATAGATAATAATTAAAACTATGGAATGTAATAATAATGAGCCTGGTTATGAAATCCACGCTATCGAAGCTGTCGGCAACTGAACTGTAATAGGACCAATTTTTAATTATTAACTAGGGCTAAGAGACTACGTTCGCATCTTTCTGTCCCCTAAATTTTCGAATTTATGCGGAAATAATTAAGGTCTCGACCTTGTTTCACATGTGACCCAACTAATAGAATAATGTACATATAATCGTATTCATTCCCTCGAATGGGAATCGAATCCACAATTATTTTTATTGCAAACATTGTCCCAATGTAGAACGATGGCCAATTATTTGTATTATATTTCGTTACAGGTCTTCGTTTCTCAAAGATGCCAATGACCGCAGCAATTTTAACTATACTCAAGAAATATAGAGTGGAGTTAGCAGACAACATGCCAAAGACTTTAACATTTGAACCGCGAACGTTTGTCACACAGCCTGTTGGTGGTATTAACTTAAACCTTATATCTCGTAAATAATATTTTTTGTTTAAATATTGTTATTATTTAATTGAAACAGAAATATATATTTTCCGGAAATACATTGTTTTTTATTCTCTTTATTTTCATAAAGTATCTGAGTTGAGCAATGTAACTCGTGTAAACTGAGTGATGTATCGTATGGTCGAAAAAACAGATTTCAGAAGAGTTTTAACGAAAAATAAAATTATTTTCAGATGTTTTAACGTACTTTGTTTGCTTAATCTATCCAATAATATCTATGTAAAAAATGTAATGATATTTTTACTAGAGAATTAACCCTTTGAATATTTACAAAGGTGCTAGGATCCATATCAAAATATTGCTTCACGGTTTTTTATGCTCATATCAAGCTACCTAGTGTCAAGACTTTCTTTATTCCGCTTTTCGCTGAATTAGTGTCATTTGGTGTTAAGTCGCGGAACTCAACGCTGTTGAAATGCGCTACCAAATGAAACTAATTTAAATATAATCATTCACTCGAGTGGGAATAGAACTCACAATCGATCGCGTTTACAGTCAAACGCTGTTCCACGGCGCCGCGACCGGCCTATTACATTTCATTTATTACTCTTATATAATAACTACATTAACATATTCTAAATAGACATATGTAAGTAAATACTATTTTGAAAACTAATATAAAACCGTATTTAGCATAATTAGGCACAAACCATTTATTTCAGCATTTATTGTCCTCTTATCGCTGCTGCAAAGCGCAGGACTAACATAAATTTTCCGAATAATTTGCCCCATTGCTTCAACGTTCACATGTTTAATTGGATTTGTTTTGATAATATTATTATAGTACAAAATTTAAGGCATCAGCTTTACGCTTGCTCTCGCTTAGGAAGGTCGTCCGAGAGAACCGAACAGTTTTCGACCGATAGAGACACTGTTCTCGATGTTCGCATGTTGTATTGCGGAAGTTAACACCGTGCGGTGTTTTATATAGCAAAATTTGAAAATGAAAATAATTTAGTTTTAGATTTTCACTTCCTCGCTCTGGTAAAGACGAAGTACGGCATTGAGTTCCACCACTCAACACAAAATGTCTTGAATTCGGTTTAAAGCGAAGTACGGAGTGACACTGGGTACTTTCTGTTTACCCTGCTATGCGGGATAAAAAGCGTGAAGCTGAAGACATATATTTAAGCCTTGTTGCTGATAGTTGAAGCCACTGTGACTCAGAAATGGAAATCGTTTCCCTGTACACGCGATAATTGTAAAGTTCATTCTCACTTAGTGAAAAAAAATTAAACTATTCCACTAGAAATAAAAATATTCCTTATTATTCAGCAATTGTACCATACGATAGTTATATAATGAGTGAAAAGAAGGTGGAATAGAGAAGGGAAGGTTTTAACACTAAATTCTTTATGCATACTAACCTGATACAGTAAATACGCTTGGTTCAAGAAATACAATTTCATCATATTATTAAATCAGTTGCTTTAAAGTGGTCGTTGAGTAACTTAAGTGAGTTATTCCAGTAAGTAAGTATATTCTGCTTCCAAGAATGCTCAGAGTCACTTAGTTCCTTTTATATGTCTTCTTTTGTTTGAAAATCAACTATAACTAATGTAATTGTTTAAATAGAGGTACTGAAACATGTTTAAATGTTACTTCACGATTTACATTGTATAGGAAAATAGGGTAGTAAACTTGAATCTAGTGTTAAGACACTTGGATCTCTACTGTCCACGCCAATTCGAGACATTGTGTGTCGAGCAGCGGAACTAAACGCCACATTTTAAGTTACCAGAGCGGTATAGTAAAAATAATTGAAATATAATCTTCCTGAGGATCAATTTTTGTTATTTAATAGCTGTTCTACTTAGTTGTTGTTTCAAAAAAAAGCCACCGAATAACGCAGTCGTGAAAGAATATTATAGCGTCAGTTTTGAGGCCGGCCGTGGCACAGTTTGTTAGCGCCTGACTGTAAACGCGATCGGTTTTGAGCTCGATTCCCACTCGGGGGAGTGATTATTTTTAAAATTATTTCACTTCCTCGCTCTAGTAAGACAAAGTGCGACGTTGAGTTGCACCCCTTAACACGCAATGTCTCGAAATCGATGGAAAGCAAAGTACCGAGTGTCTTGACACTAGGTACTTTCTGTCTACCCTGCTATGCGGGATAACCGCGTGTATTAATAAAATTTTTGAGGGATTTCAATTTTGTGTTTTGTAAATGAGAAAAAAATTATATTAATTAAATTGTCATGTTATGTTAAGTAATACTTAGCAGAACTACTATATGATGCCGATAGACAAATGCGAATATTCTTTATGACAATAGATTCGAGTCCCTCGTAGCGCAGTGGGATAGTTTGACTAAAATGTGGTTTGATTCTCACTCGAGGAAATGATAATTTATCTTCATTTATCCACTCGAAATTGAACTTTGTGTTTTGTCTTACAAAACACAAGTTCAATTTCGAGCGGAAGCAGTCGACGGAGAGTCTTTACCCTAAATTATCTCTAACTACAATATAGCGTAAAGGCGCTTCATGATGTTTGAATATAAAAAAAAATGAATTAAATATAAAAATATAATTATTACACACACTATCATGTGTTTAAAGTTCATACTAAGAGCTCTAGCTAAGGCATTATGTAAGGCTACAAAAAATATTTAAAGACAAAAGTATAGAAACACATGGAAATTGCTTTTAAAATTTCATTGTTCACTTGTTGATCGCCTCGCCTCAGTCCGGAACATTTTCTCTGACAGCGTCTTATCGAACATATAAATCGATACACTACACTGTAGAGTATACACATTTGTTTAATTTTTATTTTTTACATTACTTCAAATTTAAATCCATTGTATTTTAATATATATATATATATATATATATATATATATATATATATATATATATATATATATATATATATATATATATATTATATATATATAATATATATATATAATTTGAATTGTAACAATATTTTTCGTTTAAATAGTTATCAAAGCGGCATAAAAATATACGTATGAGATTTTTTAGATTTTAGAGAAATTTAGTTTTTAATTAGAGAATTATTTAATTAGAGAAATTTAGATTTATATTACAGTTATACTTACTTAAAATTAGACTTAACATATTTGATTCTTAAATTTAGATAAAAGTAGCCTAATTTCGCCTTATTATGTCAGCTATGTTTTATCGGAAGTGACGTCAAACCCGTAAAGCCTTTCTAGAAATTAACCGGAAGAAACAGACAGACAGATAAACAGACAAAAATTGAAACAAATTTTTTTTTTGTTTATTTACCGTGTAAACATATAGATATGAATTTCCCAATCACTCCAATTTTATATATTTGTATATAAATTGCTTTTTCACAATAAAAATGAATATTTTTTTAACAAAACACACACTTACACTACCATTCATATATATTATATATATAATATATATATATATATATATATACATATATATAGATAGATTATAATATATATATATACATATATTATATATATATATTAGATACACGAAACTCATCTATTTTAGCATGAAATACCAGAATTATTGTTGAAATTATTTGCGATCCAGTTTTCGACATGCTGCTATCTAAATATGGGATAGCAATAGTGTTCTATGAAATCTACTGGAATTCTAGTTTAAATCTAGTTAAACTAGATGTATATTGTGCGTATATATATATACAATATTTTTTTAGCTTTAAGCTTTTACCACGCAAAGCAGGGTAGACAGGAGTACCTAGTGTCAAGACACTCCTCGTACTTCGCTACCAGCCAAATTTGAGACATTGCATTTTTAGTATTGGAACTCAACGCTGCGATTGTCTAGACCAGAACTAGATATATATTATAAAGCTTATTTTTATAATTGTTTTAGAAATGTGTGTGTACAATAAAAATATTTCATAAATCGTATCGTAAATAGTGGGCGAAGCTAAAATATCAATAGAAATCGACACATAAATTATTTAAATGCTCATACTCGTTTCTCTATATGTCTGTTTATACACGTTAATATCTAAAACTACTGAACTTATTTATATTTTTTTTTCTGATTTGAATTTTATTATTGAAAATCTAATTCATAGAATTTAATACTTATACTTAAATGTATTTTGATATTCCCACTCTTTTAAAATAAAAGGCGGCGTTGAGTTGAGTTGGCTACTTGACATTCTTTTCCAAATAGTGTAAACAATAACGGAGAGTCTCAATAGTAGTTGTCACCCTCTGTTCACCCGCCATATTCCATTCTGGTAAGATATAGCGCGGTGGTAAGTTCACAGCTGGATATACACAATGTCTGAAAAAAAACCATTATCACCTCTCAATACATCATATTTAGACATTAGATTCTAATCCATAATGAAGAAAATGTATTTGTCATCATTCATAATTACCATATTAAGTATAGTTTAGGTTAAAGTGATCGCTTTGCCTTGATCTTGACTGTCAAGTAACGTCACTGATATATAAATGTATAGTGATATATATATATATATATATATATATATATATATTATATATATATATATATATATATATATATATCTAAATATACTAACGTTATAACGTAACGTTAACTCGGGATTTTGCCCGTCGCGCGCCGCAGTGGATAGCGTCTGACTGTAACCTGGATGGGTTGTGGTTCGATTCTCACTCGTGGTTGTGTTCGGACAAAAGTCGGCATTCAAACCCACGCCACTTGGAGACCGTCCACCGCCACTTGGAAACCGTTTATCGCTTAGCCATATATCATCGTAAATTAGAGCGTTTTTTTAAAAAAAAAACATTATATAATAGTTTGTAGGAAATTAAGTATTTTAAATGAAACTGTTTTAAGACATACAGTTTTTAAATTAAATCGTTAAAAAGGAACATAATCAATTATAGGGTAAAAATATTTTTATTTAAAGTAAGCAAAAAAAGAAGAAAAATATATATATAATTTTTATAAGCAGTCAACAAGTGTGTTGACACTAGGATGTCTCTGCCTACCCTGCTGTGCGGGATAAAATAATTTATGTAAGAATAATTACTTTAAAAATAAACACATCACCATTCGTCAATATTCGATACCGAATATCGATGAAAATTCCATTGCACCTAAATAGAGGCAAGCCACATTAATGTTATTTTAAAATACAAGTTTCAGTTAAAGTATTTTAAAAACATTTGATTTAAACTATTTTGTACAT